>CM038796.1:152054440-152692624 GCA_021764765.1 Vicia sativa
TTTAAGTACAAATTTAAAATTTATAATATTTTTATTTTTTTCAGTTTCCGTCAATTGGGACCAGTATAAATTATAAAACATACTTGGTCCATTTATAAAACACAGATTTTTTTTCCAATTTGATGAAATTATTATATTTTAATATTTTCATTCATTTATAATTATTTTGGAACCAGCAAATTATTCACCATTTAATAATTAATTTTTGAAAAAATTCTGTAAATAATCATTTCGGGATAAATGTCATGAGTCATTCATATGACTCCTGCGATAAGAAATACAGCATGTCAAATATTGGTGGCATCCTCCGCCGTGAAAAAATAGTCGCTTAGGATGTGGCACTCGCTGTTATTGTTCGTGTAGGGCCGTTTTCGGACAAAAGCTCTACGTGTATTTGTGTTTTTATAATAAATTTTTTATTATATATTTCATTTTTCACATTTTTATTTTGAATCTAAGATCTCTCTTATTAACTTTTAATTTTCTTATTTTTTATCATGACATATAAATACGCCGTACGGAGATGGATACATTGTTTTCTCGGTCTCGAAACCTCCAATGAAAATAAAATTTTGGCACATATGTTCTGGTACGTTGTTGAAAAAAGGAGTTGATCGCGTTGGTTTGGGGAGAAATAGAATGTTGGTGAAGAAATTAGAGGATCAGGGAGAAGAACAACCATGTACTTACATAAAATTGATGTAACACCCAGAGTTCTACCCATTAACTATTAAAATCGAATTAATTAAAATTTTCAATAGCTTGGGGATCCACATTTCAACATGTAATAACATTGATGAATACATAACACTTTTAATTCGGAGGAATCTCATAACAACTTGCAATAACTTTCAACAAAATACTTTTTTATATACGGTGAATTCATAATATACAAGCCCAATATATTATACTAATAACAACTTGAAACGTTATTCAACTTTCAACATACGTAACAACTTTTTATTTCACAACATCACTTAGGATTCAACAAATTATACTAATAACAACAAGGTCAACAATATAAACAACATAGACCAAGCGTCCCAGGTGTTACGTGTCGAGCAAGAGAGCAATGACCAGGCAACAACAATAATTCTTCCATTCTTGAATACTTGCACGTTACGGTATAAAGCAACTTCCGTTCTTGAATACACACGCGTTACGATATAAAGGCAACAGCCGAAACAAATGAAGGGTGAGATATCTAACAATCTAATAAATTGTATGATAAATAATATATGATAAATTTAGATAACGTAAATCACCACTACATGACTTATTCTCACAACCAACAATCACAACATAATCATCGGCGTAATATAATGACAATTTTTCCACCACAACAATATTTATCACCACATATTCGTAACGTAACAACTTAACTCGACACACTTAATAACAACGCCAACTTACATAACAACACTTATAGAAACAACGACTTATATCAACAACAACACTGGCGACAATCACTAAACAGCGAATAATAACAACAACTTTAACTTGCGACTCGATATGTGACTCGACTATGCAAATGTGTGGTACCATTTGGAGCAGAACTCTGACTTAAAAATCATGCGGGTTATGAAGCATTTAACAAGGCATAAGCCTTGACTTTCAACTTGTGCCAATCCGAGGCCCGGCGTGGGTGAGCGTAGCTCGACATAAAATTGCCAATCCGGGCCAACAATAATGTAATGTATGCCATGCGACCTCGACTTCAACAATAAATACACAACAATGCAACATAACAACAACAATAATGACAACAAGTTAACCATGATTCACATTGGCCATAGCTCTGTATAATGCTTCATCAACCAATTCAACGTTGGCCCGGGCCTACAACTTGATATCAACATATGACAACTTATTAACATGATAATTCATAACACTTAACATAAACAATGTATTCAACAATGACCCAATAGCAACAACACACAACCTGATTTCCATAAATTGGAATAGTTCAACTAAATTAGACTTTGCCAAGTCGACTTACTCGACATAATTCACAACATCATTCAACGTTGGCACGAGACACGCAATATTATTTAATTTATTTATACTCTTAACTCATAAAATATCATAATAATATATAATTATAACTTGACATAATTCTCAATGAATTATAAATACACTACCACAATCCTCGATTCTAAAATTACTAAAGGTGCTCGAAATTACTTTCTACCGACACTCTTGTATATAAAATAATCTTTATGATGATAATTGGTTGATGGTCTAACCAAAGTAAATAAAACAAACTAAAGAATTGACTACCTTTACCTTTAAACATGTCCGAATTGCAGATACAATTAAAGTATGATTTGTAATAGCGAACATAACTCGACAATTTTATTGTACTATAACCTCTATTGACAACTCAATTGACCACTCAAACAACTCTATTGACAATTCTAACGGAATAGAATAATTTAAATTAGATTGATCTAATTATTTATCTCTAATTTCAAAACTCCTAAAATTATATTATTAATAATATTAAATTATCATTATCATTATTATTATTATAAAACATTTATATGTTAGTAACTTTAACCAATTGTTATAAGTCCTCAAACTAACGTTGGAGTATTAATTAACGCTACAAAATGGATGTTCACGGTATGACCTATACCAATTGCTATTAAATTATCGGATACCATTCTTAATTAACGCTGATGTTATATCTTATTGAGAAAAATTATATCGTAGATGAAGTCTCAATTAATGGTACGGTACATTTATATTAATCACATATCTAATAATGCTTGTAATACATTAATATGTAGAGAAGGTATAATAAGAGATAAGGTATATATATATATATAATAATGTTATAGTATCTACATATATAACATGAAAAGCGACGATACATTATATATAAATATAATAACGACTCGGCGATGCAATAATATGCATAAAAGTGATGCTATAAATCAACCAAATATGAATATCGGTACAAAATTATATATATCAAATAACACAATTTAACACCAAAACCTAACAATGTCAAAATGATAGAATTAGAATTTCGACCTAAATATATTTCTCAAAGTGAATAACTACAAATGCATAGTAAATTTCTCATTATCCTAATTCTCACATACTACTCATCCATACAACCCATTATAAAATTAGTTCGGTCTACAATTTTCTCATGACGGTAGTTTTTCTCTCCCAATTCCTCTTTTCTTCCTCTTTTCACGTATACTATTCTTTTCCTTTTCTTCTCCTTGTTTTCTAACAACCTCTCCAAACCTAATTGCTTATTATTTATAATAACTAATAATTATATTTCTGGACCTGTTCTACACCTCTCTTTCTACTAATTTCAACCATCTAAGCCCAACAAATTATTCTAATTTTATTATTATTACTAATAGTCAACTATTATTAATATTATTATTATTATTATTATTATTATTATTATTATTATTATTATTATTATTAATCTAATAATTAATCAACAATTAATCCAATCGCCTCTTATAATAATTCCCAACCGACTAATTCAATAAATAATTTCTTATAATTTAATTAAATAAGTAATTAAATTCCAAGGCATCTGGTCAAACTCAATTTGGTTGGAGGAAGTCAAAATAGACGTGGCGTTATTGCGATGATGTATGGTTCCGATGAAATTGTTTTGCGGTTGTAGTGTCTTAAATAATTTTTTCTTGTTGATGCATCATTTTCCATGTTGTTGTTTTAATCGTGTAGTTTTTTATTTTGTTGTTTTGCGTATTGGTTGTTTGTAAATGCTATTAATGGAAAGATTAAGGTTTGATATACATGTACATTTGAAATGAGTTATTTAATTATAAAATGAATAATAATAATTTAAATTTAATTTAAATATTTGAAAAAATGAATAATGAAGAGAGTCGAGAAGTTGCAACAGAAGAGGAGTCAGAAGTTGCAACCGAAGAGGTCAAAAGTTGCACACATTGCTGAAACCGAAGAGAGTCGGAGTTGCAACCGTTGAAACCGAAGAGGAGTCAAAGTTGCAACCGAGAGGATCGAAGTTGCAACCTGTTGTTTGAAGAGGTCGAGAGTGCAACGGAAGAGGTCAAAGTTGCGACACGTGCAACTTAGAAGAGTTATGCAACTTCTCGAGAGGTCGAGATTTTGCTTAGAAGAGTCAAAGTTACAAACATTGCAACTTAGAAGTCGGTGCAACTTAGAAAGATGAGTCGAAGTTGCAACAGTATGACGAAGGAGTTAGAAGTTGCAACTTTTGATTGTGGAAGGAGTGAATAAAATGTTAGTTTATGAATTGACAAAATCACCCTTATTAGCATGTAAAATTCAAAAGGTGAAGGGCAAATTCGGAAGGTGTGATAGTCAAATGATAGTAAGTGCGAGATAAATTAAATACAAATTTCGGGATGTTGAGCTTGTAGCGCGTTGGGGACAATTTTTCGATTGTGTCCGGTTTGTGACATATGTTCGCGTTAAAAATGACGCGCTTCAGAGTTGAATATGAATTGATTCTCAACTTCGAAGCGATTTACTCTTTTGATTTGTTTATAAAGATGCATGAGCATCAAGCTTTATTATTTTCAACACAAGAAAGATGATTTAATGATTTTGAAAAAAGGTGTAATACCTTCGATTGATTTGATATGCGTAACGACTAGCGAAACTAGGCCTTGATGCATTGGGGAGATTCGAGTAAGGGGTTTGTTATATAAAGGGAATAGATGGAGCACCCTAAATATATAGTTATCTATAGCTTTATATATGAATATGTTTGATATGTTTGTGTTTTAATTGCTATTTCTATGATTGGGAAAGTTTCTCCTTTGGGATTTTAAGAAAGATGGATTATGTGGGATCCTAGTGTTTGTTGTTATTGTGCTTGCAAAGATCATGGATCTTGCATACATATCCCCTAGTGGGAATCGGAGGCATTTAGCTCGGATCTAAGGGATCTATGGTTTGTTTGGTCTCGAGGAAAAGAAATTTTGCTCGGCGAGGATGAGACCTTGTGCTTTCGTATTCTCGAAAGGATGTTGAGAAAGTCGGGCAATCGTAGTTCCAACTTATGCTAGTGGAAGCAGCGGGATGTTAGTAAGAGACAGACAAATGTCATCTTAATGAAAAATGTATCTAATCTATTTCATCACATACATTTTGAAAGTTTGATTGATTGAAATCTTTAGGTAGTAAGTTGTAATTGTTTTGCTTGAGTGTCTGGCGTTACCAACACATGTTTAAGAAAGATGTTTTGAAAAAGATGATTAAATCTTTTAGCTGTAAGCATTGGGTGTTTTGCTTGAGTGTCTGCGTTACCACTTACAATTAAGAGATGTTTTGTTTGAAAAGTTTTTGATTTGTGATGTGATAGATGAGATACTTCTTCCATAGAGATGATAGATGTCTAAATCTCGAGGAGAAATTGATTGGATTAGGGATGCTTTTAAAGCCCATGGGTCCTTGTATTGTTAGCCCGAGGAGGCATTAGGGTCATCGAGGGTCCTTGTATGAAGCTCGAGAGGAAGCTATAAGGTATGGCTGGTTTTGGCTTTAAAAGGATTTCTTAGAAACCATCCTTTTGGAATTAAGAGCATTTCAAAATTATACTCTGGGGTTCATCTCTATGGGTGATTCTTTATATTGACCCAATAGGAGGCATTAAGAGATTTCCTATCTCTTTCATTGTATGATGCCCGAGAGGCTAAACTCGATGAGGAGTTCTTTTGAGCGAAGCCCGAGGAGGCGACTCAGCGAAGTGTTGTCTTATATGAAGCCTAAGCGGAGGCTATACTCGGATGAATGGTTTTCTTATATGAAGCCTAAGAGGAGGCTAACTTTGTGGGAGAGTTATCTTGTATAAAAGACCGGAGGCTAATTGTGGGGAACCTATTGGTTAGACTAGTTGTTATGTTATAACTAGCAGTTGTATAAACAAGTGTGTGTGTGATATGTATTCACGGGAGTTTATGAAGGAAATATAAACAATGCATGATGTTTATTTACAAAAGTTTATGATTTGAAAATGTAAACAAGTGTACGTGAAGCGAGCGTTTGAAACGTAGAACGATTGTTACAAGTCCGATTTGTGTACAAGAAGTGAATATGTACCTGAGCGAGCTATTTATGTACGACAAAGATGGATGTACATAGGAGGTTAGGACTTACACCATAAAGGTGGCCCATTGGTTTGAAAGCAGGTTTCACGAGGGAATAATGCTCCTTTCAATACCAATGGTATGCGATGTAAAATGAAAACAAGCGGAAGGAGTTTTATGCGTATTATATACAGGGGTAAAGATGTGTACATAAAAGAAATGGATATGTACAAACAAATATATGTACATAAAAGAATGTTTTTGGACTTACAGTGAGGAGGCCTGATCGAATTGAGAGGTCGAGAAAATGAATTCGGTTTATCGTTTAAATCGGATCGATCATGGAAAAAAAGATGCAAGTTTGATGAAAAAGTTTTGAAGAAATGATTTTGAAAGTGTTTTGAAATGTGAGGTTTACTCATGAGAAGTTTTGAAAAGAATCGGAAGACGAAAGTTTGAAAAATTCACCTTTTAAAGTGGTTTAAAAAGCGCTGAAGTGTCGTTTCGGCTCGATTAAAACATAATCAGATGAAAGTTTTTTCTGAAAATTTTTGCACTATCATAAAATAGATACATTTATTGACAAGTGTACAAAAAATCACCTCAAAATGAGGAGTTTTGATTGGTTAAAAAAAAAGTTAAAGTTTGTGAAAAAGCATGAAGAAAATATGAAAAGTTTGAAAAAAAATGGTCGTGGGAGGCTTGAGCAGATGACCATTGGGGTAGCTACGTGTGGAGAAGAAGACTACGAGCAAGGCAGCGGCCATTGGGACAAGCGCTTTATGTTTTGAATCAAAACACGTGTTAATAAAACATTGGAAAATTTAAATTTGGCTTCAAGAACACGGCTTGTATTCTTCATCTTTGATTCAGTTCTTGATCCATCTTTGTAACACCCCTTAATACCCCAAATAAAGGCATTAATTAAAAAATCGAGAAATAAATTGCACGGAAGGATGTCACAACACACATCACAATCAACGGTTCTGAGGAAAAAGCAGGGCGAAAGTGCGTTTGAAAATAGAAACATTCAACACAATCAAACATACATTATATTTACTTCTTTCGGTACAAGCATAGCGAGTCTCATAATTCACATCATCTCCATTTATGGAGGAATCGAGAATATAAATCAAGGCTTGACCATCATAAATTCACATAGCATAGGTTATCAAGTCTCACGTATACATCATCATATACATCGAAAGAGATAAGGGTCATATACAAAATAATGAGTTCGATACATCAAAACGAAAGACCCCACCCCAGATGTTACTATCAGACATCGACTAATTAAACAAAGCGTCAAGCGGAATACATCACTTGCATCCATTTCGCTAAGGCTATGGGTCTCGATGCACGAACAATGCCATGAAGCATTTTCCATAGAGAAGGGTAAGAATTCCAATAATCATATAACATGTAATTTTAAGTCAATGAAATGGCGATAGAAATAAGGAATTCGTTACTCTTTAGGTTTAAATCGTTTCATATTATCATCACCTGATATTCGCATTCCTCAAAACAATGTTATGAATCACACATATGTCTAAATCCAACAATTAGCACGGTCTAATTTACATCGACACATCGATCATGCTTAGTTCCATCACACTTAGCATATATGGCATGGTATGCGGGAACATAAACTCAACAACACATGTGTAAGTGTGACCGACCTGACGACACGACACTGGCGACACGACCTGATGCATGTGGTACGATCATCTTTTATCCTCGGTCCGTAGATAATGGATAACCAAGTAAACTGTTCTCTAGCTTTGGACCCCGACACAGTGCGGGACGAGCCCTTTAGCCTCCACGAGACTAACGGACATCGCCTCTTGACACGACTAATGATGCGGTGTGCACTCGACAAACATCAACAACAAAGCGATACATTAAATTAAGACCCCACCGGGCCTAATTTACATGTATATCATCATTCAATTCAAAGTCATCATCAATAATTTGCACACATGCATCCATAATCATCTCGACACATCACGACCAATAACATATAGCATCTGAGCTAAATAATGTTATTCTCATCAATCATCAACAATTCATCGACAGTATGTAAAGCAAGTATCATGTATATATATCATAGTATAAACCACTAACCATCTCAATACATCTCATTGAGTAACATCAATACATAACATACATATACGACACACTAGCATCATGTATTCACATAACATTTAGCCACTCATCCCAACAAATGACACATATATTTCACATCTCAAGTAATGCTAACATATATTACTTTCATCACTTCATATACCTGACAACAACATCGTCATGAGTCATCTCAAATATCTCTTCCAAACATGTTCATTACAAATGTAAATATAATGGACACCACCAACAAAATCCATTCAATAGGCATCGTTTATACTTTCTCATGTATATTCACATATAAACATAAACTTTCTCAAACAATCACTTATTAAAATAAGCTCTTAAAAGCAATTTCTCATAATCATACAGATAACTCTCCTAGCTTTCAACAGCAAGCAGGCGCCTAAATTAGATTCTGAGTCAAAAGTTACGCTATTTGGAAAAGAAGAATGTTGCGGATCGCGATGCGCCCAGTTTAAACGCTGCTTCGTCTGCGGGAACGAAAACTTGGACAGACCCATTTTTCTTCCATCCAAACCACTTCTTATCATCCTAATCATCATGGTTCATCACATAACATTTTTAAGCTCATTCTTGTGCATTTCTCATGTATTGGTATCAATCTAAACATCATTAACATATTCAATATACCTACTCTTTTACCCAACCAACCGTACATATTCATGAAATCAATTCCACACCAAATACATACAATTAATTATTCCATGTTACTCATCTATTCAAGCCATACACTCAACAATTCATACTCATGGCATTTCATCAAAACATATACTTTCTCATAAACACACATCTATTCTCATTCAAGCTTATTCATACATACCATCATTCAATTAAATATACATCTTACTCTATTAAACCATCTCATACAATCTCTCATTATTCATCTCACTTTATCATTTTATTTCAAAACCCAACATGCCATAATCTACAAAACTCTCTACACCATCAATACATTCTCTAATGTTACCCACTCATGGAAACACACATAGAAACATATCAAGCATCATTTCAACACCCGTTCATGGATTCTAACATAAACCCTAACTATTCATGTTATGGAAAATGGAAAACAACCAAACAACCATACAAAAGCTATCTCTATTTCATAACAAAGTTGAATTCAAACCACTTACCTTGGTGTGGGTTTTCTTGATCAGATGATGATGTTGAACCTTAGCTCCTCTTCTCCTTCTTCTCTTCCTCTCCTCTTTTCCCTCTTTCCTCTTTCTATTTCTCTTCTTTCTCTCTATCTTACTATCTCTCAAAAATCTATTTTATAAAACCAAGTTTTCTACTACTAAGTTTCCACCCTCATCTTTCTAAAATTATTAATTTGGCTGAATCTATTTAATTCAATTATATCATAATAACTCTATTAAAAACATAACACATATAATCAATATTATTCCATATAATCTAATTTCTGGATTAATCAAACAAGCCAAATATTATTATTCACACAAAATATTATTCAAAATAATATTTTATCATTATAAATATTTTATTTCAAATGACCAAATCAACATTTTAATTGATATCAAATAATTATATTTCTTAAAATAGATTTAATCGATGATTTTGGAAAATAATAATTTAAATACCATTTAATTAAAAGCGGTGTTACAACTCTCTCCCCAAAAGATTTTCGACCTCGAAAATTACCTCAGAGTGAACAATTCGGGATAGGAATCCGCATCAGACTTCGAGCTCCCGTCACATTGCCATTAGCGAACCTCTCCACGCCACTTTAACCAAAGCAATCTCTCTTCCTCTTGGTTGTTTCACCTCTATCTTGATTCTGGCCGGTAAAACTTAGTCAAGTTGTCTCTAACTTCGAATCATCGACTTGAATAACATGGGAAGGATCATGATATACTTTCGTGATTGTGAAACGTGAAACACATCATGTAAATTTGAAAGTGATGGCGTGAAGGAAAGCGATCAGATAAGCCATACTTCTACTCGCTCCGAAATCGATAAGGACCAATAAATCGAGGTGTTAGCTTAGCGATTTAAGTGCCCTTCAATACCGTAGTTGGATTCACCTTCAAAACACATGCTCGTTCTTCGAACTCGAGAGGTTTCCCTCCTGTCATAGTAACTCTTTGGCGATTACGGGACACTTTCATCTCTACTCACTTATCAACTTAATCTTAGTAGTCTCTTGTACCATTTAGGACCAGCGATAGCTTTCACCGTCTCATACCAACGTAAAGGTGTCTCCTGCCGTCTTAGCTAATGCCTCAAAAGGGCCATGCCAATGCTAGAATGAAAACTATTATTATAGGTAAACTCGATCAAAGGCGGATGACTCTCCCTGAACCTCCTTGATCCGACACAGCAAAACGCAACAAATCCTCGAGTGATTGAATTCTCTCCGTTTGACCATCCGTGCGGGGATGATAAAGCGGAACTTCGATCTCGACTTAGTACCAGGCTCTTTGTAAACCTTCGGAACCTTGAAGTGAAACGCGGATCTATACGAAACAATACATGTAGGAATACCATGTAAACAAACGATCAGTTCCACATACTGACTTAGCAAGTCTCCATAGTGTAATCCGTCTAATCGAATAAAGTGTGCGATTTAGTCGATCATCACTATAACGAAATAGCCTCATGGTTACTCGGGTCCTCGGCAAACCGAGAAAGCAAGTCCATCGAGATCTTATCACTTCCACGGGAATAGTCATGGTTGTAACAAACAGAAGGCCGATGTTCGATCTTGGACTTTTGGCACAACCAATACAAACTGGCGATCTCTTTCTTCATCTGAGGCCACCAACAGTTTCTTGAATCTTGATACATCTTGCAGCACCGGGTGAATACTCGACCCACTTCACATGACCTTCCTCGAGAATTCTCTTTTCACGTCCCAGCATCGGGAGCCGAACTCATCGTGACATCTTAAATACCATTCTGTCGATTACGAACTCTCCACCTTGACCTTGATTCACCAAAGTAAACTTGTCGACTAAAACCAAATCGACTACATCCGTCTCAATCTCTTCGAGACACCACTAGTAAGCTTCATCATACAACCACTCCAAATAAGTCTCTTACGCACTAAACTCGAATCTCGAAATTGTTCCAACAATTCCATTCTTGAACCATCGGCGTAGACATGTGTAAAGACTTTACGCTTTCAGCGTCTGCTACCACGTTTGCCTTACAGGATGGTAATTCAAAGCGAAGTCATAATCTTTAAAACTCTCCACCTTCTTTGTCTCATATTGACTCTTTTTGATCAAGAGATATTTCAAACTCTTGTGATCACTAAAGGCGTCGAACCTCGCACAAACAAATAATGTCTCCAAATTTTTAGCCTGAAACACCACCGCCTTGACTCTACAAGTCATGAGTCGGATAATTCCTTTCATGCACCTTGAGTTGCCTCGAGCATCGCCTTGACCTGCCCATTTGCATTAACACACCTCCAAACCCATCAAAGAAGCATCGCAATAAGCGAAGTCAGCGATTAGATGGTTTAGGCAAAATCAAAAGCGGCGCGGTTGTCAACCTTCTCTTGACTCTTGGAAACTCTCTTCATGCGTCGTCCCACAAAGCGCTTGATTCTTCCTAGTCAAGCTGTGTTAGCAGTAAAGCTAACTTGGAAAAGCCTTCATGAACTTACGATAATAACTCGCGTAAACCAGAAAGCTTGAATCTCAAACCCGACTTTGGGATTCCCGTTCGACACGGCCGATCTTGAAGGATCCTTGCAATACCTCCACGAGATATCACGTGACCGAGGAAACTCACTTGTTCAACGAATTCACACTTGAAAGTTTAGCAAACAAATGATTCTCCTTCGAATCGTGACCACATACTCGAAATGCTCGTATCGGTTTCATTCTTGAATAGATCAAAATATCATCGATGAAGACCACCAACTTATCCGAAACTCATGAAAATTCTATTCATATACTCCATGAATACCCGGGTGCATCGTGACACGAAGGCATCATAGAATACTCATAGTGTCCATAACGAGTTAGATACGTTTTACGAATGTCACCGGCTTTTACGAACGATGGTAACGGACCTCGAATCGATTTCAAAACCATGCACCCTTTGGTGATCCATTAAATCATCGATCCTTGGCAAAGGATATTTGTTCTTAATGGTCACTTTGTTAAAAGCCATAATCCATACCGATCTCATCCGTACCTTAACCTTTAAGTAAAGCGGGCACCCATGAGACTCACGCCCAGGCGAATAAATCTTTTATCAAGTAACTCCTCCGTGACTCTTGATTCCCTAGTTCCGCGGTGACATCCTATAAGGAGCCATCGAAGCAGGGGCTAGTACCAGAATTAAGTCGATGGAAAACTCTACCTCTCGCTCGGGAGGCGTCAGTAATCTCCTCGGGAAACACTTGAGGAAAATCGCATACGACGGTATAATCCTTTCTTACTTCACCATCTTCCAAAATACCACTAGCGTAGCGAAGCAAACCATCTCCATCCCACATTACGCTCGACTTGCTGCGTAGACAAGAAAACCACCATCCTTCCGGACTCGAGAAAAAGAGCGCCTTAGCAAAGCAGTTGATATAGACATGGTTGGCTTTCGACGATCCATACCGAAATCACATCAATCGATGTAAAGGAAGATACAGTGATCGACGAAATCTCTTCACATGCGTCGTAAGGACATTTCAAACAAACAACTGGTAGAAGCAGAACCCGTCGCGAGTGTATACCTCCGTACTTGATCAAAGTAGACAAACAAGGCGATCTCTTGGCGCAATCAAAGCAACAAGCGAATCGTCGCGCCCGTATCAACAATAGCGACTAAAGGTACATTATGAATAAAGCAAGTACCTCGATCATGCTCCTCTGCTGAAGACTCGATACCGGATAAAGCAAAGACTTTCCGTGTTCCTTCTTGACCGTGCCTCGTACTAATGTGGCCGCCTCTACCACGATTATAATCAAATTAGTACCAAATCTACATTGAGATTGTGACCCGTCTTGCCACATTTGAAGCAAGTCGACTCGATTGCAACACTCAAAGAGCGGTGTCCTTCCTTTGCACAAAAGCATCTCACGGGGTAATAACTCCCAGCGAACTCTTCCACCACTCATTGGTCTTTTTCCTACACTATCATAAGGTTTAGGGCGCATCATCCACCCTTACCTCTTCTCGCTCAGCTCTTGAAATATGCGGTCTTGCTCTCTCTGTCTTCATCATAGATTCGACTCTTATTCACCGGCTCGAGAGAACCTCGTGTCTGGATACCGATCTATTCAATGTGGGTCTCGAGCCATTAACAAACTTAACACTTTGACCTCTCGGCGTTAGCGGTGTTATAATGAGGACGATATTATCAAATCCACGAAACTTAGCGCATAATCGACCATTGATCCGATGCCTTGCTTGATTAGAAATTGACCTCCTTTGAACATCCTCAGGAAAATAATTCTCCAAGAATGCCTCTCGGAAAATCTCCCAATCCATGACGGTTTGCTCCTCCCGTACCTTTGACTAGTGATCCACAGGTCCTCGGCCTCCTTAATCGGCATATGTGTTCCAATTGCACTTTTTGAGAGTCGGTGCTATTCAACACGGAAGATTTTCTCAATAGCTTTCAACCACTCTTGAGCTTGGGAGCATACTCTCCCTTGAAAGAAGGAGGTTGTTCTTTTGGAACTTCCCCAGCAGGAAGCATCATCAATGACATCGGTGGTGCTTGAGTCGTTCATGACATCGATTAATTGACCATGACAATCTCGGCGCCTCGGCTAAAGCATCGTTGTTTCTCCTACCAGATATCTTACGACAACACAGTATCGATCGCGTTAGCCAGCGATCAAATACTGAGGGATTAACAAATAAGACTGACAGTAATGAAGTATGCTCGATACCCTTTGTAACACCGCTTCTAATTACCCCGAATAAAATGCATTAATTAAAATCGAGAGAAATAAATTGCGGAAGGGATGTCACACACACATCACGATCCAGCGGTTTCTGAGAAAGCGGACGATGCGTTTGAAAATAAAGCATTCAACACAAAATCGAACATACATTATATTTACTTCTCTCGTGCAAGCGCTTGGTCGTAAATTCACATCATCTCCATTTATGGAGGAATCGAATATAAATCAAGGCTTGAGCCATCATAAATTCACATAGCATGGGTTATCAAGTCTCACATATACATCATCATACTCATCAAGATAATGGGTCGTATACAAAATAATGAGTTCGATACATCAAACAAGAAAGACCCCCTCCACGATGTTACTATCGATCGACTCGATTAAACAAAGCGTAAGCGGAATACATCTACTTGCATCCACTCATTAAGGCCTCGCTTGCTTAGTCCTCGATGCACGAACAATGCCATGAAAGCATTTTCCATAGAAGGGTAAAATTCCAATAATCATATAACATGTAATTTTAAGTAAATGAAATGGCAATAGAAATAAAATTCGTTACTCTTTTAGGTTTAAGTCGTTTCATATTATCATCATGTTCAACATTCCTCAAAACAATGTTATGAATCACATAACAACCTCATCAACAATTAACATGGTTCTAATTTACATCGACACATCGATACATAATGGATTCCATCAACCTTAGCATATATAGCATAGTATGCAGAACATAAACTCGACAACACATGTGTAAGTGTGACGCGACACAGCGACACGACCAGCGACACGACCTGATGCATGTGGTACGATCATCTTTTCCTCGGTCCCGAGATAATGGATATAGTAAAGCTTGGTTCTCAAGCTTTCGGACCCCGACACGAGTGCAGGACGAGCCAGCCTCCGCGAGACTAACAGACATCGCCTCTTGACACGACTAATGATGCGGTGTGCAACTGACAAACATCTCCAATGACAGAGCAATACATTAAATTAAGACCCCACACGAGCTAATTTACATGTATATCATCAACGATTGATTCAAAGAATCATCATCAATAATTTGCACATGCATGTAATCATCTCAACACATCTGACACAATAACATATAGCATCTGAGCTAAATAATGTTATTCTCATCAATCATCAACAATTCAACCTGCATTATACATGAGCAGTATCATGTATATATATACATAGTATAAAGCCACAACCATCTCAATACATCTCATTGAGTAACATCGATACATAACATACATATCGACACTTTAGCATCATGTATTCACATAACATTTAGTACTCATCCCAACAAAATGACGTATATTTCACATCTCAAGTAATGCTTAACATATATTACTTTCATCACTTCATATACAACAACACAAACATCGTCATAGTCATCTCAAATATCTCTTCCAAACATGTTCATTACAAATGTAAATATAATGGACACCACAAACAAAATCCATTCAATAGGCATCGTTTATACTTTCTCATATATTCACATATAAACATAAACACTTTCTCAAACAATCACTTATTAAAATAAGCTCTTAAAACTACCCAATTTCTCATAATCATACAGATAACTCTCCTAGCTTTCTAGTGACAAGCAGTAGCCTAAATTGGATTCTGAGTCAAAAGTTACGCTATTGGAAAAAGAAGAATGTTGCGGATCGCTTAGCAGTTTTAGTAACAACCCGTCTGCAGGAACCCAGAAAACTTAGGCGGACCCATTTTCTTCCATCCAAACCACTATCATCCCTAATCATCATGGTTCATCACATAACATTTTTAAGCTCATTCTTGTGCATTTCTCATGTATTGGTATCAATCTAAACATCATTAACATATTCAATATTACCTACTCTTACACCAACCAACCTGACACATATTCATGAAATCAATTCCACACCAAATACATACAATTAATTATTCCATGTTACTCATCTATTCACCATACCTCAACAATTCATACTCATGGCATTTCATCAAAACATATACTTTCTCATAAACACACATCTATTCTCATTCAAGCTTGTTCATACATACCATCATTCAATTAAATATACATCTTACTCTATTAAACCATCTACAATCTCTCATTATTCTATCTCACTTTATCATTTTATTTCAAAACTGACATGCCATCTCTACAAAACTCTACTACACCATCAATACATTCTCTAATGTTACCCACTCATGGAAACACACATAGAAACATATCAAGCATCATTTCAAACACCCATTCATGGATTCTAACATAAACCCTAACTATTCATGTTATGGAAAATGGAAGAAAACAACCAAACAACCATACAAAAGCTATCTATTTCATAACAAAGTTGAATTCAAACTTACCTTGGTGTGGGTTTTCTTGATCGAATGATGATGTTGAACCTTAGCTCCTCTTACCTTCTTCTCTTCCTCTCCTCTTTTCCCTCTTCCCTCTTTCTATTTCTCTTTTTCTTCTATCTTCTATCTCTCAAAAATCTATTTTATAAAACCAAGTTTTCTACTACTAAGTTTCCACCCTCTATCTTTCTAAAATTATTAATTTGGCCCAAATCTATTTAATTCAATTATATCATAATAACTCTATTAAAAACATAACATATAATCAATATTATTCCATATAATCTAATTTTACCGATTAATCAAACAAGCCAAATATTATTATTCACACCAAAATAATATTATTCAAAATAATATTTTATCATTATAAATATTTTATTTCAAATGACCAAATCAACATTTAATTGATATCAAATAATTATATTTCTTAAAAATAGATTTAATCGATGATTTTGGAAAATAATAATTTAAATACCATTTAATTAAAAGCAGTGTTACGTACTAGAATCCTTGTTTCTTAATGAAATTGGATGAAGTAAACATGAAAGTTGCTCGATTTTTCACAAGGAACACGATGGTGGATGTTAATTGCATTTATTTTTATGTCAGCATGTTTGAATTTAAAATGAAGAACCTAGAGGTAATTTCTAATTGAAATGATGTGTAGTTGATGATTTTCAAATTGTTTGAGGGTTAAGGATCGTGATAGGTCAGAAAACAATTGGCAGCGTTTTTCATTTAAATGCAAGGAATCATGATATTGAAGTTTGAGTTCTCACATTCAAGTTGAGATCGAAGATGATGTTGGAGTGTTTCGAGCGGTTTGATGATTGTTTGAGCTTCAACGGATGTTAGGGAAGGTGTATGATCACCACAGTTGCCTTGAATCTCACTGGAACTCTCCGACCAAGTCTTGCATCGGAAAATGGAAACTTGATTTCTATGTTAAGTTATTCTGATTAATTCTTGATGATTTGGATCATGTATATGATGTATTTGGAAGATTTTGGATGCTTGGAACACAAGTAATTAAGCCTAACGAATTGAATCCTAAGGCGGTTTCTGACTTATGTGACATGAAGTGCAATTACGATTTTCGACACTTATTGTTGTTTTGTTGTTGACTTTCCAAATTCTTTGATTTTTATGATCATGATGGATCATTTGAAGTATTTTGATGATGGAAAAAGTTTTGTTTTGAAAAATTTGACCAAAAGTCAAAGTTTGACTTTTAAATGCGAGATGAATTTTCATCGGATGTTTAAAATTGATGATGAAGTGAACTTTGTGATGTTTGAATCCGAAAATTAGGTCAAGATGTTGTATCTAAGATATAATGACCAATCTCTATCCAAAAAGTCATTCCTTGCTCAAAAGTCGGAGAATACTCATGCTCGATCCTTGATTGATCAATGAGAAAAATTGAATATCGATGATCGGAGGTTGATGATTTGATCAAGATAGATCAAATCGGTGAGTAAAACTCAAACCACAATTGGTTGCCTCTTGGATCGGATGATCTGATGAAACCCTAATTTTGACTGTGAATGCTACACTCGTTAATGTTTATGCAGTATCGGTGATGCTTGATGATACGAAATGTAGATGGTATATTAGGTCAAAATTGGGGTATGACGGATGCCCACATTAAGTTTCTTTAACACGAAGATGAAGATGAATATCTTTGTTTTGATAGGTGTAAAGAGACTTAAATATCGAGCTCTACAATTTTGGACCTAAGATACCAAAATGCGAATGATGAAAATGATTGTAAAAGTTTACGGATGATATCAAAGAAATGACATGGTGAAAAATTTTGTGAGGATGATTTCGATCGCTCGAAAGAGGATCGCTTTGTTGGAAACATGCTGATATGTCTCATTGGGAAAAAGAGATTCACAAAACATGTTGTCATACCCCAAAATTTGCCCTCCATTATTCAAGATTTGCATCCATACTCGAGGATTCCTCGAGTTGATCGAATAAACTCTCTCTAGCAATCAACCCAACTAGGGTTTGGTATCTCTCAAGTCAAGATGGGCTTCCAACATCTCAATGGTCCTCATGCCTCCTCATATGCTTTAAAGATTCTCCATGCCAGTTTCAAGCCTCATGAGTCAAGTTTCCTCAGACGATTGCTCGGATGATTGTCAGTGTGATTGGACAAAAGTCAGCTGTGGTCAACATACGGTCAAAACTGATTTTTGGTCAACATCCTCATTTTGAAGTTACATTCATTGATCAAGGGTTGATCATGATTCATCAAGAAAACTTCAAGATTTGCTAAAAAGTCGAACTTTCTAAATTAGGGTTTAGATGAAAAGTCAACCAACTTTGTTGATCATAACTTCCTCATACTTTCTCGAAATTTTTCCACCTCTTGTTTTGAAGGAAATTCAATTCTCTACAACTTCATGTCTCACAAGAATGTCAAAAAATGCTTCATTTGAGAGGTATAGCTCGAAACATTCTGGTCATTTTCAAAGTCAACAAAAGTCAACTTTTGTTTTGAAGATATATTGAGCATGGTAACTCAATTGAGATGAGACCAAAGACATTGGTTAGAGGACTCTTAGAGATTTCCAAAAGTCCAAGAACACACAAAAATGTGGAAAATTGAGCAAGATACACTTTAGGAAGTTAGGCGATTTTGAACGATTGCACAAAAGGACATTTTGGTCAAAATGCAAAATTTTCCAAATGGGCTTATAATCTTTTGATCCAAACTTGTTCATGACAATATTCTTAACCCATAAATGTGGCCATGGCAATTTTCTATTTTATTGATTTATTTTTGAATTTTAGAACATTTAATTCAAATTAAATTATATAAAATATGAAAATCATATTTTTCAAAAAGAGGTGATTTTATATGTTCTAATGTCCAAGAAAGCCCAATACTTGCCAAATTCGTTGCGATCATGCATTGAAGGAGAAAATCAAATTGCTTTCAAAATTTGATTTTTATTTGAAAAATATTGAATGCTCCAATCAAATCTTTTCCATTCCTTTTTTCTACTCGATCTATAAATACCCGGCATTGTGTACAACATGGACACGAAACCTAGCTCAAGCATAACCCTAACTCTTGCAAATTTTCTCAAAACTTGAAAATTAATTTTATTCTCGACCTTTCTCGACCTCTTCCGACCATCAAACGTGCTCGGGGGTAAGTATGAGTAAGAATACATCATTGGTATTGGTTAAAACAAGCTAAATCGTGCCATACACATTCATACATATTTGAATTTTCTTGAAATTGCATTTATTATAGCGTGCTTAATCGTTTCTAATGGTTTGAATGTGTTCATGAGGTTCTACTTGACGATCAGGCGATCGTCCTCAGTTTTGAGCGTGAATTGTGTAATGGTTGCTAGGGCTTTTGGTTTGTGAGTTTCGAGCAGAGCTGTCTGAGGCGATTAGGTCAAAACTAACACCATTGGATTCGGGAGGTCGATTTAGGTGGACAAGTCTTCTTTTTCTTTGTTTTCGTTATTTTGCGAGGTTCGAAATCTCTCTGGGAGAAGGCAGTAGGAGCTAGAGCTCGTGGTTGACTCGACCGTGAGCATGGTATGGCGAGCAATCCGATTCGTCCATTCGGTCCACAGCTGGGGCCAGCGCCTTGTTGATTGTGTTCAAATACACTCGGGCGTGTCAGCGTTCTTATTCAATGTTTCACTTTCGAACACCAAAAGCAACTGGCGGGTGGTAGATGCTAGCGGACTCGAGTTTCATCCCACGGTCTCGATTCGAACCTCCTCAAACCGGTTTTGAGTTTCTTTTCCAAAACTGCATTATTTTCCTATTTTCATATTTTCTAATTATTTAATATTTGCATGTTATTTTAATTAATTTCACAATTTTATTCTGCATTAAAAATTACCAAAAACATTTTTTCTTTTTCATTATTTTCATAAAACCTTTATTTAATTTAATAAATTAAAAATATAATTTTGCATGCATATTTATTTTATTTTTATTTTTGCATTTAAATCATTATAAATTGCATTTTAATTATTAAATCTTTTCCAAAATCCCAAAAATTATTTTAATATATTTATCTTATTTCCAGCATATATTAATTTTCTCATATTAAAATTTGCATTTTCTAACATTTTCCTCTTATTGATTAATCTCGCATTTCAGATTTCCCGTTCTTTCAGGTTGCTCGATTCGGACGTTTTCTTTTTATCATTCTATTTTTCCAATAATGCTTGCTCATGGGATGTAATAGTTTAAATTAGGTCTTTATTTTCCGCATTTTAAATTATGTATACGCTGAAAGCCATGTAATAAGCGTGGATTTACCTTTCCGCTTTACATTCGCATTTACTTTCAGCACCCTTATTAATTGCTAGTAATTAGGCGTGTATGGCAAGATAATAATTGGACATAGCTCACTAATCTTCAAGATAAAATATCTGAATTTGACACACTGCTTTGCAGGGTAATTCTCTCGTTGCCTCGATTCAAAATGGTCGTGTCCTCCGAGCGTAGGTATCCTAGCATAGTTGCCTTCCAAACAAATCATCATAGTCCCTTGATACAAAGATCATAGACCCACGATGTAGCCTCCGATACATGATCTTGACCCTCGATTGTCGCCCTCGAAAATGATGATAGTCCGCGAATGTGCTAGGATACCTCTCTGGTCTATGACCATCGGTGTCCCCGAATGTCCGTTTACATCAGCGAAGATGGAGCTACCTCTAACTAATGGATATGGCTAGCGCTATTCTAAAGATATAGAAGTACAACAAAGCGACCAATTACGAGTGGGTAAATAAGTCTCTTAGTTGCTTGCTTCTGTCAAATACTTTTCACTCGCACTTTTCAAAGTTCAAATTCTTTTCAAAGCGAAACATTTCCGAACACTTTGTATACACTCCTACATGAGTCATTACAAAGTCAAAGTGAAATGCCTTTTCAAAACATTTTTGTCAAACACCACGGAAGCAATTTAAAAAGTGATCTAGAAGCAACTAGAGCCCGTAGATAACTACGGATGGAAAGAGTGCTAATACGCTTCCACTTTCATAACCATTCTCCCAACTCGGAAATCTGAAAGGTCTTTTACATACTTTTACCTTCCCTTAATTGGATAAAATAAAAGTCGGTGGCGACTCTTGCTATCCGCATTTGGATACAAAAATCCTACAAAGTCGGTTCAGTATCCAGGCTGGCGACTCTGTCAGGAGATACCTAAAAAGAGAGAATTGCCTTAGGGATTTCTAGATAACTTTTATTGCATTTTGTTTGACTTGTATGCTTTATCTTTAAGGGTTGCTTGGGTATTATATTGTTGGGGATCTACACGGATCCGGGTTTCCTTTTAGGTAAGTAGCATTAGATCATCGCGACCGCTGGAGCGTATAACTGGCGGTCAACATGATTCTACGTTAGCGTGACACTTTGGTTGTGCCCTCTACTCATTTGAGTTGAAGAAAGTATTTGACCTGCGTGGTGTCATCAGCGCTAACTAAACTTTTAGAACCTTAATTGACCCATCTTGGCCATTAGAAGGTAGTGAGATGGCGACTTTGAATGTAGACTAAGTTGGTTGATACTCGATGCTCACGCTCATTGAGATTAGACTTTTGGGACATTTTCGATCGACCACTTGGCGTCGTATTGAAATAAGCGCCTCTGAGAAGATGCGTGATATGAGATTCCTAGAACCGGTTACTATTATAGGACGGGATGAACCAACTCAAACTTTTGGTGGGGTAATCACCTATACCTCATTACAAGCCTTAACCCTAGGCTCATTGTGTGAATTGTTTGTGTGTGCTAAACATGACATCATGACATCATTCGCATTGCATATCATTTCTAACTATTTCAAGGACCAAGGGATTTATCTTTGCTCATTTTGTAGGGATTATGGCTTCTAGAAAGACTATCGAATCAACTTCATGGGTATCCCTTCTCAACTCAAGGATTGGTTTGAGAAATTCCGACCATGCTCAGTTCATCAAAGACATGGTTATCTACTTGATTTGGTTATCTCGGTTTTGAAGAAGATATGATGCATGTCTATTCGGTTCTTTGATCCGAAACACCATTGCTTCACATTTCCGATTATCGTTGGTTCCTACCTTGGAAGAGTTCTCTAAGCTACTTGGGGTACCTATTCTCGACCAAATGCCATTCACGGTTTGGAAAAGGTTCCTAAGTTCGAAGACATCGCATCCGCCTTACACCTTAAGCGTTCGGACATTGAAGCCAATTGGGAAACTAGGGTGGAGTTAAGGGTTTACTTTCAAGTTCTTAATTAAGAAAGCAGGAATTCCTCAAAGTTATGAGTTTCCATGCATTTGAGAACATTGTGGCCTTGCTAATTTATGGTTTGGTTCTATTTCCTAATTGGATCAATTCATAGCGTCAATGCCATCGAGTTGTTTCTTACATGATCCGTGCCTACTTTACTTGGAGATATCCTACATTCTCTCCACACTCGTACTACTAAGCGACGAACTCTCATGTGTTGTGTCCGTTACTTTCAAGGTGGTTTATTCGCACCTTCCTCCATCGAGTTTGAAGAGCGAACAAAGGTTGAGATGGTCTCGAAGATTGATGTCACTCTCATTCAGATATCCGTTGGAACCTTTTCTCTCAAAAGTTTCACATTCATCGGCGTTGTGGAGAATTCCCTAATGTACCACTCCTTGGTATAAGGGAGGTATTACTTCTGACCCTTCTCTAGCTCTCGTCGGTTTGGTTTTGCTCGAAGAGATGGTCCACATGATATGCTTCTTCAAGATATTGTGTTCGATTACACCACGATCTCGAGTTGAAAGGTTTATACGCTTGGGGCATGGTAAGAAGATACAAGACTTTGGGGCACCGAACTCCATTCCTGGGAACCTTACCTCAAATGGGTGCGAGCTCGAGCTCAAAACCTCATGATGCCATTCACGCTGTTTTACCGTAATTATGGAACTGTTGCTATAGGTGGCGTACTATCTTTGTCCATCACGACATGCCTCTTGATTTTGAAGACTTGAAGAGATCACGGATTCAACTAAAAAGAAAGGATACCTTTGAAGCTCGATGCTATGCAAGCGAGAAGAAAGTTCTAGAGTTGACCAAGTTACTTCATGAGGGCGAAATATCAACGCTTACATCGGCACCAAGGAAGGCGCCCATGGGAGACTTAGGGCTTTAGGATTTTATGCTTTTCTTTTATTATTTTGAACTATCTCTTGTACTTAAAAGAAAAAGAATAATAATGAAAGTACTAATAAATGTTTGTTCATTGCTTGTTTAACAAATTTAAATCTCTTAGGTCCTTGAAAACATTGCATTGCATTCGCATAAACATTGCATATCATAGCATAAACATTGCATCACGGTACATTGGAGATTGGTTTTCTCATTTGCTATATTATTTTAGCGAAATGGCTCTTGAGCATCTGTCAAAGATCTTCAGCTCAGAATGCTCGGTTTAATGATGTTCACCGTTTGGTCAAGGCCAAGAAGATTTGAAGAAGCTCAACAAGAAGAAGAAGGTTGTTGGTCTCCAACATGGGTGAACGCTTAGGTGGTCCTAAGGTGGTCGGAGTATTGAGCTCTCTGAAGGAAGTGTCCATCTTGAGGAAAGTAACAAGGGTGATGAAGGCGGTCGACTGAGCTTGAGAAGAACTATGATGATGGCGATACTCTGAAGATGACAAGTACAAACAACTTGAAGACCGTCGAATCTTGTGGAAAGCTTGAAAATGTCAGGCTGAACTTTGATGATCGAGTCTTGTTCTGGTGTGATTCCTCCCAATTCAAAGTTCTGCTTTTGCCAGTATGATGGCATGTCTTGCCCTAAGCTGCATTTGAAGTCCTATTGAAGATCGGCCCTGCGATGAGAAAGTTGTGGATGCACTATTTTCAAGAGAGTTTGTCAGGAACCAGGTTGGAATGGTACTATCGACTAGAGAATGGCAGTATCCGTACTTGGGTGACTTAGGCGATGCTTTCTGAGACGGTATGTAGTACAATCTGCGAATTGACACCCGCGTGCAACTACAAAGCATGTCTATGGGTCGTGATGAGAAGTTCAAGGAGTATGCTCGAAGTGGAGAGATCTAGTAGGCGAGTTCAACCACCCTTGTCCATAGGGGTTGGTTGATATGTTCATGGGAACAACGGCGGGCCCGTTCTTCAATCATCGATTGGAAATTCTTCATCCGGATTCACTAGTGATATTGATGACGGCGTTGGTGGTATCAAAGTGGGAAGATTCATGTAGAGACATCTTTGAATCTGCGAAGAGATCTTTTGGTGGTAAGAAAGAAGCTAATCTTGTGTATGGTCGGAAAAGCGAGCCAAGACCGACGCTCAATCGTAGAGGCGGTTGTGATCTCGATCCTACATCACCTGACACCGGCGAGACAAGGCGCGTAACGAGCAGCGCCCGAAGGCGGTTCGAAAATCAACATGCCTTTGTCATGAGCCTTGCAACACGTGTTGAAAGCGGTGATTACTTTGAGGATCCTCCTCAGAATGTCAACACTTCCTCTCCAGATACAATCCTAATGCTAAGTGTGCTTACCATTCCAACAGCCGAGACGCGACAACGACAATTGTTGGGCTCACGAAGAACAAAATTCAAGATATGATTGAAGCTAAGCGGTTGAATTTGACCCTCTGTTGAGACTCGAATGTGATCAGCGCTCCTATGCCTAACCATGACAAGAGTTCCAATCTTTGTTGGTGGCGATACTTATGTTTTCAACATAGATGACTTGACCATTCCTCGATGGTATTAAGAAGAATTTGTTGCAAGGTGTCGATCCGAGGATGCCGGAGAATTGTCGTTGGTGCCCGTACACACGATGGTTGTGCTTGGTTGAGAAGGCGTGTTCGATGCATGATGGATAACAGTGAGATACTATTTACGAAGCCACACGGAAGCGTGTGTGAAGAAATGTCTAAGTTGAAGATTGACAATGCGAGCAGCTGTACCATCGTGTGGGATACCTTGGGGCAGCCAAGTGGAAAGTATGATTACATGGTGAAGTACAACATCGGATAGTTACAAGATTCCTATTGAAGATGTTAAAGCGAGGATGGGGTGACGATTTCGAAGACTATCTTGATGTTAACACCATAAGGATTTCCTCCGTGATCCGATTGCCTAGAGTGGCACCTCATCATTACTTCTCCAAGACCGGTTCCATATTCCTCGACAAAGCTATCCCTTGGAACTATGGGTGATGTTTACTATCATGGTGTCAAACAAGACCCTCGACTATTGAAGATCTTCTGCTGAAGTTTCTATTCGACATTGACAACATCACGGATCGATAAGGTGACGAGCAGGAAGGTATTCTCTCCGAGATCTCTCCTCCAAAAGACACTGCTGCGACTCCATTCGCATTCCACTACTCGATCAATATCGACTAGAAAGAACGGTGACTCATCCTTTCGGCGAAGTACCAAAGGAAGTTCTTGAAGACACCTCAAACAAGAAATGGAGGAAATTAGAAGATTATCAAGAAGAGTGACTACAATGTTGTGGAACAGTTAGGACAGACTCCATCCAAGATTTCCATGCTCGCTTTGCTCTTGTGCTCCGAGGCTCATGCTAATGCCTTGGTGAAGTTTATGAAGAATGCTCATGTACCGCAAGACACTACCACCGACCAGTTCGAAGTTTGTATTGCTAACTGGCTGCAACAACGGCCTAGGCTTCTCGATCTTGATTTAACTCCTTAGGAAAGAAACATAACAAAGCCTTGCATCTCTGTTGAATGCAAGGGCATTACTCTGTCTGTTTTAGTGATACGGTTACGCTCGAATATCCTTGAAGAAGCTTTTGATCGGCTTGATGTCGAAGGTTGGTTACGAGACCAGTGACATTATTGTGAGAGCTTTTGATGGTTAGCGAGCAGTGCTTGGAGAGCTCACTCGCTATAAAGTTGGTTCCCGGACTTTTGATTCCACTTTCTTTGTCATGGACATCCGTCGACTTACTCTTACTACTTGGGCCCCTTGGATACATGGGGCGGTGATACCTCTACCTTACATCGAACGAAATACCGGTGAAAGGAAGGTTGTCACCGTATGTGGTGAAGAAGAGTATATGGTCGGTCATCTCATTCCGCTATCTCGAGATGGAGGTGAATTCTTGAGACTCCACGAGCTTTTGAAGCGATACCCGTCATGCTTGTTGACTCTCCTGTCCTCCACGAGATTACGAGCTCCGCCTAGGATGGCCTCATTTGAAGAGCTGCTCTTGTTGAACAAGGAGGTAGTGCTATTTGGGGTCAGCTCGGATCTTCCGTTCAAATCGACAAGGCGGTTTGAGCTTCACCATCAGGGTCGAAGATGATACGTGTGAGCAGGCGGTGACTTCCTCGCATTAGCCAAGTGGAATCCATGCTATAGAAGGCGGCGACAACGACTTGACATCGGCAAGTGGATCTTCGACTCGGATCATGGGCTCGACAATTGGAAGGCCAAGGCGTCATACCAATCTCCTTTAGCGGGAGTAATTGCTCTTGTTTTGTTTTGCTTTTCGTATTTCTTTATGTTTCGAACAATAAACTTTGAAAGCCTGGTGCCTTGCCCGGGGCGTCATGGCTCGTTTGCGAGGGTTTTTATCTGTCGTTTGCGTATTTTCATTCAATAAATTCGTTGGACTTTTGCATTCAATTGTGTGTTTTCTTTCTTTACTTTATTACCCCTTCAAAAAGCTATGTGTTTCTTACACACCCGTGATACCTGCTGAATCACTCCGAATCTCGTTAATAACGGCTATGCTAGTGCTAAATATGACCCGATAATCCGATCTACCAAGCCGAAGGCGAAAGTGAGGAAGATTGTGAAGTGCGGGAGAACTTGCGGTTGCTGACAAGAAGAAGCGAGTTATCTGACCACCTGAAGAGCAAGTTGAGGTTGTGAATTTGGAGTCTTGACGAAGGCGAGAAAAGAGGTCAAGATAGGAGGCGGGTCTTAGGAGCAGTGTTAAAGAAAGGTTGGTTCGGATGCTACGAGAGACTATATTGAGGTTTTGCTTGGTCATACGAAGACATGCTGGTTTGGACATTGATATTGTGGTGCACGATTGCTGACAAAGAAGGTTTTCTCGGTGAAACGAGAAGGTTCGCGCGTGCGTCTGAGATGTCGGAGAAAATCAAAGCCGAGATTATGAAGCGGTTCAACTGGTTTCCTAGCCGTTACTTCCTATCCCGATGGGTTGCTAATGTGGTACCGTACCTAAGAAGGATGGTAAGATGCAGATGTGTGTGATTAGAGATCTGAACAAAGCGAGTCAGAAAGATGATTTCCCACTTCCTCGTATTGATGTTTTGGTTGACAACACCGCTCAACAGGGTTTTCTCCTTCATGGATGGTTTCTCCGTTACAATCGGATCAAAATGGCTCCGAAGACATGGAAAAGACTACTTCGTTACGGTGGGGCACTTTCGCTACAAGGTTATCGTTCGGATTGAAGAACGGCGCCACTTATCGTGCTATGGTAACATTGTTTCATGACATGATTCATCACGAGATAGAGGTCTACGTTGGCGACATGATAGCTCGATCGGGATGAAGAAGAACATCTTGATCACTTGCGAGCTGTTTGTGGGTTGAAGAAATCAGTTGAGGCGAATCTAACAAGTGCACCTTTGGAGTCGGATCCGGAAAACTCCTAGGGTTTGTAGTCGATGGTAAAGGTATTGAAGTTGATCCGCCAAGGTTAAAGCTATTCAAGAGATGCCGACTCCCTTTGAAGGAAGTCGAGAGGTTTCTTGGGCGGTTGAACTACATTGCATTCATTGCACACTAGCTGCTTGTGAGCCAATCTTGGTTACTAAGAAAGATCAAGTAGTGGAATGGAGCAGCGATTTCGGATCGCTTTTGACAAAATCAAAGAATACCTACAGAATCCTCCTATACGATGCCACCGAAGGAAGACCTCTTATCATGTACTTGGCGGTGTTAGAAAACTCGATGGGGTGTGTGTTGGGGCAACATGCGAGTGCAGTCGAAAAGAGCATGCAATATACTACCTTAGCAAAAAGTTTACCATTGTGAAACAAGATACTCACATTCTAGAAAACTTACAGCAAACTTGGGCTGCTCGCCGACTAAGACAGTATATGTTGACTCACACTTTATTGATTTCAAGATGGATCCGATAAAATACATATTTGAGAAACCAGCTCTCTCGGAAGAATAGCAAGATGGCAAATGATCTTGACGAATATGACATCCGTACACTTCTCGAAAGCGATCAAAGGTGTGGTAGCCGATCATTTGGCTCATCAAGCCGTAGATGACTATCGATCTATCGATTCAATTTCCAGATGAAGATGTTACTATTACTGATTAGAAGAACCGGGCCAGACGAAGGACACGAACAAGGATCCCGATGGACTATGGTTTTGATGGAGCCTCAAACGCACTTAGGCATTGGCGCCATCATCACATCCCTACAGGGACATCGCCCTTCACCGCATTATGTTTGATTGCACGAACAACATGGCGAATATGAAGCGTGCATCATGGGTCTTAAAATTGCTATTGACTTAGAATCAAGTTCTTGCAAGTGTATGGAACTCGGCTTTAGTGATCGGCCGGATTAAGGCGAGTGGGATCTGAAGCATCCGAATCTCATTCCATATCGAGGCATGTTACGAGTTTGATTCCTTACTTTGAAGATATTACTTTCAATCATATTCCACGAGAAGAGAATCGGTTGGCGACGCATTGGCTACCATGTCATCTATGTTCAAGGTTAGATGGGACAACGAGGCTCCCAGTTATCATTGAGAGTTTGAACAGTATTGTTATGAGCTTGATACGAGAAGAGAACCTTGGTACTATGGCGTGAAGAGGTATCTTGAGACTCGGGAATATCCATGAGGGCATCATCAATGATAAAAGTTTATGAGAAGATTTGCATCAAATTCTTCCTCGGCGACATCTTATACAAAGCGACCACGACTTGTGCTTACTCATGTGTAGACGGAGACGACAATGCGTATCATGGAAGAGTTACAGGCGAATTTGGTACCCGCTCCGATGGACACACCATGACTAAGAAGATTTTGAGAACAGGTTACTATTGGTCCACCATGGAAGCGATTGTCACCTTCGCTCGATCTTGTCACAAGTGCAGTTCGGCGACAAAGTGCCGTTACCTCCGGTACCTCGAATGTTTTAACTTCTCCGTGGCCTTTTGCAATGTGGGGCATTGACATGATTGGAGAAATCAAGCCCGACCTCGATGGACATCGTTTCATCCTTGTGGCAATAGATTACTTTACCAAGTGGGTAGAAGCGGCCTCGTATGCATCTGTACCAAGAATGTTGTGGCTCGATTCATCGAACATAATCTTATCATCGATGCGGCACTCCAGAAAGGATTATCACGGATAACGGTTCCAATCTCAACAATAAGATGATTAGAACTACGCGATTCAAGATCAAACATCACAACTCTTCTCCTTATCGGCCTAAGATGAGCAGCGCGATGGAAGCCGCCAACAAGAACATTAAGAAGGTTATCTGAGAAGATGCGGTGACTTACAAAGATTGGCATGAAATGTTACCGTTTGCTCTTCATGGTTATCGCACTTGTACGAACATCAGCGAGGCAACCCCTTCTCTCGTTCTGGTATGGAAGCCGTCTTACCCATCGAGGTTGGATACCCTCGACGAGTCCTCAAGGCGAGTTAGGTGAAGGCGATTGGGTTCGGACTACTTGACCGATTAATTTGATTGATGAGAAGCGACTCGCATCCATCGCCATGGACAGATTTATCGAAGCGAATGATCGAGCATTTAACAAGAGGTCAAGGTCTACCAAGTCGGTGATCTAGTAGTCAAGCGCATCATTCTTCCACAAGGTGATCGGGCAAATGGACTCCAGCATCGAGGGACCATTTGTAGTCAAGACAATATTTTCGGCGGAGCTATGATACTTAGCACCATGGATGGTGAAGACTTCCCACCACAGTGAGCGAGACATAGTCAAAAATACTACGCATGAAGAGACCCGCTAGGTCGGCGAACCTAAACAAAAATAAGGGCATCTGGCGAACCAAAGGTTCGGGCAAAAATAAAGGATATATACAAAACATGTACACCAGTCGAAAACACGAAAAGGCGGCTTGGGCAAAAGTATCGTGGGCGAAAAGAAAGGCGGTCTAGGCAAAAGTTAGGGATTTAAGCGTGCGACTATGTCTCTTCGGATCATACGCTTCTAGACTACTATCACATTCAAGGTTCAAATGGCGAAGATCGATCTACTCACTTTCTCACAAGGAGATGAGATAGTTGAAATATATGAGTACTAGCATAGTTGGAACCTAACGAGATTGTTTCGCATAGCTTTTTACCTTTCTTGTGTACAAACTACTTGGCCATCGCCACCTTTCAAATAAGCATAAAATTCTTTCTCTTTACAATTTATTGTTGTTTGCAATAAGTCCAACGTTTGCTTTGAATGACTATCGCATTTGACAATAAGAATCGATCACAAACATACGAAAGTGAACATACAAAAGTACTTACTACGAGTTCGGGGAATTGGGATGACGAAAGTCAACAAATAGTTCCCACAAAACATAAAGGTGTCACTCTGACACACCTTCCGGAGTATATGTTAATCCTGGCGGTGATTCCACTCAACAGAAGTAACACTTCATCCCGGTGGATATTTCTCAATCCTCCCCTTCCGGTATCGGACCCAAACTTGGGAGGATAGTGCATCGGAGCTTATCGCCTTTATTCCCGGCCGGAGATTACAGCGGACTCCGGACTCTTCAAGCCGGTCTCTCGGCAACCATCAAATGCTCTCCGTGAGATCTACACTCGAAATCCCATGAGCACCTCCTAAATTTCCTCACGGATCGCCTCCCGGACTCTCCTCGGTGGGTATATATGAGATCTCCGACAGCGAGCTTCTCAAATATCTTCCTTCCTCGACAACGTCTAGGCCCAAGACTTGGTCGGATAGTGCATCGGAGGAATCCGGGATATCTTTCTTCTCCTTCAAAAAGCGGGGTTCTCACTACTCGATTCCCCAGCGGTCGAAATCTTCAAACGGAACATCCGCATCTTCTTCAAGATGGATATGTTTTGAAATATCACAACATTTATCATTCATACATTTCTCATAAAGTCATAATTCATGCATATGTCATTCATATACCTTGTCATGCATCATACTTTGCATAGGACTAACAAATATTCTATCAAAGATTTTCTTGTTTTCTCCAAGCAGTGTTGATCGCCAGCGTAACAGGTCGAGGATTAAGCCCGAGAGCGGAAAACTATCGAAAGACCGCCTTATAAAGCAGTCGGGATTAAGCCCCGAGCCGGCGGAAAACTATCGAAAGACCGCCTCGTTGTCCTCCGACGAGATCCGGGATTAATACCGAAGCGGACGGGAAACCTATCCGAACGATCACAAGTTATCCTCCGATAGAGCGGATCGACACCGGCGCCTGACGGGAAGCTATCCACATTTTGCCAACTACTATCTCCCTCGGAGTAATCGGCACGAAGATTTATTCGACCTCTTCCTATTACCAGCGCTGATGCAGCGTCGACTCGATTGCCTTGGATGGCATCTTAAGCCCATCTCGGTAACTTGTCAATATTTCTTCACTTTCGAATCTGCATATGGTTAAAATCAATACAAACCAATAACTTCATTCAAAGTGAACACGAAGTCTAACGTCGACTCCGCCGGATGGCATCTTAGCCCGACTCCTCTCCGTTTGAGGAACATCTACGAGCCTAGTGAGCGGCTCACTCCCAAGTGACCTTTCGGATGGCATCTTAAGCCCATCTCCGTCAGACAACCTCGAGTCTAGCGTCGACTCGTTCCCAGTAAATCTCCAACTTCTCCAGCGGCATCATAGGCCGTTCCGCGTCCACCACCGCGGTGCAAATTTTGGGTGTACTCGGTGTTCGATCATCTTACCTCCGGTCACGAAGAGACAAGCATGTCAATCTAACCCTCGTACAAGAAGATTGAGCAGGGGCATTGTCATACCCAAAATTTGCCCTCCATCTATTCAAAGATTTCATGCATCCATACTCGAGGATTCCTCGAGAGTTGATCGAGACAAACTCTCTCTAGACAATCAACCCAAACTAGGGTTTGGTATCTCTCAAGTCAAGATGGGCTTCCAACATCTCCAATGGTCCTCATGCCTCCTCATATGCTTTAAAGATTCTCCATGCCAAGTTTCAAGCCTCACAAGTCAAGTTTCCTCAGACAATTGCTCGGATGATTGAAAATCGAGTGTATTGGACAAAAGTCAACATGGTCAACATACAGTCAAAACTTGATTTTGGTCAACATCCTCATTTTGAAGTTACATTCATTATTTGATCAAGGGTTGATCATGATTCATCAAGAAAACTCAAGATTTGCTAAAAAGTCAAACTTTCTAAATTAGGGTTTCTAGATGAAAAGTCAATGAACTTTGGTGATCATAACTTCCTCATACTTTCTCAGAAATTTTCCACCACCTCTTGTTTTGAAGGAAATTCAATTCTCTACAACTTCATGTCTCACAAGAATGTCCAAAAATGCTTCATTTGAGAGGTATAGCTCAAAACATTCTGGTCATTTTCAAAGTCAACAAAAAGTCAACTTTTTGTTTTGAAGATATATTGAGCGTGGTAACTCCAATTGAGATGAGACCAAAGACATTGGTTAGAGGACTCTTAGAGATTTCCAAAAAGTCCAAGAACACACAAAAATGTGGAAAATTGAGCAAGATACACTATTCGGAAGTTGGGCGATTTTGAATGATTGCACAAAAGGACATTTTGGTCAAAATGCAAAATTTTCCAAATGGGCTTATAATCTTTTGATCCAAACTTGTTCATGACAATATTCTTAACCCATAAATGCTTGGCCATGGCAATTTTCTATTTTATTGATTTTATTTTGAATTTTAGAACATTTAATTCAAAATTAAATTATATAAAATATGAAAATCATATTTTTTCAAAAGTGATTTTATATGTTCCTTAATGTCCAAAAGCCCAAGATACTTGCCAAATTCGTGCTTGATCATGCATTGAAGGAGAAAATCAAATTGCTTTCAAAATTTGATTTTTATTTGAAAAATATTGAATGCTCCAAATCAAATCTTTTCCATTCCTTTTTTCCTCTCCAATCCTCTCTATAAATACCCAGCATTGTGTACAAGCATGGACACGAAACCCTAGCTCAAGCATAACCCTAACTCTTGCAAATTTTCTCAAGAAACTTGAAAATTCGAATTTTATTCTCCAGCCTTTCTCAACCTCTTCCAGCCATCCAAACGTGCTCAGGGGGTAAGTATGAGTAAGAATACATCATTGGTATTGGTTAAAACAAGCTAAATCGTGCCATACACATTCATACATATTTGAATTTTTCTTGAAATTGCATTTTATTATTCTGCGTGCTTTAATCGTTTCTAATGGTTTGAATGTGTTCATGAGGTTCTACTTGACTGATCTGGGCAATCGTCCTTGGTTTTGAACGTCAGAATTGTGTAATACCATTGCTAGGGCTTTTCGGACTGTGAGTTTCGAACCGGCTGTCTGAGCCGATTCGATCAAAACTAACACCACCATTGGATTCGGAGGTCCGATTTAGGTGGACAAGGTCTTCTTTTTCTTTGTTTTCGCGTTATTTTGCAGGTTCCAAGAATCTCCTCACCGGAGAAGACGACCGGAGCTAGGGCTCCGGCGTCGTTGACTCTCGGCCGTGAAGCATGGCGTGGCAAGCGAGCAATCCGATTCGTCCATTCGGTCCACAGGGCCCGCGGTTGTGTTTTCAAATACACTCGGGGCGTGTCAGCGTTCTTATTGAAATGTTTCTCACTTTCCAACACCAAAAGCAACGTGGCTCGATGGTAGATGCAAGCGGACTCAAGTTTCATCCACGGTCTCGATTCGAACCTCCTTGAAACCGGTTTTGAGTTTCTTTTCCAAAACTTGCATTATTTTCCTATTTTCCTATTTTCTAATTATTTAATATTTGCATATTATTTTAATTAATTTCACAATTTTATTCGCATTAAAAATTACCAAAAACATTTTTCTTTTTGCATTATTTTCATAAAAACCTTTATTTAATTTAATAAATTAAAAATATAATTTTGCATGCATATTTATTTTATTTTTATTTTGCATTTAAATCATTATAAATTGCATTTTAATTATTAAATCTTTTCAAAAAACCAAAAATTATTTTAATATATTTATCTTATTTCCAGCATATATTAATTTTCTCATATTAAAATTTGCATTTTCTAACATTTTCCTCTTATTCAATTCATCTCGCATTTCAGATTTCCCATTCTTTCACAGGTTGCTCCGATTCGGACGTTTTCTTTTTTATCATTCTATTTTTTCCAATAATGTAACTGCTCATGGGATGTAATAGTTTAAATTAGGTCTTTATTTTCCGCATTTTAAATTATGTATACGCCCCAAAGCCATGTAATAGCGTAGGATTTACCTTTCCGCTTTACATTCCGCATTTTACTTTCCACCCTTATCAATTGCTAGTAATTAGGCGTGTATGGCAAGATAATAATTGGACATAGCTCACACTAATCTTCAAGATAAAATATCTGAATTTGACACACTTATTTCACCGCACCCTTAGGGTAATTCTCTCTCGTTGCCTTCGATTCAAAATGGTCATGTCCTCGAGCGTAGAGGTATCCTAGCACCGTTGCCTTCAAACAAATCATCATAGTCCCCGATACAAAGATCATAGACCCACGATGTCGCCTCCGAATACATGATCTTGACCCTCGATTGTAAGCCTAAAATGATGATAGTCCTTCAAATGTGCTAGGATACCTCCTACAATTGCCTTTATGACCATCCAGTGTCCCTTCGAATGTCCGTTTACATCCAGCGAATGGAGCTACCTACTAACTAATAGTGCGGCTAGCGCTATTCTAAAGGAATGTAGAAGTACAACAAAGCGACCAATTAAGGTGGGTAAATAAGTCTCTTAGTTGCTTGCTCTATCAAATGCTTTTCACACCTCACACTTTTCAAAGTTCAAATTCTTTTCAAAGCGAAACATTTAGAACACTTTGTATACACTCCTACATGAGTCATTACAAAGTCAAAGTGAAATACCTTTTCAAAACATTTTTGTCAAACACAGAAAGCAATTTAAAAAGTGATCTAGAGCAACTAAGAGCCGTAGATAACTACGGATGGAAAGGGTGCTAATACCTTCCCTTTTCATAACCATTCTCCCGAACTCAGAATCTAACGAAGGTCTTTTTCTGTTACTTTTACCATCCCTTAATTGGATAAAAATAAAAGTCGGTGGCGACTCTTGCTATCCGCACATTTGGATACAAAAATCCTACAAAGTCAGTTCACCGTATCACACATGTGAATATCCGTTTCGCTTTTTTTTTTTTGAGAAACAAAGAGATTACCTTCTGTCAGCTTTGTGACAATGTTTAATGTAAGTAAAGATGATATTACCAAGTATCAGCCTTGTGATAGTTTATGGTAATGAATTATAAAGATATTACCAATTATCAGCGAAGTGATAACTATAACAAGGTAAATCTTTGAAAAGTTTTCTGAGTATTCAGCTTTGTGAATATCAGACAAATGGTGGAAACAGATCTCAAATGAGTTTTGAAGATATTACCAATTATCAGCAAAGTGATAACTATAACAAGGTAAATCTTTGAGATATATTATTGAGTATTCAGCCTTGTGAATAACAGACGATGAAAAGCGAGAACTCGAATGAGTTTCTACTTTCTTGAATAAAATCTTGCCGAGGATCTCTCTTTTGAGAAGACGCGGGCATTTTGATCGGAAGACACATGTTTTCTTTTAAACAGAAAGACAACTGCTGGGAATTTCTCGTGCACGTCGTTATTTGACTTTGTTGAGAAGAACAAACTTTCATGACAAGTTTAAGAATGAAAAATAAAGCGGCTCAAATGATGAGGCTATTGCTTCTTGCTTTGTTGATTATAGGCAGGGTTCTATCCAGGAATGAGCTGGAAAGAAAGGGTCAATCAAAACTTTGTTCACGATGAGGAATGATCTCGGTTTGGGGAGCAGGGAGAGAAAAGATGTATTTCTACGCTTTGGGATAATCTCGGGGATATGATCAAACCTACATGAATAAGTGTGATTTAAACCAGTGATATGGAAACAAACATTTTTGAGGAATGCAAAAATGATGCTATTATGTATGAATGTCATGAATGTTATATGCATGCTAACAATACTTGACAAAGACACTAAAGAGGCATTTGGGAAAAGGACCACGTCACGATTCGAACAAATACTTAGCAATATCCGACAATGGTGTGGCGTTGCGATGAAGGATCGAGTTGCATGCTTTAAACTTTCGGAGAAAGGCATTTTATTAGCAACTTTCTGGGAATTCTTTTGGATAAGAATACCGTCCTTTAATGATCTCTGCGAGGAGAAGACTTCTTATGTGATCATTCTATCCTTGAGATTGAAACACTCGTGTAGAAGCTGATTGAAGTTCTTTACGTGTTCATAGTTCAAAGAAATTTTAGCTTTTGTTTCAAAATTTTGAAGTAAAAATTCATTTAAAACCGTTTAGTTTCAAAAGTGATTTTCACAATAAAAGCGTTATTTTGCAAAAGCAGAATAAAGTAAGGATTACAAACAAAAGGCCTGAGGTTCAAATTTATTGATAGAATGGTAATCGACCAAAGGCGTGATTCCATGAACTATTTACAAAAGTTGGAAATGATAATTTATTGGGAAAAGGCTACATTGAAAGCAAATAACCGCTATTATCTCTAACAACTTGGAATTCCAAGTGCTTGTTGCTTTAGAGGAGTTAATTGAAGATCCGTTGATTGAAAATTCTTTAGATTGATCTGGTGATTGCGATTACTTTGTCATTTTGTATCCTTATTTTGCCTAGATTGCCTTTTCGAGTTTTCAATCTATCGGGATAATTTACATTTATTGTCTCTAATTTTTGCTGGATCGCCTTTTCGGTTTTCAATCCACAGGGGCTCATTTTGCCTAAGCCGCCCTTTTCGGGTTTCGACTTACCAGACATTGTTTTTTAGACAAAGTATTTCTTGGTACATCGGCATTCACGGGATGCGGGAGTTCATCACTTGTCCATGGTTGTGAGAGTCATAGCACCTTGAGAAAAGCTTCTTTTGACGATGTATGGGCCTTCGTAATTAGGAGTCCATTTGCCCCTAGAATCTGGTTGAAAATATAGAATATTTTTAAGCACGAGGTCGCCTTCTCGGAATTCACGAGGTCGGACCTTTTTGTCGAAAGCTTTCTTCATTCTTCTTTGATACAATTGTCCGTGACACGGAGGCGGTCAGTAGCTTTTCTTCAATTAAGTTCGATTGATCGTATACCTTTGACACCATTCGGCCTCAGATAGCTTTGTTTCCATGAGAACTCTCATTGACGGAATCTCAACTTCTACGGGGAGCACTGCTTCCATGCCGTATACTAGAGAAAAGGGGGTTGCCCATGTTGAAGTGCGTCTTGAAATCGATACCGTGCGAGCAAATGGCGACATTCGTGCGGTCTTTGTTGGTGATGACCATCTTACGGACAATCTTTTGATGTTTTTGTTGGCTTCAGCGGCGGTTCATCTTTGGCGGTAAGGAGATGAGTTATGATGCTTGATCTTGAATTCCTCACACAGTTCTTTCATCATTTTGTTGTTCAAGTTTGATCCATTGTCTGTAATGATCTTGCTTGGAACTCCATATCGGCAAATGAGGTTGTTCTTGATGAACCTCACAACCACTTGTCTTATAACGTTGGCATAAGTATGCTTGACCCATTTGGTGAAGTAATCAATAGCCACTAAAATGAAGCGATGTCCGTTGGGCGCCTTTGGTTCAATCATCCCAATCATGTCAATGCCCCATGGAGAAAGGCCACGGAGAGAGAGAACATTGAGTAAATTCGGCACATGGATCTTATCTGCGTAGATCGCACTTGTGACATATTTTAGCGTGTTTGACAATCGATTCCATCGTTATCAATAGTATCCACCTCTCAAGATTTTTGGACATTGCATGCCCATTTGAATGGGTTCGAAGGACCCTTCATGCACTTCATGGATGATCGTATGCGCTTCTTTTGTCGCATCGAGCGGAACCATGTCGAAGTTTCTTTTGTATAGCACATCTTCATTGAGGAAGAAGTTTCGAGAGAGCCTCCTTAGGGTTTTCTTATCCTTGTACGATGCCCCGAGTGGGTACTCTCGTGTTTGAAGGAAGCGTTTGATATCGTGAAACCACGGTTTATCGTCGAAGGCTGATTCTGAACACATATGGGTCTTTCAAGGCGTCGATCACGGATCTTAGGCATATCATTCCAATCGTTGACTTTGAACATGGAAGATAGAGTTGCCAAGGCGTCTGCCATTCGATTCTGATCTCGAGGGATATGATGCAGTTCAACTTTGTTGAAGAAAGTCAACAAACGTCTTGCATAATCTCATGAAATTAGACCAAGATGATGAGTTTCATACTTGTCTTTGATTTGATTGATCACAAAGTGAGTCTCCATATATGTCAAGGATCTTGATCCTTAAGTCGATAGCTTCTTCAATACCCATGATGCAAGCTTAGTACTGCGATGTTGTTGGTGCGGTCAAATAGTAGTCGGCGAAAGCGGGATATGAGAACCCTCGGGAGTGATGATGGCCCCGATTCCATTGCCATAAGCGTTAGCGCTATATCAAAATTAGGACCCATCTAGATTACGGATTTGTTCCTTCTTGGCGGTTCGTCACAATCTTTCATCTTTAAGTACATAACGTCCTCGTGCAGGAAGTCAAATTTGAGAGATTGGTACTCGTTGGTGGTGATAAGCCAGTGATCGTGAGAATGCTTCCTGACCGCTTTTTGGTAGCGATCTTGGATGTCATATTCAGGATATGACATCGCCATCGAGCAATTCTTCCCGTTAAGGCGGGCTTTTCAAGGCGTACTTGATCGGATCCATTTGGAGATTAACCAAGTCGTGTGATTGATCATGTCTTGGCGGAGCGTTTGAAGCCCACACAAAGTGCAACATGTTTTCTCGAGCATGGAGTACGAGTTTCACGATCTGTGAACTTTTTACTTAAGTAGTAAATGGCATGCTCCTTCTTCGGTGTCATCTTGCTGTCGATCGACCCATGGATTCTTCTAGCGGTAAGGTCAGGATTAACGGTCTTCCTTCCTTTGGAGGGATCAATATTGGTGGTTACGGCGGTATTCTTTGATCTTGTCAAGCGCTTTTTGTCATGTCATGACCTTCGATCTTTGCGTAGAAGTTTGAATATCGGCCGCGGTGGCGATCATTTGAGAGATAAATGCGGAGATGTAATTCAACCGTCAGAAATCCTCTTACTTCTCTGTGTGGCGTAGGCATTTCTTGAATAGCCTTGACTTTGTCGAGGTCCACTTCAATACCTCTTTGGTTGATGAAACCTAGGAGTTTTCGGATCTTACCCCAAAGGTGCATTTGTTAGGATTCGGTATGGAATTTCCTTAGTCGTTGAAACAACTTCAAGAGATACCCTATATGCTCATCTTGATGTAGGACTTTGCTATCATATCGTCCACGTAGACTTTGATCTCTTTGTGCATCATGTCATGGAAGAGAGTAGTCATTGCCCTTTGGTAAGTTGCTTTGCATTCTTTAATCAAGGCATTACTTTGTAGCAAAAAGTGCCCGTGATGAAGGATGTCTTCTCCATGTCTTGGGAGCCATTACGATCGATTATAACGAGAGAAACCGTGAAGGAAAAGGCGTTGAATTTTGCGGCGCTATCCATTAGCATGTCAATATGCGGGCGGGAAATCGTCTTCGGACTTGCTTTGTTCGGATCCGTAATCAACACATTCGGACCTTTCCGTCTTTCTTGGAGCAGTACTATGTTGGCCAGCCATTGAGGATATTCGAGTGACGAGGAAACTGCGTGTTTTTGAACTTCCTTTTGATTTTATCGGCCATATCAGGGTTAACTCTTCTCAGCTTTTGCTTAACTGGTGAACACTCCGGCTTTAATGGCAAATGATGCTCCACGATACTGGTATCTAAACCTGGCATGTCCTGATAGGACCAAGCGAACACATCAACATATTCTTTGAGAAGATCTATCGGTTTGCTCTTGGCGTTCTTTGTCGGTGAGGCTCCGATATTCACTTCTTTTTTATCTTCTTCAGAACCCAAGTTGATTGCTTCCAGAGGTTCTTTGTGAGGTTGAATGATCCTTTCCTCGTGCTTTAGCAGTCTAGAAATTTCATCTGGGATCTCTTCTTCAACTTCTTCCTCGGCGACTTCCCAGGGGATTTCAAAGTTGGGAGAGAGCATAGAGTTATTGTTTTCAATGGATTTGTCCATCTGTTAATCTGCATATTTGATTTATGTTTGATTAATTAACTTCTTATCATTTTTTTAAAAAAAAAGTTAATGTGAAAGTGTATGCAGATTTTTTTTTTTTTTTTTGAAGATTTTTTTTTGTTTTATTGTGTGTTTTAGGATTATCATTTCCAGGAAAGGGTAAAAATGAAAAATAAACACAAAGTGTGGAATCAAAACAACGCATTTTATTTATGATTCACCATATGAAACAGGGCCCTAAAATACAAACTCATTTGTCTTGGGCAAGACAAAGAGAAATTATTTAAAAGCTAAACCCTATAAAACATCTCTACACTTTGGGCGAAGTGAGAGTTCAAAACAAAAGCAAAGATAAACTACTTAGAACTAGGAGCGTTAGTCCGAACTTCAGGGTTTCAGTGGTGACGAACTCCTTGGAAGTCGGTACTCTGTAATTTTCCTTTTGGTTTAACCCTTGAGTAGACTTTGGTTGTTTGAGCGAGTTTGAAGACTACGGACAACGGACTTTGCCTTTCGTCTTGCTAAGCGGTCTTCCTTGATGAATAGATCGGGAAGTATAGGATACAACATATGTGCTTCTGTTGATCTTTGTGTTGAATTCGAGGATGTACCCTCAATCTTGAGTGAAGAGACTCGTTGTCGGCGACACTTTCCACCGTATCCGAATCGTACTCTTGATCTTGGTGATCATGTTGATGTAGTGATAATCGGATCTGGTTTAGTGAATTCCACAGTGTTAAGCGAGATCTTCATTCGGGACCTCGATTGGTGATTAGGCGAGAAGGCAGTATACCTCCTCGATTGACTAGGATACTCAAAGAATCACCCCATCCGTGGGTTGGATATCTTCATTCGATTCTCGAGCTTTACGGCGATATACTTTACCATGTAATCAAATTTGCCAGGTTCTCCCAAGGTATCCCAAACTTGAAGGAGACGGTGGATTTTCATGTTCTTTGAGGGACATGTATTTGAATTGATCGATCGGCGTCAATTCCTCTTGGGACACATATTCGGTTGTTTAAATAAGTGCTCCACTCTTGATTCGGAGGATCGTCTTCATTATCTTCAATGGTTACAACGCTAACTTCTTGGAGAACAAGGTTTAAGAAACCCCCACTGCTGAATACTTCTTTGATTGGACGAAATGCTTCATCCTTTTGCTTATCTTTGGAGAATACGGGTGTGAACTTGAGTCCAACTTTTGTTTCGTTGATGACAGGTTTGATTACTTGTCCCCAACCTTCAGCATTGCCATCTTTCACTATCTGTGTTTCTTCTTTATACGAAGAGATAGATGATCTGTTTTTGCTGGTAGATTCATCTTCTAACGGATGTTCGAGGAGATGTGTTCCTTCAATGTCATTAGCCGTGATGAAAGAAAGCTGGACAAATGGCTTCAAGCAAAGCTTATTCACCGTGATGGTCACTTTCCATTTCTTGTGAATTTTAATTTCGATGGAGAGTAGAAATTCTTGCTCTGCCGTGGATCCAGGTCTTCCTAGTGAGACAGCATGGCGGTGATGCGTCCATGACTTGGAAAGTAATTTGGAAAGTGTCGGACCAATTGTCATCGGAGATCTACTTCCCAATAAGCGACTTCCTTGATCCATGAGCTCTTACTACTATGTCATTGAACTTCATTGGTGTCCTTTGTAAGCCAAGCGGCGAGTGTCGTCTTGACATACGTTCAAAGATGAACGGTATCTACCAATACATTGGACGGGGAATCGATTGGCAAATCATTGAGATGTGCAAGGCCAATTGTGATCTTTCCCTTCCTCGAAGTTCCTAATCCTGAAACTTAGATTATTACAATTTGTTATGTTGGCGACAATACCTCAATGCATAGTTACATCATGGTCTACATAGGCTTGGTCTAGTACTTTCATTAAAGCTTCTCGATGAGCTTGGAGTTGAGGAGGCGAGGATATTGAAATCTTGGAAGATGCGCATCGGTTGATCCGACTCGGTATTCACTTTTCTTGATTAATTTGATTATTTCATCAAAATGCGTTGACATTGGCTCTGTCGGGAGGACCAACATTTGTGCTTGGGTTAACAAGCGGAATCGTTGCGAGATTCTCGGAAGATATGTTAGCTGGATTTTGTCGACAACGAAGCTGGCGGTCTTGGTGGCAGCGGTGTGTACTCGTCCCCGTGTTACCGTCCGATTTTATATTGACATTAGTGGAAGAGTAGGCATGGGTTTCTCCTTCCCATCCTCTATCGGGGTTGCATTGTATTGGTAAGGAATTGCTTTGGTAGGCGTATGGAGCAGGACGGGTGGGCAAATCACCAAAGGAGCCTCAGGGGTCTTTGGGCTGCATTCAATCTCCACATGTTGGGTATGTTGAAACAAGGGATGATAACGTTTACTTGAGGTTTTCGAGTTGATATACGAGACTAAAAGCTCATGCGGAAAATGCCCTCTTGTATTTCGTCATGGTCATCTCTTTACGTAGATCTGTGGGTCACCGATATCTAACAATCGTTGAATATGCCTTTCTTATGGTGGGACATCCTTGAATATCTTTGGAGAGATATGGCAAGTTGCGTAATCGTGCTTAGTGAAGGTGCTCATTGTCTTGTCGCGCTTCATGGAGATGCACCAAGTTTCCTCGATCGGGTTTACGTGCGTAACGAGATACATCTGTATTTCTCGATATCAAACTCATTGAATGTCCTTTGTGGGGGAGCGGATTAGCTTGCGTTCGGACTTGTATTTACGAAGGAAAGAAGATTAGATCTTACTAATCTACGTACTTACGCCTTTAATGCTATCAATGCTCAAGGTCATGGCTGGTGCCCTTGGTGAAAAGGGCAAGATCGTCATTTTGTACCACCACGGCAATTTTGGGAACCGGTGGTGACCTTATGCATGTCGATTTTTTCTATTAGCGCGGTATAGTTACGTATGCGTCATTGGAATTGGGTGGTGCGTGACCGGGCGCGTTTTGATTGTTAAGCTATTGAGCACATTGGCGTTTTTGAGTTTGTTGATTTTGTTGAAATTGCGGAGCAATTCCTGTGTTTAGACTTGTGTTGACGGCGGGTGTTATGGCAGCTACCTGTCGTTGTTGAATGACATTCTTACGCGGTTTCCCTCGGGATACCATTCCTATGTCATGTTCCTTTTTCCTTGGAAAACTAGTTCCACCCTTCTTTGTTCCACTAGAAGATCTTGCTTCCTTGGTTAGGCGTCCAGTTCGAACCCCCTCTTCTAATCGCATTCCCATGCTTACCATCTCGGTGAAATCTCCGGGAGCGCTAGCGATCATTCGCTCGTAGTAGAATGAGCCTAGAGTATTCAAGAATACCTTAGTCATCTCCTTCTCTTCCAATGGTGGGTTGACTTGGGCAACAATTTCTCTCCATCGTTGCGCATATTCTTTGAATGTCTCTCTTTCCTTTTGAGACATGGAGCGGAGTTGATCCCTATCGGGAGCCATATCCAAGTTGAACTTATATTGCTGTACAAAGGCTTCACCTAAGTCATTGAAGGTTTGGATACTCATGTCTAATCCATGTACCACTTGATCTGCAGGTAAGGCTGTCTTGGAAGTAGTGGATTAACAACTGGTGATCGTCGTTGTATGTAGACATTTTCCTGGCATACATCGTGAGATGACTTTGTGGACAGGAGTTTCCTTTGTATTTTTCAAAGTCAGGGACTTTGAATTTTGCAGGTATCCTTACGCGAGGAACTAAGCACAGATCCTGGGCGTTTTTCCCAAACAATTCCTTCCCTCGAATCGTTTTTATCTCAAGCTGCATTTTGAGGAGTTGTTCCTGGAGATTCTCCATCGAGCCACGGGAATTCGTGTTATTGCTTGGAGTATGGTGAACTTCTTCGTCTATGGTAGTGTGTACTACGGAAGCTGAGTTCGTCATGATCGGTTGAGAAACCGACATTGTTACTTGTGGAAGAGTTACTCCACGTTGCGGAGTAAATGTAGAGTTTTGCTGCAAAGTAGGTATTTCAAGCGAGGTTGTTTGCACTTGAGAAGTCGGTTGGCGAAATCCGATGCCAAAGTTGAAAGGCATGCCCATGGATAGCCGGCATACTAAAGGTGAACTCTTGATTGACAATGGCTGGAGTAGTAGTGTCTTGAAATCATTGCTTGGTTTTGGCTTTCGATCTTTGCTTGTTGACTTTCTTGCTGCGATATGAGTTGACCAAAGCGTGAGTCTCTCCACTTCTTCTTGTAGTGTTGTTCTTGTACTCTGAGTTCAACATTCTCTTGTTCAAAACCTTCCATTACTTTTCTTCTTTTGAGCGTGTATCGTATGTTCGAGTTGGTGTGGGCGCGTCGAGAAACTCTAAGGACGACTTGCGATCTTTTCCTATCTGTTCAAACTGTTCAAGCTGTTCACAGATCAGACTCTAGACAATAGACTTAAATGCAAAGTATGATGCATGATTATGATTGTAAAGAAATATTTCCAAAGAATTTATGCTAAAAAGAGATATTTCTGGCAAATATTTGGATGGAAAACACGAATTTATTGATTATTGAAAGAAGATTACAACAATTCTGTTTTTTTTGGAGCATTGCTCACACAAATGATAAAATAAATGATAAAAATTACAAACTAAACTAAACTAATTGTCCTCGTCGGATGAAGATCCAAAGGCTTGATGTAGCTTCAACTTCAGGATTTCCTTCCCATAATGAGCTTTTAGTTGAGCTTTTAGTTTTAGCTTGCTAATGACTTTCTTCCACTTGTCGGGAACAGGATCGCTGGTTGTCATTGCCTCAAGCTTTCTTTTCCTTTCTTTGACGTATCTCTGGATTGCATTATCTTTCTGACGAATCTTCTCATCCTTCTCCATGAGCCATTCATCCTGGAAGTAAAGCGTCTTTTCATGATCTTTGACTTGCTCCTTGAGCTTCTCATTCTCAAGATTAGTCTTAAGGAACTTGTTTGCCAAAGCCTCTTTTTCAAACCTTATTTTGGCCAAAGCTTCTTGGTATTCTCCCATAGTTTCGACGGGACAAATTGTTAATTTGGAAGCGGTTGAGAACATGGGTTCTTCATAAGCGTAAGGCATTGAAATTCTTTCGCTCTTTCTTTACCCAAGTGTAGGTTTCCATGGCTACACAATTCTTTGCCTTTCCTTTTTCTTTCTTTCGGATGTGATGCCAAGCTCTGATCATCCTGGTTTTCAATCCTTGGGAATCTTCTCCCTCGTGGTAGAAATAACTCTCTACTGTAAAACCAAGAGGTTTACTAGAGTTTGCGTATCCGAGTTGACGTCTACGCCAGAATGGGTTGTAGTTGATTCCTCCTTTCATACCAATGAGAGCGTTGGCAAATTCTCCACACTCTCAATGATTTTCATCTCATTATCTCGCCAAGGTATACCAATGGATATAAATCGTTTGTAAGAGACATGAGTCTCGAGACCAATGCCACTCGTCTTTGTTTTCGCGGAAGATAGGAGATTTAGGCAAGTGTGAGACAATCCATTTGAAAAGCAGTACACAACACACGATAGTTCCGTCTCCTTGCGATTTCTATGATGAATAGAGGCGTCGTGTCACCAAGTAGAGTGGGAGCAGGATTTCAATCGAAAGATCCTTATGGCGTTGATATCAACGAAATTTGGGACGTTGAAACAACACCAATCCATAGAGGAGTAAAGCTAAAATAGCTTCAAAGGCTACCATACTACCCGGAGAGAATTTAGGAGCCTTCTCCATTAGGAACTTTGAAGTTAGTCCTAAGAGTTTTCCTCGGTAGTTAGGTTTTGTCTATCTCGATTTCTTTAAGTGAGTCATCGTTGCAATGATGGTGACTTGGGAATGGCTTCAAACCATTGAAAGGCACTTTGTCCGAAATCTTGAGATGCCTAGGATATCGCGTACTCTTCTAAAGTAGGCATCAACCGATAATCGGGAAAGTGAAACGATAGATCGGATCGTAAGCCCGAGCGAAAGTTTTGAGAAGTCCTTCATCAACGTTAGTGTTCGAAGAGTTAAAAGAGTTCCATAGCGTTTTCGAAATCAGGGATCTTCTACCAAGGATGCTAACTCTTTTAACTTCCCTACGTCGAAATTAAAGCTGTATCTCTTGGTGAATCTTCCTCGACATCCATCACTCTAACCTAAAATATTTTACAAAGAAAAATCTCTAAATTCTTTGGAAATGGGAAGAGAAATGAAGTTTTTTGAATGAATGAATGAATGCATGAATGCGGCAAACATGGTTAGTAGTTATACACACGGTCAGCGTTGAAGTCACGAGCATGAGGCCAGCGATAAGAATCAAGCGTGGGTAAGTTCTAAGGGCTTATTCATACGTGAAGCGGGTTCTACGATGTCTGGGCTCAACACTCCTCTTTGAAATATTATCGGTTTGTTGAATACTCGATGGTCCAATAATATTTTTCAAGAGAAACTCGCCGATCGTAGTCTCGCATGACAATTACTCTAGGCTTACACCGAATAATCTCACTACATCCTAAATGGCGGGATGGGTTATGTGTTCTCTGACCAACTCGACCATGTTCCTTGAAAGCACCATGTCTTCGCAAATACTTGCTAAACACAAATACCTCCAAGACAACCTCCACCGAGAGAGGGATATTAACTTCATAAGTATTGAGACTTCTCACGTATTAATACCCCCACCTAGATCTTAAAAATGTTTCTTAAATCCGGGTTAGGATTTCTTTCCATCAGATGAAATCGCGAAAACACACAATAAAGAAAAAACAGACATATGCAATAATATGAAAGCTTATCCCCTTTCTTTTCTTTTTGAAAACAAAAAAAGCTTGATGCTCTTGAGCAGAGTCACATTTTTTTTTGAAAATCAAAGTTTCAGCGTACTCCCCAGCAGAGTCGCCATTTTTTCTGTTCGCGTTAAAAAGTGACGCGCTAGAGGATTCGAATATGAATTCAGATTCTCTAACTCGAAACGATTTACTCTTTTGATTTGTTTATAAAGATTCCGCGAGCATCAAGCTTTATTATTTTCAACACAAGAAAGATGATTTAATGATTATGAAAAAGGGGAAAGCTGTTAATACCTAAATTGATATTGATATGCGTAACGACTAGCGCAAACTAGACGCAACGCATTGGGGAGATTCTGAGTAAGGGGGTTTGTTATATAAAGGGAATAGATGGAGCACCCATAGTTATCTATAGCTTTATATATGAATATGTTTGATATGTTTGTGTGTTTTAATTGCTATTTCTATGATTGGGAAAGTTTCTCCTTTGGGATTTTAAGAAAGATAGATTATGTGGGATCCTAGTGTTTGTTGTTATTGTGCTCGCAAAGATCTGTGGATCTTCTGCATACATATCCCCTAGTGGGAATCAGAGCATTTGTAGCTCGGATCTACAGGGATCTATGGTTTGTTTGGTCTGAGGGAGAAAGAAATTTTGCTCGGCAAGGATGAGACCTTGTGCCTACGTATTCTCAAAAGGATGTTGAGAAAGTCAGAGCAATCGTAGTTCCCACTTATGCTAGTGGAAAGCAACAAGATGTTAGTAAGAGACGGACAAATATCATCTTAATGAAAAATGTATCTAATCTATTTCATCACATACATTTTGAAAAGTTTGATTGATTGAAATCTTTCGTCGTAAGTTATTGGTGTTCTGCTTGAGTGTACAAGCGTTACCACTTACATGTTTAAGAAAGATGTTTTGAAAAAGATGATTAAATCTTTTAACTGTAAGCATTGGGTGTTTTGCTTGAGTGTACAAGCGTTACCACTTACAATTAAGAGATGTTTTTGTTTGAAAAGAGTTTGAAAAGTTTTTGACTGTATGTGATGTGATAGATGAGATACTTCTTCCATAGAGATGATAGATGTCTAAATCTCAAGGAGAAATTGATTGGATTAGGGGATGCTTTTAAGAAGCCCATGGGTCCTTGTATTTTTAGCCCAAGAGGAGGCATTCCGAGGGTCATCGAGGGTCCTTGTATGAAGCTCAAGAGGAAGCTATAGGGTATGGCGGTTTTGGCTTTAAAGGGATTTCACCGGAAACCATCCTTTTGGAATTAAGAGCAATTTCACGGGAAATTATACTCTCGGGTTCTATCCTAACGCTGGTGATTCTTTATATTGGAAGCCCAATAGGAGGTGTTAAGAGATTTCTATCTCTTTCATTGTATGATGCCCAAGAGAAGGCTAAACTCAATGAGGAGTTCTTTTGAGCGAAGCCCAAGAGGTGACTCAACAGAGTGTTGTCTTATATGAAGCCTAAGCGGAGGCTATACTCAGATGAATGAGTTTTCTTATATGAAGCCTAAGAGGAGGCTAACTCTGGGAGAGTTATCTTGTATAAAGCCCAGGAGGCTAATGGGGAACCTATTGGTTAGACTAGTTGTTATGTTATAACTAGACAGTTGTATAAACAAGTGTGTGTGTGTGATATGTATTCACAGGAGTTTATGAAGGAAATATAAACAATGCATGATGTTTATTTACAAAAGTTTATGATTTGAAAATGTAAACAAGTGTTTGTGAAACGAACGTTTGAAACGAGCGTAACTTGATTATTTACAAGTCGATTTGTGTACAAGGAAGTGAATATGTACGAGCGAGCTATTTATGTACAGACAAAGATGGATGTACATAGGAGGGTTGGGACTTACACCATAAGGGTGGCCCATTGGTTTGAAAGCAGTTTCACAGGGAATAATGCTCCTTTCAATACCAATGGTATGCAGTGTAAAATGAAAACAAACGGAAGAAGTTTATACAGTATTATGTGTAAAAGATGTGTACATAAAGAAATGGATATGTACAAACAAATATATGTACATAAAAAGAATGTTTTTGGGACTTACACCGTGAGGGAGGCCCATGATCGATTGAGAAATTCGAGAGAAAACGAATTCAGTTTTATCGTTTAAATCGGATCGATCATGGAAAAAAAGATGCAAGTTTGATGAAAAAGTTTTGAAGAAATGATTTTGAAAGTGTTTTGAAATGTGAGGTTTACTCATGAGAAGTTTTGAAAAGAATCAGAAGTCGAAAGTTTGAAAAATTCACCTTTTAAAGTGGTTTCAAAAAGCTCCTGAAGTGTCGTTTTCGGCTCGATTAAAACATAATCAGATGAAAGTTTTTTCTGAAAATTTTTGCACTATCATAAAATAGATACATTTATTGACAAGTGTACAAAAAATCACCTCAAAATGAGGAGTTTTGATTGGTTAAAAAAATGTTAAAGTTTGTGAAAAAAACATGAAGAAAATATGAAAAGTTTGAAAAAAATGGTCCATGGGAGGCTTGAACCCATGACCATTGGGGTGGCTACATGGCAGAGAAGACTACGAGCAAGCTGGAAACCGCTGGGACAAGAGCGCTTTTATGTTTTTGAATCAAAACACGTGTTAATAAAACATTGGAAAATTTAAATTTGAAAACTCAAGAACACGCGCGAAGCCTTGTTCTTCATCTTTGATTCTCAGATTCTTCAATCCATGCTAGAATCCTTGTTTCTTAATGAAATTGGATGAAGTAAACATGAAAGTTGCTCGATTTTTCACAAGGAACACGATGGTGGATGTTAATTGCATTTATTTTTTGTCTAGCATGTTTGAATTTCTGGAAATCACGAAGAACCCTAGAACTGTAATTTCTAATTGAAATGATGTGTAGTTGATGATTTTTCAAATTGTTTGAGGGTTAAGGATCGTGATAGGTGCAGAAAATAATTGGCCAAGCGTTTTTTCATTTAAATGCAAGGAATCATGATATTGAAGTTTGAGTTCTCACCTGTTCAAGTTGAGATCGAAGATGATGTTGGAGTGTTTCCAGAACGGATTTGATGATTGTTTGAGCTTCAACGGATGTTAGGGAAGGTGTATGATCACCCTGCTTGCCTTGAATCTCCCTGGAACTCTCCAGCCAAGTCCACCTGCATTAACTGAAAATGGAAACTTGATTTCTATGTTAAAGTTGTTACAGTTAGTTGCTGATGATTTGGATCATGTATATGCTGTATTTGGAAGATGTTTGGATGCTTGGAACACAAGTTAATTAAACCTAACCAAGAATTCGAATCCTAAGGCAGTTTTGCAAGCTTATGTGACATGAAGTGCAATTCTGATTTTCAGCTTGTTCTATGTTGTTTTTAAGTTTTAGACAAGTTTCAAATGGACATTTGAACATGTTAGACACCAAAGTTCATCATAGTTTTCACAAGATTTTGAAATTGCAAGTTTTGACAAATGGAACTATGATTTATGGATTTTGAGTAAGTGGAAGGAAAGCATGTATTTGCATGGATTTGGTGTGGATTCAAATGGCCAACATGACCTCTATTTATAGGTCAAAAGTTCTGAACAATTAGGCACAAGTACATGGCATTGTAATTTGAAGTTGCCTTAAAGGGCAAGAAAGACTTTTGTAAAGGAAAAAGGAAGCTTCCTTTTTTAACCATGTGTTATTTTTCCAACTTGATCCAATCCTTCAATTATTACCTCTAGCTGATATTTATCAGCTCTAATCTTCAATTTTGGCAAGGTGGCATTGCTTCTAGATGAAGAAATAAAAAAAATGACCTATAATTTGAAGTTTTGAACTTTGAAAATCATGTTCATGGAGCCTTATGTTTCAATTTCAAAAGTATATCTAGACTCCATGGATTTGAGATTTCTGGGACATTTTGGAAAGCTTGTTTCAAGAGCTACAACTTTCATGTTTTGAGTTTTTTCCAAATCAAAGTGGAACTATGTGAAAAAATGCCATGAAGTTGGGAAAAAAGGAAACTTCCTTTTTTCACCATGTGCTATATTTTTACAAATTTGATCCAATCCTCTCAATCATTCCTCTAACTGATATTTATCAGTTCATCTATCCACTTGGCAAGGTTAGAAAGCTTCTAGATGAAGAAACACAAAAATGACCTATAATTTGATGTTTTGATCTTTGAAAATCAAGTTTCATGGAGCCTTATGTTTTAATTTCAAAAGTATAGCTAGCCTCCATGGATTTGAGAGTTCTTGGACATTTTGGAAATATATTTCCACAAGCTACAACTTTCATGTTTTGAGTTTTTTCCAATTCAAATTGGAACTTGGTGAAAAAATGGCTTGAAGTTTGAAAAAAATGTGAAATTTCAACACTTAGAAATTTTTCTAAGTATAGAAATTTTGACTTTTTGTTGACTTTTCCAAATTCTTTGATTTTTTATGATCATGATGGATCATTTGAAGTATTTTGATGATGGAAAAAGTTTTGTTTTGAAAAATTTGACCAAAAGTCAAAGTTTGACTTTTCTGTGCAGATGAATTTTAATCAGATGTTTCTGAAATTGACTGATGAAGTCTGTGAACTTTTGTGATGTTTTGAATCCAGAAATTAGGTCAAGATGTTGTATCTAAGATATAATGACCAATATCTATCCAAAAAAGTCATTCCTTGCTCAAAAAGTCAGAGAATACTCATGCTCGATGAAAACCCTAATTGGTCAATCATTGATTGATCAATGAGAAAAATTGAATATCTGATGATCAGAGGTTGATGATTTGATCAAGATAGATCAAATGAGGTGAGTAAAACTCAAACCCTAATTGGTTACCTCTTGAATCAGATGAAAATCTGATGAAACCCTAATTTTGACCTGTGAATGCTACACCCGATTAATGCTGTCTGAACTATTAGTGATGCAATGATGCAAATGTAAGATGGTATATTAGGTCAAAAATTGGGGTATGACAGATGCCCCTATTTAAGTTTCTTTAACCTGAAAGATGAAGATGAATATCTTTGTTTTGATAGGTGTAAAGAGACTTAAATATCAGAATACACAAATTTTGGACCTAAGATACCAAAAATGCGGATGATGCAAAATGATTGTAAAAGTTTTACCCAGATGATATCAAAGAAATGACATGGTGGGAAAAATTTTGTGAGGATGACTCGATCTGCTCAAGAAAAGAGGATCCTGTTTGTTGGGAAACACGCAATATGTCTCGCTGGGAAAAAGAGATTCACAAAACATGTGAATATCCGTTTCGCTTTTTTTTTTTTGAGAAACAAAGAGATTACCTTCTGTCAGCTTTGTGACAATGTTTAAGGTAAGTAAAGATGATATTACCAAGTATCAGCCTTGTGATAGTTTATGGTAATGAATTATAAAGATATTACCAATTATCAGCGAAGTGATAACTATAACAAGGTAAATCTTTGAAAAGTTTTCTGAGTATTCAGCTTTGTGAATATCAGACAAATGATGGAAACAGATCTCAAATGAGTTTTGAAGATATTACCAATTATCAGCAAAGTGATAACTATAACAAGGTAAATCTTTGAGATATATTATTGAGTATTCAGCCTTGTGAATAACAGACAGTGAAAGAAACAGAACTCGAATGAGTTTCTACTTTCTTGAATAAAATCTTGCCGAGGATCTCTCTTTTGAGAAGACGCGGGCATTTTGATCGGAAGACACAAGTTTTCTTTTAAACAGAAAGACAACTGCTGGGGAATTTCTCGTACGGTCGTGATTTGACTTTGTTGAGAAGAACAAACTTTCATGACAAGTTTAAGAATGAAAAAGAAATAAGCGGCTCAAATGATGAGGCTATTGCTTACTGCTTTGTTGATTATAGACAGGGTTCTATCCAGGAATGAACTGGAAAGAAAAGGGTCAATCAAAACTTTGTTCCTGATGAGGAATGATCTCAGCTGGGGAACAGGAGAGAGAAAAGATGTATTTCTCTGCTTTGGGATAATCTACTGGGGATATGATCAAACCTACATGAATAAGTGTGATTTAAACCAGTGATATTGAAACAAACATTTTTTAGGAATGCAAAAATGCATAAATGATGCTATTATGTATGAATGTCATGAATGTTATATGCATGCTAACAATACTTGACAAAGACACTAAAGAGGCATTTGGGAAAAGGACCACGTCACAGTTCGAACAAATACTTAGCAATATCCGCAGCAATGGTGTAGGCGTTGTTGATGAAGGATCTGAGTTGCATGCTTTAAACTTTCGGAGAAAGGCATTTTATTGGCAACTTTGCTGGGAATTCTTTTTGGATAAGAATACCGTCCTTTAATGATCTCTGCTGAGGAGAAGACTTCTTGTAGCAGTCATTCTATCCTTCGGAGATTGAAACACTCATGTAGAAACTGTTGAAGTTCTTTCTGTGTTCATAGTTCAAAGGAAAATTTCGCTTTTGTTTCAAAATTTTGAAGTAAAAATTCATTTAAAACCGTTTTAGTTTCAAAAAGTGATTTTCACAATAAAAGCGTTATTTTGCAAAACAGAATAAAGTAAGGATTGCAAACAAAAGGCACAAGGTTCAAATTTATTGATAGAATGGTAATCAGCCAAAGGCGTGATTCCATGAACTATTTACAAAAGTTGGAAATGATAATTTATTGGGAAAAGGCTACATTGAAAGAAAATAACCGCTATTATCTCTAACAACTTGGAATTCCAACTGTGCTTGTTGCTTCAGAGGAGTTAATTGAAGATCCGTTGATTGAAAATTCTTTAGATTGATGAAGTACAGACTGATTGCAGTTACTTTGTCATTTTTGTATCCTTATTTTTGCCTAGATTGCCTTTTCAGGTTTTCAATCTATCAGGATAATTTATTTATTGTCTCTAATTTTTGCCGGATCGCCTTTTCGGGTTTTCAATCCACCGAGACGCTCATTTTGCCTAAGCCGCCTTTTCGGGTTTTCGACTTACCATTTTTTTTAGACAAAGTATTTCTTGATGCATCAGCATTCACGGGATGCGGGAGTTCATCACCGTCCATGGTTGTGAGAGTCATAGCACCGCCGAAAAGCTTCTTTGACGATGTATGGGCCTTCGTAATTAGGAGTCCATTTGCCCCTAGAATCTGGTTGAAAATATAGAATCTTTTAAAGCACGAGATCGCCTTCTCGGAATTCACGAGGTCGGACCTTTTTGTCGAAAGCTTTCTTCATTCTTCTTTGATACAATTGTCCGTGACACAGCGGTCAGCGCTTTTCTTCATTAAGTTCGAGTTGATCGTATACCTTTGACACCATTCGACCTCGAGATAGCTTTGTTTCCATGAGAACTCTCATTGATGGAATCTCAACTTCTACGAGACCGCTTCCATGCCGTATACTAGAGAAAGGGGTTGCCCTTGAAGTGCGTCTTGTCGATACCCATGCGAGCAAATGGCGACATTTGTGCCGCCTTTGTAGGTGATGACCATCTTACGGACAATCTTTTGATGTTTTTGTTGGCAGCTTCAACAGCGCCGTTCATCTTTGGCCGGTAAGGAGATGAGTTATGATGCTCGATCTTGAATTCCTCACACAGTTCTTTCATCATTTTGTTGTTCAAGTTTGATCCATTATGCGTAATGATCTTGCTTGGAACTCCATATCGGCAAATGAGGTTGTTCTTGATGAACCTCACACCACTTGTCTTATAACGTTGGCATAAGGCTGCTTCGACCCATTTGGTGAAGTAATCAATAGCCACTAAAATGAAGCGATGTCCGTTGGACGCCTTTGGTTCAATCATCCCAATCATGTCAATGCCCCACATGGAGAAAGGCCACGGAGAGGAGAATGTTGAGTAGAGTCGGTGGCACATGGATCTTATCTGCGTAGATCGGCACTGTGACATCTTTTGGCGTGTTCTGAATCGATTCCATCGTTATCCAATAGTATCCTGCTCTCAAGATTTTTGGACATTGCATGCCCATTTGAATGGGTTCCAAAGGACCCTTCACGCATGATGATGTGGCGCTTTTGTCGCCGCGTCGAGCGGAACCATGTCGAAGTTTCTTTTGTATAGCACATCTTCATTGAGGAAGAAGTTTCGAGAGAGCCTCCTTAGGGTTTTCTTATCCTTGTACGATGCCCGAGGAGTCTTGTCGTGTTTGAAGGAAACGTTTGATGTCGTGAAACCACGGTTTATCGTCGAAGACTGCTTCAGTTGCGAACACATATGCAGGTCTTTCAAGGCGTCTGATGCGGATCTTAGGCATATCATTCCAATCGTTGACTTTGAACATGGAAGATAGAGTTGCCAAGGCGTCTGCCATTCGATTCTGATCTCGAGGGATATGATGCAGTTCAACTTTGTTGAAGAAAGTCAACAAACATCTTGCATAATCTCTGTAAGGAATTAGACCAAGATGATGAGTTTCATACTTGTCTTTGATTTGATTGATCACAAGGGCTGAGTCTCCATATATGTCAAGGATCTTGATCCTTAAGTCGATGGCTTCTTCAATACCCATGATGCAAGCTTCGTATTCTGCGATGTTGTTGGTGCAGTCAAATAGTAGTCTTTCGAATTCTTTGTTGCCTGCGCCACTGTGATCTTGACATAGGGTTTTTTCCTTTGTAGTTTTGTAACCTCACTTCTTCCCTCTTTGCCATATTGAACTGCCTTCTATATGTCATGGCGTGGTGTGCATTTCGTTCATTGTTCCTCCATTTGTCTTTCCCCTTGTCAGTCCTAACTTGTAGCCACTTGTCTGTTGGTACTTCAGCAGGGATTTTGAACGTTACTCTCCGAGCACCTCTAGGATAAAGACTATCAGGCCTTCGTTGGGTGTAGTTTCTCTCGAAACGTTGGCTCATCTGACTAGTTTCTTTGTGGTTCCAGCACGGGGCGAAAGGGATTGTTTCGAAGGCTCCGACCACATTTTGATCATAAACTGTAGAACACCTTGGACACACCAAGCATTTGGTTGCCCCTTTGTGACAACGAACCAAGAACTCCAATAAACTTTCTCCAGCCTTAGGGTAGCATCTGAATAGTTGGTTATCCTGACGCCAGTTGATGCCAGTTCGTGCCCTTTATTTCTTCTCGAAGTCTGCAGCAATTCTCTGATTACAAATGATGCTGCATCTAGGACATAGTATCATTTCAGCATTTTCCTTGTGGCACAGCATAAGGTAGTCTTTGAGACTGGTATCCCTAGCATAACTGTCCTCCAGTTTGTATTTTTCTTTCTCTAAATATCTTTCCACTTCCTCTATTTCGGAACGGGGCCTCTCCATATCTACCATGTTAACATCCACATCTTCCCCCTTTATGTCAGCATCTCCCCACCCTGTAGGTTTGATATCTTCGATTGGGGTTTTTGAACTTTCTGGAGCAGAATATTTCACCAGGTAGTCGAACTTTCTGCTGGGCTCCCCCAAGGTATCCCATATTTCTTTCTGAGGAAGAACTGGCGTTGTGATCTGGACTTTCTCCAACTTTAGCCTCAGGCCTTCAGTAGCCTGTGTCAATTCTTGTTTTTGATTCTCCTGGCCTTCAGTAGCCTGGATCTCTTTCGAAACAGCCAAAGGTACTGCTTCGATCGAAGCCTTTTGTTTCTTATGGACGTCCTCAGTAACCTCCTTTTTGGCTTCGACTAACACGTAGTTTTGATCTTTAGTGTTTTTCTCTCCTGATGGAGTGTCACCTTCATTTGCTTCCACCACATTTATTTCTCCAACGTATGCAGGCTCAGAGTAATTAGTGTCTGCAACATCTAAAGGGTCTTCATCTACTTTCATCTTTGGCTTGTCAGCGAACTTTAATTTACCTTCCTTGATTGCATTTTGAATCAGATCCCTGAAAAGAAAACATTGTGAGGTTTTGTGGCCTAGGAAACTATGGTACTTGCAAAATCCTCTTTTCTTTCTTTGATCTAAAGGAGGTAATTTGACATTCGATGGCACAATTAGTTGGTCATCTTTGACAAGTAAGTCAAAAATTTCGTCACATTTTGTTACGTCGAAGGTATACACCTTCTTTGGGAATTTGTCACTTTTATCATTTTCAACAATTTCTTTCCCTTTTGTGGGAACCAGTAGTTTACAAGAGTAAGGTGGAGCCTGTTTTAATTCAGCGAGGTCGATTTCGACCTCTTCGAATTCAGGATAATCTTCAACTTCCTCAGTTTCGACATAGGAAATTCTTTCTTTCTTGTTATTTTTAAAAACCTTGGCCTTTTCGGCCTTTAGTCTTTCGACTTGTCGAACCCTATCTGCTAGTTGAGCCATGTCCCTCAAGTATTGTGTATCTAATTTCTTTCGAATAGAGTAGTCTAGGCCTCCAGCAGCCATTTCGACTAACTCGTGTTCAGGAACTACTGTGAAACATCTAGATTTCAAAAGTCTGAACCTATTCAGATAGTCATCTATGGGTTCAGTAAACTTCCTCGTAACACTGGCTAGCTCTTTCAGACTTATTTTAGATTGTCCCATGTAGAATTGTTCATGGAATAATCTCTCTAAGAGGGTCCAAGTATCTATGGATCCAGGAGGCAATATGGTGAACCATGTAAAAGCATTCTTAGTTAGGGAACTTGGGAAATATTTAATCCTAAGGTTCTCATTATTTGCTATATCTCCTGCTTCGGTCAGATACCTGGCTATGTGTTCGAATGTTGATTCATTGGTGTCTCCAGCAAACTTTGTAAACTTAGGGACCTTATATCCTCTTGGTAAATCAGTGTGCATTACATAATCTACTATAGGAGAGGCATAATTTGGCCTTCTAATTCCTGTATTGAGACCGTTTTGGGCCATAATCCTTTCTATCATGGTGGTTAAATTGTTTTCTACCAAGATGTTGTCATTTCGAATTCTATGAACGACTGCATCAGCATCTTGATGTCGACCCACCATGACAACTTCTCTAGGTTGTTCTTCTCGAAACACTGGGGCTTCTAACCTTTCGATCCTTGCCCCTGGTTCTATAACTCCCCTTTGTGGTTCTTCTCGAATCACTGGGGCATCTAACCTTTCGATCCTTGCCTCTGGTTCTATAAATCCCCTTTGTGGTTCCTCTCGAATCACTGGGGCATCTAACATTTGTGCCCTTGCCCCCAAATTAACCTCCTCTCTGACTGGTCTATAGGGTGGGTGTAACATGGTGAACTGACTTTGTAGGTTTTTGTATCGCAAATGTGCGGATAGCAAGAGTCGCCACCGACTTTTCTTTTATCCAATTAAGGGAAGGTAAAAAGTACAGAAAAAGACCTTCGTTAGATTCTGAGTAAGGGAGAAGGTTATGAAAAGGGAAGGTATTAGCACCCCTTTTCATCCGTAGTTATCTACGGGCTCTTAGTTGCTCTTAGATCACTTTAAAATTGTGCTTTCTGTGTGTTTGACAAAAATGTTTTGAAAAGGCATTTCGCTTTGACTTTGTAATGATTCATGTAGGAATGTATACAAAGTGTTCGGAAATGTTTCGTTTTGAAAAGAGTTTGAACTTTGACAAAAAGTGTGAGGTGTGAAAAGTATTTTGATAGAGCACGCAACTAAAAGTCTTATTACCTACTCAGAATTGGTCGTTTTCGTGTTATTTTACGTTCCTTTAGAATAGTGTTATCCATGTCATTAGTTGGTAGGTAACCCTATTCGTTGGATGTAAGCGGGACATTCGAAGGGACATTGGATGGTCAAAGAAGGCAACTTGTAGGAAGTATCCTAGCACATTCGAAGGGACTATCATCATTTTTCGTAGGCGACAATCGAGGGTCAACATCATGTATTCGGAGGCGACATCGTAGGTCTTATGATCTTTGTATCGAAGGGACCATGATGATTTGTTTTGAAGGCAACGGTGCTAGGATACCTCTACGTTCGAGGGACTTGACCTTTTGTATTCGTAAAGGCAACGAGAGAGAATTACCCTAAGGGGTGCATGTGTGAAAGACTGTGTTGAATTCAAGTATTTTATCTTGGCATTATGAATGATCTATGTTGATTTTAATCTTGCCATACACGCCTAATTACTAACAGTTTATAGGGTGCGGAAAGTAAATTGCAGAAAGTAAAGTGCGGAAAGATAAATCCTAGCTATTACATGGCTTTGGGGCAGATACATAATTTAAAAGTGCGGAAAATAAAAGTCCTAATTAAACTATTACATCCCATAGGCAATTACATAATATGAAAAGAAAACGATAAAAAATTGTCCGAAACGAGATAACCTGTGAACAGATGAAAAATCGGGAAATACGAGGAAATTGAATAAGATGAAAATGTTAGTAAAAATAATAATTTTTGAATGAGAAAAATGTTTTCATGCTGGAAATAACATTAATATGATAAAATAATTTTTTTTTGGGATTTTTGGAGTTAATTTAATAATTAAAAATCAATTAAAAGTGATTTAAATGATAAAATAGAAATTAGATTAAATATGCATGCAAAAATAATATTTTTAATTTTATAAATTAAATAAGCATTTTTATGATGAATATGCAAAAAATAAATATTTTTGGTATTTTTTAAATGCATGATAAAAATTATGAAAGATAAATTAAATTGAATGAAAATATTAAAAGAAAATAGAAAATATGAAAATAGTTAAGTTTTGTAAAAAGGAAAAAGGTTTGGTCTTGCCAGGATTCGAACTGGAGACCATGGAGAGTATCTTCAAACAGCCAGCGCCTTAACCACTGGGCCAACGTGTCTTTGGTGTCTGGAAAACAAAACCAATGGCTTATAATTGTACGCGTGTCCCTGATTTGAATTCAAACCCAGTCAGCCGTGTGTGGACCCCAGGTGGAACGAAGGAGCGAATCAGGAAGTTGGATTGTGCCACGCGTGCCTCGCCGGTTCAACATTGGTCAACGACGCCGGAGCCCTAGCTCCGGTCGTCTTCTCCGACCAAACGAAATCTCAAACCTGCAAAATAAGAGAAATAAATAGCAAAGGGATACCCTACCCCCCTAATTCGATGGCTGCGAGTTCAATGGTGCCATTAGTTTTGATTGAGAATGCCTCTATCGTTCAGTTCAAAGCTTCACAGTTCGAAAACCCTAAACATGGCATTATGGTTTCTGGACGTTCAAGCTTGCATGTGAGGGTTCAAACATGACCTAACAATCATCCTGAATCGATACAAACACACAAACAACATTAACAATGCATGAATAATGAAATTCGAAATTCACAAATATACCAAATCGGAGCAAGGTGTAGGGCACGATTCTGGATGGTTTTGCTTCGAGTAAGAGCTGGGATTGCTTGCTGGGATGTCAAGGAGCACGTTTGAATCCTCAAAACACCTTGAAACTGGCTGGAGAATGGATTTCGATTTTCACAACTTTGAGACAAATTTTGGCAAAATAAGGGTTATGCTTTGAGCTAGGGTTTCGTGTGGCTTGTGATACAGCTTGCTTGGTATTTATAGAGTGATTTGGGATGGCAAAGAGAGTTAAAAAAGATTTGATCTTGAATGTGCAATAAATTCTTTTCAAATAAAATCAAATTTTGGAAAAAATTTGATTTTCTCTTCAATGTGAGAGCTAGCACGAATTTGGCATGTTCCATGGGCTATCTTGGACCTCAAGTTTGATAGAAATTCACTCCTTTTGAAAAAATATCTTATTTTCATATTTTATATAATTTAATTTTGAATTAAATGGTTTTAAATTCAAAAATAAATTAATAAAATAGAAAATTGTCATGGCAAGGCATCAATAGGTCACAAATAATATCATGAACAAGTTTGAATCATAAAATTATAGGCCCATTTGGAAAAAATTGCATTTTGACAAATATCTCCTTTTGTGCAATTGTCCAAAAATGCCCAACTTGTGAATGGTGTATTTTGCTCAATTTTCCACATTTTTGAGTGTTCTTGGACTTTTTGGAAAGCTCTAAGAGTCCTCTAACCAACCTCTTTGGTTTCATCTCAATTGGAGTTTCCATGCTCAATATGTCTTCAAAACAAAATGTTGACTTTTTGTTGACTTTGAAAAGGACCTGTAATGTTTTGATCCATACTTTCCAAATGAAGCATTTTTTGAACATTCTTGTGAGACATGAAGTTGTAGAGAATTGAATTTCCTTCAAAACAAGAGGTGTTTGAAAAAATTCTGAGAAAGTATGAAGAAGTTATGCTCAGTCAAAGTTTGGTTGACTTTTCATTGAGAAACCCTAATTTAGAAAGTTTGACTTTTGAGCAAATCTTGAGTTTTCTTGATGAATCATGATCAACCCTTGATCAAATGATGAATGTAACTTCAAAATGAGGATGTTGACCAAACATCATGAAGTTTGACTGTATGTTGACCACAATTGACTTTTTGTCCAATACAACTGATTTTCAACAATCTGAGCAATTGTCTAAGGAAACTTGACTTGTGAAGCTTGAAACTTGACATGGAGAATCTTTGAAGCATATGAGGAGGCATGAAGACCATTGGAGATGTTGGAAATCCATTTTGACCTGAGAAATACCAAACCCTAGTTTGGGTTGATTGTCTAGGAGAGGGTTTGTCTGATCAACCTTTGAGGAATCCTTGAGTATGGATGTATGAAATATCTTGAGAAGTAGGAGGGAAAATTTTGGGGTATGACAGCGGTTCATCAGCAATTTGTTCTATGATAGGCATGTTCGCTCGAACCAATGCCTAATTCTGTCTACGCCTTTCTGGCGGAGCGAAAAAATCTGCTATTCGACTCATGTTATCCGCGTTTTCTCTGTTGGTTACAGTTACATTTTGTACTATTGGGGCGAAGATCTCTTGCATAGTCTGCGCTAACACTCCTATCATATTATGGTTACTATCATCCATTAATTGTCTAAAGGCCATCTGATTTTCTGTGGTTAAGATAGGCAATGTACTATAACCTACTGAACCTTGGGCATTTGTCATAAACTGATTGGCCCCAGATCCAGACCCTAATTGTGGTGACGAATTCGATGTCGAAGTGTGCAAACCCGCCATAAAAGATGTTGGCATCCCATAAGAGGGATTTCTGGATCTATTGCCATCGAAACACTGGGTGGTCTAGTTGGTGGTGGGGTGGCGAAATGGGTTTGTATCCCTGATGGTGGGACAAATCCCCCAGGGTAACCAGTGGTTCCTGTATTTCCTAGGATCAAACTGTTAGTTGACATGCCACTTGCTCCATTCGTGGCCACACTACTGGTAGAAGATGCAACAGACTGTGCGTTCGAAGGGACCGCGTTAGACGTTCCCGTCGAAGCAGACGTATTAGTGCCTGTTCCATGTGGGGCATTTTGTTCCCCTTATTGATTGCTTGGATTAGACATCCTATTATTACGTTTTCTTTTGGGTAAGGGTTGGTTGCTATTGGTTATTCTACCACTTCTAAGGTTCATATAACAACGAACTTGACACTCAGAAAAGAACTTTTATAGTGATTAAATCCTAACAATCTTCACTTTCAATTTTCTTAACGACCAATTATTGTCCCACTGGGCGTGCCAATGTGCGAATTTGTTTACAGTGATTTCTGGTAAACAACCGCTAGTCTTCCAAACTATCGAATAAACTTAATTACTGTTATTCAATTTCTCTGGTAACTTGCAGGATCGACTAGATTGATCCTATGGGGTATGGTCGTTTAGATAAATCCAATTGTAAAGACTGGTATTCATATTTAGGACTTCTCATTAAAGTGTTTTAAAGGGATTCAGTCTACTTCGATTACCACATTAAAAGAATCTAATGACATGATTAAACAAATCAATGTAAAACTGGTGAATGATTAAAGATTCGAATGTAAAAAGAAACATTTAAATGCAGAAAAGAGTAAATGACTTTGAATGTAAAAGCTTCAATGTAAAGACATGAATGTAAAAGTTTCTGAAATGTATAAAGGATTCGAATATAAAAACAGCAATAAATAAATGACTTTGAATGTAAAAGTATTTGAAAATGAAAGATAAACTGGAAAGTATAAAGAGTTTTTACTGAATTGTAAATGTTTGGTGTTATCATACGTACATTGTTCGAGCATTCGTTTCCCTATCCATGCGGTATTTTGAATGTTTACTGAATTTTGTACAATAGACATGACACACGAAATCCTAACACTAAGACTTCTATTTATACTATTTCGACCATAACGGTCTTGCTATAAGATTCTGCCACGTTCGAAGCATGCAGAGCATTGCTTCTCTCTAGCCTCCACGCGTCTTCGAATGCTCCAGCGCTGATGTATTTGAATTTCCAATATCCCGCTCACGTTTGAATTTCAAATGCCTTAGTATCCTTCGCTTCGAATTCGTTTCACAACCTTCACAGATATAGTCTCGTCGCCATTTCAAAGCTTTTTCAAATGTAGCTTCACAACTGTCATTCGAAGCTCTGAGCTTTGACATTTCCATTCGAAGAACATTATCTTCCATTCTAAACCATAAAACTTACTTTATTCCAACAAACTTAATTACTCCATTTCGAACCACATTTATCAAAATCTTCAGCCAACAACGCTTTAATTTAAATTGAAGGGAAAAAAAGTTTAACCTAATACACATAGGCGCCATCTCAAATGGCTTTTCCCATGTGATTTTCACATAGGCGTCATCTGAGATGACTTTTAGAAGAAAAAAAATACAAGGAGGCGCCATCTCAGATGGCTCCTGCTTGTATGTTAAATCTGAAACATGGTTATTTGGGTAATTAATTTCAATACATGGATATTTGCGTTTTTTTTTTATAAATATGGTTATTGAAAAAAAAATCCATTATAGGAGTAAAATTTTTTTTTTTTAATTTATCAAACAAAAATAGTCAATAACACTGTTTTGTTCTTCTTCCTCGCATCAAAATCACCTCACCTCAAAATTTAATTTGCCTTCTCAGCCATCGTGAACTCAGATCTTTCGCCGCGTGAACTCAGCCATCTCGCCGCTGTGTTTCACAGTTTCTCTCTTATTGTGGTTGTAATGGAGTTGATCTTCTTAAACGCAGCATAAAATAATGCCCAGAAAAAATTGAAACAGTTCTACAAAACATAAGATGGATTTCATAAAATGCTCGACTTCTTGAATTTAAGATAAACACTTCTACAAAACTTGAAACTTATTGAACATAACATGTTTTTTAAGTCAAATTTTGATTGAGATTGCAAATCTTATTGTGGTTGAAGAACCCAGAAAAATGAAAATGTCTATAATTTTCTGTAAGTTAAAATTTTTCACTAAACTATATTGTTTGGCGACAAGATTGTATTTTAGTAAATTCTGTCAAATTTCATTAAGAAAACAAAATCATTGAGTAACAACATATACCTCCTTCTTATAAAAAGAGGAGTTGTTTTCTTTTTTGAGTTTTGCAGAAGATGAATGGGTAAAGAGATTTGGAAGAAAAGAAACACTAACAATATTAAATCACATTCATTAATTTTTTGTTGGTCACGTGTCAGCTATCTATAATTGAAACCGGACTAAATGGATTGGTACTAAATGGAGCAGATCCAAACTCGAAATTTGGTACCATGAATGAAAGACTTGGTCAAAACTGATAAGATCTATTTTATCTGCAAATACCAAACAAAATCTTTTGTTAACGAAATATTATATATGTACACCAAATAATATCTTGAGTTGATCAATTGTTTGAGAGTATGAGATGTTCATTTATATAGTGATTAAATCACATTCAAAAGTAGATAGCTATTAGATAAAACAAACAGATACAAATATTAGAACAAAATAATACAGCAGATCCAAAATTTTAAAAATCCAAATAAATACATCATCCAAAAACAATATCAGCATTTAAAGGTCTGTTTGAAAGGATTTTTAAAAATTTTATTTTAAATTTTGAAAATTTAAAAAATAAAAATTTATTTAGATATAATATTTTGCAAATATATTTTAATTTTTTTCTTTTTTTTTTAATTTTTAAAAGCAAAAAATTGAAATAGTTAAATTGTGTTTTGATTTTTACCTTTTCAAATTTCAAAAACTAGTTCAAACATGCCATTAAATTTTAGAATGGCAAACAATCTTTGTTAAAAGGTTTATCTGCTAAAAAATCACAGCAAATAATATATTTAACTTTAGAAACAGTAATATTAAAGTTAAGATAAATTCTTGACTACCTTTTATAAATTTAAGGGTAATTTATCCATTATGACATGTATCAATTAAATTTTGTCATATAAATTAAACTAGTCGATAACCCGTGCTGTCGCACGGGGCCGGTCGAGAATTCATAAAACGTGGAACTAATCTTGTCATGTAACAGAAAATTCGTTTTTATGTAATTCAATAAAAGTTCATCTAATTCGGCCAAATTTAGTGTATCAAACTTATTTGACAACATTCAAAAATGTAAACTGAAAACATGATTGTGTAACAAAATAAGAAACTGTCATGACTCTTCAAAATAAGAAACTATCACGAGTCTTCGATACAAAAACGATGTTTTCAACTATTTGACACTAATAAATTATGCAAAATTAGACAACATTTACGGAAACAATTTATATTAAAGAAAATATTTGTTATTATGTACTTACCGATCAACAAAGAGATTGGAAAACTTCTTTGTATACAACATTTGTAGTGATAGATGTTGATACATTCATACTATCATGTATTAAGTTCTTTAGACCACTTTTGCTTGTAACTCTTGAAATGGCTACATACAACCGCCATGGAATACGAGAGTAGGCAAATACAATCCAAGCTGTATCAAGTGATTGGCCTTGAGACTTATTAATTGTCATTGCGTACGACACAATAATTGGGAACTGTCTCCTAATCAACTTAAATGGCCACGGTGACTCGGAAGGTGACATAGACATTCGAGGGATGTAAAAGATGTTACCAACATTCTTACCAGACATGATCTTTGCCTCAATAACGTGATTTGCCAACCTTGTAACAATTAGTCTAGTTCCGTTACACAAACCATCGTTTTGGTCCAAATTCCTCATAAGCATTATTGGTGTACCAACCTTTAATCTGAGTTTGTGATTTGGGACACCTGAAGTCCTAAGCTTGCTAAGAAATTCTGGAGTAAGACATTCATAGGCTTCGGTGTAACTTGTATCAGTTCTATCGATCAAATCAAAACTCAAATACTCTTTGTCCTCACCTAAGAAATGGGAAAACGCGAATCAATCCATAATGTTTTTCAAGAATAATTAAATAACGAAACATCTACACGAAAATAAACATCAAAAGAAAAAATAGTTTACCTGGTATCATGTCTAACACGTAATGATTAATTTATCAACAACTTCAATGGTTGAAGCAAGTATTGCTTTTCCTTGTAGAAATTCTACATTTTGAAAGTCGGCAAGCAAATTTGGGTATGTGCTTTCAACTATAGCTCTTATTGGATCCTCAAAATTAGAAATTAACAAATCCGGAGGAATTTCTATATCAGTTAATCCATCGTTAGGTTCACATATTTTACCGTCGCCAACATCTAATATCCATTTAGAGAATTCTGCAAGTTCATCAGAAGTTGTACCGTCCCTCCCATTCTTTTAGTCTCATATTTTTGGTTAGTGTTAAGACTTGGCAATAGTCCCACACATAAGAAGAACAAATGGAAGCATGAACAATATCAGAACGGCATGCTCTTGGAACAACTGGAAGTATCTGTCGAAAATCTCCTCCAAATATAACTACCTTACCACCAAAAATTGTATTTGCAAAACCCTTATCGCTCATGACATCCTTAAGGGTCTTATCCAAGACCTCAAAACAATTCTTATGAGCCATGAGTGCTTCGTCCCATATTATGACATCAGTAGCTTCGAATAACTAGGAATGCTCAGAGTCTTTGTCAACATTGCAAGTAGAGTTGTCAAGCGTTGGAATGAGAATTCTGAACTTCGAATGGGTTGTTCTACCACCTGGCAATAATAAGGAAGCTATGCCACTTGAAGCAACAGCCAGAACAATTTTTTTATCTGAACGAAGTGCACTTGATAATGTCCTCCACATAAACGTTTTACCGATTCCGCCGTATCCATGTAAAAAAAACACCCCTCCGTTTTGTTTCTTGACGGCGTCCATTATGGTTTCAAAGATTGCACGTTGCTCATCTTGAAGTTCAAATGAAAAGAATCAATACAACTGTAGTTTAATGAAAACATCGATGATTTGAATAATGAGGAAATACCTGTTAGAGATGTAAATAGATTCTGGAAGTTTTGTCGCTCTAAATCAGCATCGTAATCACGTTCATCAAAAATCAGTCTATTGCCGACATGTCGCGTTATATACAAATCTGGAAACGACATATCTTTGAATTCACGCAAGCTTCTTCTATTTGATTGCATCATATTCTCAATCTCAATTAATGTGAGGTTTGTCAGTTCTGCAGTTGACAATTGCATGTCTTCCAACACAAATACAAACCAAAATAAGATATAACTATTATGTACAATAAAAATCACACTGTTGATGAAGATAGACATACAAAAGGATCGTTAACCTTAAAATGGCAGTATCATGGTAAAGTTCAGTATAATACAACAGCATCAGTCATTCGGGGTACATTAAAAATGTTATGTTTTTGATCAGTAGCTGTGAGAAAAGGTGGTTGAAGGTAAAAGATAAATCACAGAATTATTCTGTTCTGTGTTGGTGGTGAATAATATCAGATTGCATCAGATATTTTTATTACTGATCAAATAGCAGCATTGAAAGGACGTGCTTACTGGAACTTATGATTCTTTGAAAGGGCAGCATTGAAAGGACATGTTGAATTCTAATGATGTGAAGCATTATGGCATAAGAGCAGGAATTTATCTGTATGGGCAGAACTGTCGAAATATTTTATGGCAGAACCAGTTTGATACCCATTGAAATTCTTAAGTTAAGACTCTATCTACATCAGTTGAAATTACATTACGACAATGAGAACCTGTCAAAAGACTTAAGTATGGTTTGAACTGTATGATATGTAACAGGTATATGGAAGTATAAAAGGATTGTAATTATTGCATCCAATGTAGTTTAAAAGGTATTATAAGAAGAAAAACTCATTATAATAGTTTCCAATGGTTTGAAATTGTATGAAATTTAACAGAATTATATAAGTATTTATTAATTGTACCTCTTATTCCAGTGACAATTCTCTGTTGATGAAGAATACCGTCAGATAGCAACTTCCAAGTCTGTTGCCAAACATGTCGCGGTCGATTAACAGTACCGGACAACAGCATCGTGACAAATAGCTTCCTCAAAAAAATAACCGGAACCCCAATCTTTGGCCTCATTTATGGCTGCAACATATTCTTTGTCGTCGTTAAGAAATCCCATCTCAAAGCATGCATCTCTAAAACTGTCGCGGACTACTCCACCAACCTTTTTTATATCTTCATAGCAAGTCGGTCCCTTGACAACCGTCAACATCATTCTAAGGTAATAGAGCTCACCACTGCTTGGAGGAACCCAAATTAATCGGCCAATCGTACGACCTCTTTTTCGAGGTCTCCATAAACGGTACCTTTTATCGTAAACGAACTTGGAAAGAAACGCAGTGTATATTAAACTCTTTGCATCTTCGTATTTTTTGTTTGACTCCATCCAAGCTGTAAACATTGATTCCTTTACAGTTGGTTTTTCAAGAACATTGTCTATGAAATCATAGTCAGTGTAGTAAACCGGATTTTCGCCTTCCAGATGAAAATACAACCTTTCGACAGAAGGAGATCTACCATGGATAGGATATGAAAAAATCCTCCAACACGCCTCACTCGGGGAAACGTACCTGTAATCAAGGTACTGTTTGATTTCATCAACATCTGTACCAAATGAACTTCCGTCTGATTCGGTCCGAACAACCGCTGCAGTTATTCTATCGTAACCTTTGTTAATATACTTGAATAAGTACTTGACAAAAGTACCTTGGTTACACCATTCCATATTAATGTGCGCCTGATATTTCTTTAGAAGATATGCATTATAAGGAACTACATACCTATTATCAAGAACAATACTCTTTTTCACAACAGTAATGCCAGTATCCCTTCTCCTATAGACGGGATACCCATCTTGATCGACAATGGTTTGAGGCTGCCAATTTTTGGGAAAGAATTTAGAGCATTTACCATTTTTCATGCAAGGGGAAGATCTGTTAGCCAACCCACATGGACCATGAATCATATGTGTCTTTACCAAATGATTTAATTGCTTATCATCCGTTTCTACTGGTATTTCTGCTGAAATAATGTTGTTGATGTCATCCGGAGTGGGAAATTTGTTCTGCTGATGCATGAAAAGTAAAATGTGTGCATGGGGCAAACCTCTCTTTTGGAACTCAATGGTGTATATATCTGGAAGAAATTAAAATACAGTAAAATATTAATTTAAAATCATTGGTATAGAATAAGGAACAATTAAGTATTACATATTTAATTTCATGTGGCTCACATGCAACAACTCTGCCCAAGACATGCTTCTTTGTTATATCACACAGTAATTCGTCAAACTTCATTTTAAAAACCCTTGAGATTATATCAGGACGATCTTGAGGTTGTAAATTCATGTTGTTAAGTAACCTCTGAATCTCTGGCCAACATGGATTGCAAGTAAAGGTAATGAATAGATCGGGAAATCCAATTTGACTACAAATTGCCATTCCATCAAAGTATAATTGTTCCATGTATCTGCGACTTCCAACGTATGTTGACGGCAACACCACTCTTTTGCCTTTGTGGGCTCCTTCATTTGAAGATTGTTGGTGTACTCCTGACAAATTGGAGTATTTGGATACTCGTAATTTTTTTTGATGCTTACGTATGTAATTGAGTCGCTGTGACTCCATCATAGTGAATCCATCAACCAAAAATTGCTGAAACAATCTCCTTGACCTGAGCAGTGTGTGAGCTTCACGTTGTCTGGTTTGAATGCGAAAAGCCAGCCATTCTCTAATAGTAAGTTTGTTCATCTTTCCTTTTTTTTTGGGAACTGTCTCTCTGTGTAGAACACCAAGTCTAAATCCATCTTCCCCGTACGGAAATTGTTAGTGTTTTAAGTTGGCATCAATTTTGGTAAAACTAGGCTTTAGAAATGTCTTGATAGATGTCATGACATTCAGATATTGAAGATAAATCCTACTGGACAAGGATGGTAAAAGTACAGCTCAGGCGGGAAGCTAAAGTTTGCTGGAAATTTCGAAAGTCGATGTCATAATGTATGTTATGACATTCGGTGTGACATTCTGTTCTGCAGAATCAGTTTTTTCCTGAGATTTTTCAGGAAGTTTGTTGAGCATTTTATTTATGTTTTTCTGTTATTAGAAAGCATGCTCACGTGGCTGCTAGGTTAATCTTAATTAAACCTAAATTGGTTGTTGAACAAACCATGTTTTTAGGAGAGAATTAAGTAAAGCCTAGCTATCTTTATGGAAGCCAAAACGAAGATTCGGGATCGCTTCTATATAAAGAATTCAACCCTTACTCTACAGCCACGCCTCTGGATTCCATTGAAGACATTGAAGGCTTTTGTTTGTGTACTGTTAAGGGATTTAACAGTTGTTTGTGTAATTCTAGTTTCTCTTGTGAGCCAAGCATCTATCAGTTGATAAGTGCATTGGACTAGGATTTGTTGTAAGGGTAGTTTATCACTCAAAGCTTTAAAGCACGAGTGTTTGTCTCTTGATTAAAGCTTTGAAGCAAGATCAAGATATTTTATTGAAGTGTGTCTTCACAATTCAATTAAACAATAGGTTGATATCACTGCGGTGATTGAGGGGGAGTGAGTAGGAACTCATATCTAAGTAGGACTTAGGTAAAAGGGTCATTGGGTAGTGATTAAGTGAGAAGGCTGTCAACATGTGTGTTGGCTGTAGAGTCTTTGAATTGATACTACTAATAGTGAACTTTATCCTCGGCTTGGTAGCCGGACGTAGGTTTGTTAGAACCGAACCGGTGAACAACTTATTGTGTTATTTATGCTTTCTATATTTACTGTGTGAATTGTCAAAGCGTGTCGATCGTGTCATAACATTCTCGTGACATTAAGTATCTGCTGCCGAAATTTCAATTGGCATCGAGCGGGCACCGCTTGTTATTTCGGTGAGATCTAGGGATTATAGTTTCGGCGATGGATAAGGAAACAGATTTGGAGGTAGACCACCTATTCGGATGGGTCTAATTATACCGGAAGCCTCGTATGGTTGCCTTCTTAAGATCGTGGATATCAAGGCTTGGAGAGTGCCGATAAAGGATGGAAACATCCAACCAAGGTTGAGAAAGATGGGACTCCGTCTTGAAACCCGAGGAAGAATGGAGCAAAGAGGAAGAGGAGCTTGCTGGGAATTCTAAAGCAGAATGCTTTATTTAATGGTATTGATGAAACATCTTCGATTGGTTCATCAATGTGAACAAGGATGTTTGGGACACCCTCAAAACCACTCATGAGGGAACATCCAAGGTGAAGATGTCAAGACTTCAGATGCTCACTACCAAATTTGAGAATTTGAAGATGAAGGAAGATGAGACTATTCATGAGTTTCACATGAATGTTTTGAGATTGTCAATGCCTCGGGAGCTCTTGGTGAAAAGATGTCGAGGAGAAGCTAGTGAGGAAAATTCTCGATCCTCCTAAAAGATTTGCAATGAAAGTAATCAATAGAGGAGGCAGACATCGCACTCGAAAGTTGAAGAGCTTATTGGATCTCTTATGACTTTTGAGATGGGAATCGGTGAAACTGTTGATGGAAGAACAAAAGCATAGCACTTGTATCCAAATCAAGAAGGATGCAAGGTGGAAGATGAGGAGAAGATATCCAAGCTATAGCTATGCTTGGAAGACAGTTCAACAAACTCATCAAGAGGATTGATCCAAAGTCAAGGTCAAATGTCAAGGACATTCCATCTGACATCAACAGATCTTATGACTCCAGCAGAAGATCCGGTCAAGAAAAAGTCAAAGCAGAGGAGTCCAATGTCATGAATGTGAAGGATATGGACACATTAAAGCTGAATGTCCCACCTTTCTTAAGAAACAAAAGAAAGGAATGGTTGTCACTTGGTCTGATTCAGGAAGTGAATCTGAGGAAGAAGCAGCTAATCTTGTCACTGCATCTTCGGAAGTTGTAATTCGATAATAACTAGTGATGAGGAAGTGACCTTTGAAGAACTTGCCGATACTTACAAGAAACCGTATCGGTGAAGAATGTCACCGAATGAAAAGCAGTGATTGAGAAGTTGAGGCAGAAAATGTGAAGTGGAAGTGAAAGAAGGAGAATACAAACACTATAAGACATCTCAATGAAATTACGTTGTTAAATTCCAAGCTTGATCAGATGACTAAATTTGTCAAAATGACTCTGGAAGAAAAATTGGAAGAAATTCTTCACTGGGCAAAATGTCGAAACAAGCATGGTCTAGGATATGTGGCTGCAAAGGAACCCGTTAGTGACAAGAAAAGAAGAGGCCTAGGAAACCAAAGTCAAGGCGATGTCACAACATTGGGATCAACATCGGGATCGGTAACATGAAGAAGAAGTTTCAAAGATGGAGATGTCATCATTGTGGAAGGTTTGGACACATAAAACCCTTACGTTATAGGCTACATGGATACCCTAATCGGACTTCCTATGTTAAGCTAAAACATCAAAGTACCATACACTCAAAAGTGGAAGAAGGATGAAGCAATGATTGCTCACACTTCTCTTAGAGTGTCGCCAAGGAAGATTGGTACTTTGACGGTGTTCTAAGCATATGATGGAATAAAAACCTTGAATAATGTCAAACCTCATTCCACCAGCTTTGTTACCTTTGGAGATGGAGCTAAAGGAGAAATCAAAGGTGTGGGAAACTTAGACCGCTCTGAGTTCCAAATCTAAGTGGAGTCTCTGGTAAAGCTGCTAACCTCATAAGCATAAGTCGCTATGTGATATGGGATTCAAAGTTAACTTCACTAGATCCGAATGTCTTGTAATCAATGATCAACAAGAAGTTATGAGAGGAATCGGATCAAAAGACAAGCGTACATGTGGGAATCGAGAACACCAACCTCATCCGTATGTTCCATGCACAAAGATGAAAAGGAGGTCAAGTTGTGGCACCAAAAACTAGGACATCCATCTCGGAGGAATGAAAAAGATCATCTCAATGGAGGTCATCGAGGATACCAAGACTTCACATTAATGATGGAAGGGTGTGGTGAGTGCCGGTTGGAAAGCAAACCGAATGTCACACCCAATGTCTAGACATCGCACCACATCTAAAGTCTGGAGCCGCACATGGACTTGATGGGGCCTATGAGTTGAAAGCCTTGGTGGAAAAGATATGCCTATGTTGTTGTGGATGACTTCTCCGATTTACCGGATAAACTTCATCAAAGAAAAATCAAGTGGTTGATGTCTTTGGAGTTGTGCAAAAGACTTCAGAGAGAGAAGGAAAGCTGTATTGTCAGAATAAGAAGTGACCATGGAAAAGAATTTGAGAATAGCAAGTTTGATGAATTCTGTTCCTCAGAAGGGATCAACCATGAGTTCTCTTCTCCTATAACACCACAACAAAATGGGGTTGTGGAAAGAAAGAATAGGACTATACTGAATCGCCGAGCAATGATTCATGCTAAGAAACTTCCTATTCATTTTTGAAGCTATGAATAACTTGTTATGTTCACAGGTTACCTTAAGAAAGGGAACCTCCACCTATGAGCTATGGAAAGGAAGAAAACCAACTGTGAAATACTTTCATGTGTTTGGGAGCAAATGCTATATTCTGACAGATCGTGATCAAAGGAGAAAAATGGATTCTAAGAGTGATGAAGGCATTTTTCTGGGATACTCCACAAACAGCAGAGCATATAGGGTATTCAACTCCAGAACCCAGGTTATGATGGAGTCTATTAATGTCATTGTTGATGATCATTATCAGGAGCACAATGTCCCATATGATGTTGAGACATGGTTTGAGACATCACCTCAAGTACCTAATAAGGAAAATGTTCCTACTCCTACTTCACCTAAATCTGAACCTGAAGAAGCAAACAAAGATCCCTCAATCAGGATTCAGAAAGATCATCCAAAGGATCTCATCATTGGAGACCCAACCAAAGGTGTTGTTACAAGATCCAGAGAAACTGTCTCAAACTCTTGCTTCGTGTCAAAAATAGAGCTAAAGAATGTCAAAGAAGCTCTATGTGATGAATTTTGGATTGGAGCAATGCAAGAGGCAGTGTTTTAAAACCCAGCCCGACCCGGCCGGTCGGACCGGTCTGACCGAGAACCGGTGGTCCAGGCGGTCCGATTAAGGGATAAGACCGGAATTACATTTAGACCGGATGAAACTGGTGTGAACCGACCGGTTCACCGGTTAAACCAGTGAACCGACGATTTTGAATGAACCGACGGGTTTGACTTTTTTTTTTGTTAATTATTTTTAAAAATATTGTTATAGATCAAATAGATTTAGATGAGGATGAAGATGGAGACATGGATAATGCACAAGATACTATTGTTGATATTGTGAATCAAGAAAAAAGCAACACCGGAGAAGATAAAGTTGGTGGAGAAGACAATGGAGCTGAAGATGAATATGAATATCAAGATTATGACAATTTGACTTCATGGACATAAAAAAATTATGGATTGTTGAGTGTGGATTTCTGTGACTTATTATAAATACTATAACTTATGAATTGTTAAGTTTCTATCACTTATTTGAATTTATAATTTGCTACATTAAGTTTCTATCACTTATTTTGATTGTTATTAATACTTTTGTTTATTCTAAATTATTTAAATTTATAATTTTCTATATTATTATAGTTATAAATTTCATATAATGAATATATTTTTTATAGAAATCGGGTCAAAAGCCATGCGGTCCGACCAGTGACCCACTGGTCCGACCAGTAACCCAGTGACCCAGTAATTTTACCGAGTCGATCACCGGTCCGGGTTTTAAAACATTGGCAAGAGGAATTGAACCAGTTCAAGCAACATGAAGTATGGGAATTAGTTCCTAGACCAGAAGGAACCAACATCATTGGCACTAAGTGGATCTACAAGAACAAGTCTGATGCAGAAGGGACTGTCACCAGGAATAAAGCAAGACTTGTTGCTCAGGGTTACACTCAAGTGGAGGGAATTGACTTTGATGAGACCTTTGCACCAGTGGCTAGACTGGAATCAATCAGGCTTCTACTAGGAGTTGCTTGCATTCTGAAATTCAAATTATTTCGGATGGATGTGAAAAGTGCCTTCCTAAATGGCTACTTAAATGAGGAAGTATATGTAGAACACTAAAGGATTTGTGGATCCAAGTTTTCCGAACATGTCTACGATTAAGGAAAGCCCTATATGGTCAAAACAAGCCCCTAGGGCCTGGTATGAAAGGTGACCAAGTTTCTTCATAAAAGGATACAGGAAAGGAGGATTGGATAAAACTCTCTTTGTCAAGAATGAAGGTGGAAAGGTTATGGTGGCTCAAATCTATGTTGATGACATAGTATTTGGAGGAATGTCGAGACAATGGTGAAACAATTTTCCAATCAAATGCAAGCGAGTTTGAAATGAGTCTCATGGGAGAGTTAACTTACTTCCTTGGATTGCAAGTCACACGATGGAAGATTCAACATTTCTTTCACAAAGCAAGTATGCAAGGAATATTGTCAAGAAGTTTGGAATGGAGAATGCCACCATAAAAGGACTCCTGCTCCTACACATTTGAAGTTGACCAAGGATGCAAGTGGAGAAAAGGTTGATCAAAGTTTATATAGAAGCATGATAGGGAGCTTGTTGTACCTAACCAGAGACCGACATTGCTTATGGTTAGGGTATGTGCAAGATATCGTCGAGCCTAAAGTAAGTCACATTAACCGGTGAAAAGAATCTCAAATATGTGTGTGGAACTTGCAATTATGGTATCCTATATTCCCATGGATGTGAACCAATTCTGTGTGGATACTGTGATGCTGACTGGGCTGGGAGTGCTGATGACAGGAAAAGTACCTCTGGAGGATGCTTCTTCTTGGGAAACAATCTTGTTTCTTGGTTTAGCAAGAAGCAAAACGTGTCCCTATCCATCGAAGTGAATACATAGCATGGTAGCGATTGTTCTCAAATGGTCGGATGAAGCATATGTCGCTCGAGTACAATGTCACAGATGTCATGACATTGTATCGTGACAACTGAGTGCTATTAATATATCAAAGAATCCTATACAACACAAGAGGGACTAAGCACATAGACATCGACATCACTTCATCGAGAACTTGTGGAGGAGAAGGTGATTAAATTGGATCATGTAGTCACGAACTTCAACTGGCTGACATTTTTACCAAGGCTCTTGATGCTTGTCAATTTGAAAACTTAAGGAGCAAACTGGGCATTTGTCAGTATGAGGAATTGTAGCAATTAAGATTGCCTCCAAGAAAGGGAAGAGACCATTTATTAATTATAAGTGGGTCAGTTGATTATTTGCCTCTTATTTTTATAGGGTTCAAGAATGTGAAAAGACTCCTCCATATAATAGCCTTTTCATTTGAAAGTATCATACCTTCTCCATCCAACTGATACTCTCGCTTCGTCACTCTTGGTCTCTGATTCTCAACCTTTCCCAGAGAAATATGTCTTCCTCATCCTCCTCAGATTCTGACTGTTCATCTCCCACCATGGCTGAGATTAGGGCATTTGCTGAAGCCATGGATATTGAACCTGTGAAGGTCTCCCTCAGGGTTCAATGGCAACTGACTCGTAATCGGCATGCATGTAGGATCAAGGTTCATCGGCTCACCGTAAGACTACGCCTCTTCCCCTTGAGATAAGAAATAGGAAGGTACCAAGTATGTAGAGGAAGCCATTGCTAGGATAGTCACCGTAATCCTAGACGAACATCACTGCTCCGGAATTTCGTTCCCTTAATCAAAGACCGCTAGCCCTAGTTTAGAGATGATCCGATGTCACAAAGAATGTCATGACATCGATGATCACGCCGCAACTCATGTGAACCCGATTCTTCCGATTTCACAAAGCAAAGGGAGGTATTCGGTTCTCAAGTTGAGCAAATAACTTAACTGGAACTTCCTCAAAGAAGTATAGAGCTAAATTTGTGGTTGTTCAAAATGCAAAAGGACACCAATGGCCAAGAAAAGGAAAGCTCTGAACGCAAAGCTGAACAAGCTTCCGATAAGGCGATGATGATGTCACGACAAAGAAGATGCCTCTTCAGAGAGAGCAACTAATTAAGTTGTGTGTTGCTTTCTTCTGCTTTGTATTCGTCCATTTCCTATTCGTTATTTGTATTCGCTCATTTTGTGTCCATTTGTTCTTCCTTTTGGATGACTGTAAACATTGTCCTGACTGTGATGTATCCCTGCTATACTTGCTGGTACTTAATTACTTGCTGGTATATTATTTTTTTGTTGCTGTTGACACTTTTGATTAAAGGTTTGGGGACAATTGTATGGTTTCCTTTGGCCCTTTGTGGCTAAAAAGGGGGAGAAGAAATACTGTGGGAAGTATTGATTTTTGGGAAGCTGTATGGCCTGTTTAAAATTTTGTGGGCAATTGTATTTGGGGCAACTATGGGAAAATGTGGGATGTTTGTATGGGTAGAATTTATCTTCTCTTAGTTCTAGTCACTTGAAGCTTAGGAAAGCTTAGGAAATCTTAGAACTAGGTTGTTAGTCTTCTGCTGCATTTGTACTCTGATAGGTCAAGTAGTTTTAGCCAAAAATGTGCCAAAGGGGGAGTTTGTTAGTGTTTTAAGTTGGCATCAATTTTGGTAAAACTAGGCTTTAGAAATGTCTTGATAGATGTCATGACATTCGAGATTGAAGATAAATCCTCTGGACAAGGATGGTAAAAGTACAGACGGAAGCTAAAGTCATGGAAATTCAGTCGATGTCATAATGATGTTATGACATTCGTGTGACATTTTGTTCTCAGAATCGCTTTTTTCCGAGATTTTTCGTGAAGTTTGTTGAGCATTTTATTTATGTTTTTCTGTTATTAGAAAGCATGCTCACGTGGCTGCTAGGTTAATCTTAATTAAACCTAAATTGGTTGTTGAACAAACCATGTTTTTAGGAGAGAATTAAGTAAACCCTAACTATCTTTATGGAAGCCCAAAATCAAGATTCGTGGATCGCTTCTATATAAAGAATTCAACCCTTACTGCCCACGCCTCGATTCCATTGAAGACATTGAAGGCTTTTGTTTGTGTATTAAGGATTTAACAGTTGTTTGTGTAATTCTAGTTTCTCTTGTGAGCCAAGCATCTATTGATAAGTGCATTGGACTAGGATTTGTTGTAAGGTAGTTTATCACTCAAAGCTTTAAAGCACGAGTGTTTGTCTCTTGATTAAAGCTTTGAAGCAAGATCAAGATATTTTATTGAAGTGTGTCTTCACAATTCAATTAAACAATAGGTTGATATCACCGAGGTGATTGAGGGGAGTGAGTAGGAACTCATATCTAAGTAGGACTTAGGTAAAAGGGTCATTGGGTAGTGATTAAGAGAAGGTCACAGTGTGTGGCTGTAGAGTCTTTGAATTGATACTACTAATAGTGAACTTTATCCCTTGGTAGCCTCAGACGTAGGTTTGTTAGAACCGAATCGGTGAACAACTTATTGTGTTATTTATCGCTTTATATTTACGTGAATTGTCAAAGCATTCGACATCGTGTCATAACATTCTCTGTGACATTAAGTATCTGCTGCCAGGAATTTCAGAAATAGAAGTGAATATTGTAATGCAAGATAGCTCGGATGAAACTCACTTATTCGTTTTAGTCTACCGCTTTGTCTTTCAAGGATAATATCCCTTTTTGAGCATGTATCAACATCACCAACAATGAGGGTGCAACCTCGCATATGGTTGGTTGTAAATTCGTCCTTCCTTTAATCTATCGGATATTAACTTCAACTTGAGGTCAGGTACAAGACAATCCTTTAGTCTAGCTGCTGCCATTCTAAAAGATTTAGCATGTGTGTTGAATTCATCAAGCATGTTCTGTATCCGGCTAACAGTTTCTTCAATAATATTCTGGTTGTTGCTGCATTAAAAAATTAGACACATGTCATGCACGATAATAACAAAGGTAATATAAAGTAGGCATCTCAGTTGGCTTAAAAAACATAACCCTATTCCTTGCATCCTGTGATGAGTCTCATTGTCAGTGTCGTATATATAAAGCTGAGCAAATTTTGGTTTTTCGCCATGCAGAGGCATCATGCTACCAATTCTATGGCAAGTCTGCCCTTGAATTCTCATGTTAGGTGTTCCATTTCCAGTATTGAATCTATTGTCAATTTTCATTCCAGGAGACGAATGCAAACATTATGTTGTACCACTACAATTCGATAATTTCTACATAGTACATCGCTTATTCGATGAAGATGTTTAAGAAACGGTGGTGGTGTTCTCAAAAGTGGCAACACAACTTTACCCTTTCCACAACATAATTGGAACTTAGGCACTGCACTATGTTTTCTCTTGTCAGTTTTCTCCTGATACCACATTTGTGCTCCACACTGAGTGCATTCAATGCAAGGATCACCAATATCTGAATATCCTGTATATATCAGATAGAATGAAACATCGTATATCTTATACACATCAGTATATTGATAGACACCAAACTGCATGACAGTGAATTTAAGTTATGGTTTGTGATTAATAATAATTCCAGCAATACATACCAGCATTTGTGCAATCAATTGTTGGGACATTTGCAGAATGATCTTCGTCGTTGTCCAAACTTGAACTTGTATCATAATCCGAATTTTCATTTATGAATTCACACGAACTATCGGTTAAAGATTCATCTGTTGAATACTCTGCAACTGATTGTTGACCTGGGTTCACTGAGTCAGCACTTCTGCACAGATTGGTATTAAGGGAAGTTGACCTCGTTTCTGTAACACTTGAAAAGGTTTTCAATAGATTCGCAGTCGTTGAACGAATTAGAGTTGGATCAAGATGTTTGTTGGATGAAGATGCATACGAAGTCGGTAGTCCATATGAATTATTTTTGCATTTAATACTTGAGGAGGAGGTAACGCCACTCAGAGGTGTGTTAGCATCAAACGGTAAAGGGGAACAAAACGGCATACTATCAGCGCGGTTGATCTGTAGATGAGCACGATGGCTGTTGTTTTGGGGACTCTTATGCTTCATTATTGACCTCCTTCTATGACGTGCTAAAGCAAAAATTTGTTTGGGAGAAATTGTATCAGTAGAAATGCATGAGTAGCTAGGGGAAGATGCAGGTGTTGGGGTTGTGCACTGGTTAAAACCAACACTCCTTCTCCTTTGTTGTGAATTAAGCATTACGCACTCTGTTCGTGCAGAAACATCTCCATGCCCATTGACAAAAATGAACCGATATCGATGTGGCTTTCTTGTATGATGTCCGCTACATAACTTGAATTATTTAGGTCATGGTTGTGCTCAGTTGAATTTTCATTAACTCTATTCTTCTTAAATCTTCTTTCATCAAGAACATGCTTCCTCTTTTGTCTTGCAAGTGATGCAGAGTATTTCCTATCTACAAAATGGTTGTTCATAGTTGACTGAGAATATGGTTGATAACTTACAACTCTTCATAAGTATGACATTATGAATGTAAGAGTAACAAACCTATATGGAATTGTTTGGTTTTGCGCTCGTAACATTTGTATTCTAATTTTTAAGTGTACTCAGATACTCTATTTGTACATTGGATATGAGATAGGGTATAGTGCATTGCATCAGTGAAGTTGCTATATTACATTAATTGTGTTTCATCATTACAGTATATGCTACCAAAGCTTAACAATTATGGGTAGAGGTTAAAAAAGTTAATGTGACATCAATACCATATGTTGGCCAAACTTTAAACAATTATTAGAACACCAAATATTATTATATGACATTAAATACTGTTATGTTGGAAACTCAAAATTGGCATTGGAAACCAAAGGTTATTCCTATTGTATTGTATACTATCATCATATAATTTTTATTTGTAACATGTAACCATGGTTTGATGTAAATGTGAAAACTTAAAAGTACTTCCAAAAATATACTTTTTCCAAGGGATATAAAATGGAATGATCAGAAACTGTTGGTATTCTACATGTCATGTATAGTGACTCATGTAACTAATGCTTGCTTGTTGGGTCAACAAAAGTTATTGTCTAACGTCAATTTTACTCCATCTACCCTGTCTCTTCGGTTTTCCATCAGAAACAACATTCCAAGAAGACGGTACACCTCTGAAACAGTGTTTTGCTCCAGACAGCGCCGGCCAACCAATACGATGAAGAAAGAGTATCTACGCTGGTGTTCCCGCGGGTAAGTTCTTCCGTTTTGATACACATGTTTCATCACTTGCAATGAGAACATTTAGGGTTTATCCAAACATGTCTGTGTGCATGATGGTCATGAATGAATTTATATTCAGGGGATTTGTTGGTAGAACTCACACAACGACGACTCCTAATCCTAAATGGAAAAATCTGGCTATCCAAAATGTTTGGAAGCAATCACAGGATAAGCAGGACAGAGCACAAGAATGGAGAAAGTTGCATGAAGAGGCTAAGAGGAGGAAAGAAGAAGCTGAAAGTTCTTCAAGGTAAAACAGTATTCTGGAATGAGTGTATTTTCATATTGATAGTGAGAAAAAAAACTGATTGCATGATGTTTGTTGTTTTTTTGATTAAGTAGCAGGAGTTGCGTAAAACTTACACGTGCTGAACTTATGGACAAATACTATGAGTATGTCGAAAGAGAGGAATGTTACAAACTGAGAACAGGAAAGGTGAGAAGCTGTCTATCAGTGGAAAAGTACTTTGAAATAGCCAGAGAGGAGGGATGGCTCGTTGACGTATCAGATGAGCCTGAACAGAATTCCACTGATGAAGCAATGGAATCAGCGGGCGATGTGTTGGACAGGCAAGGACTTTTAGGTTACATATATACATTTGAATATTTAACTTTGCAAATTAGCCGTTTAAATAATCGTGTCTGTTGATGCAGCGAGGAGAACAACATTACTGATGGTGCTGATGTTGTACAACTTCCTGCCATGCAAGAGAAACTTGTTTGCAAATGGCAGAAAGTTGTTAAGAGCAGCAGCCAGATAAAAAATCAAGTTCTTGTAAGCTCTTGATCTGTTTGCTGTTACAGTATTTTGGATGCATAACATTGAATGAATAGACATAGCTAATAAATTTTTAATGTTGCAGCACTTTCCAGCAGCAGTCATCAAGGAAATCTTCACGGAACCAAGATCATATATTGATCTTCATGACACAGACTCGGGTATTACATACCAATGTGTTTTCAAATCCAGGGAGAAAATGACCGAGAAGTTTCTGTCAAAAGGCTAGTTTAAATTTGCAAAGGAGAAAGAGCTGTCGAAAGGTGACGTTATCCTATTCAGTGTAGAGCATCCTCATGTGGAACGTATATTGGTTAAAGTTGTGAGAGGGCAGCATTGAAAGGAGGTGTTGATTGGATATCATGGGAAGCATCATGGCAAAAAGGAGGGATTATTTTTGTATGGGCGGAAATGCATCAATATTTGTTTTGAAAATCTATTTGATGCCCATTTGTCTTTGTTATTAGTTTTGTTATTTGATATTGTTGGGCTACGGCTCAATGTACAATCTGCTTAGGATTTGTTAAATGGGATGATACCAAATTAGTTTCATATCTTGCGTTCATGAGATAATTGCATATCCTTTCTGGTAAAATCCAGTAACAATTTATATTACTCAAGTGTCATGGATTTCTGCTATGCATAATCTGTTATGAATGTATCAGTTTTGTAGATTTATGTACAGTATGCTGATATACTACCGTGTATTAGGCATAAAGTATGCAAAACAATATGGATTGTGCAGCATCAAGACATAAAGAGAAACATCTTTTCCTTTCAAAGACACTAAGTTAACAACTCAACAAATTAGATGACAGTGTAATTTACAGCGCCCCTAAATACATGACTAAAGTTATATCAAAATTCAATTCATAACAAATATACATCCGTCATTAAAAACAATTTTGAAATGGCAAATTGTGGGATTATATTTTAATGGTTTAGAATTACGGAGGAAAAATACGTAACAATTGTGTAAGGTAAAACAAATCATTAGGTGTGATAATGTTTTTCAAAGTTTGCCAAACATGTAAATGAAAAAAGAAAAGGCTGTGGTGATAAGGTAACCAAAAACACTCCGTCATTAGGTGTGATAATGTTTTTCAAAGTTTTCCAAACATGTAAATGAAAAAAGAAAAGGCTGTGGTGATAAGGTAACCAAAAACACTCTGTTGCATACATAGTTGGCCACTGATTTTCCAAAAGAAAACGGAATAAATTCATTATATTAAACAAATAAGGAATTACCAACATCATATCCCTTTTTGCAGCGTAAATTATACATAGTTGGCCACTGATTTTCCAAAAGAAAACAGAATAAATTCATTATATTAAGCAAAATAAGGTATTACCAACATCATATCGTTTTTTGCAGCGTAAATTACTAACATCATATCATTCTTTTGCAACAATGTCGAAAGGATCAAACAAAAAGCAAGAATGACAAATCAAATCATCCTAAACTAGAATAAACAAAAATAAACCAGAAATATTTCATTACATCAAACAAAATAAGGTGTGCAATGTTGTCCAAAACAGCTTAAAGTAAAAATAAATCGTCGACGATAATTGACTGCATCATTTCTCCAGCTTGATGTCCCTTATTATCTTGGTGGACGATAGTTGGGCACTGTCGAGTTCTTCAACCGCCTCGTGAATAGATCTTTTGACGGTAAGTGCGAGTTGGCAACTGAAGGGTCATAATCTGCAGTGATTGATAACGGATCCTGCCATTAAAGAGTCATTACAAAATCAGTAGCATAAAAAAGGAAGTAAGACATTGTTTAATAGGCTAATTTGTTAATGTTGAAAGCTAAAAACAGACGCACTGAAACTGTATGTGGATCATCATGAGACTGTTTTTCTGAGGTGGTGATGGTCGGAGTACACTGCAAGTTAAAAAACGCAAAAAATAAATGTTAGACAATTGTTCAAGACGTGATGGCAAGAGTAATAGGTCGTTCCTATTTAAAACATACCGATGTTGTATGCATATCATCCCGAGTCTCATCTGTTGAGACGACAATCTTTGAAGTGTGCTGCAAGTTTAAAACAATTGTTAAAAAAAGGCAATGCACATGATACTGATTTTAACATCAGTAAAACAGCAGTACAGCAGTACCTCTTCACATTTGAATCTCTCCTTTATTTTTGTACGTAGCACTTCATCTGCCTTAAATCCAATTACAGAAAGACTGGCCTTGTTTGGTTGAAACACTGCTCTTATAGCCAACTCCTTCTTCAGCATCACATCAAGTTCATAAGGGAATTCAAGGGGATCAAAATCTCCGGTCTAAATGATCCAAACAATATATGTTATTTATGTGGTAATTATCTAACTTACATATTAGCCAAATGGAAAATACCTTCATCAAATCCAACTTCATCTGAAGGGCGGACTTCCCAATCAACTTTACACAATCTACATCCCAAAATACGAACTTGTATTTTAACTTTCCATCGGAGGCAAGCACTTCAAGCTTAAATCTGTACCATGTGTGATCAAAATAAAAAATTGTCAGTAATGAAGCGTTTGGTTATATGATGATAATCATTGATATGCAATACTTAGAAGTTACCTTGGGACTGGCTCAGAATTGATGTGTTTGGAATAACACATGAATTTTCCATCCTTCAAAGTCACACTTTTGGTACATTCACTACATCCATCATAATACCATCCTGACTGCCCACATTCAAACTTCTCCAGAGTCGCAACAGTCACACATGTAGTTTCCTGAAACAGAAAGATGGTATGATGTCTCAAAAAATGGATTAGAACCCAGTCTGTCTAATTACTCAATCTCAGACAGTCATGTATTAAAGAGCAACTAACATTCTGCAGATATGCAATATCAGATAGACTCAACACTTCAGCTTTCCATACAAATTTGTCCAAATCAGAGAAAACAGAGCTATTTGTGGTTTCCATTTGCATGCTCGAGGATGAGAGCGTCGGCAGATCATTCTTAAGTCTGATGTACACAGATCAGAATGAAAACAGGCTGTTAGTAATGATAGGTTGCTAATTCATAACTTCATAATAAAATCACTTACTTCTCTTTAAGGTTTTTAACCTCCTCAATGGTCAAATCATTGATGAGCAGTTTTGTGCCGTTCCAAGCATTTGATACATTTAAAGGATAATTTCCTGAAAATTGACATACTTATAACTGACAACACTTAAAGTTGGATATAATAATAAATAGTCACATAGCATACAGTTTCAGTGCATTCATAAGTAGGAGAACAATATTACCATCAGCCTTATGAGTGGTATAATACTTATTCAGTTGCACAACTAATTTACCCCAAAGAGTACATTGCACATGATGTTTGCTGATTGACAGGAATTACAAAACAAACAACATGAACATGTTAGACTTTTATATTTATCAGCATCAATGTTAATAAACAAAATGAAACCACACCTACCTCAGATCAGTTAATGAAAACACAACCTTGCTTTTGTTGTTATCAGGAATTATCTGGGTTTGGGATATTTCAGTGACTCTACCAATGATATCTGCACAAAAGTTCACCACAGACAGTCATGTATAACGGACAAGTCACAATACAATGCGTTTTATTATAACAGTAAAAATGTAACTCACCATACAATACATTCGTTCTGTATTTACCTTCAAGAATAGCATTTATTCCAATTAACTTGAGGTGGTTTACAGGTATGTCAGCAAGTGGGACCTTTTTGACGGAAGTTGAACCACAGAAAATCAATTTGAACTTATGATCAGTAGATTTGAAGGAGAAATCATTGGTGGAAACTTTGAAATTCTGCATTACGTAGGAACAACCAAGTTCAAGCTGTGACTTGAATTTTGATACCAAATAAGTTGGCACAATGGCTTGAATCAAATCCAACTGTGAAAATACAAACATATTGAAATCAGTATCATATACCAGTACTGTTACAACAAAACCAGAATGGAAAAGCAGAAACGTTTAGATTGTATTATACCTTTGAATCAAACATAATAAGCTCCAAGTGCTCTCTATTCTGAGAACTGGTAACAGACCACAGATGCTTACATCTAACAACAACCTTCCACAAATCCTTCGAATCGTCGATGCTACTGATATACTCGATTGGGCGCGCCATAGTCACACAACGATTTGTAACAGCGCAGAGAGCCTTGCGTGAACGAAAACGAAAGGGACGTGTGTAGCAATGGCATGCGTGAATGAAAACGACTGGAAGGTGTTAAGCAATGGAGGATATACATAAGTACACAGAGGGGAGAGAAAAACTTTTGGTGTTCCATTAGAATTTGAATTATGATGAAGATAATGAATTGGCATAGGGAAGAGGAAGAGAGGCATAATGAATGGCAAGGCATAATGAATTGGTATTCCCCATATGGTTGGGTTGATCACGCTGCAAAACCAATAATTTCAAATGGTTTTTTATTGTAAAAACAGTATAATATTAATAAATGGGCAACTAATTGTGGGATTTATTGGTAAAAAAAATAAATGAAAAAGTGGTGAAAAATTGTGGGAGTGCCACATCAGATTCAAATCAATGTGGTGCAAGCATTTTTGGAGTTTACAATTATACCCTAATAGAATAGACCAAATAGGGATTTTTTCAGCTGGGGTATTGTGGTAATATCCAGGTACTTTTGTTTTTATAGATTTATAATAGACTTTTAAAATCACATATTAATCTAAAACCTTAATGAATCAAAATGAAACCAAGAAATAATATATAACTTGATTTTTGAGTAGTAATGTGTTGGCATGTTAAATGTGCGTAATAGTTCTCTCACATTGAATAAAAAAAAAAAGAATGTTTAATTTTCTTTTAGATGAGAAAAAACATAGACCTAATATCTTAAAATTTTAAATTAATATGTGATTTTAAAAATTAATTTTATAAAATAAAATTGTATCAGTATAAGTCATTAAAGATAAATTACTCCTAATTTTTTAAGGAGTAGCTTATGCCCTCACGTAAAGTTAAACATTTTTAATTTTGACTATGAATATTGATGAATAAATCACAACCAAATTAAAGAAAACAAACAATTGTAATAGAAAATATCACAACAAAAAGAAATATTGAATTATGAATTATGACATATACATGATAATTGAATTATTGAATTATGAATTATGACATATATTGATGTTAGACTCCAAACCGCACATAAGGTGGAGAGAAGAGAATACGGTTGAAGAAGAGATTAAGGTTAGGGATGTGAAAATTAACCGGTACACCATAATCAAATAAATTAGTAACTGAACCAAACCTATTTAAAAGAATTCACACCAAATTTTAGAAAAACTAAATCAATTTTAAAAAGTAACATGGATCATTTATCAAAATCAGTATAATAACCGATTCAGAATTTTCTGCAGGGTGCCTTCCACATCCCTGGCACTTTTTGTGTGTGAATATACAATCTTAAAACAAATCTCTAACATTTTCAAACACACAATTCCAAGAAATAATATTAATTAATAATTTCATTAAATTTTATCTATACTTAATAAAAATATTAAATTATTACAGAAATTCACTAAATTAATGGTTATGATAAAATATCATACAAACTTATCATAAGGAAAAAAAAAAAAAAAGAAATCAAAAGCTCTTGCTTTTTCAAATAAAATTAGAAAAAACAATGAGGCAGAGTAATTTTTTAGCACAACATTTCACATGTAAATGATAGATTTAGAAGCGAGTGAGTCTAAAATTTAAATCTAGATAAAAATTCTTTGATAAAATATTATTTTGCATTGTAAAAATCTTGTGTGACGATTCACAAAACATAATTATATTTTTTCTACGATAATGAGTGAAGGTTGTGTTTTTTTAAGCCACAAAAAAAAAAAAATTCAAGAAACCATTGAAACTCAATTTTTATTTTATTTTAAACATATTAAAGTAAAAACCATTTTTTTAAATTTTAAACCGATTTAGAACTAGATCGAACTGAATTGCACTTGATTTAAAAATATAATCAATTTTTATTGAAATGGATTATAAAACCAAAGTAAACCAATAACATGGTTCAATTTGGTTTGGTTCTTGCACCATACACACTCCTATTAAGGTTAGGAAATCAATTGGAGAAGTAGTTTTGAATACAACTGGGTGTGGATTGAGATTAGTATTTCTGGGTTGGGCTTGTTAGAACTGGGGATGACCCCAATAGTTTATTGGTTTCGGCGGTTTCAGATTCCGATGGACTCTAAAATTTAATCTGAACCGATCGAATTAATCCACTCAAACTCAATTTAATTCGACCGCTCACTCGTGTATCCGAACCGAACCGATCCAATCACTCAAAAAACACACGGACCAGATCGAATTCGGTCGGTTGACAATTTCTTGTCCAACCCTAGCTCATCTATGTTTTTCTCATTTTCTTCGTTTTCACTGTTTGAATTATTTTCATTATTATAAATTTTTATTTAATATATTTTTATCAACAATAAACTAAAGAAAAATACATTTAAAATCTGGCATCCGATAAACAAAGTGATTGGTTTCAAGAAAAAAAAAAGGCAAACAGTGGCAAAGTCAACACCATACGCAGGCATAGAGAAAAAGAAGCATTTGTTTTGTCTTGTAACATAACTTGCATTAAATTTGAGTCTTTTTATTTTTCAGATTACCACCATTACACTAGATATTGAGTAATTGACAATTCCTAAATTGTTAGTCAAAACAAAGAAGCATAGTGTTCCCATAGTATTTCAAAATCTTTGATGCAAATACTATTGTGAACCCGAAGTGTATTTTCGGTTTATAACGGAAATACTTTTTTGATTTAATATAAATGCAACTTAAAAAATGAACGCATCGAAAATATATTTTTGATTTTAGATGAACAATTTCAGAGTTACAAATGATGTTTTTTTTGGACATAAGGTGAAATAAGAAATTTCCTAAACTACTTGGTCTTTCGTAAATCTTCCATCCCGTAAAATTAAGGTGGGTCAAAAGTTAGCAGGGAATTAGACGTCACAAAAGCAACTTTAAGACTTGTATAGGAAAATGATACATCATTTTTATGCTAGCAAGCATAAAAATGTGTCAACCATGCTTTAAAAAGAAACCATAATAGTAGCACATCTTAATCAAGAGATGTTTCTAGGAGTCTTCCATAATTGTTTTAATGTGGGACGTTTCAAAGAGCTCCTTGTCCAAAAGCCAACATCGGTGATGGAGGAGGTTATGGCGCAGGAAAAATGTTACATTAAAGGTAATGAGAGTAACGCGGAAAAAAGAACAATAAATGTGAAGGAGAAAGGGATATCGAAATCAGAATCTAGAGAGAAAAAACACTAGAAATAGATGCTTGTACAAAAAAAAGCAGCAGTCAAGCCCAATCAAATATCATACGAGTATTTCAGAAGTATGTCATGCGAAGATCCTTTCCCAGCCAAACTTGCAAACAAGAAGCATGATGGGAATAGATACTAACAAATGGTGCAAGTATCCAATAGTGCATGGTCATCATACCAACGATTATCACCACTTGAAGCATGAGATTGAGAAATTGATCCAAAGAGGCAGCCTACATAATGTGCAGAAAGCGACTGAGGCATAGAAAGAAACTAAAAGAAATAGCTTCAGGAGCTAACTTCCACTAACAACATCTCTATTCTTGCGTATCTGCACGATGCCCATGTAAAGGCAACATTCAAACTAAAAGGGATGGGAAATTACAATTAATAATAACAGCCATATACTTCAAGGTAAGATATTAAACACATAACATATTTTACTTAATATCAATCCCAGTATATCAATCACATTCCTACACTCAACTCACCAAATCAATCATAACTCAACAAATGTAACTCAACAATGTACATATAACTCATTATGGAATGTAAATCGACTATGAAAATCTATGCATATGGATGTGGTACCAACTAAATGTTTGGTCCTCTCTGAAATTGGGTCCCTTCTTCTAAACCCCTGAGTCTTCTCTTCTGAGATCGGGAAAAGCCACTAGTCGCCTCTTCTGAACTAACCAACATGTCTATCTACACAACTTAACATGAATATCTGAACATGTTAGCAAATTCAATGCGTTAAGACCCCTCTTCTGATTCGAACATACATGCATTGCCAAACTCGTGTAATCCTCGCTTATGGATTACCACAACAACTCACACAATAATCAACATAGCAACACAAATCGAGTACATATAATAATTCAACTCAATAAAATTATCAATTCATGTACATTCAACTCACATTTAACTCAAAAACACACAATAACACATCAATTACACTCATTGTATACAATACAGAACTTAATTCATCAACATATCTCTTGAGCATTCAACATCACATCAATATCACAATTTGCACAATTCAACACAACATCATCATCAATTACACAATCATACGATAGCATAGTCAGTAGGACGATCACTCAACATTATAAAGAATAACATAATTGATTCATGATTATTCACTTATATAATAACATGACAACACATCACATTCAAGTAATTATTTAAAATATCAAACGAAGTCATAATCAAGCAAATGAATATGTTCTGGAATTCTTAGAGAGTCTATTTTAAGAATGTGATTTTTATTTTAGGACATAATACATCAATCGGTCCAGTTTAACCAGAAAACAAGAATAGTACTCATATCGGCCATAATGTTTCACCTGACTTCAAAATGGCGCCAAACATTATACGTATGGGAAATTTATGAAATTTTTTAGTTGAAATGATCATTAAACCTTATTTCCAACACAACTAACCGCACCCTAAATGAACTCATGAGACCGCAATTACACTTGAAACAAACTGACCAACGCATGTCCAAAATCACCAATATTTCTTGTATAAAATTCAGGGAAACTCTACTATTGTAGCACTATAAGACCCAATTTCTCCACTTAGACATAAATAATATTGCTTTATCTTTCTAACGCTACGGACAGAGCCTCAAACGGACTTACGAAGCTTAAGATATGCACAAAACAAGTCGATAATTACTCTCCTTCATTTTTCTGCGATTTTCGTATGGGAATTTCACTTCAAAGCTATTTTTTTCCAACTTAGACCTATCCCAAACATCCCCTAACATGTCCAAATAGATTATTTTGAAAATCCAATTTCATACCCCATTTAATCTAATTATAACATCTAAACTACACTAATTTACATCCTAACAACACCAATACAATCATCATCTTCTAATGAACATAAACATATCAATTTCTCATTAATTAAGCACTTAAATTCATACACTAACACACCCAGTTTCACATAAAGACTCAAGAACACAACCACATAATAACAACACACCATTGCAACTTAGATTAACATATATAACAACAAATTCATCATAATATATTCATCAACATCCATCAAAATCAATGGATACACAAACCCTATTGGAGGTTAAGGACTCCTTTACTCTACTCCTCATGTATAAGTCCTTTAAATTAAAAAATATTCTCCCCTTACCTTAGATTTCTCTTGCAATTCTTCCAAGCTTTTCGAATTGGTGCTTTTCTAAGCTCTGGCCTTCTCTCTACGCTTCCATCCTTTTCTCCTTTTTTCTATGTACCGTAAACTGATTCTCTTCTCACTTCTCTCTTTTTCTAATAATCATATTTTTCTCCTAATTAGGTTTTCCCTACTATACCTCCAATTTATTCTTGTAATTACTAGTCTGCCCTTAATTTCTCTACACATTCTTATTTCTTTTATTTACTTATTTAATTTAAATATTAAAAATTAAATTATTATTTTAAATTAATAAGATAATTTCTAAGATATTCTATAAATCTCTAATTACACCCCACACCCTACTATCAGGTGACACACCCTTCCTATCACCCATATTTATTTAATTACTCACACATGATAATTAAATAAATACACAAAAGTATAATTAAATTAAAATGAATTACTAAAATTGGGGTGTTATAGGTGCACTATAAACATTATCATTTTTAATGAACACACTATCAACATTATCATTTTCAATGGACACATGTTGTACCCCAAAATTCGCCCTCTTCTTTTCCGTATTTCTGGATTATAATTCGATTGCATAAACATACATTTAGGTGCATGCATATCATTGATCATGGGGTTACCAGGTTCAAAACATCCCAAGTACGAAAGAAACAACGTGCTTTCAACTATCTCTGATCATTTTGAGCCAAGAATCAATGTTTCTCGGTTCGTACAGCTATTTGCAAGATTTTTGGTCAGGAAGCTATTTTGGCTTGGTTCCACAATCTCTGGAATCATATCAATATATCCTCCAGTTTATCTGTTCAGGTTGGAGGTCATTTCGTCAAGAAAAAATGAATTTATTCGCTTATTTCTCAATAAAGTGGATTTTGGGTTTTCAGTGCGTTTCGGGCACTCCAGAGAGCGTATCTCACAGCTCGTCAGGTATTTTCTGATGAATTTTGACTGGCATGTCCCTCTCATTTTTATCTACAACTTTTGTTTGAAATACGAAAGCAAATTATGTGAGGAAGGTCCCCGGAAAATTCAATATCTCAAGAGGATTAAACTGAATTTTAGTGCTGAACCGTGTGTTCTTCCCACTAAAAGGTTCATATCTCTTAGCTGGAAACTCGAAACTGAGCGGGACCAATTTCCAAAATTCTTTATCGAATCCTTCTACAACTTTTATTTACAACTCGGGAGCTGATTCCTCACCGTTTAAGACCAGTATTTTATTCTTCGGACAGAATTTTGAGCTGGACCGAGCAATTTTCATTTGATACGCGAACTTCAAAAATCATATCTCGCTTGTTTTTTATCGAAACGAGATGAGATTAGTGTCAGAAGTTCACAAATTTTGTTAGCTTCGGTTATCTCATAAACACTCACTTGCAAATTTTGATCAGAAGACCCTCGTTCGAGGCATTTTCTCCGAAGAGCGCATTGAGAATTCTGCATGCGTCAGACGCCCGAAAATTGTGCTGAAACTTCAAAAGTTCATATCACCTTGTCCGTTCATCCGATCGCATCAAAATTTTGATTCACGCAAGCAAAATCGTGTTCCGGATATTTTTTGTTTATATTCCGACTTCAAATTCTGCACGGATTAGGCTGTTTGGGACTGTGTACGAAAATCATTTTGATAATCGTGATTAGGACTTAATTGTGGATCCGAGACACTCCAAAGCCCAAATTTTCATATTATAAATATATTTTATCACTCACAAAATTGGTAGAGAGGATCATTTATTAAATTTGACCCAAGAACTCTCACTTTTCTCTCTCAATTCTCTCTCAACTCAAAGTTGCACAACCACCTCCAACCACCTCAAACCACCAACAACCACCACCGGAATTCCAAAACCAACGCGCCGGAAAACTTTTTCTTATTTGTTTCTTTTCTCCTTCTCCGATACAGCCCCATACTCTTCTATTCTCTTTCAATTCTCAAGGATCAAATCAAGCTTTTCATCAATCAAGAACATTGAAGAGCGTTTATGGTGTCGAGGTGAAGAGTTGAAGTTTTCCTCTTCAATTCTCCAAGGATTTAAGATTCTCCTCTCTTATTATCATCAATTCAACTTTGATTTGGTATTTTCTTGGAGAATTACAAGATCTTCCTCATCAATTTCAACTCAAAGCTTCAAGTACAAGTAAGTGCTTATTTCAATCGATTTTTTAATTGTTGAATTTCTTGAAATCGAATATTGAGATTGCTTGCAAATTCCGTGTGGATTCCGATTATAGCATTTGTTTTTTCGAATTCATTGATCTTGATCCGTTTTTGGAGCCTTAAAGGTGTCGGTGTGAAACTTTCTACACACTACACACACCTACACTTGTGTTGTGACTTTGCATTGTATTTAGGTACTTGATGTGAGCATTTTGGATCACAAATTATATGATCATGCATCAAGTAATATGTAAATTCTTTGACATGCATTGAATCATTAATTTGAGGCTTATTTCGTGCGTTGAAATGTAGGAACTAACACCTAGTTTTTAGGTACACTTGCACCACACCTACACATTGCACACAACTCACACACACACACACTTGAATTCATACATTGTGACATAAGTTGCATCTTTGCATATCCATACATTTGCATGTAGGATAGTTGAATTAATTTGATATGGTGTTGCTCAACTTGTATGACATGAAAATATGTTGAAATTTCACTTTTCACAACACTTTACCACTTTGCACATCTAATGTCTTTCAACATTCTTACATGTTTGCATAATATTTAGGTAGTATTTGCATTGAGTATGTATCACTTGCACATGATATCACATACACTTGCATTTTTATTCATCTAAATACCACAAAAACACATTGGAAACAAGTTCATTTGAGTTTGGTGGAAAATAACATGACACTTTGAAAATTGATAAATTTGAACATAATATTTGTTTTGTTTCTAACTTTTGATCCGTAATGAGTTTTTTCGACTTTTCTTAATATAAATCATGTTTCTCGAGCCATCCCAAGCTCTCCACACGAACGGTTTCTTGATTTGGATATGGTTCGGTCAATTCTGGGAGCTGCTGACCTTTAGGCGAAAAATATATCTTTAAACAAGATTTGACCGAACCGTTCGCATTTTTGAGACCGTGCGCGTGTGCATAGCTTCCGATATTTTTGATAAATCATTTTGATTGTTTTCTTTAGCTTATGCCTTGTGTTTTGGTTCACTTTTCATATTTATCCATAATGGTGATTTTTGGACTCGAAAGGTGTCGGAGCGAACCTTTTTGTACACTACACACACATACACTTGTGGTGTTGATTTTCTTTGCATATAATGTCTAATACTTGTTCTAACCCTAAACTAACCTCTTGACTAATATGTGGACATGTTTAGGTAGTTGGCGCTTTGATTTAGAACCTTTAATTGAGTCATATAATTAGGATCCCATGGTAGCTAACCGTTAGACCGACGATTGATCATTTTGGCTTCATTTTGTGCACGAATATGTTTTAAGCATAATTTTTCTTGTGCATTTCATTTGAGATCATTTAGCATGAGTTAGCTACTGACTTTTATGATTTTATATCTATTTGAATTCAATAGTTGCTTAATTCTCAAGTTTCGATTAACTTGTAATGTTCAAAAGCATGTTTATCCTTTGTCACTTGAATTGACTAATGGTAGGAGTATAATACCATGTAGTTCTTAGAAACTTTAGGATGTTTTTATACCATTTAATTGTAGTTAAATGTAAACCTTACCTTAGGATTGTAAATAGAATTTCAAAGCTAACTTTTAATAGTTCGATTCTTAGGAACTAGTTTGTTAATTGTATAGTTTTTCTAGTTTCCTTTCGCATGTTTAGTTTGTGGTTGTTTCCTCCATTTGTTTAGATGTTTAGGAAAGCTCTAAAACATGTAGTTGCTGCCATCTATTAAGGATTTACCTCTCATGCTTTGTTTTCTTTGTAAATAATGCATTTTAAGTCATTTTAGTGTAGATTTTTGATTTCTTACTACTCTAGGTCTCTAACTATGTTTTAACATTGCATTTGAGAACCATTGTGATGGACTTAGCTCGATTTTAATATCATTCATGAGTTATTTTGCATTATGTCTGTGTTGCTGCCCGGTTTTCCATTCTTATGTTGCTATACACATTTACATTCCATTTCTTCACCTTTGGATCATATTTTGACATGTGATGTGAATATGCAATTATATTGTTGCCTCCTTGTTATTTTTGACATGTTTGTTGATTTGTGCGAGGTACATTGAGGATATTTTGGTTAGGTACCTAATCTTGGTACACTAACCTACCACTTCTCATGTGGTTACCATTTTTCTTGTGGTTCTGTTTGCGTTTTATACGCGTTTTGCTTCGTGTTTCTCATATTTCCGAGAAACACATATTCTGCTATTTTGTCTGGATATGTACCTTTGTGCAGGTGTTTCGATTGTCATGAGGACTTGTTTGCTACACGCACATGTTGCACGATACCACCTTGTGGATTATATTGATCGAGCTGTTTCTTATTATTGCTTTGTTGATGGCAGTTTACTCGAAGTTTTCCGGAGTATTTCTTAGCTCGCAGTGCTCTTCGGATTATTATCCGTTTGATATTTATTTTACTTTGTTTACCGCATTCTTTTACCGCTTTTCTAGAGAGCATGAGAAGTGGGGTTTTACCGCTTTCCTTGCCATGAGAAGTAGAAATAGAGATGTATGAAGGGGCTTCCGTAGTTGGAGCATGTTCAGGAACCCCTCTGGTTTATTTAAAGACCCGTTTAGGGCGCTTCTGTTTGCTAATTGTGTTTGGTTTGTTTTAAATCCTCCATCTGCATAGGGAGGTAATTCTCAGTAAGTGTTTATATTTGTGCTTGCATAGGTCAAGAGTGGTTAGGACACCCGACGTGGCACCACCAAGCAAAGTCCCGCTTTTTATATTTCCTACTATCGAGTCATGATGATATGATGGGCAAGCGGAAAAGGGTCCGCAATCGACCCCTGCACAGTTCTAGTCTGTGTCAGCTCAGCACACGCGAATCGTGTTACTTCCTTTATCGAGTCAATAATAAAAGTGGCAAGAGTTCCCTATTCTGACTCTCCACGCTTTCCTGGGGTTCACATTTATTACAGAGCTCGCATCATTTGCTCTTCACACTTGACAATTCATCTCATGCGGTGATACTTTTCACAGGAATCGGATGTGTCGGCTCCTGGTTGACTCACGGTATTCTCGTTACTGTTTGAGGCTATGGGACTTCCTCCTTTTCCTGCGCTTGTATGCCATTTGTTTGTTTGCATTGCATCGTTTGTGTGCTTTTGCCAAAGCACTTGCTTGCTTCATCCCTTTTTGTCGTCTTCGACTCTACATTAGGTAGTGATTCGAGATAGACATAGATTTAGGTTACAAACCTGTTTCATTCCTTTTTGTCGTCTTCGATTCTACTTCAGGTATCGAATCAAGATAGACATAGATTTAGGTTGTAAACCTTTGGCATGTTCCCTTAGGATTCTCTTGAATCTACTTTAGGTAGTAATTCGAGTTAGACCTTAGGTTGTAATCCATGCATGATAACATTAGGGATAGAGTTAGATAGTTTCCCCTTGTTTGTTTTCTAGTTTCTTTTGCATACTTGCATGTAATAAAACTAAAACTTGTTTTCCTTTTCTTTTGCAAATAAAGCACTTAATAATGGTTCAAACTCCTTTTTCAAAGGTAAAAGCAACCAACCAATACAAACCTTTTTTTGCCTAAAGGTTTTCTTTTTGTGTTTAAAACCTTTTTATAAGTAAAAAACACATAACCCACCAAAACATATGAGCGAACTACGGCTCGACTTTCCCATTGCACACGGAATACGTAGGCATCTTGTCACGGGGCTCGATCGAGCAAACTTTGTAAATACTTCCTTCTTTTCCCCGTGTTTTCTTTATTTTCCTTTCTTTCACATGCATACTCTTTTAGCATACAGATACAGATATAGTGATTAAGCAGTAAATAGATATAAACACACCCCTTAGACAGAAAATAGAAGTGGATACCTGTTCACAGTGATTTCTGGTGAAACAACCGCTAGTCTTCCAAACTATTGAATAAGCGTTATAACTGTTATGTTATTCAATCCCTCTGGTAACTTGCAGGATCGACTAGATTGATCCTATGGGGTATCGGCTGTTGGTATAAACTTAAGATAAAGATCCATATTTGAGACTTGTTTTTAGAGGTTTTGTATATGTCAAAATACGTTTCGATTACTTAGTAATGTGATCAAGCTAATAACGTATATTTGGTTCGAACAAACAAGAACATGCAGTATTCGAAATAACAACAAAGTATATAAATGCAGCAAGATTCAAATAAACTCTTAAAGTGTAAAAGATTTTTAAAGTGACTGCGTGAAACGTAAAAGACAGGAATGTAAACAAACGTATAAGAACTTTCTGGGAAATGACAACGTTAATGTAAAGGTTTCTGGAAAAGTAAAGAACTTCAGTAATGGTAGAAAAAGCATTTAAATGAAATGACTTTGAAAATAAAGAAACTTAAAAGACATTGATGCAAGATAAAATTAGACTGGAGGAATAAAGATACATTGAATAATAAAGTCTTGGTGCAATCATACGTACATCATTCGTGCATTCGTTTCCCTAGCCATGTGGTATTTTGAATGTGACTGAATTTTAGTACAATAGATATGACACACGAAATCCTAACATTAAGACTCCTATTTATACTAATTCGACCATAACGGTCTAACCCATAAGATCTTGCCACGTTTAGAACATGCAACACACCATGCTTCTCTTACTTCCACGTTTTTCGAACCGTTTCTTCAGCGCGCGTTTTAACTCCTTTTATCCCGCTTGCGTTTTGAATTTCAAATGTATCACTCGCTTCGATCTCGAACCCATTTCCTCTGATATGATTCTATTACCCGATCGAAGCTTGTTTCACATATATCACCAGTATTTCTGTTCGACATTCCGGAACTCAATACATCCATTCGAAGGGCTAATTTCTTTCTTTCCAAACTATGATATTCACTATATTCCCTTGAATACTTTAACGTCATCTCGTCTCGAGCTCCATGATATTTCTTCGAATCACATTCTTCGAATCACAAGACATCAAAATCTTCAGCTAACAAAATGCCCCTTTAAAATATGTATTTCGAATCCCTTTTTAAGAAATACTTATTTTAAATATATCTACAAGATTTTTGATGTGACTCTTGAGTAATTATGACCATACACGATTTCCATCATGTCAATCACGATGACCCCGGTTTCCGAACCGCTTTTACAGAACCACGGTATGGTGCATTTATTGAAAGCAATGATTATCCTTAATCACGCCATTACCAATACTAACTTCACGCCACCTTATCTTGTAACCAACCCACGCCTCCCACGTAACTGGGCATTAGTTGGTGAGTGTTTCCACTCCCTCACTATAAAACCAAACAAACTTTAGTCTTTCCACTTTTTCCACACTCTGAATCTTCTTCTTCCTTTCTTTCTCGTGAAAACCCTAATCTCTTTAATCAAAACCCCAACAATGTCTTCATCAACATCCCAGGTAAAAAAGATTTCTAAGAAAAAGAATAAGAACACTGGAACAATTTTGGAAAGCAAGGTTGGCACTCACCAAGGTCATCCTGTACTTATGCCCCAGGGACTCTCCAAAGAACAAGAGCTCTTATACTCCTCTCAGGTATTAATCCCTACTAACGCTTCTAGAAAAAGATTTGCCCTAATGGGTCCCCTTACGGTTTTTAAGATTCTTAAGGATACACGAAACATATTTCCTGTCTGTTACGATTTCAAACCTTTATTCAATACCATGGAAAACCCTAGGGTAGGAACTGAAAATGTCAATGATCCTGTTGCTACAAAGGACGTAGAAACTCCTATGACTACCCCAAAAGATCCTTTCATTCTGGACTATGTCAAAAACAACTTTAAACCATTTCGATCCTGTCCAACTGTTGATGTAGCATATCAAAACTGGTTCGCCAAAATGGAAGTTAAGAAAGGACATCAGTGGGAGGAATTAGGTATCTATAATTTCCTAAAATTATCCAAACCAGGCTTCACATACATCCTCTGTTATTCGCATCCCGATTGGATAGCACCTATAATAACTTCCACCTTCCCGGAGGGATGATCACACCCACATTCTTTGACATAACTGCCATCACTGGACTAGCACCAGTAGGGGAAACATATGTTCCTGATGCTGAGGAACATTCAAGTATTATCGATTTCGATATCAAACTAGCTTCTCCAAATTCATCACCATTACCATACGTAAGGTGATAGTGTCTCGATGTTGAACACATTGCCTTCCTTACCCTTTGGCTATCACGATATGTTTTCGCAGCAGTCACTTCAAGTAGCTAGTAGGTTCATTCCTCCGCAAGAGATTTGCATGAGAACAGGAGGATTAACTTGCGAACTCCGCTAGTTGACCTTTATGAGAGCCCGAGATCACCGCTTCGAGCTTGAAATCTCATACCTCCAAGAACATCTTGTTAGTCGGTCCCTTCCGTTGCTCCAGTTATGGCTAAATGCTATGTTCGAGTCTTCGCCTCCACCGCAGATACTATTAATGAGCAAGATCCGAGATAGTTGATCGAAACGCTGAGGGCACGAGGCTAAAGAGACTCTCTAGTGATGACAAGGCCGATTTCCGTGTTTCATTTTCAAAGTACATTATACTTCTCTCGAACAACATGAATTTAAAGAAACTATGGCGCCTTTTGCTTCGAGGACTCATGGACCATCATGGTTCACTATGTCTCTTCGGAGGCTAAATGCAAGGAAATCCAAGATATCCGAAGGCCTTTTATTACCAAGACTGATCTCCTCAAGAATTACTCCGACCAAGAACCAAATCCTCTTATTTGCCTATCAACCTAACTTCGTTTCGAGACAATTTGGTCCGTGTCAATTAATACCTGAACCCTTGTTCCAAACTCAAAGCGCCATTACCTCTGGTCGAACTTTTAAAGCCAGAGATGCCAAGCTTCAACAAGAACAATATCAAAAGTTCGCCCAATTCAACTTAATCCCTTTCGAACCAGCTCCATTTTCTTCAAAGAGTTTTCTAGATTGGTGGATTAAATTCTATCAATCTCATATGTTTGACACTCTTACCATTCAAGCTAAACTGACTGCTGCGTTCGATGTGCAGGTACACAAAAAGAAAGGTAGGTTGACCCACGCCGAGAGATTAAAGCTTTTAATTACTTGAAACTACTTATGATCCCACACGCAAACCATCAGATATCGAGCGGCTCAAACCTTGAGGGAAAAATTTAAAGAAAAATTTCTAAGTTCAAACTCCTTCAAGGTTGTCACCGAGGATAGGTATAGGTTGGCACCGAAATGCATCCACCTAAATTTCCACAACTACCTACCTCGAATTGGCTCGCTTGGTTTCCTCCATATCCTTGGTGGTTAATTTGCAGAAATGCTCAAATATAAATCCCACAAGAAACTAAAGCCATCCGAGACGTGACATGGGCTCGACATCGCTTCATAATTTCCCAGGACCTCTTCGCTATGACCTTTCCGCCATGTCGATTCTTTCGAAAGAGGGCGCAGGTGCGAATGTTTTGGGAAATCCAAATATTTATTACTTTCTTTGTTTTAACTTTCGTTTTAATTGCTTCGATTTCCAGCCCTCAGGATCAGGACTACTGCATCGAAGACCAAGGAAGGGAACAGTTCTCAACAATCCCACGAGACAAATGATAGTGTGCCTAAAGTGACTCCAACAATCAATCCTGCAACTACAACAACGAACACCGCTGCGCCCACTCCAACAACTACTCAAGTCACCCCACCTACAACAACTGTTCCGATTCCGAAGGTAAACAATTTATCCCACTATTTCGAAATAGGTCTGATTTTTCTATAACTTGAGTCTAAATTGCGTTTTGTACCATTTCAGACAAGTAAACTTCCTCCAACCACTCCAAAAAAGAGAAAAACTAGCACCATTGGGAAGACTCTCAAAACTGGAGAAAGTTCTCCAACGGCTTTGCAAAAGAAACAGAAAAGAGACATACCAAAGGATACTGACGTCTCTGGACTTGATTCAAGAGATGTTGCTCCCACATACCAATCCAAAATTCCACCTTCGACCTCCAATGTAATATTGGAACATATAGACAGTAACATATCTACGGATAACCCACAGGTAAGTTTACTTCGAATTCTTAAAATGATTATTCGTACCTTAGTTATCAGTTTCTAATCTTCTTTTTTTTTTCTTTTTTCTCCATGTAGGATGATTCGACCCAGATCCCAACCACTTCGACTCCTCCTCCGCAAGCATCCGCTCCGATTCACTCTTCTCCTCATGGGGATTTGAATAACCCAGTGCAAAACAGAGGTTCTTCTAATATGGCATTCCCAACTGGAGCTTCTGATCGACCTGATGATCAAGGCACCTCGCCTCCTCTCAAGGTGACCAATGAAATAATGCCTGAAGATGCTACAGAACTACCTTCAGAGGTTCTTCACCCAAAATCTCCTCCAACAATCCCTCAAGAGCGTGAACAAATACCTCAAACTGAAGAGGAAAAAACCACTGCCTCTCAAGAGAGTGAAGATTCTAGCGAGGGAAGGTCTGAGGATGAAGAAGGAGAAGACGCTCAAGAGGTTTCGAGCGAAAGAACGGGGTCTGATGCTGATGGTGATCAGAATGATAATATCGAAGTGGTGGACTTGACTGATGATGAACAAGATGATGGAAACGTGAATAACAACGGTGATGGTCTTCGTACTAATGAACCAATGGACTTCGAAATGGATGTTACTCCATTACGTATGGAACTTCCTGGGTCTTCTCAGCCCCAAACAGCTGAAGAAGAATTAGCCAATTTGAAAAGAAATGACCCTATTGGGTACATGAAGGCTAAGTTGGCTCAAAGGGATATTCCACTTTCTGCGACTGGTGCTGGTTCGACCTCTAGGTCTATGCCTTCTGATGATAGGGTTGTGCTTCTTCATAGAATTAGAAAAATAATCCTCAATGTGGATCTATTCGAAGTGCTTAAACAAGATAGCACCGCTTGTTTCATCATGAAGGGATTACTGAACCAAGTTGACCTCACCACCTGCTCTCTGGAAGTTAGTACCATCCTATTCGAACTTCTGTCTTTGTTGGATAATGTGACCGGATGCCTCCTCCAGGATGAATCTGCTGTAAATAAGGTTCGAGAGAAAAGAGCTTCAATGGATGCTGCTTATGAACATGCCTCAAAGCTTTCGAAAGAAGCTGAAGAGCTAGCCACGCATATTAAGCAAGCTAGAGCTGACTATGAGCTTCGATCTCAATCCATCCTCCTCTGGGAGAAACAGATTCAAGAACTTCAGGCTAAGGTCAAAGAGGCCCAGCAGCAACAAATTGCCTATGAATCCAACACCTTTGGGAACCAATTTGAAGAACTTCTTAACAAGGGCCTTGCTGAAACAGAGGCGGCTGAGCAACTCAAAGGTGAAGTTGCCATCCTCGAAGGTGCCAAGCGCTTTACCCAACAAAGACTTGAGTCTTTCAAGAATATCTTCGACCGGCTGAGGAACAATCCCCACTTTTGAATCTTGATTATTTTGTAACTCTTGTATTTTGATTAAATGTTTACTTGTAACGCGAACAACGCCATTTTGGCAATTATGTTACCATTTTGGCATTTCATTACAATATTGTGACTACATTGTTAGTATTCGAATCTCCTGCATGGTTTATACTTTTTAAATACTTCCCATTTACCTTTAGGATTCGCTTATCATCGGCCGTTCTTCTATTTCATACGCATTGTTCGAAACGCTTTTGCTATTCGAAAAGGGCCTTCCCAATGAGGTGACCATTTACCCAATGCTTTATTCTTTTGTCCATGGGTAATATGACTTTCCATACTAAGTCATTAGCGTTGAATGTCTTACCTTTTACTCTTTGTTATATGCCCCGCCACTCTTTCCTTTTGCCTCATTAAGATTTCCAATGCATGTAGTCGACTTGCCTAACTCAACTAACTCATTCACCATCATTTCCCAATATAATGACGGGGAGTTCATGTTGTCTTTGGATTCGACGTAGATGAATTTCTCTGTAAGACCGCATCATGGCCAAATGTTAGTTGGAAAGGTGTAGTATTGGTAGCTTCTTTAGGAGATGTTCTACAGCCCATAGTACTTGGTCTAAAGTTTTATGCCAATTCTTTGGCTTTTTACCAATGTGTTTTTGATCAAACCAATTATTACTTTGTTGGTGCTTGACCGACCATTTGCTTGAGCATAATATGGTGTTGATGTCAATAGTCTAAATCCCATCTCTGAGCGAACTCTTGCATCTTTCTACAGAATCTGACCCTTGGTGCAGTAGTTATACTACGGCAATCCAAACCTATAGATTATTTGTTTCTGTATGAATTCAATAATAGCTTCTTGATCTGCAGTTACTAATGGTATCGCTTCGATCCACTTAGTAAAATAATCTATTCCTACCAAGATGTACTTCTGACCTTTAGACGAGGCAGGATTGATTTCTCCTATCAAATCTAACGCCCATCCTCTAAAGGGCCATGGTTTAATGATCGAATCGCTCACTCGCGGGAGCATGTTGAATCCCTGCATGTTTCTGACATTCTTCACATCCTTTAGCGAAGTCTATGCAATCTTTGAGCATGCTAGGCCAATACATACCATATCGAAATAGCAACCACTTCATCTTGTGGCCTGCTTGATATGCCCCACATGCCCCATTGTGAACTTCTGATAATGCCAGATACGCCTCACTTTCTCCTAGGCATTTGAGCAATACACCTTCTTGGGTTTTCTTGAACAATTCATTTCCCATAAGGACATATGATAATGCTCTATATTTCGTTTTTCTATCTACGTTTATGGTTGGATCTTTTAGATAGCTTATAATTGGGCTTCGCCAATCTGCATCTGATACGGTGTTTGTGGCTAACACTTCGAATCTATCTTTACCACTACAACCTAACTTAATATTTTCTAGATCTGATGGCGTTAGTCTGGTAGCCATAACCCTACCTCTTATTTCGATCAACTCTTTAAAGTTTTGTGTAGAGACTTTATAACCAAAAAACTGCTAGGTCATTTGCTTCTTGATTCTCTATTCTTGGTATATGTTGGATATCCATATATTGAATTTTTGATCATCTTAGCTATGACGAGTATGTCATCAAATTTTCCTTTATGCATTTATATTCCTTTGTTATTTGTTTGACCACTAACTCGAGTCACCTTTAATTTCGACTTTAGTTGCCCCAATTCCAACAAAGCTTCAAGTCCAACAATAAGGGCTTCGATTCACTTCATTGTTTGAGCAACGAGGGCCATCCAATTTATACTTGAATTTTGTTGGGATTCCTTCAGGAGAAATTATAAGAACTCCAACACCACTAACTTCTTTGTGAGTCGAACCATCGAAGTATAATTTCCAAGGTTGCGTCTCAACATAACCCATAATGGTCTTTTCGACCGTGAGTGATCCACAATGAAATCGACAATTATTTGACCTTTCACACTCTCAAAGGCATGAAGGTTAGAGAATATTTAGGGCTAAAGCCCATTTACCCACTCTACTATGCATAATTGGTTTTGACAGAATGTGTTTGATAACATCGAAATGAGAGGAGACATAAACATCAACAGGCTTTATATAATATTTAAGTTTCATACAAGAGAAGTATAAACATAGGCATAACTTTTCTATGTTACTATATCTAGTTTCTGCATCATTTAGCACCCTACTTAAATAGTATATAGCTCTTTCGATGCCATTACTATCTTCTTGTGCTAACATACTACCTATAGTAAATTCAGAAGCAGATATATACAATCTCATGGGCTTTCCCCATGAAGGTGGAGACAAGATAGGAGGTTGAGAGAGGTATCTCTTAATTTCGTCGAAGGCCTCCTGATGTACTTGACTCCACTCGAAGGCTTGGCCTTGTTTTAAACAGTAGTGGAGAGAATGCTTGAGTCTTTCCACTTAGATTCGAGATGAATCTTCTAAGAAAATTTATCTTCCCAGGACCAACTCTTTTGATGTGGGTGCTTTAGTCTCCATGATGGCTTTGGTCTTATTTTGGTTGATTTCGATTCCCTTTTTATGAACCACAAAGCCCAAGAAGTCTCCTGCCTGCACAAAAAATGCACATTTAAGGGGGTTCATTTTCAAGCCATGTTTTCTCATTCTTTCGAATGATTGGCTCGAGATGGTGCGAGATGGGTTTACGAAGAGACTTGATGACTATGTCATCAATATACACCGCATAAAAGTCTCAATAAAATCGTGAAAATGGAATCCATTGCTCGTTGATAAGTGGCTGACATTTTTCAAACCAAAAGGCATCACTACCCACTCATAGGTGCCTAAGGCTCTGGACAACGAAATCTGTCTTGGCAACATCCTCTTGACAATAAAAATCTGATTATAACCGAATAGCCATCTAGCATGCTTAAGTATTGAACCAGCAGAGTCTATTAACATTTCTGCTACAGGCATAGAGTATTGGTCTTTGGGGGTTGCTGTATTTAAATCCCTAAAGTCTATGCATATTCTCAGGGAACCATTTTTCTTAATAACAGGCACTATATTAGCTAACCATTCGACATACCTTGTGGTTCTGATGAACTTGCAACGCAGCAACCTTTCGACCTCAGCTTTAATCTTCGTGAGCACTGCTGGCGCGAACCTCCTAGGAGTTTGCTTGATGGGCTTCTTGCCATCCTTGATTGGAAGTCTGTGCTCTACCAACTCTCTTTTCAAGCCAGGCATTTCGTCGTAATCCCACGCGAAACAATCTTTATTTTGTTTGAGGATTTCGATCACCTCTTGCTTGAGACTTGGACCCAGTCTGGCACTTATATAGGTTATTCTTTTTGTTTTGTCATCCCCCAAATTTACCTCTTCGAGTTGATCCTGTGCCAACATCTTAGCACCTATGTTTGTAGGATCCTGCTCGAAACCCAGGGGTTCTGTATCATATATGGCATCTAACCTTTGTTCTATTTCTTTTTCTTCGCAGGGTGAGTCTTTCGAACCTGCCCCTTTCATGTTATTTTCTTCAACTATACTATCTATTTCAGCCTCTGAAGCTGCTATCCATTTGTTCTCAGCCATATAGGCCGAAATCCTTTCGAAGAAGGAGGACTCAGTCATGAGCACTATTGTCGAATTCCCAGCCTTCTGGCCGTCTTCTCGAAGTACCATCGAGTCCTTCGTCTTCTTTACTTATTTTTCTGTCCCAATACATGCCATCATGGCGAAGGGTCATATAATATTGCGCATCTCTGGCTTCGTTCATCTCCTCATTTGGAGCACAAGGGGCTATTCGTGCTAGATACTTGTCATAATTCCTTTTGTTGACGAGGTTGACTGTAGTCATGAAGTAACTCTGATCTGCCTCGATGTTCTCCACTATCCCATCTTCTCTCCATAGCACTAACCTTTGGTGCATTGACGAAGGAAATGCCCCTACGCCATGAATCCATTCTCTTCCTAACAGCAGGTTGTAATTGGCCTTGGCTTCGATTACCATGAACATGGTGGGCCTGCAGCTCAAACCAACGGTTAACTCCACTTGCACCACTCCCAATGTTTGACCAACTTTCCCTTCATAATTTGATAGCACCATGTTATGCGGTTTAACATCACTTTCTTGTATTCCCAGCTTTTTTAACATAAAATGAGGCATTAGATTAACCGTTGCGCCTCCATCTACCAGGACCTTATTCACACCAAGGGCATTAACCTTTGCTCGAATGAACAGTGGCTTCAAATGGTTCTTCATTGTGGCTCGATGTTCAAGAAGGCATTCGCTTCGACGGCGCCATTATCCATGACATAATAGCAAACTGGCCTATGTTTCATCATATCAATGTTATCATCCTCTTCCTGTTCTTCGATTTCGGTTTCTTGTCCGAACTCAGAAGGTAGTACAGACACCACGTTGCAGTTTAGGTTGAGTGAGGACTCTCCTTCTGATTCGAAGTTATCAGTTAGCATATCTTCATCTTCCTCTGGCCCTGGAGTGTATTCTTTTGATTCATCTGGTTTTGTGTCAGCAAAAAGTCTCCTGCTAACTGGAGGTTTGTTTTCGGGTTGCTTGCTTGTCGTTGGCTTGTTAGTGCTGGACATCTCTTTCTTGCTGGTCGAAACTACCTCTTCAACTGCCAGCATTTCCTTCTCAGCCTTTCGAACACGTTGTTGCCTTCGCCATTGGGATCTTGACATGGGATTCTTCCCTTATAGTTTTCCAATTTCAACTCTTCTTTTGTTGTTGAACTGTCTCCACACCATGGCATGACGGGCATTTTGCTCGTTGCTTCTCCAACTATCTTCCCCTATTGGTTTTGACGCAGCCATCTATCGCTTGGTACTTCAAATAGGACTCAATGTTACTCTTGAGCACCTTTGGGGTAAGGACTCCGCTTTGATTATGATTGCCATGGAGGTGCCGACCCTTCCGACCCATCTCCTTGTGATTCCAGATGGCGAAAGGAATGGTTTCAATGCGCCATGTTTTGGTCATATCAACACCTTGGGCAAATCAAACACTTCGTTGCCCCTTTATGGCAGCGTACTAAGAACTCCAACACACTCTCTCCAGGTCGAGGATAGCATCTAAACAATTGATTGTCTTGGCGCCAGTTGACGCCAGTTCGAGCCCTTTGGCTCCTTTCGAACTCTGCAGCAATCTTCTCATTGCAGATGATGCTGCATCTGGGGCATAGCATCATCTCAGCGTTTCCTTTGTGGCACACCATGAGGTAATTTTTCAAACTGATATCTGCAGCATATCCTTCATTCATTTTGTATTTTTCCTTCTCAAGGTATTTCTCCATTTCTTGCATCTCAGAACAAGGTTTCTCCATGTCCACCATATTAACATCCACCTCTCCATCTTTTCATCATCTCCCCAACCCGATGGTTCGATGTCTTTAAGTTGTATTTTCGAACTCTCTGGGGCGGAGTATTTCACCAGGTAGTCGAATTTGCCACTAGGCTCCCCCAGAGTGTCCCAAACTTCCTTCTTGGACTCGTGTCCTTCGACCTCTCCGCCTTTTGTATCCTCATCTCCCCAACCCGATGGTTTGATGGCTTCGATTGGGATTTTGCACTCTCGCAGAATATTTTACCGATAATCGAATCTTCCACCGGGTTCTCCCAAAGTATCCTGATCTCTTTCTCGGGGAGTTGGTCTGTAATTTGACCTTTTCTAATTGGCGCCTCGACCTTGAGTCTGCACCAATTCCCCGCCCCGACTCTCCGGCCTCGAGTCTGGATGTCCTTTGAAACAAATGAGCTACTGGCTTAGTCGAAGCTTCGTTGCGATGGATGTCTTCGGACGCCATTGTTGACTCGATCAATCCCAACTCTCATTCTCGTGTTTTCATCTTTCAATGTATTGACCCCTTGGTCTGCTTCCACCATATTTATTTCTCCCATGCCTGCAGCTCGGAGTAGTTGGTGTCTGCAATATCCGAGGATCCTCATCTACCTTCATCTTTGGCTTATCGGAAACTTCGCCTTCTTTGATTGCATTCAATTAAGTCCCCGAAAAGAAAACACCGTGAGGTTTTGTGGCCTAAGAAACTATGATATTTACTAATCCCCTTTCTTTCTTTGGTCTAAAGGAGGTATTTTAACATTCGATGGCACAATCGGTGACCATCTTTGACAAGGTGTCAAAATCTCATCACACTTTGTCACATCAAAGGTGTACACCTTCTTTGGGAATTTGTCGTTTTTCATTTTCAACAATTTCTTTTCCTTTGTGGAAACCAACGGTTTACAAGAGGTGGGGCCTGTTTAACTCGCTAGGTCCACTTGACCTCCTCGAATCGGGATGTCGACTTCCTCGGTTTCGACATAGGAAATTCTTTCTTTCTTGTTACTTTTGAAAGCCCGGCCTTCTCGGCCTTTAGTCTTCGACCGTCGAACCCTATCGCCAACCGAGCCATATCTCTCAAGTATTGTGTATCTAATTTCTTTCGAATCGAATAGTCAAGGCCACCGGCCATTTCGACTAATTCATGTTCGGGGACCACCGTGAAACATCCGGATTTCAATAGTCCGAACCTATTCAAGTATTCGCTATGGGTTCAAGAACTTCCTCTTAACACTAGCTAGTTCCTTCAGACTTATCTTGGATTGTCCCATGTAGAATTGTTCATGGAACAATCTTTCTAAAAGGCCCTGTATCTATGGATCCGGTGGTAATGTGGTGAACCGTGTGAAAGCATTTTTCGTAAGTGAACTTGGGAAATACTTAATCCTAAGGTTCTCATTATTGGCTATGTCTCCGCTGATGAGATACTGCTATGTGTTCGATTGTTGATTCGTTAGTATCTCCAAATAACTTTGTAAACTTAGGGATCTTGTGTCCCCTTGGTAAGTCTGTATGCATCACGTCGCTGCTATGGGAGAAGCATAATTTGGCCTCCTAATCCTCAGAATACCGTTTTGGGCCATTATTCTCTATCATGGTGGTTAAGTTATTTTCGCCAAGATATTATCATTTCAATTCTATGGACCACCGCACAAGATCTTGGTTTCTACCTATCATAACTACTCCTCTAGGTTGTTCGTCTCAAACGCTGGGCCTCTTGCCTTCGAGCCCGGCCCCTGTTCCCCAACTACCCTCGTGGTTCCTCTCGACCATCGGAGCATCATATCTTTCGATCCTCGCCATCGGTTCTACAACTCCCTAAGTGGTTCTTCTCGAATCACCGGGCATTTCCTCTTTGTGCCCTTGCCCTCGTGTCAAATTCTTCTAACGGCCTATAGGGTGGGTCAATGGCTTGTTCGATTATAGGTGTGTTTGCTCGAACCACACTGGTTCTCTACGCCTCGTGGGCAAAGAAATCGCTATTCGACTCATATTATCTGCGCTTTCCTATTCGTCACGGTCACGCTCGAACTATTGGGGCAAAGATTTCTTGCATAGTTTGTGCTAACACTCCGATCATATTATGGTTACTATCATCCATCGTTGCCTAAAAGCCATTTGGTTTTCGTGGTTAAGGTGGGTAAAGCGCTATAACCCCCGCACCTTGGTTATTTGTAAGAAATTGATTAACCCGGATCCGATCCTAATTGGGGTGATGCATTTGACGTCAAGTTTGCAAACCCGCCATGAAAGATGTTGGCATCCTAAGAAGGGTTTCGGGTCTATTACCCTCGAAACCGGTGGTCTAGTTTGTAGTGGGGTGGCGAAATGGGCTTGTGTCCGGTTGTGGGATGGATCCCCTGGTAACCAAAGTGGTTCTGTATTGCCCAAGATCGAATTATTTATTGACGTGCCACTTGTTCCATTCGTGGCTATATTACTAGTCGAAGATGCAACCGATTGCATTCAAGGGATCGCACTAGACGTTGCGTCAAATGCACGCATTAGTGCTGCTCCATGTGGGGCATTTTGTTCCCTTGTTGATTATTAGACATTCTATTATTTCGCTTTCTTACGGTAAAGGTTGGTTACTCTTAGTTATTCTACCACTCCTAAGGTTCATATACCAATGAACTTTGTTTACTCGTAAAGAATTTCTATAATAATTATGGTTATAACTTTCCTAGTTTGTAACACCAAACTCGTCCCAGGGCGTGCCATTTTGTTCACAAGTGATTTCGTGAAACAACCGCTAGTCTTCCAAACTATTGAATAAGCGTTATAAGCTTATGTTATTCAATCCTCTCGTAACTTGCGGGATCGACTAGATTGATCCTATGGGGTATCGGTGTTGGTATAAACTTAAGATAAAGATCCATATTTGAGACTTGTTTTAGAGGTTTTGTATATGTCAAAATACGCTTCGATTACTTAGTAATGTGATCAAGCTAATAACGTATATTTGGTTCGAACAAACAAGAACATGCATTCAAATAACAACAAAGTATATAAATGCAGCAAGATTCAAATAAACTCTTAAAGTGTAAAAGATTTTAAAGTATCGTGAAACGTAAAAGACAGAATGTAAACAAACGTATAAGAACTTTACGGGAAATGACAACGTTAATGTAAAGGTTTCGGAAAAGTAAAGAACTTCAAGAATGGTAGAAAAGCATTTAAATGAAATGACTTTGAAAATAAAGAAACTTAAAAGACATTGATGCAAGATAAAATTAGACTGGAGGAATAAAGATACATTGAATAATAAAGTCTTGGTGCAATCATACGTACATCATTCGTGCATTCGCTTCCTAGCCATGTGGTATTTTGAATGTGACCAATTTTAGTACAATAGATATGACACACGAAATCCTAACATTAAGACTCTATTTATACTAATTCGACCATAACGGTCTAACCCATAAGATCTTGCCACGCTTAGAACATGCAACACACCATGCTTCTCTTACTTCCACGTTTTTCGAACCGTTTCTTCAGCGCGCGTTTTAACTCCTTTTATCCCGCTTGCGTTTTGAATTTCAAATGTATCACTCGCTTCGATCTCGAACCCATTTCCTCTGATATGATTCTATTACCCGATCGAAGCTTGTTTCACATATATCACCAGATTTACTCGACATTCCGGAACTCAATACATCCATTCGAAGGGCTAATTTCTTTCTTTCCAAACTATGATATTCACTATATTCCCTTGAATACTTTAACGTCATCTCGTCTCGAGCTCCATGATATTTCTTCGAATCACATTCTTCGAATCACAAGACATCAAAATCTTCAGCTAACAATACCATAGAGTACTACGGGTGTGTCGGGTGCTAATACCTTCCCTTCGCGTAATAGATTCCCTTACCCTATCTCTCGGTCGCAAGACCGTGTCTTATCCCTTTTAGGTTTTCGCAATGCGTTTGCCTTTCTCCTTTTGTGAGATAAAAAATGTTCGATGGCGTCTTCATTGATATAGTTATCGGATGATGTTCGGCCGGTTGTTTCAGCTGGCGACTTCACTGGGGATCGTACAGACCTCTTGTTGGTCCGATCAGGAGTCGATCCTAGCTTTGATTTTCATGTCTATTGGGTGTTTATTTATTGGTTTATTTATTTACTCGCTTTATTGTAACATCCTTTGTATGCTTGCATTGCATTCTATGTGGCATATTTATTGCTTTTATATATTATTTGGGCTGTTGTGTGGTCCTCTGTTTCTTTGGTAGGTGGGAGTTACAAGAGGTAAAAGGCCTCATACCCCGGCTGAGAGACATATAGGACACCTTGGAATAGAGTGGAACATGTCAGATACCGGATGTAGATCTTGTAGTATGGCATGTCGTCCATGCCTCAGAGGAGGTTTAATCAGGGGGCTATCATCTTCACGTAGGTGTTATGATGGTAGTTTCTCTAGGCGAACTAGATCCTGGAGTTATCTTGACCTTACCCAAGCCTTAGTTTCACCTGTGAGCGGGGTGGGATCATGATTATTACAGGTACAGATGGTGACTATGTTTTGATGGTGACTATGTTCTGATGGTGACTATTTATTCTGATGGTGATTATATTGGTCCTTTGGTGACGTTCTGTTATTGATGACCGTGTGGCTTATGATACTTGGTTCTTGACACCTGGTTTTCTAGTATTTTCTATGATATTCTAAAATGATGTCGGATCTTTGATCTTATGATATTCAAACTTGGTGCTTTTATGGTATTCTGAATTGGTGTCAAACCTTTGATCCTGTGATATTCAGATTGTTCAGAGATTATGCAGCCATTATTCAGCGGATTGTACATACGCTACCTGTTGTTATGCTGACATTTTGAACCCATGGTTAATGCACTTGCATAGCATGTTTATTTTCTAAAAAAGAAATGTCAGAAAAATAAATATGTACATATCTAACCTGCATATTCATTCATTTCATGCATCCATAACAGGTACTTGAAACTTGGGGATTTCCGTTACTTAAACCTGGTATTTTCCTTGCAGAATTGCGAGTCTTGACTTCTTACCACTCTACGATCAAATCAGAATTAAGTGATGGAACAACTTCGTGGGGAATTGGATGAAATGAAAGAACAAATGGCATTTTTGATGTTAGACATGCAAGATTTGGTTAGTGGACAAGAACTCTTGAAAGAGGAGAACCATTAATTGAAGGCTCAGTTGAGTTTGGTTATGGAACTTCTAAATACCGTGTTGAAAAAGGAAGACAAACATGCACCCATTTCCGCAACAAGAGTTTTTGTTCCTCCCTATACTTTAGGGGCTTCTTCAATTCTTGAATCAGGGTCTCCTCTACCACCTTGTGTTCCGGGGTATTCTCGTCCAAAACTAGTTTTTGTTGCTCAGAAAGATCCAAAAGGTAAAGCTCATCAACCAGGGTCGTCACAACCTGAGAGGAAATTTGATCCTCTCCCGATGTCTTATGGTGAATTGTTTTCTCATCTTATGAAACTAAAGCTGATTGAATTGCGTACTTTAAGGATTAATCCATATAAGTTGCCAAAGAATTTCAATGTCAACGCTCGGTGTGCCTTCCATTCTAACGGGCATGGGCATACTATTGAGAATTGTATGGCTTTCAAGCACATGGTGCAGGACCTACTTGATTCTGAGGCTTTTAACTTCAGACCAGTACCAACACCTGATGCTATTCAGCCACCATTACCAACTTATGCTGATCCTACTGTCAATGCTATTGTTGAGGATGGAAGTTTGAACCTGGTTAAAGATGTAAATCTGCTGATAGCTCCATTATCTTTTGTGAAAGAGTGTTTGTTGAGAAAAGGTTTATTCCCGGGTTGTGGTATTGACTGTGAAGATTGTATGATCCAACCAGAAGGTTGTAAATCCTTAAGAGATAAAGTGCAAGACCTGCTTGATGCAAAGGTTATCAGTTTAACACCAGATGATCAGATTTGGGTGCTCCTTTGTGTTCGCGTTAAAAGGTGTCGTGCTAGAGAATTCGAATATGAATTCAGATTCTCTGGCTCGAAACGATTTACTCTTTTGATTTGTTTATAAAGATGCCGCGAGCATCAATCTTTATTATTTTCAACACAAGAAAAGATGATTTAATGATTATGAAAAAGGGGAAAGCTGTTAATACCCTCAATTGATTTTGATATGCGTAACGACTAGCGCAAACTAGACGCAACACATTGGGGAGATTCTGAGTAAGGGGGTTTGTTATATAAAGGGAATAGATGGAGCACCCTAAATATATATAGTTATCTATAGCTTTATATATGAATATGTTTGATATGTTTGTGTGTTTTAATTGCTATTTCTATGATTGGGAAAGTTTCTCCTTTGGGTTTTAAGAAACGGTAGATTATGTGGGATCCTAGTGTTTGTTATTATTATGCTCGCAAAGATCTTTGGATCTTCTGCATACATATCCCCTAGTGGGAATCAGAGCATTTGTAGCTCGGATCTAAAGGGATCTATGGTTTGTTTGGTTTGAGGAAGAAAGAAATTTGCTCGGCAAGGATGAGACCTTGTGCCTACGTATTCTCAAAAGGATGTTGAGAAAGTCAGAGCAATCGTAGTTCCCACTTATGCTAGTGGAAAGCAACGGGATGTTAGTAAGAGACACAGACAAATGTCATCTTAATGAAAAATGTATCTAATCTATTCCATCAAATACATTTTGAAAAGTTTGACTGATTAAAATCTTTCGTCGTAAGTTATAGGTGTTTTGCCTGAGTGTACAAGCGTTACCACTTACATGTTTAAGAAAGATGTTTGAAAAATGATTGAATCTTTTAATTGTAAGCATTGAGTGTTTTGCTTGAGTGTACAAGCGTTACCACTTACAATTAAGAGATGTTTTGTTTGAAAAAAGAGTTTGAAAAGTTTTTGATTGTATGTGATGTGATAGATGAGATACTTCTTCCATAGAGATGATAGATGTCTAAATCTCTTAGGAGAAATTGATTGGATTAAAGGGATGCTTTTAAGAAGCCCATGGGTCCTTGTATTGTTAGCCCAAGAGGAGGCATTCCGAGGGACATCGAGGGTCATCGAGGGTCATCGAGGGTCCTTGTATGAAGCTCAAGAGGAAACTATAGGGTATGGCTGGTTTTGGCTTTAAAAGGGATTTCACCGGGAAACCATCCTTTTGGAATTAAGAGCAATTTCACCGAGAAATTATACTCTCAGGGTCATATCCTAACGCGGGTGATTCTTTGTATTGGAAGCCCAATAGGAGGCTGTTAAGAGATTTCCTGGTCTCTTTCATTGTATGATGCCCAAGAGAAGGCTAAACTCAATGAAGAGTTCTTTTGAACGAAGCCCAAGAGGAGGCTGACTCAACAGGGGAGTGCTGTCTTATATGAAGCCTAAGCGGAGGCTAAACTCAGATGAATGAGTTTTCTTATATGAAGCCTAAGAGTAGGCTAAACTCTGTGGGGAGATTTATCTTGTATAAAGCCCAAGCGGAGGCTATAACTGTAGGGAACCTATTGGTTAGACTAGTTGTTATGTTATAACTAGACAGTTATATAAACAAGTGTGTGTGTGATATGTATTCACAGGAGTTTATGAAGGAAATATAAACAATGCATGATGTTTATTTACAAGAGTAAATATAAACAAGTGTCTGTGAAACGAACGTTTAAAACGAGCGCAACTTGATTATTTACAAGTCTGATTTGTGTACAAGGAAGTGAATATGTACACGAACGAGTTATTTATGTACAGGAGGATGTGGATGTACATAGGAGGGTTGGGACTTACACCATAAGGGAGGCCCATTGGTTTGAAAGCAGTTTCACAGGGAATAATGCTCCTTTCAATACCAATGGTATTCAGTGTATATACAGACGAAACGAAAACGAACGATCGAAGTTTATCTGTGAAAAAGTATTTGTATTATGTACAGATAAAGATTTGTATGTATATGAAAAGAATTGGATATGTACAAGGAAATAATTATGTACATAAAGAATGTTGGTTTGTGTATACACAAGTGAAGTGAAAACAAACGATCGAAGTTTGTCTATACTTGAGTATAAAAGGGTATCTGTGTTATGTACAGATAAAAGTTTGTATGTATCTGAAGAGAGTTTGATATGTACAAAGAAATAATTATGTACATAAAGAGTGTTATTTGATATGTACAAGGGAAAAAATATGTACATAAAAGAATTTGGGACTTACACCGTAAGGGAGACCCATGATCGATTGAGAAATTCGAGAGAAAACGAATTCGGGTTTATCGTTTAAATCGGATCGATCATGGTAAAAATGATGTAAGTTTGATGAAAAGTTTTGAAAAATGATTTAAAAAGTGTTTTGAAATGTGAAGTTTATTCATGAGAAGTTTTGAAAAGAATCGGAATTCGAAAGTTTGAAAAATTCACCTTTAAAGGTGGTTTTGAAAAGTGCTCGAAGTGTCGTTTTCGGCTCGATTAAAACATAATCAGATGAAAGTTTTTTCTGAAAATTTTTGCACTATCATAAAATAGATACATTTATTGACAAGTGTACAAAAAATCACCTCAAAATGAGGAGTTTTGATTGGTTAAAAAAAATGTTGAAGTTTGTAAGAAAAATGAAGAAAATATGAAAAAGTTTGAAAAAAATGGTCCATGGGAGGTTTGAACCCATGACCATTGGGGTGGTTACGTGGCAGAAAGTACTACGAGCGTGCTGGCAACCGCTGGGACAAGCGTTCATTCGTTTATTGAAACAAAAACACGTGTTAATATAATATTGGAAAATTTGAATTTGAAAAACTCAAGAACACGCGCGAATGCCCTGTTCTTCATCTTTGATTCCCAGATTTTGTAACTTGCTTGTTTCTTGATGAAATTGGAAGTTGTAAACATGAAAGTTGCTCGATTTTTAACAAGGAATATGATGATGGTTGTTAATTGCATTTATTTTTGGTCTAACACGATTGAATTTCTGGAAATCACGAAGAACCCTAGAACTGTAATTTCTAATTGAAATGATGTGTAGTTGATGATTTTTCAAATTGTTTGAGGGTTAAGGATCGTGATAGGTGCAGAAAACAAATGGCCAAGATTTTTTTCATTTAAATGCAAGGAATCATGAGATTGAAGTTTGAGTTCTCACCTGTTCAAGCTGAGATCGAAGATGATGTTGGAGTGTTTCCAGAACGGATTTGATGATTGTTTGAGCTTCAACGGATGTTAGGGAAGGTGTATGATCACCCTGCTTGCTTCGAATCACCCTGGAACTCTCCATCCAAGTCCACCTGCATCAACTGTAAATGGAAGCTCGATTTCTATGTTAAAGTTGTTACAGTTAGTTGCTGATGATTTGGATCATTCATATGATGTTCATGGATGATGTTTAGATGCTTGGAACACAAGTTAATCAAGCCTAACCAAGAATTCGAATCCTAAGGCAGTTTTGCAAGCATAATGACCATGGCATGTAATTTCTTGTTTCTAGCTTAGTTCATGTTGCTTTTATGTTTTAGACAAGTTTGATATTGATTATGAAATGTGTTTGACACCAAAGTTCATCATAGTTTTCACTAAATTTCAAAATTGCAAGTTATCCTCACTTTGAACTATAATTCAAGAAATTGGAGAAAGTGGAAGGAAAGCATGAACTTGCATTGCTTTGGTGTGTATTCAAATGGCCAACATGACCTCTATTTATAGGTCAAAAGTTCTGAAAAATTAGGCACAAGGACATGGCATTGTAATTCAAAGTTGCCTTAAAGGGCAAGAAAGACTTTTGCAAAAGGAAAAGGAAGCTTCCTTTTTTAACCATGTGTAAAAATCTCAATTTGATCTTATCTCTTCTCAATTATCTCTAGCTGATATTTATCAAGAGCTACAACTTTCATGTTTTTAGTTTTTTCCAAATCAAAGTGGAACTATGTGAAAAAATGCCATGAAGTTTGGAAAAAATACAAAATTTTAACACTTAGAAATTTTTCTAAGTGTTGGAACTTTTGACTTTTTGTTGACTTTTCCAAATTCTTTGATTTTTTATGATCATGATGGATCATTTGAAGTATTTTGATGATGGAAAAAGTTTTGTTTTGAAAAATTTGACCAAAAGTCAAAGTTTGACTTTTCTGTGCAGATGAATTTTCATCAGATGTTTCTGAAATTGACTGATGAAGTCTGTGAACTTCTGGGATGTTTTGAATCTAGAAATTAGGTCAAGATGTTGTATCTAATATGTAATGACCAATCTCTAGCCAAAAAAGTCATTCAATGCTCAAAAAGTCAGAGAATACTCATGCTCGATCAAAACCCTAATTGGTCGATCCTCGATTGATCAATGAGAAAAGTTGGATATCTGAGGATTGAAGGTTGATATTTTGATCAAGAAGGTCAAATGAAGGGAGTAGAACTCAAACCCTAATTGGTTGCCTCTTGAATCAGATGAAACCCTAATTTTGACCTGTGAATGCTACACCCGATTAACTCTGTTCTGAACTGTTAGTGATGCAATGATGCAAATGTAAGGTGGTATATTAGGTCAAAAATTGGGGTATGACACTTTGACTCACTGAATGTCAAGACTTCAAAATGCATCGTCTGAAGCAATAAATCCATTCGGAGACTAGTCTCCTAAAATGATGGAAATTTCCAGTTTTATTTTGCATTCTCATTTGTATTATTTCTTGTTTGTTCATTACTTACTTGTATGCAAAACTTGTTCATTCTCGAATATTAATCATAATGCATTGAATATGTTTGTCTTGAATTGATCCATTCGTATTCACTCTTAAATGTTTTTAAATGATTTTGATGCTCAACTCTTGTGAATAAAGCAAAACCTCTGTACGGAGGATGATGAACAATATACCAAGAATCTCAAACGATATTGCTTTCGAATAGAAACCTTGCTTATGATGTACATGCATTGTTTCAAATTCCCAAACACCGGAGATATAAGGGAGTGAAAACCTCATTAACCCCTTTGAGCCTTGAAGTAGGAGTTTCTTTTCTATTCATAAAAAACCCTCATTTTTAACCCGGGGCAGGGTAGTGTTCAATTAACCTGATCGAGCATTTAAATCTCATCAGGAGAGTACATTCAAGGATCAACCGCATTTGTTATCCTTCATTTATCAAGAGGTCAAAGAAAATGGTAAACCCCAATGGGTGTTCCTCGTCCATCAAAGAATAAGGTAGTCACACCTTAACAAAGAGTCGAATGACTTGGTTTCACACGACTTGTTCAAAAAAAAAAGCAAAAAAGAAAAGAAAAATAAAATAAAATAAAAGAAGGAATATGATTTCGCAAATCAAAGAATAAGGTCGTGTGATCAAATACTAAACGAAAGAGGTGAGTGACTACCATGTCCAAAGTTAAGATACCTCATTGATTCCTCAATTATTGTAAACTCCCTGTGAAAGATGAATGCTCGTATTGAGTTGATTGAACGTAGGAATGGAGAATGGGTGGGCACCAAATATTTGAGCCTTAAATCCTTTTTTTTCTAAAACCGTGAACCAGGCCACGTTACAACCTTTGAAAGCCCTAATTGAAGCAGGGTTTATTTGAAATCTAAACTGTAACGAGAGTACGATATCCTGACTCCTAGGAGGCTTGCTAAAATATTGAGTTGGTATCACTCCATCTTTTTTACTTTCTTTGAACAAAAATTCGATGTTTTGACATCTTTTCAATAAATGTTTTTAACTTCAAGACAAACATATGATTTGCATTATAATTATCATTCATAGAATAAAACATTCTTTGCATATGAATAAGTGTTTAGACATCAAGTAAGCTTGCACAATGAGCATCAGATGAAAAACTTGATTATTCCGAGAGACAATTGCTTCAAGGATGTGTTGAAGATTGAACCATTTTTTGAAGAGTGTTTCTAATCTGGGGCATGCTTTCTATTGGCTCCTTTGAGTATAAGAAGATTAATTTGTCAATTGATTTGAAACAGGCTGTGTGGAAGTTTTGATTGTCCAGAAGTTTCTGTTGAGCTATTGCATATCACTTTCAGTTGTTCCCAATGGGTTGATTGCTTAAAATGTCTTCCTGAGTGCGAAGCAGATCATGTTGAGAAGCACAATTGTGTGTTAGCATACATTCCACATATAAGACAATTACCCTAATGAGGTTTGGTCTTCAAAATTTGTGAGTCTCTCACCTCTCTGAGAGCACGAGGTGAGGAATTTGATCATCAAAACCCCGCGTAGCAGGGGCAGTATCCCAATGATGGTACTCTTTTGAGAAGAATTATCTCAGTGTTTGATTGCCCTGAAGGGTGGAGAAATATGTTGACACTCTGTGGAGTGAGTTATGATTAAACCAGGGCAGTTACGTCGAGGTTCAGACAATCTCTCAAAGCGATGATCAATTCGGTGAAGTTATGTCGAGATTCGAAAATCTCTCAATTGATGAGTAATCCCTTAAATTTCGATCAAACTGGGGAAGTTATGTGAAGGTTGACTAATCTCTTCGAGAATCTGTTGATCAAAGGAGAATCTTTCCAGAATCCGAAGATGTAGGGGCAAGTTGTCTCTATGTAATTCTCTCTGTGCTTGGAGATATTGTTATGACTTGAAACTTGCAGGCATGTGATAGGTTATCGGTATGAAGTCCCGTTCCCCAATGAAGAGCACGTCTCAATCCAGGTCCATCCCTTGTGAAGCCAATTCTCAAGCAGAAGTCATTTTCGGAAGGTTCTGATGGATTGATTTTGTTATCAGTGATTCGTGCTTCAACATATTCATATTTTTGTACTCCCCAGTATAAGTCTCGATGTTGGTTGAGGCTTATCCCCAGTGAGATTGATTCTCAAGCAGAAGTTATCGCCATAAGAGTTCGGTAGGCTGGTTAGTTCCCCAGTGATACACGTTTCGACGTATTGATATTATCATAATCCCCGGTGCAAGTTATGGGTACCAAGCTCAGGTAAATCCCCGGTGAGGTCGTTGATATCTATTCCAAGATAAATTCCCCAATGAATGTCCATCGAATTCTCAAATCATCCTTGATAGAAGGTTCTAGCCTTTATGCTCAATGAAGGTGGTGTTTGAACCGTTGACTAAGGGTTGATATCCCCAGTGAGTATACTTGACAGATGAATTGTTATCGTATTCTCCAATGAATAATGCCTTGCCACATCAAAGTTCCCAGTGTATAAGGTGCGCCCCGGTCGATAGATTCTATTCCCCAATGTAAGTCGCATTCTTCTGTGTGAAGTTATTCAGAGCATCTTCGAGAGTTTTGTTCTCAGATCATCCATGTCGGGACAAGAATATTTGTTTCCCCAATGGAGTTGGATATCTGAATGTATTCCCCAGTGGAGCTTTCTATCCGAATCAGATTTCTCTTCCCCAACGAAGATTAATCATTCATCTGTTCCGGTATTTTTACACCGATGTGCATTCCCCAGTCGAAGTCTCCCCAGTATGGTCTTGCTATTGAGATCTTCATTCTTGGAGATAAGAGTTGTTATATTCCCCCTAGTGGATTCCTGGTTTGAAAGGTTCATATCCCTACAAAGGGATTGATTCTCCGATGAAGTCTAATGCCATTTGATTTATTCGAGATGCTAATGACTACTCGCGGATGTTTGTGGATTTCTCCATGAAGTTGTGTTCCCCAACGAAATTTCTTTCGGAATTCCCCATGAAGTATCCAAATTCCCCAGTGAAAGTAGGAGAATTCTCTTGATAAGTTTCTTGTATCCTTAGTGAAGAGTAATGACTCTCTCCCCAGGAAGTCAAGTTTTGGTTGAAGTCCAACTCGATTCTCCCCAAGTAAAGAACGCTCCTCTGTATTGGAATTGCAATTCATTTTTGCAAGTGTTCTCCAAAATCCACTCCCTAGTGGTACCTCTCTCTCGGATGTTAATGGCTTCTCTGCAGCCATTTGTTGCTACTGTTACTTCTCATGTAATTTGTAGGCATGCATTCATTACATTGTATCACTCTAAACACGTAGCATTCCATTGATTGGGAGCATTACGCCATAAAAATTCAAACATGCATATTAAGTGTTTGCCAATTTTGTATATCTAGAAGAAATAAAAAAAATTATGTGGACTACCCTCAAGATGTTTTCTCAACGTATTTCTGTTTCCCTATTTGTCACTTTAAATCAAGTGTCTTATGGGAACTCATTCTCTCTCCAATGGAGTTTTCTGTGACTTTCTTTATCTCAGTCACGTCGGGTCATGTTACCCTTTCCCTAGTAAGTCATAGACTTTCCTTGCGTAGCAAGTCTTTGGTTATGTTACCCATGTTTGTATCGCCGTTAGAGTGCGAGTAAGAGTCGGTGTATAACCTTTCTTACTTTTCAAGTATTTGAGTATTCATACTTGGTGTGTGTTAATTCAAATAATTGCCACTCTTGAAGGATTATACCCCGCCTTTGGCCTGAGGGATATTATAGTTCTTGTGCGTTGCATGCACCTTTTTAAAGCTCGACATGGTGGCAATCTTTGTTAGAGTCCTTTTGATTGGTCTCTTTCCCTCGTAATTTCATCTTTGTATAGATGTTTCTTATCCATATTAAATTCATCTTTGTACAGATGTTTCTCTTTCCCTTGTGAGTTCACCGTCTCCAGGTGTATTCTGTTTGTTTAGATCTGCGAAGTTAACTACCTCTTAGTGCTAAAGATCTATTTTTGAAGTTCGTCTTGGTATAGATGTTTACTTCCTTCTGAGTTTGTCTTGGTATAGACATACTCTTTTAGAGTCCGTCTTGGTATAGATGTTCTCTTTTTTGAAGTTCACTTTGGTATAAGTGTCTTCATTTTGATCTTCGAAGTTCGTTTTGGTATAAGCGTTTCTTCTGTTTAAAGGTCCATGATCAGAGTTGTCTTGGTATAGACATACTCTTTTAGAGTTCGTCTTGGTATAGATGTTATCTCTTTTGAAATTCACTTTGGTATAAGTGTCTTCATTTTGATCTTCGAAGTTCGTTTTGGTATAAGCGTTTCTTCTATTTGAAGGTCTATGATTATAGTTGTCTTGGTATAGATATACTCTTTTAGAGTCCGTCTTGGTATAGATGTTGTCTCTTTTGGAATTCACTTTGGTATAAGTGTCTTCATTTGGATCTTCGAAGTTCGTTTTGGTATAAGCGTTTCTTCTATTTGAGGGTCTATGGTTGGAGTTATCTTGGTATAGATATACTCTTTTGGAGGCCGTCTTGGTATAGATTGTTCTCTTTCATGGAGGTCGCTTTGGTATAAGTGTCTTCATTTTGATCTTCGAAGTTCGCTTTGGTTTAAGCGTTTCTTCTGTTTGAAGGTCTATGGTTGGAGTTGTCTTGGTATAGATATACTCTTTTAGAGTCGTCTTGATGTAGATATTCTCTTTCTTAGAGTTCGCTTTGGTTTAAGTGTCCTCTTTCTTGAAGATCGTCTTGGTATAGATGTTTTCTTCCTTGTGAGTTCGTCTTGGTATAGATGTACTCTTTCTTGAGTTCGCTTTGGTATAAGTGTACTCCCTTCATCATTGCCACAGTAAATTCATCTTGGTACAGTTTGTTCCCTCTTTACCATCTCTAGTGGTTCACTTCAATGCAAGTGTTCTCGTGAGCGGAATGCCCGAGTTCGCGCGTATAAGTTTTCCCTCTTTGTATCTCTATGTATCATCTTTGATGAGTTGTCTCAGTATAAATGTTCTCGTGAGCGGAATGCCCGAGTTCATTTGTATGAACTTGTCCCCTTCATTTCTCATCCTCATTGAGTTGCTCTTTCATGGGTGCCCTCTCTTCATCATCCCTGGTGGGCCGTTTCAGTACAATGGTTTTCGTGAGCGGAAACCCCGAGTTCACGTGTATATGTTTGTCATCTTCATGTTTCTCCCCATTGTGTATGTTCAAGCAGAAAATCCAAAATATAATTATGTTCACTCGCCTTCAGAGCGCGAATTTTATGGTTCATTTAAGTATTCAATCATCTTCTACCTTGTTGGTTCGAAAGGCTTGCGCCAATCTCACCCTCTGGTTGAAGAAGATTGAATAGGGGCAGCTGTTGTACCCCAAAATCCGCCCTCTTCTTTTCCGTATTTCTGGATTATAATTCGATTGCATAAACATACATTTAGGTGCATGCATATCATTGATCATGGGGTTACCAGGTTCAAAACATCCCAAGTACGAAAGAAACAGCGTGCTTTCAGCTATCTCTGATCATTTTGAGCCAAGAATCAATGTTTCTCGGTTCGTACAGCTATTTGCAAGATTTTTGGTCAGGAAGCTATTTTGGCTTGGTTCCACAATCTCTGGAATCATATCAATATATCCTCCAGTTTATCTGTTTAGGTTGGAGGTCATTTCGTCAAGAAAAAAATGAATTTATTCGCTTATTTCTCAATAAAGTGGATTTTGGGTTTTCAGTGCGTTTCGGGCACTCCAGAGAGCGTATCTCACAGCTCGTCAGGTATTTTCTGATGAATTTTGACTGGCATGTCCCTCTCATTTTTATCTACAACTTTTGTTTGAAATCCGGATGCAAATTATGTGAGGAAGGTCCCCGGAAAATTCAATATCTCAAGAGGATTAAATTGAATTTTAGTGCTGAACCGTGTGTTCTTCCCACTAAAAGGTTCATATCTCTTAGCTGGAAACTCGAAACTGAGCGGGACCAATTTCTAAAATTCCATATCAAATTCTTCTACAACTTTCATTTACAATTCAGGAGCTGATTCCTCACCGTTTAAGACCAGTATTTTATTCTTCGGACATAATTTTGAGCTGGACCGAGCAATTTTCATCTGATACGCGAACTTCAAAAATCATATCTCGGTTGTTTTTTTTATCGAAACGAGATGGGACTATTGCCAAAAGTTCACAAATTTTGTTAGCTTCGGTTATCTCACATACACTCACTTGAAAATTTTGATCAGAAGACCCTCGTTCGAGGCATTTTCTCCGAAGAGCGCATTGAGAATTCTGCATGCGTCAGACGACCGAAAATTGTGCTGAAACTTCAAAAGTTCATATCACCTTGGCCTTTCAGACGATCGCATCGAAATTTTGATTCTCGCAAGCAAAATCATGGTCCGGACATTTTTCGTTTACATTCCAACTTCAAATTCTGCATGGATTAGGCTGTTTGGGACTGTGTACGAAAATCATTTTGATAATCGCGATTAGGACTTAATTGTGGATCCGAGACACTCCAAAGCCCAATTTTTCATATTATAAATATATTTTACCACTCACAAAATTGGTAGAGAGGATCATTTATTAAATTTGACCCAAGAGCTCTCACTTTTCTCTCTCAATTCTCTCTCAACTCAAAGTTGCACAACCACCTCCAACCACCTCAAACCACCAACAACCACCACCGGAATTCCAAAACCAACGCGCCGGAAAACTTTTTCTTATTTGTTTCTTCTCTCCTTCTCCGGTACAGCCCCATACTCTTCTATTCTCTTTCGATTCTCAAGGATCAAATCAAGCTTTTCATCAATCAAGAACATTGAAGAGCGTTTATGGTGTCGAGGTGAAGAGTTGAAGTTTTTCTCTTCAATTCTCCAAGGATTTAAGATTCTCCTCTCTTATTATCATCAATTCAACTTTGATTTGGTATTTTCTTGGAGAATTACAAGATCTTCCTCATCAATTTCAACTCAAAGCTTCAAGTACAAGTAAGTGCTTATTTCAATCAATTTTTCAATTGTTGAATTTCTTGAAGTCGAATATTGAGATTGCTTGCAAATTCTGTGTGGATTCCGATTATAGCATTTGTTTTTTCGAATTCATTGATCTTGATCCGTTTTTGGAGCCTTAAAGGTGTCGGTGTGAAACTTTCTACACACTACACACACCTACACTTGTGTTGTGACTTTGCATTGTATTTAGGTACTTGATGTGAGCATTTTGGATCACAAATTATATGATCATGCATCAAGTAATATGTAAATTCTTTGACATGCATTGAATCATTAATTTGAGGCTTATTTCGTGCGTTGAAATGTAGGAACTAACACCTAGTTTTTAGGTACACTTGCACCACACCTACACATTGCACAGAACTCACACACACACACACACACTTGAATTCATACATTGTGACATAAGTTGCATCTTTGCATATCCATACATTTGCATGTAGGATAGTTGAATTAATTTGATATGGTGTTGCTCAACTTGTATGACATGAAAATATGTTGAAATTTCACTTTTCAAACCACTTTACCACTTTGCACATCTAATGTCTTTCAACATTCTTACATGTTTGCATAGCATTTAGGTAGTATTTGCATTGAGTATGTATCACTTGCACATGATATCACATACACTTGCATTTTTATTCATCTAAATACCACAAAAACACATTGGAAACAAGTTTATTTGAGTTTGGTGGAAAATAACATGACACTTTGAAAATTGATAAATTTGAACATAATATTTGTTTTGTTTCTAACTTTTGATCCGTAATGAGTTTTTTCGACTTTTCTTAATGTAAATCATGTTTCTCGAGCCATCCCAAGCTCTCCACGCGAACGGTTTCTTGATTTGGATATGGTTCGGTCAATTCTGGGAGTTGCTGACCTTTAGGCGAAAAATATATCTTTAAACAAGATTTGACCGAACCGTTCGCATTTTTGAGACCGTGCGCGTGTGCATAGCTTCCGATATTTTTGATAAATCATTTTGATTGTTTTCTTTAGCTTATGCCTTGTGTTTTGGTTCACTTTTCATATTTATCCATAATGGTGATTTTTGGACTCGAAAGGTGTCAGAGCGAACCTTTTTGTACACTACACACACATACACTTGTGGTGTTGATTTTCTTTGCATATAATGTCTAATACTTGTTCTAACCCTAAACTAACCTCTTGACTAATATGTGGACATGTTTAGGTAGTTGGAGCTTTGATTTAGAACCTTTAATTGAGTCATATAATTAGGATCCCATGGTAGCTAACCGTTAGAGCGACGATTGATCATTTTGGCTTCATTTTGTGCACGAATATGTTTTAAGCATAATTTTTCTTGTGCATTTCATTTGAGATCATTTAGCATGAGTTAGCTACTGACTTTTATGATTTTATATCTATTTGAATTCAATAGTTGCTTAATTCTCAAGTTTCGATTAACTTGTAATGTTCAAAAGCATGTTTATCCTTTGTCACTTGAATTGACTAATGGTAGGAGTATAATACCATGTAGTTCTTAGAAACTTTAGGATGTTTTTATACCATTTAATTGTAGTTAAATGTAAACCTTACCTTAGGATTGTAAATAGAATTTCAAAGCTAACTTTTAATAGTTCGATTCTTAGGAACTAGTTTGTTAATTGTATAGTTTTTCTAGTTTCCTTTCGCATGTTTAGTTTGTGGTTGTTTCCTCCATTTGTTTAGATGTTTAGGAAAGCTCTAAAACATGTAGTTGCTGCCATCTATTAAGGATTTACCTCTCATGCTTTGTTTTCTTTGTAAATAATGCATTTTAAGTCATTTTAGTGTAGATTTTTGATTTCTTACTACTCTAGGTCTCTAACTATGTTTTAACATTGCATTTGAGAACCATTGTGATGGACTTAGCTCGATTTTAATATCATTCATGAGTTATTTTTCATTATGTGTGTGTTGCTGCCCGGTTTTCCATTCTTATGTTTCTATACACATTTACATTCCATTTCTTCACCTTTGGATCATATTTTGACATGTGATGTGAATATGCAATTATATTGTTGCCTCCTTGTTATTTTTGACATGTTTGTTGATTTGTGCGAGGTACATTGAGGATATTTTGGTTAGGTACCTAATCTTGGTACACTAACCTACCACTTCTCATGTGGTTACCACTTTTCTTGTGGTTCCATTTGCGTTTATAGCGTTTTGCTTCGTGTTTCTCATATTTCGAGAAACACATATTACTATTTTGTCGGATATGTACCTTTGTGCGGTGTTTGATTGTCATGAGGACTTGTTTGCTACACGCACATGTTGCGATACCACCTTGTGGATTATATTGATCGAGCTGTTTCTTATTATTGCTTTGTTGATGGCGGTTTACTCAAGTTTTCGGAGTATTTCTTAGCTCTCTTGGATTATTATCCGTTTGATATTTATTTTACTTTGTTTACCGCATTCTTTACCGCTTTTCTAGAGAGCATGAGAAGGGGTTTCCGCTTTCCTTGCCATGAGAAGTAGAAATAGAGATGTATGAAGGGGCTTCCGTAGTTGGAGCATGTTCAGGAACCCCTCTGGTTTATTTAAAGACCCGTTTAGGGCGCTTCTGTTTGCTAATTGTGTTTGGTTTGTTTTAAATCCTCCATCTGCATAGGGAGGTAATTCTCAGTAAGTGTTTATATTTGTGCTTGCATAGGTCAAGAGTGGTTAGGACACCCGACGTGGCACCACCAAGCAAAGTCCCGCTTTTTATATTTCCTGCTATCGAGTCATGATGATATGATGGGCGCGGAAAAGGGTCCGCAATCGACCCCTGCACAGTTCTAGTCTGTGTCAGACACGCGAATCGTGTTACTTCCTTTATTGAGTCAATAATAAAAGTGGCAAGAGTTCCCTATTCTGACTCTCCACGCTTTCCTGGGGTTCACATTTATTACAGAGCTCGCATCATTTGCTCTTCACACTTGACAATTCATCTCATGCGGTGATACTTTTCACAGGAATCGGATGTGTCGGCTCCTGGTTGACTCACGGTATTCTCGTTACTGTTTGAGGCTATGGGACTTCCTCCTTTTCCTGCGCTTGTATGCCATTTGTTTGTTTGCATTGCATCGTTTGTGTGCTTTTGCCAAAGCACTTGCTTGCTTCATCCCTTTTTGTCGTCTTCGACTCTACATTAGGTAGTGATTCGAGATAGACATAGATTTAGGTTACAAACCTGTTTCATTCCTTTTTGTCGTCTTCGATTCTACTTCAGGTATCGAATCAAGATAGACATAGATTTAGGTTGTAAACCTTTGACATGTTCCCTTAGGATTCTCTTGAATCTACTTTAGGTAGTAATTCGAGTTAGACCTTAGGTTGTAATCCATGCATGATAACATTAGGGATAGAGTTAGATAGTTTCCCTTGTTTGTTTTCTAGTTTCTTTTGCATACTTGCATGTAATAAAACTAAAACTTGTTTTCCTTTTCTTTTGCAAATAAAGCACTTAATAATGGTTCAAACTCCTTTTTCAAAGGTAAAAGCAACCAACCAATACAAACCTTTTTTTGCCTACAGGTTTTCTTTTTGTGTTTAAAACCTTTTTATAAGTAAAAAACACATAACCCACCAAAACATATGAGCCGAACTACGGCGCTCTGACTTTCCCATTGCACACGGGAATACGTAGGCATCTTGTCACGGGGCTCGATCGAGCAAACTTTGTAAATACTTCCTTCTTTTCCCCGTGTTTTCTTTATTTTCCTTTCTTTCACATGCATACTCTTTTAGCATACAGATATAGTGATTAAGCAGTAAATAGATATAAACACACCCCTTAGACAGAAAATAGAAGTGGATACCATAGAGTACTACGGGTGTGTCGGGTGCTAATACCTTCCCTTCGCGTAATAGATTCCCTTACCCTATCTCTCGGTCGCAAGACCGTGTCTTATCCCTTTTAGGTTTTTGCGATGCATTTGCCTTTCTCCTTTTGTGAGATAAAAAACGTTCGATGGCGACTTCATTGAAATAGTTATCGGATGATATTCGGCCGGTTGTTTCAACACACTATTAAAATTATCATTTTTAATGGGCACACTATCAATATTTTCAACAAAAATATTATCAACATAATGATTTGCACATGAAAATTATGCTTCCTTTGATTTCCCCGGTACCACAACATGTGATAGGTAGTAGCCCATGTGTTGCTCCATAGAGGAGTCGGCATATCATTTAGATTGAGCTATATCCTATCTTGTAAATTATAATCAAAGAAATTATCAAGCTTTTTCTCCTCTACTTGGTTGTACCACATGGTGATACCATTGCTACAATCTCTCAAAATATAGATGATTGACTCCTCTTTCTAATGACAATCAGGACAGCCACACATGTTCAAATGTATATGAGAGAGTCACTAGTTAGTAATGAAACTGTTGTGCTTCACCATCCACAAAAAGTTCTAATTCTTTCTGGAACATCTAAATGCACTACTACAAAAGTGCTTTTAACCTCAAACGCAAAATGAGTTTTATCTCAGTTACAGAAGCGAGGTAACAAACGTCGTCATAAAAAGTAACAACTTTTCACCTTAATTTTTATAACACTGATGGGTAAATTTATTAGTGTATGAGTTCAAACTCCATCCTCTGCATTTTTATTATTTATAATACTAGTGTCTTATATATCTCAATTTATCAATAAAATCAAGAGCTAATTAGTTTTTTTTTAAATTTAAAACTCGTTACATTGTTTACATAGAAAACTAATAAAATAATTTGTTTACAAATAACATTTTTTACCCAAAATATTACATTGTTTACACAGAAAATATTAATTTCTCAATTGTTGTACCCCAAAATTCATCCTCTTTATTTTTAAATAAACAATTTGGCTTACACTTAATTTTTAGGTGCATCACATACGTGTCATTCATGCATTAACCATGGGGTTGAGGTAATTCCCTATGAAAAGAGAAATTATTTTGTATGACAGCAGCTAAAGCAAATTTTGTTTCTCTGAGCTTAATTGCATTTTGTGGCTTCTCCAATATCTTAGTCAGTGCTCAACCGAGTCATCATCACCACGAGGTCTCGTGTGTTCTAACACATCTCAAATGGCAGAGAAATCCAAGCGTTTAAGTTGATTTACAATAATTTGGATTAGAGATAACGGTTTCGCTGGTTCAAACTCATAAATTCGTAACTTTCTACTTGAATATTGTTCTAGAGTGGTTTCACTGGCATTGGAACCGTCTTGGTATTTTCTATATTTCATATGTTAGGACCGAAGACTGATTCATCAAGGAAAGCCTCTGAATGGTTTATTCTCTTTGAAGTGAAATTCATTTCACCTGCTGTTTATCTGCGCTTCGAACGTTCAAAAATTCATAAATCTCAGCTCGTTTGGTATTTTTGGTTGATTTTCGATTGGCACTCCATATCGATGTTATCTTCAACTTTCATTCTCGAGTCGGAGGTTAATTGTGTGAAAGTCTCTAGAAAAATTAATCTTTCAAAAGCATTAAACATAATTTTCTGGGTGAACGCTGTTTTTGTGCGCACTAAAAAAATTCATAACTTCTGACTCGAATGCCATATTTGAGTGGCTCAAGTGCCCAAAATTTCGTCTCGACGTCCTCTTCGACTTTTGTTCTTGGGCCGAGAGCTAATCCCTTACAGATAACACCCATAATTTTCATTATTGAAGAAGTTCTTGAGCTGAACCGAACATCAATTTCTCTGATATGCAATATTCAAAAATTCATATCTCACCCGATTTTTATCGGATCGCGACAAGATCGCTGCCAAAATTTCATAAATTTTATTGGCTTCGAATTTCATTCACATCCTGAGTTCAAATTTTAATCCGAAGATGTTCGTTAGGGGAAATCTTCCAGTACTGATCGGTAAATTTCGCAGGGAAATTATGCACTGTGCATTTTTTAGCTCAGCATCGACGCATTCAAAAATTCATATCTCCTTCATCGTGCATGTGTTTGAGTTGAAATTTTGTCTTGCGTCATGAAATTTTGATCCGAACATTTTTCGTGTTGAGCGTGATTCCAAATTTTTCACGGTTATCGGGGATTTAGCGAGTTGGACGATTTAATTCGGATAAAGTCAATTTTGGCCCAATTTGAGTCCAACTTCATTCTAAGGCCCATTTTTGGAGAGAGTATTTAGTCAAAATTTCAGATTTTTACAAAGGGGGAATCACATTTTACAAATTACCACAAACACTTTTCCTATTCTCTCTCAATTCTCTCAAGGATCAAACACAAGATTTTGCTCTCAATTGATCAAGAACACAACAACAACTTTGAAAAAGAAAATTTTCTCCTCCCTCATCTCTTTTTCAATCTCCAATCTAACATCGACGATCTCCTCTCCTCAACCTCCTCTTTGTTTCTACGGTAAATTTTCTTGATTTAAGCAATTTTTCATAATTGGTTCTTGAATAAGAACTTTTCTAGAATTGATAATTGAATTGAGATTTTGGATCCAATTGTGGAATAGTAATTTGATTTGATCATGATGTCGAGATCCGAAATTGGATGATAAAAAAAGCACTTATTGAATAATTGATTTTCATGTAAAAGTGCTTATTCAAGTTGCTTAATGTTGTTGCTATTGAGAGATGGATGTGAAATCTTGAATTGCATGTGATTTGGCATAGACTAGGACCTTGAATTATGCAAAAAAATTCATGTACAAATTTGTGTAGTCTATGTGTTTGATAAAAAGCTTGAGCCATAAGAACATGTCACGATTCTTGAGTTTTTGCCGACACATAACATAAATGCAAAATTGCTCTAACTTTTGAATCGTGTTGAGTTTTGAGGCATATGATTAATGAAAACCAATTTTCTTGATGATTTCTAAACCAACGACACATTTTATTTTTTGGTTCGGACGAATTTTTTACGATTTTACTGTAGCTATACCGGTACAAATTTTGCACTTTAAATCGGATTTTGGACGAAACGATTCCACTTTTGAATCGTTGGCATGATTATAGGTCACCATAATTTTCTTGCTTAATTCCCGATACTTTTACTTTAATGTCTGATTCCCGATTTTGCCGTTTTTGTGTCCGGATAACATGTAGCTTAAACCTTAGCTTACTTGACTTGTAGGTATATTTGGTAATTAATGTTGATGTTATTTTCCATAATTGCTTACTAACTTTGATTGAGATTCAAGTTTTTTTCGTTTAATAACATTAACAAAACTACATAACATGTTTGCTTCAACTTGTTGTGTGATGTGCACATAATTTCTACAAACATTTCGTAGTCGTGTCTCTTTCTATGCTACTAATACTTGTGATATTTTCCATGAACTTGCTCATTTCCACTTTTGACAAAACATGAGTTTTCTTTGTAAATTGATAACATGCTTAATCTAACTACTAACATAGATCATTTCAAGGATTGTGGGAGTTTCTATATGACTCAAGGCATCTTTTCCAAGCTTTCTCACCTCTCAAAACCTTGAGTTATGTGAAATTGACACAATACTTGAAATTTCCCTTATTCATGACATAATGCTAGTTTTTAGCTAATTTCTTTAACCGTATGGAGTTTCTCGATGCTTTCAGACTTGTTTGTACATTCACTTTTCTGTTTTGAGCATTTCACTTTTCTGTTTTCGCTACTGCCAGATCTCGAAATTGGCCTAAAAGTCCCATTTCTGGGCGAAATTAATTCAAACCGAGTTCGTTTTTGAATCCAGTGGAAGTCATGCTTCCACTCTGATTTTGACAAAATCAATTGTAGATTTGAAACCTTTGGCACGTTTATAACTTACCATGTAAACTTTGTTTCATTCAGAGCACTTTTTTTCGGATGCCTATTTTGTAAAAAATGCGTTTTGCACCGTTTTATGCATAATTTTAATACAGTTTTTAGTGCAGATTTTTTACACTTCTTAGTGCAGAGTTTCAATACCATAATTGTCATTTGTTATATGCTTGCTTGTTACATTTCATTTGTTGGTTATCATATTAATTTTCATGCAGTTTCTATACTATTTTTCCATGTTTTCGAGCATAAGGATGCATATAATTAATGGACAATGCTCAAGGAAATTTATGTTGATGTTTGAATGGAATTTGAGGCGAATTCCATCGATTCCGGTTTGGTCTTCTTCTTTGTATTTTCTCTAATAAGGTAGTTGCTTCCCTGTACTTGGAAGTCACACTTCCACTCGCTTTTAATTCAAGTCATGTACATTTTTGAATTCATTGGTACCTTTGTATCTTACCACGCGAATTTGAGCCAATTCAGTGTTTGGATTTTTGTGCACCGACTTTTGTAAATAATGTGCTTTAGGCTATTTTGGTGTGGATTTTTGGTTTCTAACTTTTCTTGATGTCTACTTGTGTTTAGCATTCCATTTGAGGACTATTGTGATGGGTTTGGATCGATTTTGATATCGTTTGCAGTGTATTTTTCCTTATGTATGTGTGGCTAACCGATTTTCCATTCCTATGATTGTTATACATGTCCACATTTCATTTCTTCGTGTTTGGTTCATGTTTTGATTTGTAATGTGAATATGCAACTATATTCCCGTCTCTTTGTTATTTTTGACGCATTTGTTGACTTGTGCAATGTACATTGAGGATAGTTTGGTTGGTTACCTAATCTTGGTACACCGATATACCACTTCACCTGTGGTTACCGCTTCACCCGTGGTTTTGGCGTGCGTATTAGACACATTGGCTCCTTGTTTTCTCATGTTACGAGAAACACGTATTTTGTCATTTTGACTAGATGTGTACCTTTGTGCAGGTGCTTTGATTGTTGTGAGGATGTGTCTGCTACACACACATATTGCATGACATCACTTTGTGGATTATATTGATCGAGTCATTTCTCACTATTGCTTTGTTGATGCCAGCTTATCTGAAGTTTTCTGGAGTAGTTGCGCTTTGCCTGCTTGCTACAAACACTTTTGTTCGATTGATATTACACTACTTCTGGTTTATCTTTCCGCACTTTATCGCTTTCTAGTGATAATGAGAAGTGATAATTTTACTACTTTCCTTGTCATTAGAAGTAGGATTAGAAATGCATGACAGGGATCTCTGTTGCTGATTATGTCAGAAATCCCTCTGGTTTATTTAAAGACCTGTTTAATGCAATTCCGCATATTGTGTGCTATTTGTGTATGGTTTGTTTAAAATCCTACCTTTATAGTAGGTATTTTGCAGGTGTTTTTATATTTGTACTCAAAGACCTCAGAAAAGGCAATTTCCCCCTCCCCCCATTGAAGTCCTCAAGGAAGGCAAGCGGAAAAGGCCCGCAATCGACCACCGCACTTTTGTCTTTGTCATCCTTAGCTTGTGATGCAGCATGGTGCTTCGGAGTTGTGCTTGTTCATGTTATCGAGTCGTCTCGTGGGTAAGGGTCCAAATTTCTGACCCTCTACTCTTTGTCTGGAGTTTGCATCACCACGCACTGACACTCTCATTATACTCATTTACTCTTTCCACTTGGTAATATAATACCAAGGCACGAACATAATTTCCTACCACACGGCTTGTTTGTTTTGACTAAAGCCTCCCATGTTTCCCCTTTCCCCTCCTTACATATGTTTACGCATTGCATTGTTCACGTGATTCTGCCAAAGCACTTGTTCGTTTTTCTCTTAGGCCCGCTCGGTTAGGGTAGCTTGCAAGCTAAACATTAGGATAGTTATCCATGCATGTCAACATAGGTAGATATTTCCTTTTCATCCTTAACCTTAGGATCAATAACATTAGGGGTAAAACTAGATAATTTCCCTTGATAGTTTTCTTCTTTCTTTTGCATCGTTGAATTAAAACTAAAACTTTCTTTTTCTCTTGAAAATCATAAGACACCTAATAACAATGCAAACCTTCTTTCAAGGTAAAAGCAATCAACCAATGCAAATCTTTTCCGCCTTCAGGCCCTCTTTTTCTATTTAAAACTTTTTCAGAAAGGGCATGCTTCACCAAACATTGCTCATAAAAAAGATTGAAACCCACCAAAACATGTGAGCCGAACTATGTCACTATGAATTTCCCATTGCACGAGGGGATATGTAGGCATCTGGTTACGAGGCTTAACCGAGAAAACTTTGTAAAGACTTCCTTCTTTTCCCCATGTTTTTTTTCATGAATTCTCCCTTAGCTTGTAAGCTTTAAACATAGATAAACACACCCATTAGATAGAAAACAGAAGTGGATTTTATAGAGTACTATAGACGTTTGAGGTGCTAATACCTTCCCCTCGTGTAACTGACTCCATTACCCCATCTCTCGATCGCAAGACCGTGGTTTCTCCCATTCAGGTTTACTCGATGTTTACCTTTCTCCTTAGGTGAGATAAAAAATGTTCGATGGCGACTTCATTGATTTCTCTCGATGATTTGTCTAGTTGCTTCAGCAATATATAGATGTTAGATCTTCAAATCATATAATTTTAAGACAGATCAAATGAAGAGTGCATAATATTCTCTATGACTTTTGTTTGCATTTGTTTCTAAAATGAACAAAAAAAGGGTTAGACAAAAAATAGTTAGCTAAATAAATGATTTTTCGCTCAAATAAATATTTGAGAACACAAACCTTAAACCCAAATAATTTTCTGCTCTTAAAATCCATCATATAGAACTCTTCATGGTAAAGACTCTTGCAAACCTTAAAGTGGAGGATAGTTTCAAGCGCTTCATGATGTTTCATTATCAATTTTTAATATCCAGAATGTTTTTACAATGAAAGTTATTTATGTTTCACATGCATCACTAATAGTAATATTTTGATCGTTGATAGTCATGAAATGGACGACAAGGATTTAATTAAGGATGATGATAAATACCTTCAATTTTAACGCTAAATTTTCCCTCAATTATTATGAAAATCGACAGGTTAGATCATTTAATTTACATATAAAAATTATAATTAAAAGAGAGGTTTCAATTTTGCTTTTTCCTCGGTTATGATAAAATATAGGGTTAAATACCTTTTACCCCTACAAAAGTAGCGAGATTCAGTTTACCCCCTTTTAAAAAAAAATTCTTCGCCCCTTAAAAATAAAAGATTCCAAAATAGAAAACCTTATAGAACCAGATTCCCTTGGACTTGAATACGTGGCCTGAATTTAACAGGTGACTTGGAAATGGGTGCCATGTTATAACATAGTTCATATATTGAAGACCCCCTTGAAAATATAGGGTTCACTATTTTCATACCCCAATTTTTGACCTAAGATACCATCTCATATCATTCATATATGCATCATTACATCACTGACAATTTCAGAACAACATAGCTTATGTGTGTCCTCCTTGAGCCAAATTAGGGTTTTGTAATCAAATCTTTCATCAGTTCAAGATGTGATCAAAGTTTTGAGTCTCCACTTACCTTAATTGATCTATCTTCATCAATCATCAACATTTGATCTTCAAATTCCAATCATTTCCTCAAGATCTATCATGAATCGACAAAATTAGGGTTAGATCGAGGATGGTGTATCATTGACTTTTTGCTCAATGAATGACCTAATTGCTTGGAGAATGATCTCAAAATAATCAATGAAATATCCTGACCTAATTTATTGATTCAAAACATCTTAAATGTCATGATTGATCGTCAGAGAAATTCTGAATCATCTGGCAAAAAGTCAATTGTTCAAATCAGTCAAACTTTGACTGTTGGTCAACTTTTGAAATTCAAATTTTTTCAATCATCAAAGCATTTAAAATTATCCATCATGATCATAAAAAATAAAAAATGCGTGAAAAAGTCAACAAAAAGTCAGAACTTGAAATTTTTCTAACACTTAGAAAAATTTCAAGTGTTTTTATCACTTTTTTCATCATTTTCATGGCCATTTTTCACCTAGATCCATTTTGATTCAAGAAAAACTTTCAACATGAAAGTTGTAGATCTTGTTCCAAGATTTTCAAAATGCCCAAGAACATGAAAAAATCTTTTGTGTAGCTAGGGTTTTGAAATTAGAACATATTGGTCCATAAACATGAAATTATAGGTCATTTTTCACCAAGTTTTTGCCAAAACTTATCTCTTTTCCTTCTAGAAGCCTTGTCATCACCAAGGGATAAGTTTTCATTCAAAAATATCCAAAAGAAATGATTGAAGAAGGATAGAAACACTTGAGTGATTTAACCATGGTTTAGAAAAGATTCCATGTGCATTTAATGTGAAGATTCCTTTCTTATTCCTTAAGCTCCAAGTTGTAAAGTCATAAAGCTTATCTTTGCCTTGCTCTCCAAACATCCTTGCCTATAAACAGAGGCCTTTCCTCATTTGGAAATCACACCAAAATAATCATAAACTTGTTTTCTCATTTCTTTCTTCATTTGCAAGTTTCTAAGTTTTCAAAGAGTTTAGAATTCCAAATTACAATTCTTGCAAGTTCTAACCAAAGGTATCATGCAAACCTATTCTAATAATTATTTAGAAGTTGTTTGAACCTTTAAACCATCACAAAAACAGCTAAGAGTCAGTTTGCTCAAGAAAATTCTATTTATGCAAGTTTTGAGCCTTAACTTGTAAAATCAAAATCCACTCGTGCGTTTCCGCTTTTAATAATTCAAACACCTTCCATACATCATATACAAGTGATCCAAACCATCCATACACTTTTGTAACAACTCCATCACCATCCTCCATTAAAAAATCAGAAACATGCAACTTGAGTCGGGTAGGAGGATTCAAATAGTTTCAGAGCAAGCTAGGAGTTGGAAAACACTCAGGAAGGTTCAAGGAAGCTCGCAGTATCACAAATTTGCATCTGGAAGAACATATACGATTTCTGCAAATTTGCATAAAGAGGTAACTTTTTCGAATTCTAATTCTCTTATATAAGCATCTTTGGCATCAATTTAGTAGTTAGAAATATAGATATCATATTGCTCAAGCTTTTTGAATCCTCAATTTCACTTAAAATCAATCGTGCCCATAAATTAGTTGAAATTTTCAGTTAGAGTTCATTTGGTACTTTCTGGAAATTCTCTTTGATCTTTGAATCTTAGCTTTAATAAATTGCATGGTTGAAATCATGGTGAAATTCCGAGCAATTTAGCATTTTACATTTTTCAATTTGATCAAGAATCAAAGAAATTCGAATTGGCCATGGAAGTTTATCTTGAGGAAGAAGATGAAGTTGATGGCGCCATGTCTCCATTTTCAAAAACACGTTTTTATAATATAGACATATCCTTGTGTTTCAATTAACGGATGTATAGTCACCCCATTGGTAGAGCGCACGCTTCTCATGTCTTGCCATGCCTAAGGTCCAGGGTTCAAACCCCACCCAGACCTTTTTATTTTTCATCTTTCACTTTTCTTCACTTTTCAACTATTTTTTTCAAACCATTTTCAAAACTTGTTTTCAAATAAAATCAAATGGAGGCGTGTAAATAACAAGCCATGCATGTGGCCCAGTGGTTAATCTTTTCACCTTTGAGATTCAGGTCCTGAGTTCAAACCTCTCCAAGACCAAAACAAATTTTTACCACTTGTTTTTTTCATTTTTTTTTATCAAACTTCAACATTTTCAAAAACCAATTAAAACTTCTCATTTTGAGATGATTTTTTGCACACTTGCCATTTAATATATCTATTTTATGATTATGTCAAAAAATCCAAAAAATATTTTCTTTTGATATACTTTTATTAGGTTTAAAATAGAAGTTTTTAAAGTGTTTTAAATACTTTCAAAAATGTTTTCTTCTTGATTTTTCAAACCTAAATATTTTTCAAAACACTCTTGTGAATAATTTTCACTTTTCAAAACTTTCAAAACTGTTTTCATTAACTTACACACCTCTTTTCCATGATCGATTCGATAAATCTTTGAAAATACAAACCGAACTAGGTTTTTCCTCGAAAATCTTTCGAACTTTAAATCAAATTGATCATGGACCTCCCTTACGGTGTAAGTCTCACCCCCTATGTACATATTTAGTTTCCTTGTATATATCCACCCTTTTGTGTACATATTCAATTTCCTTGTACATATTCAATCTTTTTGCAAATACTCAAGTATAAACTAGTATCGTTCGCTAGTTTTATTCCGCTTGTTTATACACGAATTCCACTGGTATTAAGAAGATCATTACTCCCGGTGAAACTGCTCTTATTCCAGTGGGTCTCCCTTAAGGTGTAATTTTTACTCCTTTGTATATATCCAAGTATACTAACCTATCCTCTTGTTTTAAACACTTGTTTATATATTGTTTTCACACTCCTTTGTATATATTCAAGTTACACTAGCTTTTATTTGCTTGTTTTATACACTTGTTTATATATTTCCTTCATAAACTCTTATGAATGCGCACACAAACTTTGTCATATATATACTTGTTCATATACTTGTTCATGTTTATTCATGTCATTACAACTAGTATAACAATTAGGTTCCCCGTAGCCTCTTCTTGGGATTCGTACAAAAGAACTCATTTGTTGAGTTAGCCTCCTCTTGGGCTTCGTACAAAAGAACTCACTTGTTGAGTTAGCCTCCTTTTGGGCTTCGTACAAAATAAATCCCATGTTGAGTTAGCCTCCTCTTGGGCTTCTTACAAAAGAACTTCCTTGTTGAGTTTAGCCTTCTCTTAGGCCTCATACAAGAAAGAGACCTGGAAATCTATAATAGCCTCCTATTGGACTTCCAATATAAAGAATCACATTTGTTAGGATAGAAACCTAAGAGTATGGTTTCCCAGTGAAATCACTCTTAAAGCCAAGCCAACCATACCCTATAGCCTTATCTTGGGATCCCAATACAAGGACCATCGTTGTCCCTCGGAAAGCCTCATCTTGGGCTCACAATACAAGGACCCTCGATATCCCTTGGATAACCTCCTCTTGGGCTTACAATACAAGGACCCACATGCTTCTTAAAAGCATCCCCCTAATCAATAACAAAATATTTATCCTAAGAGATAAGACATGAATCATCTCTATGGAAGAAGTATATCATCTATAGCATCACATACAAATAAAACATTTTTTTAAAATCAAACATTTTTTTCAAATCAAACATTTTTTCAAATCAAACATTTTTTCAAAATAAACACTTTTTCAAACGAAACATCTTTCTTAACTATAAGTGGCAATGCTTGTACACTCAAACAAAACGCCCAATGCTTACAATGAAAGATTCAATGTTTTTCAAACATCTTTCTTAACTTATAAGTGTAACGCTTGTACACTCAAGCAAAGCACCCAATGCTTACAATTAAAGATTTAAACAATCAAATTTTTAAAAATTTTGCTTCCACTAGCACATAAGTGGGAACTACGATTGCTCTGACTTTCTGAACCTCCTTTTGAGAATACGTAGGCACAAGGTCTCACCCTTGGCGCGCATACTTCTTTCTCCCTCAAACCAAACAAACCTTATTTTCCTATAGATCCAAGCTACAGATGCTCTGATTCCCACTAGGGGATATGTATGCAGAGGATCCCAATGATCCTTGTGAGCATAATAATAATAAACAAACTTAGCTTCCTGCCTAACCTACCCTTCTTAAATCCCAAAGGAGAAACTTTCCCAAAATAGCATATCAAATCAAACACACAAAAATGCATAAAAAAGTTCCTATAGAAAACTATAGATATATAGGGTGTTAATACCTTCCCTATATATAACCAACCCTCTTACCCTGGTCTCTCTCCAATGCGTTGCGTCTAGTTCACGCTAGTCGCATCACATATCTTATTTAGGGTATTTCAGCTTTCCCCCTTTCCATTTTTTTCTTGTTAGGAAACAATAAAGCTTGGGGCTCGCGACATCTTTTAAACAAAAAAAAAATCAAAAGAGTAAATCGTTTTGAGCCGGAGATTCGAATTCCAATTTGATTCCTTCGTTCGTCACTTTTTACTACAAATAACTATCACTCTTGAAAATTGAAAATGGGGAAGAAGAAGCGTGTGTCGAAGAAGAAGAAGCAGCCACCACCATCGAAGCAATCGAAGCAACCATCAACATCCAAGCTAGCGAGGCAAACGAAGAAGGAACCGGTACAGTCGAAGCAAGCGAAGCAAGTAGAGAAACATAATGAAGCAGGAAAATTTGTTGATGCTGAACAGGTTAGTTTAGCTACGTTTTCATTCTTTTAGTGAAGAATGTGGTTAAAGTTATGTTTTTGATGTGTCTCTGCTATGATTTCAAAGTAATGTTGTGTTCAATGCTGTAATCCAATATGGTGGTGAGTTTGTACTGTTAAACAATGGAGATATAATTTATAGAGGGGTGTATCTTCCTTAGTTTCGGAACTCTATTTGGAATAGTTTACAATGGTTAGTATCCATAGGTTGGTGATGGGTTGGGGTTACAGGGAAGGAAAATATAGACTTTGGACCTTAAATCGTGATATAGATGAGCATTTTTTTTTTCAGATTAGAAAGGATTATGATTGTTATGATTTTGTTGCATATAGTTGTGTTACCCTAGTAGATGGGGAACTTTTCATAGAGCATGATGTTGATGATATGGGAGCATCAGTTAGAAGTCCTAGGTGTGTCAATGATATTGTAGAGATGGAAGGAAGTGATGAAGATGTAGTAGAAAGGTTGGGTGATAGTGAAGATGAAAAGGCAATTGCAATTCTTGATGGTTTTGAAGGGATTGATGTAAGTGCACCAATAAATGAGAGCCCTTAAGTTGTTGAGTTTATGAGTGGATACAAACAGAAAACTTGTGAGGATGATGAATATGTTAGTGATGAGCTGGACAAATCTGACCCGGATTTGTCAAATAGTGAGAAAGGCAAAGTGCTAAAATTTGAAAAGTTTAGAAAAGAGCATTTAAATAAGGATTTTAAATTTTAGTGGGTATGCAATTCAACTCCCTAGATGAATTGAACACATAAATGGGAGGGAAATTACTTTTATAAAAAATGAGAGTGATACGGTAAGGGTAGTATGCAGGGCCAATTATGGAATTTTAATGTTGTGCTCTAAAGTGGTCCATAAGCGCACTTTTGCTATAAAAACCATAGTAGACAAACATACATGTGCTAGGGTTTTATACAATAAATCTTTAAATTCAAGGTGGGTGGCTAAGGCTGTGTTGAAGAAGATGAAAAGTTCACAAAATGTCAGAATCACTGATATTATACAAGATTTGAGGCAAAATTATTTTGTGGGAATTACTGTAGCTAGGGCATGGAAGGCTAAACTCATAGCCAGAAGATGATTGAAGGAGATGCAGACAAGTAGTATGCAATCTTAAGGAGTTATGCTACAGAATTACATCGAGTTAACCCTGGGAACACTATATTTATCACCGTAGATATACCAAATCCAACCATCCCACCAAGATTTGGTTCATTTTATTTTTGCTTTGATGGATATAAAAAGGGATTCATCAATGGTTGTAGGCCTTTTGTTGGAGTTGATGGCTTACATTTTAAAACCAAGTATGGGGGTCAGTTACTAATTGTTGTGGGTAGGGACTCAAATGATAAGTATTTTCCATTGGCTTTTGGGGTGATTGAGACTGAAACAAAAGAAAACTAGAGGTGGTTTCTTGAGTTACTGATGACAGATGTGGGCTAGGACAAAATTTTGTGTTTATATTTGACCAACAAATGGTATGTGTTATTGTCTTTAAGTTAAATTTAATTGAAATTCTTTAAGTTACGTGTGACAAATGTTTGAAATGTTTGTGGTCCGGTAGGTGTGTTTGAGGAGATGTTTGAAAGGATAGAGCATAGATTTTGCTTAAGGCATTTGTATGCAAATTTTAAAAAAAAATTGGAGGAGGAGCTTTGATTAGAGATCTAATGATGGGGGCTGCAAAGTCCACATAGTATCAAGGTTGGCTTCAAAAGATGAATGAGTGTCGGTAGATCCTAATGCTTGGACTTGGTTAATAGGTGTTCCTCCAAGGGTTTGGTGTAAGCATGCTTTCAGTTTCTACCCTAAGTGTGATGTTCTTATGAATAATATTTCTGAGTCTTTTAATGCCACCATATTAAGTGTTAGGGATAAACCAATTTTAACAATGTGTGAGTGGATTAGGAAAAGTATTTAATGAACAAATGTTCTTCCTCTTCCATGAAGCTTAAAAAATGGCCTCATAAGGTAATGCCAATTCATAGGAAAAAACTTGATAATGAGGTTATGCTTAGTGGTCATTGGCTGCCCACTTGGGCAATGGATGAAACATTTGAGGTGAATAATTCCTATAACAGTCAAAAATTTATAGTTGACATTTCTAAGAGATAATGTACTTGTAATTTCTGAGAGTTAGTTGGTATCCCTTGTAGATATGCAATTGCTACTCTAGGTTTCAGACAATAGAATCCAAAATATTTTGTAGATCAGTGTTATCATAGGGACAAGTATGCAATATGCTATAGTTTTGCTGTCAGTCCAATCAATGGTGAAGAAATGTGGTCAGAAGTTCAATCAAAGCCAATTTTTCCCCTATGTACAAGAAAGGTCCAGGTAGACCTAGAAGGCTAAGGATAAGAAAATATGGTGAAGAGGGTGATAGAAGAAGGAGATTGCCAAGTATTTCTTACAGGTGTACTACTTGTGAAAAGTTTGGTCACAATGCTCAAACATGCAAAAGCACAACACAAGATCCTAATGCACAAAAGAGAAAGGTATTATTTTGTTTTTAAACTTACAATTTACCCACATAACATGTATATTGAACTAACAACTATTGTGTTGGTATTATGTAGAGGAAGCTGAAGCTATAAAGTGCACAAACTGCTACAACTCAGGAAACAACACAAAGTGGAGAAACTGAGGCATCCAATTATCATGCATAAATTGAAGGTCAAACTGAAGGACAAGCCATGGAAAAAATGATGATGCATAAACTGATCATGCACACACTGATCCTGCACACACTGATCATGCACAAACTAATCCCACACAACAGAGGCACAAACAGATGATGTCCAGAATCCTGCACAAACTGAAATAAGCCATGATCATATACAAGTTGGAGCAAGCCATGATCCTGCAGAAACTGCCCAGACTGGCTCAAATGTTGCACCAAATGAAATAGTGATTATTTTGGAGACATCACTAATGATTTCCTTTCAAGCATTTCTGACATTAACACTACACAATGTTCTGTTGTGGATGGTAAAACACAAAGAAATGGCAAGAAAAAGTGACACCTTCCAAGCCAATTAAAAGGAGACGCAGTGAAAGAAAAAATTGTTTTGGTTTAAAAAACCAATCACGTGTTCGAGTTCAAACCAGAGCCTATGTCTTTGACAAATGAAGATAATGGTGGTGGTTCAAAGAGTGCAAATAAGAAATATAAGAAGAAGAATTAAGTGATGAAATGCTTATAAGTTATGTATTTTGTTGGTACTGAATTTGGCAATCCTACTAGTTATGTATTACGTTGTCGTACTAAATTTGGATCTTGTGTTAAACCACTAGTTATGTATTTTGTTGGTACTGAATTTGGATATTTTGTTATGTATCCCATAATGTAATAGTTATGCTTTAATGCAATGCTTAATGACTTTGGCCTAAATTACTACTTCTGTCTTACTTATGATTGGCCTGTGATTTTATCTGATATTACAATTCATAAAGCAAAGTTGTGACAAAAATCTAACACTTTTATTCATTCAAACTTCATATCACACAAACATCATTTTGCCTTCTTAAACAAACACATCAAAATGAAAAATCATTACAACAACACAATACACATGAAATTACATATAATTGTACATTACTGCAAATACAATCCAAGACATCAACAATGTCACATTTAATTGAAATATTTTCCTCTTCAACCCAGCTTGCTTCAACTTCGATTTTTCCAAATTTCTTTCTATCAACTCATACTTCACCATTGTCAATTCACACTGTTTGCAAAAAGTTTCTGAATTTGTGATTTCATCATCCCAAATAAATAGCTCACAACTATTGTCCGTCTGCAATAATTCACACATGTTAGATTCTGACCACGTATACAAGTCCAAGGGAATCTGACTCTATAAGATTTTCTATTTTGGATTTTTTTTAAGGGGTGAAGACAAAAAAAAAATTTAAAAGGGGGGTAACCCAAATCTCGCTACTTTTGTAGGAGGAGGGGGGGGGGGGGTAAAAGGTATTTAACCCTAAAATCTAAGATAATATGTTGTTTTAAAAACTAACTAAAACATGGCGCGCATGCATTGGAACAAGACCGACCTTGGGACATGGTAAGCAGGCCCATAATCCAGAGCCTCAAATAAAATGGGGCCTAAAAAAATGTGTGGTGGGCTTAATAATATGATCAAATAAGTTTATGTATATTATTTGTTTTAAATCTAGTATGCCCTTGGTGCTTTGTCCTAGCGGTAAAATATTTTAATTTTGCAATAAGGTTGTGTGTTCGATTCTTGGGTGAGGTGCGGTGTGATATTATTTTGTATTTTTTTCAAAACGCTAAAAGTAAAAATGACTTTTATAGAACCGAATCGAATTATTGTCCTATGCAATAAGAAATAATTTCACTTCCACTCGACCAATTATATTAATTATGTCAACAAATATATAAAATTTGTATAGTTAAAACATCATCTTTTCTACATCATTTCTTTCTTTTTTATATAATTTTTAATGTTATTTACACATTAAATGAAATATCTCTTTTTTAAATTATCTCTAAATTGAATGACACAAGCCTATCTTTATTGTAAAATTTAAATAATATTTATTTTCATAATTATATATTTAAAAATTATTATACGATCAAAATTCAAGATTAATTACTTGGTTTTTTTATTAAGGGTTCGTTTTTTATTATTAGTCATAGGCCTCTAAAAATTAGGAATGACACAGCATTAGAATCATATCACTAGATTAGCAATGATTAGCTATATTCAAGTGGTAATTGATCTTTTAGATTTTTAAAGAGGCTTTTGAGCTATTCTAACGTCTTATTACCAACTCTTTGTGTCTTCAAATATTGTTTCAAAGTCTTTTCCTATTTTCTCTCATTTTCAACTCTCTGTGTCTTGTTTTCTTGTTTCAAAGTATTTTTTTCTTATACAAAAATTAATGCAAATCTTTTGTTCGTTATCAATGAAAAGTTAATTTATTTCAATAATTTCGATTGTTTTGAACTAAAGAAATTTGTTAACAAACAAAAATTGAATGGTTACTTTCACATTCTACATGTCGCCATATACACTAACCTCGCTAAAGAGTTATGGATGAATGCCTCTATTTTGCCAGCTGGTCATGATGAAGTCATTCAATCTTATGTCAATAGATCTCATTTCTTCAATGCTTCATCACTGATTGCTATGACAATCAACTGTCAAGAGACATGTAGTTGTGTTGAACATTATGAATTCAACAATGTCTACTCAATCCAATTTCACTGAATTTATGCCAACCAAGATAAGTCCACTAGTCTTGCTTCTCTACTCCTTATTGTAAAATTTTGGTTTCAACTTCTAGCGGCAAATCTTCGTCCAAGAGAGAAACAACTAAAAACACTTACTTGGTATGACAGACATCTCTTGTAGTTCCTCACCTATAACGTCAGAGTTAATCTTCCTCTTACCATTTTCAATTTCTTAAAGAAAATGATAACGATTTCTCGGGAGAAATGACTTTCTCATACCATATGTAAGAGTTCTTTCTAAAATTTTATCTAAGTTAAGGATAGTTAGGCATAATGTTGAAGTTGAGTGGAATGATAAGTTTGAATATGTGAAATAGTTTTTTCGGTTATCTTGTTTTTTTTTATTATCAGTGAAATTTTTACTTTTTTTATTATTGTCTATTCTTGCTTATTGAAAACAAAGATTTTGAGAATTACTAAATAATAAAGAAAAACATGGAATCTCGAAAAGACGCCAAATGATAAATCGTTGATTTTTTTTAAATGCGTTAAAGGGGATTCGAAACGAGATACTTTTTAACTATATTATCTTGGTTCTACAAAATTCGAGAGAACATGTTTTTTTTTTATCGTTTGATGTATAAAAAATGATGCTAACTTATAATTGTGTTACTTTGATTTTTATAACGTCGATGTAATATGTTATTTTTTTATTAAAAAAATTAAACGTAGCGCTTCCAGAACATATACTCTCGATTTTTAGTATGTTCGAGATAAAAATTTAATCATAAAAAATATTATTTGTTATAGTGAAGCTAGATTTTGTTCCGTTCTCATATATATATATAAAACCTAAGACGAAAAGATAAAAAATTATTTTGTAGTTCTACAAAATTTGAACCCAAGACCTTCTAAATAAAATATAATTTATTTGTCAACTGAGGTAAGTAGGTATTTATACATAAATTTTATTTTTTTTAAAAAAATACTGAATTTTAATTTTGAGGCCTAAAGTACCTTTAAAAAAATATTTTTTATTGAAGCCCAAAACAAAAGCCTAATTCGCCTTAACGTTGGACTTGGACTGGTGCTGCTCATAAACCCAATAATAGTGAACATACCTGTCTTAGTGCCCCTTTAAATGCAAATTCCCTCCCCTTTCTCAGCACCAGGAGGATTCAAAGACACCATCTTGTCAATGATTTTGAGACTCAGTCCTGCAGTACTCTCTGCACAGGAAAAGACCGAGGCTTTTTAATATAAAAAGCTTTGTATATTTAATTAGAAGTTTTTTTGACAGAATTTTAAGTAAAAAGTTAAGACTATGAATTTATTTATATATTCCAATTTAGAGAGACTACCAGTTAAAATGGTCTTTCCACATCCCTTGAACCACTTGACTCATCTCAACTCAACTCTCCTCAATTCAACCCTCAAAGCTCTCCCTGTCTGAATTTTGAGAAATAATGCTTACCAATCACTCCCACCCACACCTCACTACAGCACCACTTGACCACACCAATTCTTGCAATAATTCCCACTTTACAACATACCCTTTGTCATCATCTAACTAATTCCAAACCCTATACTTCATATTTCAGATCCAACCCCACTTTTAACACCACCATGGCCGATTTAGTAAAACAGCTCTTAGCAAAACCGATCCAATTAGCCGACCAAGTAAGCAAAGCCGCCGAAGAAGGAAGCTCCTCCTTCAAACAAGAATGCCTCGAACTCAAATCCAAAACCGAAAAACTCGCTTCCCTCCTCCGCCAAGCCGCCAGATCAAGCTCCGATTTATACGAACGACCAACGCGCCGCATCATCGGCGACACCGAACAAGTCCTCGAAAAAGCACTAACGTTAGTCCTCAAATGCAAAGTCAACGGTCTCATGAAGCGTGTCTTCAGCATAGTCCCCACCGCCGCTTTCCGCAAAATGTCCTCCCATCTCGAAAACTCAATCGGCGACGTCTCCTGGCTCCTCCGTGTCTCCGCTCCCACGGAGGAAGGGAGCTACGGGTGTCTAGGTCTTCCACCTATCGCTTCCAATGAACCGATTCTAGGTTTAATCTGGGAGCAGATTGCTATTCTTCATAACGGCTCTGTTGATGATCGATCTGATGCGGCGGCTTCGTTGGTCTCGCTTGTTCGCGATAACGATCGGAACGGGAAGTTGATCATTGAAGAAGGTGGGGTTGGTCCTTTGTTGAAGCTTATTAAGGAAGGTAAAAAGGAAGGGCAGGAAAATGCTGCTAAAGCTATTGGGCTTTTGGGTAGAGATGCGGACAGTGTTGATGTTATGATTCATGCTGGTGTTTGTTCCGTTTTTGCCAAGATTCTTAAAGAAGGTCCTATGAAAGTTCAAGCTGTTGTGGCTTGGGCTGTTTCTGAGCTTGTTTCAAAGAATCCGAATTGTCAAGATGTTTTTGCTCAGCATAATATTGTTAGGTTGCTTGTTAGTCATATCGCGTTTGAGACTGTTCAGGAGCATAGTAAATACGCAATTGTTAGTAATAAGCCGAATTCGATTCATGCTCTTGTGTTGGCGAGTGGTAATAATAATAATAGTAGTAGTAATAATGGTGATAAGTCGGGTTCTAATGATGCGAAAAAAGAGACTGAAGATGAGGTGAAGATTCGGATGCAGCATCCTTTAGGTGATAGGTCTACGAACCAGATGCATAAAGTGGTGGCTAGTACTATGGCAATGCATGCTGCAAGTGCAAATGCGAATGTCAACAGCAACAAGAATCAACAAACCAGTGAAGGGAATGAAGTGGGTCTAAACTCTCATTCTCAGGCGGCTAGTCATTCAAATGGGAGCGGGAATGGTAATGCGAAACAAATCCATTCTTATTCTGGGATTAGCATGAAGGGGAGGGAGCTTGAGGATGCTGAGAGTAAGGCTGAGATGAAAGCAATGGCTGCGAAAGCTCTTATGGTTCTAGCAAAGGATAACTCGGGGATTTGTCGGAGTATAACAGAATCAAGGGCTTTGTTATGCTTTGCTATTCTCCTTGAAAAAGGACCTGAAGAAGTGAAGTACCATTCTGCCTTGGCATTGAAAGAGATTACCGCAGTGGCCGAGAAAGATCCTGAATTGAGAAGAATGGCATTTAAGCCAAATTCTCCTGCCTGTAAAGCAGTTGTTGATCAAGTGATTGATATTATCGACAAAGAAGATAAGAGGCTTCTGATTCCTTGTGTTAAGGCTATTGGAAGTTTGGCAAGGACATTCAGGGCAACTGAGACACGAATAATTGGTCCGTTGGTTCGACTTCTAGACGAAAGAGAGGCTGAAGTATCCAAAGAAGCTGCAGACTCACTCACAAAATTTGCCTGCAATGACAACTACCTCCACCTTGATCACTCTAAGGCAATCATAAGTTCCGGTGGTGCAAAACACTTGGTTCAGCTAGTGTATCTTGGGGAGCCGCCGGTTCAATATTCAGCCTTGGTTCTGCTATCCTACATCGCATTGCACGTGCCAGACAGTGAAGAACTCGCCCGGGTTGAGGTTCTTGGAGTTCTTGAATGGGCATCCAAGCAACTTAACGTGACTCAAGATGAAACTGTCGCGATGTTGTTGCAAGAGTCCAAGAATAGGCTTGAGCTTTACCAATCTAGAGGATCAAGAGGGTTCCAAAAGTTACATCAATAGATTAGTTCTTATTGTTGTTGTTGGTGTGAGGTTTTTGAATGATTTGTATCTGGTATATTGTTCTTGTGAAGAGTGTATATACAATCCATTGCCTTCTTCAATTGTTCAGTTTCATTTTCAACTATGAAGAAGATCATTTGTTCTAGCAATATTAACAATGGTTTAAATGTAACTATATTAACATTTGTTTATTTTATCCAGCTTGTATAATATGACTGCATAACATATTTGTTAGATTAGGTTTTCAGAGTCAAGAAACTATTTGGTATATTTGACTTCTAGCACACCAAAGTTGCATTATTTGTTACATAGTCAAAGGAATATTGCTATCATATTAGGACCATAGAAGTTACAATCAATTTTAAAGAATATCTCCCTCCTTCAATGATTGTTGAACTTATTATTTGTGGGATCAAACTACCCCATAGTATTTAAACCATTTTTTTAGCAATAAAATTAAACTTTATTCTAATGGTGATAAAAACATGTAACACATACCTCAACACACCCCACCCTTCAATAATTATTTTGGGGAATGCTAATGAGTGAATTGTCGTTAATTGTTTATTAAATATTTGTATTGAATGTATGAAAAATTGAAATAATTGACTTTTAAAAAAATAAAGATATATGTTTTTTTTATAAATATTTATATTTAATTTTTTTAAAATTAAAATAATTAATTTGTTTAAAACATATTTTTTATATTTAGATTATTAAACAGTGTTTATGGAGCGCGAAGCGCTACTAAGTATCACTCTTTATTTTATATGATATATTTTATGGACATATTTATAAACAATTAAATTCATTCCATACATAATATAATACTAGATACATTAATTATTCAATAAATTTAATTTTTTTTATTAAATATAAATATATTTGAAGAATATATTCGATAACTAAGTTCCAATAATTGTCTCCACAAGCTCTGAAATTTATGTTCAAGCATCAAGACACAAGTTAGAAAAAACAATAAGATCTAGATCTTATCTTTATGGGATCGGCTAAGTTCCCTTTATTAGAGATGTTCCAAGAGTTATATCACCAAGGCTAAGAAAGTGACAAGGTATACCGTATATTTTTAAGGCAAGAAAAACCGCAAGACTTCCAAATGGAGACAATTTTATCAGAAAATTGTAGTACATTCATAAAGGGAAAAAGATCAAGCTTAAAATAGAGTTCTAAAATTGTAGTACATTTATAAAGGGAAAGAGATCAAGCTTAAAATAGAGTTCTAAATGAGAGTATTCATTCATAAGTGTTGGTTCACGATTTTAAAAATTATCGGGTTGAGTCGCAGATCGATTCGTTCTCTTTAAGACGTTTTGTGGCACTGCCTAAAACTATGCAAAACAGTCAAACTAACGCGCCGCTTTCAGGATAAAACAACCAAGTTATACCTCTAGGATAAAACAGTCAAGTTCTATACTGGATTACTATTTGTACGATAGATAACCGGTCTAGAAATACACCCTCTGATGGTACAAGACCATTCAAATATGGTATCAGTACCATTCTAGTACAAAGATCACGATAGATAACCGGTCTAGAAATACACCCTCTGATGGTACAAGACCATTCAAATATGGTATCAATACCATTCTAGTACAAAGATCAGTCGTAATAATTTCTCAATCGAAGAGAAACTCAAATAATTCTCCAAAGGGAATATAATAATGGTCATTTGACCACTCATAATAATTTTCCAACAAAGAAAAATCCAAATAATTCTCCAAAGAGAATCCTAAAATTAATACTTGAAAATTTCTCAACTCAAATGAGGAGAAATTAACATAATTCTCTAAAGAGAATTCAAGAAAATACTCGGAAAATTCAACGAGTAGGAAGAAAGTGGGAGAAGTTGGCGGTTCGACAATTTGAGAGACGCAGAGTTATGAGATTGATGAAGAAAAAACTAATAGAATAATTTTTGGTGTAATTTGGAATGAAACATGTTAACTCCTTATATAGTGAAGTAAGCTAGTAATATTTCCCACATGAGCAATGTGAGACTAAATGGTTTTTTCAACCATAAAAATAATTCTAACAATGTGGGACTAAGAAATTTTATATTCAATATAAGACAAGTTTAATTGTCTTTTCTTTAATATCTCATAAGGAGATATAATACTTTTTTACTTGGGAACTCTATTCAGGACATAACAAACAATCAATAAAATTTCCCCCACCAATGAGGTGGAACACTATAATTCAATATATAATTGCAATAACAAGTTCAATAAGAGTTCAATTATTTCTTGCTGCTTTACCATTCATTTATGGATAATATGGTGCAGTCGTTTCATGTACAATTCTATGTATAAAATTCATTAAATAAACTAGAATCATACAGCTTCTCTATCACTACAAATTCTTACTAAATCATTTTCAAATTCTTTACAAAAACTATAAACATGTCAATTTCATTCACAAAATATCATTCTTTGTAATGGTGTATAAATCTACCACAATATACTGACTAAACCCTGCCTTAAAAGAAAACTAGAAACATAATTCTTCTTAATCTCATGAACATGCATGACGTGCTTCGAGATTAAAGTCTTTATGGAGGTGAAACTCAACTTCATGTCTCCAATTTCAGCAACATTAGTGGTGCGGACATCTTCCAACAACACTTTCTTATCTTTAGTATTTGTGTATGTTTTAAACATAACACAATCATAACACACACATCGAGAGGCGCCAATGTTTATCCACCAACCATCAGATTCATCAACCAACGTTAATTTCAATGACTATAACAATAAATTGCCCATTAGTCAGGTTGACCTGTGCATTATGGGCAGCATCATGTTCAACCATACTTCTGCATTTTTTAGTCATATATGACTCGATTTCCATAGTTAAAATAAAGGAAAACCAACGTCATTTCTTTAAGGTGGTGGTTGTTGCCTAGTTGGAGCAATTGGGGCCATATAAGGGTTCTCATTCTTAATTCGGTTCACAATATTACAATTCTGATTCTTTAATCATTTTCCAAATGGCTTCAGAACCACACCGAATTTCTTTTTGTTGTTTGAAACAACCAAGAATTTTTCCTTTTGATATTGTCTCTAAGATTCCTTTTTTTTAAATCAAGGTAAATATTCAAATTCTCAATAAAAAATTCTTTTGTTTAGTAGCGAAGCAAAGTTTTTAAAACATTAAACTATGAGGTAGTTTTTCAATAACAAAAGCAATTTGAAATTGTGCATCTAAACACATACCTTTTGCGATGATATTATGAGCAATCTTTTAAAGTTCGTAACATTGAGCCTCCATCGATCTTTCATCTTTGCCATTTGATACTTGAAGTAGTGGTTAACATCATTCTCCTGTTCTACAGCTTCTTCAATACTAGTTTTTCAGATCCTCATAAACATGTTTTGGAGTATCACAATTACTACAATAATCATACAGATCATTTGCGAGTCCATTCGAATGTTATAATCATTCTCTTTCTATAAGGAGATTTCTTCCTTTAGCTGAATCCTTCACTTTAATCTATGTTGTAAATTCAGATTCATTGAAATTGACAATTTCATCTGAGTTCATAGATTTCTTTATTTTAGTTTGTTCAACTGACCCAAATGGAACAGTAGGAATGTCATCGATCAAAATATTGACAACATTCTTTATGGTTAAGACAACCTCACTTTTGTTGCCAACATTTGAAATGCAATCCTTCAAACTTGAACGGTTTGTCAAAGACAATATTCACAAAAGTACCAGTAATTTCTTCGATAGACAAGGCGGTTTGAAACGTCTTAAAATTATTGGTTCATGGTTTTAAAATTTTTTCCACATAAGAAATTATCGGGTTGGGTCGCAGATCGATTCGCTCTCTTTAAGACGTTTCGTGGCACTGCCCAAAATTATGCAAAGCTGTCGAACTACCGCACCGCCTCCAGGATAAAACAGCTCAGTTCTATACGATTACTATTTGCACGATAGATAACCAATTTTGAAATACACCCTCTAATGGTACAAGACCATTCAAATATGGAGAAACTCAAATAATTCTCCGAAGAGAATATAATAATGGTCATTTGACCACTCATAATAATTTCTCCAACAACGAAAAATTCAAATAATTCTCCAAAGAGAATCCTAAAATTAATACTTGAAAATTTTTCAACTCAAATGTGGAGAAATTAACATAATTCTCTAAAGAGAATTCAAGAAAATACTCGAAAAATTCAACAAGTAGGAAGAAAGTGGGAGAAGTTGGCGCTTCGACAATTCGAGAGACACAGAGTTATGAGAGCGAAGAAGGAAAAACTAATTAAATAGTTTTTGGTGTAATTTGGAATGAAACATGTTAACTCCTTATATAGTGAAGTAAACTAGTAATATTTCTCACATGAGCAATGTAAGACTAAATGATTTTTTTCAATCATAAAAATAATTTTAAAAATGTGGGACTAAAATTTTTTTAAATTCAATATATTAAAACAAACACATATTCCAACAATAAATTATAAAGTGAACTACACTTCTTTTCTATTTTCTAGGACAACTTGTCATCCCACAATTTTTTCCTAAATATAAATGCTTAAACATATATTTCGCGAGAATTTAAACATACATTAAATATTTTAGACTCGTAATACATGTGAATAGACATGGTAATATAACCCATATCTGCGGGTACCCGCCCGAACCTGCCCCGAATTTGACGGGGAAAACCCACTTTGACTAAGTGTGGGTTTTCCTCGATTTTAAAATATGGGAATGGAGCAGGTAATGGGGAATGTAGTACCCACCCCGAACCCGTCCCCGAACCCGCCCCGTTTATTATTATTATTATTATTATTATTATTTATTATTATTTTGGAATGTAGAATACTTTTTACTATGTGTTTGTTTGGATGGTAGTTTGAAATATGAATTTGTATTTTTTTTATTTAGTTTTTATATTTTGGATTATTTGATTTTGTTAATTTGAAATATTAATTGTATGGTTACTGAATTAATAATTTCGTTTGTATTTTTTATTATTTGAAATATATGTTTGAAATTCTTTAAGATTGTATTTTATTTTTGTAATATAAATTCATATTTGTTAGAATTGGGACGGGTTTTGGGTTCGGGGCGATTTTTGGGTTCGGAGAAGGATTTGGGTTAAGACAAGTTTTGGGTTTGGGTTTGGGTCGGGGATCCCCGAACCCATTTGGGACGGGTTTGGTGTTCAATTATTCATCTCCGACGGGGATCGGGGCGGAGAATGTGGATTTATCTGAGATTCGGGTTTGGGGTTGGAGAATATAAAAACCGTCCCCGCCCCGCCCCGTTGCCATGCCTACATGTGAATATATGAATTTAAAGGCCACATTAGTCAATCTTACAGATGTTTTTATATACAACGCACATAAGAGATGTCATAACTAATAACATAATAAAATAATATTAAAAATTGTCAATAATTCAATATTTAAAAGACCCTAACACAAACATATATGACTTTGAAAAATCAAACATTAACATTCATGTTGTTATGAAAATTTTCTCTAGACATTGTATCCATAGCAACCTAAAAACGTGTCTAAAAGTTAATGGAAAATATTTAATTATAGGTTGAATAGACAAGAGTTCAGAAACCTTCCCCCAAAGTTGTCGGGGCATTACCCACATGCATGGGCATAATTTCTATATGATATATATACACGGTCACACTTATCTTGAATCCTGTTACAGTTTTTTTAGAGACGGAAGGTAAATTGAAAATACTACTTAAGTTAAAGGGAGATAGACCATCCACCGAGCGTTGCTGCCCACTTCTACTAATACTAAGGCTGAATATTTGCGATCTTCTATTTTATTGAATAGCTATTTTTTATAAGATATTGTATCACTTTTTAAAGTCATATAAACGATGTAAAAAATATGGACTAATTCAAAACGTTCTAGAAAATGAATTTCATGTATCTATAATTCCATGGCCATTTAGAGGACGAGTGTTAAATTTAAGTGGTTAAATATTTTTCACATTCTTGTAGAAGTCATAAATATATCCTAGTTAGTGTTGATTATTTTTCTAAATGATGTGATTGATTTTGTATTAAATTGTATTATGGTTGTAGAAAAAAGTTGTTATGTATATACTAAATTTGGAAAAATTCAAAATATTAGCTTTTATTTTTTATCATGGGTGTTTATGGTGTGGCTTGGGTATTTTTGACGCTAAAAGTCATCTGAATCGCAAGTGAGAAAATGTGTGGTTTGATTTAGTTCGGTTAGATTTTAGCAAAAAATCAAACTAAATCAAACCAAACCAATGCGATTTAGTTCGATTCGGTTGATTCGATTTTTTTACAAATATTTTATTATGCCATATATATATATATATATATATATATATATATATATATATATATGTGTGTGTGTGTGTGTGTGTGTGTGTGTGTGTTCCGACTACGAAAGTTTTGGTGTCATTCCTCCCTAATTATAACGACTATCGGGCCTCGGTGATTCGGGTTCTCGCCGCATTGCATTTACTCTACTCGACGTATGTCGAGCTAATCCACGATTTGTCTTGTCGTAAACTGTGCCCGTTATGTCATCCATGCTCGACATAACGACTAGTTGCGGGCATAGTTGTTCGACCTTGACCTAGTCATCTTGGACGACTATATTTGCGGATCCGCGTATCTCGGTCCAAATATAGTAACCAATGAGAATCCTCCTATGTCCCTTATATAAACCCTCATATCTTTGAGGGAAAGGTATCACTTTCTTACACTCAAAACCCTAATATTTTCTACCCTCTTCCTTGAACATTGACTTACTTTAGCATCGGAGTGCCTTGCAGGTACACCACCCCCTCCTCACATCAACTTGCTCAAATGATCATCAACCGTTCCGACATCGGAGTGCCTTGCAGGTACACCACCCTCTCCTCACATATGGGGTGTTGATCAGAATCTGGATGACCGGGGCAATATGGAAGATTCGTCGGGTTATGTTTGAGGATGGATGGAGGGGTGGTGTATCTGCAAAGCACTCCTATGCTAAAGTAAACAAATGATCAAGATGGGAATGGAAGGATATTATGGTAGTTAGAGTAAGAATGAGATACATCGCCCTCAAATATATGAGAGTTTATATAATGATCTTGGGAATGCTCTATTTGGTTGCTATTTTTGGGCCTAGATACGCGGATCCGTAGATATCGCTATCCGGGCTGACTTGGTCAGATCGGGCATTGATGCTCGGAAATTGTCGTTATGTCGACCAAGGGAGACCATAACGGACATAACCCTTGGTGAAGAAGATCGGGTTGGTCCGCTCGATAGCTGTCGAGCGGGAAGGTTCAGCAGCGCGTGGCGCGGGTGGATGGCTCTTTCTGGCATCCACTTGATTCTGTTAGTTCCGTCGGAGTCGGGTCGGCCCAACATCCTTACGGGAAATCCAGAATAATATATACATATATATATATATGTATAAGAAAACATAACTATGTATTTAACCATTCATACACTACTAAATAACAACAAAACTCATTATATTTGGACAACAACTTATCATTTGATATGTAAAAATCATATTAGACAAAAGTGGAATAATAAACATAAAACAATGGCATAAATCAATATAGAAATATTATAATGAAACAAAAATATAAAAGATATGAGACATTAGTGAAGATGAAAAAGAAAGAATACAAGAGAGTAAAGATTAGAGAATAAATGACAAGATGTATGTGGCGAAGAAGGTGTGATAATTCTAGGAGATATTTGAGAAGACTAAAGCTGAAATCTTAAGTGTAACGAAGAGAAAATCTTTCGTAATCGTAAGGTTAAAGTATAATAGGTTTAAGTTTGGGTTGAATGTGAGTTAAGTAAAACTTAGGTTGTAACATAATGCAATTTGATTTGGTTTGACTCGGTTTGCAAAATATAAACCGCAAACTGAACCGAACCATGCAGTTTTGTTAAAAGATGGCTCAAACACATTCGAACCAAATGCAATTGCGGTTTTGGTTTGGTTTGATTCGATTTGCGATTTTCTATTGGGTTAATTCGATTTTGACACCCATACTCTTTATTAGGCGTAAGCAAATGGTCAAGTTGAGGTCATGAATATGGTTTTTATAAATTAGATTAAGAAGCACATAAAAGAAAAGTTAGAGAATTGATTGAATACACTTAGTCAAATTTCACGAGCATACAAAAAAAAATTCTAAGAGGAGAAATAAAAATATCAACAAAATTGATGTATGGTCGATGATCAGTCACCATTTTCACTATGTTTTTGTCACTTGTCCGACGACAATCCAGGTATTTTGCACCGCTTTATTTCGTATTTTGTTACCGTTTGAGTCGATTTAATGTTTATTAAGTTTCTTCAGTATTTTATGGTTTTTAGTTTATTTCAAGTATTTGTTTGCATGTTATGCTTTGGTTGCTTATTGTGAAAGTTCCAGGTGAAGGATCCAAGGTAGGGGTGTTCAAAACCAAACCAACCCAATAGAAAACCGCAAACCAAACCAAACCGAAACCGCAAAAAACCGCATTTGGTTCGGATTAGTTTGAGTCATTTTTTAACAAAACCGCATGGTTTGGTTCGGTTTGCGGTTTGTATTTTACAAACCGAACTAAACCGCATTATGTTACAACTTAAATTTTACTTAACTCGCATCTAACCCAAACCTAAATCTATTATACATTAGCCTTATGATTACAAACAATTTTCTCATCTTTACAGTTATGATTTCAGTTTCAGTCTTCTTAAATATCTCATAACATTATCACTTCATCTTCACCACTTACATCTTGCCTCTTCTTATCTAATCTCTATTTTCTTATATTGTTTCCTTTGCACGTTCTTATTTTTTATGTAATTTTTCTCTCTTTCAATTTCATTTTATCGCACATCTTTATCTCTAATCTCTCCTAGCTTATGTTCTTTCTTTTTCATCTTCACTAATTTCTCATCTCTTCTATTTTTTTTGTTTTATTATAATATTTTTTATATTATTTTATGCTATTATTTTATGTTTATTATTTCACTTTTGTCTAATTTAACTTTTGCATATTAAATGAGAAGTTATTGTTCATATATGATTAGTTTTTTGGTAATAATTTAGTAGTGTATCATATATGAATGACCAAATACAAAGTTATGTTGTCATATATATGTGAATGTATGACTCAACAAATTATTTGTAAAAAACCGAACCAACCGCACCGAACCAAACCGCATTGGTTTGGTTTGGTTTGATTTGGTTTTTTCCTAAAAGTCAACCGAACCAAACCAAACCGCATGCCTTTTTCTCTCGCGGTTCGGATGATTTTTTGCGTCAAATCCAAGGTACTCAGTGCGAGGAAGTCAAGAAATTGGAAGTGTTGAGGAAGGAAAATTGCAGTATCAAAAGGCCTGACACGGGCCGTGTCACGAGGGAAGCGTGGGATGAAAAGGAAAATCAAAGGGTTGACACGGCTACCAATGTCACCTAACACGAGTCGCGTCAGCAGATTTAGGTGAACAAATTCCCAAGATGCTACAAGAGATCCAACATGGTCACCCACGTGTGCTGGCACGGGCCGTGTTGGCTGAGGCGCTGATTTGTCATGTTTTTATGATATTTCCACCAAGTTTGACCCAGAAGGACGTTTTTAATATTTCGGACCGAGGCAAATGAATTTTCACTATTTGAGATAGTTTCAACGATAAACCAAGAGACCTATTTTGCAAAAAAAAATTCATACGATTGAAGAGTGAAGCCTATGCAATTGTTGGATAACGAAGATTTTTCATGAGCGAAAGCAATTCAAGATCAAATTTATTGTATTTGAAATTATTTTGAACAATATGAGTAGCTAAATCCCCAAATATTAGGGGATGTCTCTGTTTTACATTTGTAATGATTTTTCAATTACTAATTTAATAATAATTTTCATCATAATTCTCTAGGGACCTAGGTATTAGGATGAATGACCAAAGGTTTTCCCACTAAGGACTTAGGGGAAAACAAACTAAAGATATAGGAATTGAATGTTATAAACTTGTTGAAGAAATCATGATTCAAGGTTATTACAGGCCAAATCACGCACTTACCCTAGCATGTTACTCATACTTGTGAAAAAACCAAATTTTACATTCTACTTATTTTAGTTAATGTTAAGGATAAATTCCAAACCAAACCAAAAGTTAAGTTTTTGTTTAATTGAACCAAGAATTAAGCTCAATACTCATACACAGTCCTCGAGATCGATATTTGGGGAAATTTTATATTATTACTACAGAGGCAAATTAGTACACTTGCTAATTTTTCAATTAGTCGATATGCAATTTTTTCTATTAAGGTTAATTTATATTATGAAATTTTTGTTCTTGATGGAACGAGATTCAATCACTTTATTTATTGATTCATGATTCTTGTTCCTCACTCTTTACTCGAGTAATTCAACCACTCATTGGTCGCAAGATGATTCCCGTGCACAATAATTTGAAAAGAAAAGAAATTTGTGAAACTAAATTGGAGAAGAAAAGAGAAATTAGAGTTTTGGAAGAATGAGGAAGAAGATTGATCAAATTCTGCAAAGTTTCTCTCTGTATTTATTCTCACTGAATTTCTCTTATTCAACACTTTACAATAGTAGGGTACCTCCCTGTTTGTAATGAGATTAATTGCCCACCGAATAATTTTCAAAGTAACTAACTACCATAAACTTCGACAAGCTGTACTCAAATTTCTATTGAATACAGTTAATACAGACTTTGTTCGACTCTGTCGAATGCATACTACTTCGACTCTATCAAACTTACAATTATGCTTTATTGTGTCTAAGCTTTCTACATTCATCATAATTCTTAATCTCTTGAATAACTTCACTTGTATATCCCTCATCATGATGTTTGCGATCTGGTTCTCAATTTTGTAGTGTTCCAAGCTCAACTTCCCATTTTCTACTTGCCCTCGAAGAGGATGTAAAAGATACACTAGATAGTCTTATTGGTATTAAAGATGTTTTTGTAACCAACACACATAAGGCATGTCACGACTAATGACATAACAAAAAGAAATATTTGAGATTGTCAATAATTCAATATTTAAAGACCCTAACACTAAAACATATATAAGTTTGAAAACTTAAGCATTAACTATGTGTTGTTATAAACATGTTGTCAAACTTGCGTGTAGACTCGTAAACTCATACAAGGTTACGAGTTTAAGAAGTAAAAAGGGTAGACTCGCGCATAGAATCTTTTTTAGATAGACTCGAGTAAACCCCGTTAGACTTGTATAAACGCGTATAGACTCACGAGTGTGTGGCGAGTTTATGAGTTTGTAAGTTTTTCAGAACTATTTTTTCAAAATTCCAAAAAAAAGGCTTAAATTAAAATAAAAAACCTTATTTTATTGCTTGTACGAGAATTAGAAACGTCTTTCTCCTAGTCTCTTCTTTCAGAAACACTTATTTCTCTCTTCATCAATGATGTGGTCGTGTTTGACGATTTTTTGTTGTGTTCATGTTCGTTACCATAAATCAATATTTTATTGTGTTAGTGTTCTCTTATATGTTTCACTTGTATGTTTCTCTTGTATGTTCTTTTGTGTAAATGTGATGCCCAATTTATTTCAATTAGGTTCACTAATTTCCAATCTCTGTGTATCAATTGTCATATGATGAAATAGTTTAGAAGATTTATGATATAATGCAGAACAAGTTTTTGTTTGTTTTTCTTTAATGCATCGCTCACATGAAACTTTGCTACATTTTTACTACTTAATTAATTATTAATAATAATTATAAAAAACATGTATACAAGTGTTCTAAGGAAAGCTAGGTGAATGGAAAATCTTAATGATATAAACATAAAGCACCTTAATACAAAATTTGTTTTGACATGAAGCTTGACTTATTTGAGTAGAGGTGTAGTTTTATATTGAGGTTGTGGTCATGGATGTGGTTGCGGTTATAGATGTAGTGATCGTAGTTATTGCGGTTGTTGTGATACGCATTGAAGTCTGTAACGTGAATTTTGATTTAATGATTTTGAAATATACCGTTAAAACCAATTAATGTTAAGATTTTTCAAAAATAAATTGAGTTTGAGGTCTAAATTTTGATTTTTAACTAAAATACTTGAAGAAATTTGAACGTAGTTGTCTGATGTGATTCCTAAGGTCGAAGGATGTGTGATCACAAATCACGCCTCAATTATGGTCTGATACAATCGTAGAGATTACTTTATCAATAATATTGCGGTTGCAATTGTGGTTGCAAACCGCAATTTAAATCTTTGAGCAGGGGGAATTTAATGCTATAAGGTGGACTATTATCCATAAATATTAAGAATCGTTCTCTTTCTTCTACATTAAGCAGGATACCAAGTCTTTAACTATACACTTTTCTATTTTTTTTGTTTTATTATCGAGTTTTTTTTTGTGAAGAAGTTTGTTATGGAGTATCAAATTTAAACTTTAATGATAATTAGTGTTCTATTATATATACTTGTGTCATATATGAAGAATTTAAAGGTTTATAGATATATGTGCGTGTCATATACTTGTGTCATATATGAAGAATTTAAAGGTTTATAGATATATGTGCGTGTCATATATATATATATATATATATGTGTGTGTGTGTGTGTGTCACTTATAGATTTTTGAAAATTATTTTTAATTTTTCATAAATTTGTACGAGTTTGTGAGTCGAGTCTATGAATCTTTTATGAGTCTGAGTAGACTCGTGAGTCTGACAACTTTGATTATAAAAGGTTTCTATAGACATTGTATTGATAACAACCTAAAAATATGTCTAAAAGTTAATGTAAAATATTTAATTATAGTTTGAATAGATAAGAGTTCAAAAACCTTCTCCCAAAGTTAACGTGGCATTAACCGCATGTGTGGGGCAGAATTTTATATATTGGAAATACTACTTAAGTTAGAGGGGATAGGCCGCCCACCCTGTACCGCTTCCCACTTCTACTGCCGAATCTTTCCAATCTTCTATTTTATTGAATATCTAATTCCTATAAGAATACATAGTATCACTTTTTAAAGTCATACAAACGATATCAAAAACATGGACTAATTCAAAACGTTCTAGAAAATGAATTTCATGCATCTATAAAAAGCCATGTCCATTTAGAGGACGAGAGTTAGATTTAATTGGTTAAATTTTTTTCACATTTATGTAAAAGTCATAAATATATTCTAGTTAGTGTTGATTATTTAACCAAATGATGTGATTGAATTTGTATTAAATTATATTACGTGTAGATTTGACCTTAATCAACAATCGCTATAAATCAAGGATTTCTGGTTAAAGAAAAGAAAATTGTTAAGTAAATGCTAAATCTAGAAAACAAAATCAAAATGTTAGCTTTTACTCTTTATTAGGTGTAAGCAAATGGTTAAGTTGATGTCAAAAAAAAAAAAAATTGTTCCCTATAAATTATCAAATTTTGTTTTTGGTTTTTATAAAAAAATGGACATGTTTAAATCCTACAAAATTATTATGCATGTAATTTGAATCTCTGTTGTTAAACCAATGTGTATTTTTAAATGATTATTTTACATGTATGTTATAAAAAGTTCTTAAAAAAAAACTCAAAATTTAATTTTTAAGTCAAGATTTTCATTACTTTGATCATTATCTTTTGAAATTAAAAAAAATTATATTTAATTTTTCTAATTTTAAAAAATTATTAAATTTGGTAAAGAAACATTTTATAGTATTCTTAACATGTACGAAAAAATATTATTTAAAATTTAAAAATTTAATGGTAAATAAAGAGTTTTCAAAATTTTAGAAAATAACAGGGACTAAAATTAAAATTAAAATTTTTAAGAGGACCATTTTTTGAGGGAAAGTTTTAGAGGGACTAAAATTGCAGGGTCACATATTTATAGTGACCCCTAACATATTTAACCCTAAATTAAATTAAAAAGCACATAAAAGAAAAGTTAGAGAATTGAATTAATACTCTTAGTCAAATTTCACGGGCATACAAAAAAATCTAAGAGGAGAAACAAAAACATCACCATACAAATTGACGTATGGTCGAAATGCAATATTTTTCTATTAAGGTTAATTTATGTTTGAAAATTGCTCTTCTTGATGGAACGAGATTCAATCACTTTCTTGATTGATTCGCGATTTTTGTTCCTCGCTCTTTACCCGAGTAATTCAACCACTGATTGGTCTCAAGATGATTCTCGTGCACAATAATTTGAAAAGAAAAGAAATATGTGAAAGTGAATTGGAGAAGAAAATAAAAATTAGAGTTTTGGAAGAATGAGGAAGAAGATGGATTAAATTTTGTAGAGTTCCTCTCTACATTTATTCTCATTGAATTTCTCTTATTCAACACTTTACAATGGTAGGGTACCTCCCTATTTATAATGAGATTATTTTCCCACTAAATAGTTCTCAAAGTAACTAACTAACATAAACTTCGACAAGCTATATTCGAGTTTTTATTGAATACAAATAATTCATACTGCTCCACTCTATCAAACGATACTACTTCAACTCTATAGAACTTACAATTATGCTTGACACATATAATTACATATTTAACACACTACCTAATTCATTATGTCAAAGCTTTCTACAATCGCCATAATTCTCAATCTCTTGAATAAATTCACTTGCACAACCTTCGTCATGATGTCTACAATATGGTTCTCGATTAGTAGTGTTCCAACGTGTTCTCAATCAGAAGATAATGGAATCTCTTCTCAACGTGTTTGCCTATTCCATGTGCTATCAAATTCATAGCCAAATTGACCGCGAATGTAACACCCCAATTTTTAGAATTATTTATTTAAACGAGTTATTAGAAATATCGCGAATTATTGATGAATATGTGATATTTTGTGTGTGTGATGTGTGATGTGATGTTATGTTGTGGGATAATGGGAATTTAGACGAGTAAGGATTATTTTAGTAATTTAGATAATTAGTTAATAATTATTTAGAATTAGTTAGAATTACTATTATTATTAAAATAAAGGAATAATTGGTGTAAAAGAGATAAGGATAAAGCTGTAATTGGTAAAAGGATTAGTCAGGACAAGTCAGGATAAACATATTAGGGTTCCAAAGGTTAACAATGAATATAGGGGAAACTATTTCATTTGGTACGATCATGAAAGAATTGAGTGAAGAGAGAAAGCTAGGACACGAAGAATGTAACACCCTTCTAAACCCAAGGAATTTTCGCGAATTATTTAAACATATATCAGAGTATATCACCAACAATGGTGTCACATCTTCTTAAAAGATCATAACAATAATAAATCCTGCTCTGTAACACGGGTTGCAACAACTATAAATCAAATACTATGCATTTAGCATCTCCAAAATATTGCGTGAAATCATAAATCTTAAAACATCCTTAATTAGGATACTTCATATAATTCATCAAAATATACATCATGATCCAATTCACATATCAACACCATAACAATGTAATTAGGAAAACATCAAAGTAAACAGAGACATATAGTTCTCAATAAACATTCTCAACCCCGATGTTACATATCAGAGCAAGACTCCTTTATTCTAATGAAAACAAATAAATGCATCTCGAAGCTATCCTCTAAGCTCCTACGGACTACTCTTGATCACCTGCGCGTTACTCACGTGGAGGCAACATTCAAACATAAAGGGTGAGTAAATCATAATGATTATATAAGAAATAAGGAATAGACATAACAAAACATGCACATAAGCAAGGTCTCACGCTTCATCACTTCATCGTGTCATACTCACTCTTTCACCAAATCATCAAGATACAAACACATATATTATCATATACCAAACACCTCCTTTATACACCATACCTTCACCAATTCATTCTAGATAGAATAACATATATCATCATATACAAAGTATCATCATTCATCAATAAAACACATGAAATGCAATGTCACATAAAATACAATGCTACATTATAGACTCATGCATGTGGTACCAAAACTTCACTAATGACTTAGTCATCTTCAATCTCCAAATATCCCCGCCAATATGATCGATTACCACTTGGAACCGAGCACTTACCTGTTGCACCCAATCCACAGTATGGGATTGTTGCCTTCACTGGACAATTGTCCTACCATCATCGCTGGACCGAAGTCCTAATCACCATCAATGGATCAAAGTCCTAATCACCATCACTGGACCTAAGTCCTACTATGCCATGAATGTAATGATACACAACAAGATAAATAATACTACCACGACTAATCGACACGTATCACCATTCATGAATCATCACAAGCATCATCATATCACCAAAGGAATCAAAACAACATTATAACATCATCACATAATCATCATATCATCAAAAGAATCAAAACAACATCATAACATCATCACATAATCATCCTATCATCAAAGGAATCAAAACAACATCCTAACATCATCATATAGTCATCCTTATGAACCAAGCATTATCATAAGATCATCATATCATCATCATACTTCATTATCACAAAACATCATAGAAATTCAACGCGGGGGAACTAATTCTATCCTAACTTAGGTACTATAATTATCCTTCTTATTCTTCATTTTACTCCACATAAATATAGTTCATCATGTTAGCTATCCAACGCTTCAAATGACGCATCAAACAGAGTTACGGTTCAAAAGTTATGACCGTTACAAAAATCTGATAAAAATTGGATTTTTTGAGTCAACGCAAAACTTCTATGAGTCAACGCAAAACCTCCTTGTCTGCCTCGGGTATGCTCAGGTCGACCCATGAGTTGACACAAACTTTGAGTCGACACAAACCGTCTTTGAGTCGACACAAATTGTTTTATGCTGAATTTTTTGTGATTTCATTGCATTTTGGGTCCTAAAACATCATCTAATCATAGGAATTCATCATCTGTCAACAACTTAATCTACTATATCAATTAGACAACATTTATGGGTCATTATTCATCACAAATCCATCAATTTTCCATCAAACAACATCAAATCACGATCCATGAAACTTAAGACAAACCCTATATCTATCTACCACTTAAATCAAATATAATGATCAGATAAACACCCTTTACCTTATGAATATTGTTAGCTTTAGATTTCCTCTTCGTATTCTACAAATTCCTCTTTGCCTCATTGTCTCCTTGTGCCCTAGCTCTTCCTTTGCCTCTTTTCCCGAGAACTATCGTACTGAATGAGCGTTCATAAAATCCCAATTATCTTCTTGTCCTTCTTAACCCTTAAACCCTTAATATCAAACTTCCCACCTTATCCTTACTTATGCTCCACTATTTACCATCTTATCCTTATTTTCTACCCTTCTATTATGTTATTATTCTATTTATTTAAATTTAAATAATTCTAATAAATCATTATTAAATCTAAGTAATTCTAAAATAATTATTTAAATTCTAAACCTTTTTACTATCTCATCCTACATCACACAACTCATCATCTTATACAACTTATTCATCAAGTCATCGTTATTGCATCACAGATGCATCACGAATACACATCATATACCATAACAAGGACTCACACAAAGCACCAAAACATCAAAAATAAGCATCAAAACATCGAACATCACACACACACACACACACACACACACACACACATATATATATATATATATATATATATATATATATATCAAACACTTCACAGGGACTCATATTTATGCTAAATTATTTAATTAAATAATTAATCTAGAATTCGGGGTGTTACAAAGAATGTAGAGGAATTTCGGTCGAGCGCTTGGAAAAGATCATTCGCTAGGAATCTAAGATAAGAGGGTGGTCTGCCATTATAATTGATACGTAGTTTAGAGGTATGTAGGTATTTGTTGGGGTTTATGATGATTTTGATGATATGTTGTATTATGATGAATTTATGTTGAAATTGTGCAAAATACCATATTAATTTGCCATGAGTTTATGTATATGATTCCTATGATATTGCATGGTTGATGTATGATGACTCTATGTTGAAAAATAAAAAATCTGGACTCTATTGGTATGAAATCTCAAGAGGATTTAGGGATGAACAGGTGCAGAATCGCAACAGGGAGTTGTTGTCTTCTACGAGTCGTCAGACAAAAGGAGCGTCTTCGGGCAAGGAAAATTCGTTTGATCTTTGTCGGGCGAGATAGGAGGCGAAGGAATGGGTGGAAAAGTGGTTCTTTTGGAAAAATTTATGGGAGGAGGAGCTTCATTCCAGCCTCGTCGTGCGAGCATAAGGCGAAATGACCCATTCATCGGGAGAAGTAATAGCGAGCATGATTACTTGCGGAAATTTGTAAATGTCATAACTTGAGTTTTAGAACTCTGTTTGATGCTCCCTTCGAAGCGTTGGATATCTAACACGATGAACTACACGTGGATGGAATAAAATGAGTAAAAATATGTATATTTTCAGTAACTAGGCAAATATAGACTTAGATTCTTAAGAGGTAGGCTATAATGATGCATGTTGCTTTGATAAGTTGTTGATAATATAATGTGTTGGTTGCAATGTTGAATGGTAAATACTATGATAGTAATATGTTGTGACTATGTAGTATTGAATGATGTTGGTCATTAGTAAGTTTTACATGTATACATGCCATATGAATATTGTTGATGATTCGGTGGATGGTGATGCACTTAACTATCTGTGGTCGCGAATATTGTGTTGATTGTGCATCATGCATTCATAGCATTGTTAGGACGAAAGTACAATCTTGTTGAGGACCAAAGCCCAGTGTTGTTGAGGACATTATTCCAGTGTTGGCTTCAATCCCATTATGTGGATCGAGTGTGGTTGATGTTGTGCTTCGGTTCTAAGAGGGAATCGATCCTAGGGTGGGGATCTTTGGAGGGTGATGAGTTAACTACTCATAATGAATTGGTACCATACACATAAGTCCATGTCATTACAATACATATTATGTGGCATTGAATAATTGTTAACTAGATGATGTTGTATATGTTGTCGTGATAATTGACGAAGTGTTGCCAATGTTGTTAATTTTGATGCCATGATGTTGTTGTTTGAACTACTATGTCTATTATGTAAATCTTTTGTAATGAATGTGATTTAATCACCCTTTGTATTTGAATGTTGGCTCCACATGGGTAACACAGGTGATTATGAGTAGTTTGTAGAAGCTTAGAAGATAGCTTCGTAGTGTGTTGTTTCTTTCCATTAATTTTAGAAGGTCTTGCTCTGATATGTAACATCGGGATCGAGAACGTTTGATATGAATTTTATGTTATTTTGCTTACTTTGAGTTTTTGAACTACATTTCATGGTATTTAAGTTGTTTTGAATTATGAATCATGAACATTGAAGTTTCTATGATGTATTTAAAATATATGTTTTGAACTATGAATTCCGCTGCAAGTAGTTGAAGTGTTATTATTGTTATTAATGAGGTATTTGTCATATATGATTTTGAAAGCCCGATTTACAAAGAAAGATATGAATGTATGATGTTTTATGAAGCATGTGACGCCCTTTTGTGCAATACTCTAATTATTTAATTATAATATTTATGGGGTTTTAGAAAGGTGTTACCGTGGACATGTTGTCCATCTTCATGATCATTGCTCTATGATTCTCACTTGAAATTTATTCGATTAGATTCACCATCAATGTTACTTGACATGCACACAAAGAGGAAGCTATATACTCTTCCTCACATGATAAAAACTCTACTACTGATTCTTTTCTTGAATTTCAAGCAATTGGTGCACCACCTAACATAAACCCTTAACCACCTGCAAATTTTCTATCCTCACCATCACTATACAACCTTGAGTCAGTGTAACCCTCTAGTTTGCATTCTTTTCCTTCATTAGCTATATGAAACAAAATCCATAGTCGGTGTTCCTTTGATATACCTCAAGATCCTCTTAGTATTCACAAGGTGTGATACCTTTGACTTCTACGTGAATCATGGTTGTTGATCTACAGGATTTAAGGCACAATTATGCAGCCACTAATAAGGGACAACAATACAAATTTTATAGTTGTATTATATGAATACGCTTATACTTATTTACATATCTATATAGAATATTTCCCTTCTTGTAAATATGATTAATTTTAGTTAATTAGGATTTAATTAGTTTCTTTAGTTACTTGTACTCCCTAGGATATTTATATCTTATTCTATTCGTACAAACTCAATAAGAAATACACAATTTCTACATGGTATCGAGCTACTTTGATCCAAAAGAAAAATTAGGGTTTTCCCATGGAGGAAAAAAAAAAGGTCAAGCATCTCGACGTTGATCCAAAAGATGTGATTGAAACACCACCAGTCATAATGAGACAATTCTCATTATTTCTTACAAGCTCAATGGATGAATTATACATAGTGGTCCAGATCATCGACTCTTCCTCCAAGGAAAGGGAAAGGAAGACTACATCACCGAGGACTCTAAGTAGCCATCAAAAAATGATTCAAACCATGAGAAGTGGAAACTTGAAAACATTCTTGTAATGTCATGGTTACTCAACTCTGTGACAAATGAGTGTGGTGAAAATTTCATGTATTATGGCAATGTCATAAGTAATGCAACCAAGGTGACCTACTTAAATATGTATAACACTTCAACCATATTTGAGATCAAAAGTCTCTTACATAACCTTCAACAAGTAGACTCTAGTAACTGAGTACTATCACATTCTCACAAAGTACTAGCAAGAACTCGACATCTATCTTGACACAAAGTGGAAGTGTCCAGAGGATGAAAAATATACAAAAAAATTGATCGAGAAGGATAAAATCTATCAATTTTATTGGGATGAATAAAATTTCGATGAAGTAAGGGAAAGATTCTTGGAACTAAACCTATCACTAGCATTCGTGAAGCATTTTTCATAAGTAATAGGGAAGAAAGTAGAAGAAACATTATGTTGGGAAGTAAAAGTGTAAATGTTGAAGGCTCAACCCTTGTAGCAAAATACCCACCAAAAAGGTAGAGGATGGTGTGATCACTGCAAGCGTTCTGCATCAAGAAACATGTTGGGTGCTTCATGGAAACCCATGGATCGAAACCACGATTTAAGGATACACGTGCATATGTTGTTGTTGATGAAAGCGGATCCAAAAGTACATCGAGGAAGGCCCTTTCAACAAAGAACAAATAGAGATGTTGAAAATGATGCAACAAGCAATACAAAACACTAGTACTTCTTCTTCCATCGCTACTCTTGTCCAAAAGGTATTTTTCTCGCCTTCATGTTATTCACCGAAAACAAACCAATGGATTTTTGATTACGGCGCATCGGATCACATGATGGGGACATCAATGTATTTACCAAATACACTCCCAATCAAGATGGATCTTTCGTCCAAATAGTAGATGATACTACCTCTAAATTGGCGGTAAAGGTCCAATAATTATCTCTAATGATATTACTCTTAATTTAATTTTACATGTTTCAAAATTAAATTGCAGCTTGTTGTCTATCTATAAATTAACCAAAATTTTGGGATGTATTGCTAAGTTTTTACCAAATTTGTGTGAATTTCAGGATATTAATTCGGGGAAGATGATTGGCAATGCTGATGAGAGCGGGTCTTTACTACCTAAGATTTGGAGAACAAAATAAAAGATCCTACAAGGTGACCTTACTTCTTCATCAAAGAATTAAAATGGTGTAATGGTATGGTATTATCGCCTAGGACACCTAAATTTTATATATTTGAAAAAGATGTTTGTGAAGTGTGCGAACTAGCCAAATACACCAAGTCTCATTATTTCGTACAACCTTATAGGCCATCTAAACCATTTACCCTTATTCATAGTGACGTGTGGGAACCTTCACTAGTGAGAAATATTACTGGGTCAAGGTGGTTATCACCTTTATTGATGACCACACAAGAGTCACTTGGAGTTTCTCATGAAAGAAAAGTTAGAGGTAGGGAGTATATTTGAGAACTTTAATAAAATGGTTCAAACCCAATTTCAAAGTAACATTCAAATCCTAAGAATTGATAATGGGGGAGTACGTCCACCACACCCTTGGTACATACCTTGCAAAAAATGGGATTGTAAACCAAACTTCATGTCCATAATCTCCCCAACAAAATGGAACTACATAGAGGAAAAATAGACACCTATTGGAAGTCACTCGAGCCCCATATTGTCCATGAATGTACCTAGCATTTTTTGGGCAGACATATTTCTTTCTTCTTCATTCATAATAAATAGAACGTGCACCAAAAATCTCAACCTAAACACACCTCACCAAACCCTCTTGTCCTTTTATCCTTCAACCAAACTCGTCACAAATCTCCCACCAAAGATTTTTGGATGTACGACATTTGTACATGATCAAAAGCTATATCCCAACAAGCTGGACCCAAAATCCATCAAATGTATATTTTTGGGATACTTTCCTACCAAGAAAGGATATAAATTTTATTGTCCTCAGAAAAGACGAATCTATCACACTATAGATGTCACATTTTATGAAAAGAATACCTTTTATTCCAAGGTTGCCATTCAGGGGGAGAAAGTGACAAATGATGAACACTAACCTTGGGAAATTACTAAACCAAAATATGTCCTGGAATTTGTCTCATAATCTGTCCAAGAATAGTCCCCAATCTGTCCAATCTGTCCTGCAATTTGTCCCTGAAACCATTCCAAAATTTGTTCCAAAATCTAACCCACTGAAACCTGGCTTAACCACTAAAAATTCAGAATCTGCCCAAATAATACTTCAACCTGAATTGGACCAGCAAGCAACCACTCTTGAGGTTACCAAGACAACAAAGGGAGGAAAATAACTACATGTATACACAAGGAAGAAAAATAAGCTTCAAACTCTTAAGAAAGTAGAAACATGCACTCTTCCGAAGCAGAACCAAAACTCTTCCCAAAATTTAGATTTTGAACCTACTCACAGAGGTAAATTCCATTCATTGACTCATCTTCTAATTTATTGGATAATGATACTTATGACCAGAGCTTAAACTTACCCATTTCCCTAAGAAAGGGAGTGATGTCTTGTACCAAACACCCAATTGGGAACTATATTTCTAGTGAAAATTTGATACAGGAGTACTAGAATTTCATCATTTCGATGGACAACACCCATATTCCTCAAAATTTTCATGAAGCTATCCTAGTTCCAGTGGAAGGTCATGTTGTGGAAGAAATCAAGGCACTAGAGAAGAATGGTACATAGAAGATTTGTCACCTTCCAGGTGAAAAAAAGCCAGTTGGATGCAAATGGATATTCTCAGTGAAATATAATGTAGACGGGAGTGTGAATAGGTATAAATCTCAATTGGTGGCAAAAGGATATGGACTATGAAGAGACCTTTGCACCTATAGCAAAATTAAACTTAGTCTGTGTTCTCATTTCCTTGGCAGTAAATTTGGATTTGCCACTTCATCAGATATATATAAAAAATGTTTTCCTAAATGGTAAACTTGAAGAAGATGTTTACATGAGAATACCACCTGGACTTGAGACATCAGAAAACCAATATGTGGTTGCAAGAAGCAGTGTTGAAGCAGAATTTAGGTCAATGGCTCATGGGATTTGCGAAGAGATATGGCTCCAAAGGATGCTTGCATAACTATAAGTTCAAACTTACCGTGAAGTAAGTCTATTGTGTGACAACAAAGTTGCCATAAGCATTGCTAAAAATCTTGTACAACACGACGGGACAAAGCACATGGAAATTTATAGGCATTTCATCAAGGAGAAGATTGACAATAAATTAATTTCTCTTCAACACACACCCTCAAGTCATCAAACAACTGATATCTTGACCAAGGCACTTCCTAGAGCCAACTATGAAAACTTAAGATTCAAGTTGGACATGATAGACGTCTATGACCCAACTCGAGGGAGAGTGTTGGTTGTTGATCTGCAGCCTTTAAGGCACAATTATGCATTCATTAATAAGGGATGGCAATACATATTTTATAGTTGTATTATATGAATACACTTATACTTATTTACACAGCCATATAGAATATTTCTCTTCTTGTAAATAGGAATTAATTTGAGTTAATTAGGATTTAATTAGTTTCTTTAGTTACTTCTACTCCCTAGGCCATTTATATCTTATTTTGTTATGTACAAACTCAATAAGAAATACACAATTTTTATAGAATCTACTCACGATACTCACATTGTAGGCTAGGCCATACATTGTGTGACAAAGGCATCTTTATGATCCAATGAGTCTTCTATAGTGTGTTGGATCGACATCTTCTTTCAAATATTTCATCAATTTTAGTCCTGGTTTAGTAGGTGTCGAAGTTGCATTACAATTCTCCATCTCAAATCTTTTGAGTATCTCACTTGGATATCTTCTTTAATGTATCATCAGTCCTTTACTACTCCTATAGAATCTGATATCAAGAAAGTATGAAATGATGCCTGTGCCAAACATTTCAAATTCCTTGTTCATACCACCTTTGAAGTCTTCGATTTCTTGGCAGCTTCTTATTATCAAGAAATTATCGACATAGAGGTATAGTATAAGTAGAACACCCATATTGTTGGTATATGAGGTTTTTGAATGATTTGTATATGATATATTGTTCTTGTGAAGAGTGTATATACAATCCATTGCCTTCTTCAATTGTTCGATTTCATTTTCAACTTCCAAAAAGATCATTTGTTATAGCTATATTAACAATGGTTTCAATGTAACTGCATTAACATTTGTTTATTTTATGCAACTTGTAAAATATGACTGCATAAAATGTTTGCTAGATTGGATTTTCAGAGTGAAGAAATCATTTGGTATATTTGACTTATTTCTAGGACACGAAAGTTACATTATTTGTTCCATAGTTGAAGGAATATTGCAATCATATACATAAAATTATTAGGAGTATAACTTAACCTACGAAAAAGGAATGACCATAAGCCTATAACGTCTTAAAAGAGGTCTCTGAATAGAAAAGGACCCAACAATTATATACATAGAAATTACAATCAATTTTAAGAGTATCTCCTTCAATGATTGCTTAACTAATTATTTTTGGGATCAATCAAACTACACCATAGTATTTAAACAATTTTTAAGGATTAAAATTAAACATTATTGTAACAATGATAAAAATATTTTTAAGCATTAAAATTAAAATTTATCATAACAATGATAAAAATAATGAGATGATAGATATCTTTCAACTTAATTAAATGTTTTGGATTTAAATTCAAAACTAGATACACAACATGTAAAAAACTTTTGATAGAATTTTATCGTCTATTATGATTCTACACTGCTTGAGAGATTAATTTCTATAATTGCTTGTAAATGATATTCAATTATGATGATTGCCTCCACAAGCACTGAAATTTATGTTTAAGAACACCTCAAACATCACATCAACACATAAATGATAAAAAAAAGCTCTAGGTCTTATCTTTAAGGGATCTCCTAAGTTCCATATGAAATTCTGGTGAGGCCAGACTCAGGATGTCGTAACATTTGATCCGACATTACAAACAGACTAGGTATAACATATAATTTAAAGTGCAGAAACAAAAATAACACGAGAATTGATAACCTTCCGCTCTAACTAACCTACATTTGGGGGCTTCAAGGATGAAGTTCATTATCGCAGATATTTGGAGGAAACCTCCTGTTACACTCCTCACTTAATCGACTACCCAATGACCCTTCTAATTAAGATACCATACTTAGATATGAGAACCTCCACTCACTCCCGGTATCACACACTGTGACACTAAAAGTTTGAAGATACCACACTTCAAATGCAATACAAAATTGTCACCAAGTGACACAAACCAACTAAGACTAAAAGAAATATGCTTCTAACTTAGGACACACCTTGGAGTTACTTCACGCTTCCTCCAAGAACATAACACCCTCTTACCTATAGGCTTCAAGGTGTACACATGGTGACCTTCCCACAATTGGGAGGTTCACTCTACGACTTCTAAAACTATATTATATTTAATCACGGTGGTACCAAACTTAGTTATAAGGCTTATATTTATAACCTATTAATCAACTGGATTTGAGCCTTCAAAACATAACAAACTAACATAACAAATCTTATTAAAACACTCCTAGATATTCTTCAAAATATCTCCATGAGAATATATCTCCATAATTTATGCTCCAAGTAACAACAAATAAGTTGTTACACTTCAATGATTCTCCTACAAAGTCTCCTTAACTCAATATAGCGCCACATAGGATTATACAATATCCTAGGAATATTCTGTTTTTGTAACGGACTTCAATTTCTCAGCTCAGGCGCGATGTCATGACATCTACTTTGACATGTTGTTCTCGATGTTGAAACACTTCAACACAACATGTTTCTCCATTAAATAGAACTTCAACATGCTTTCTACTTACAAGTTATAAATCATATTTAACCTATTGCTGCTAAATTAGTTTTACCAAAAATAAAGATAATCCTAAAGATATAGAATCAATAATTTCTCCCTTTGGCTTATTTTGGCTAAAACTAATTTACATAATCTTTGTATTACAGAAGCATAATAAAAATACAAATACAAAGGTTTAAATAATACAATTCAACAGCAGCAATTTAGAAGTCTTCAGGAGTCACTTTATGATATTTCAAACTTTACAAGTGACTGTCTTCAGTCTTCTTTTATGATATTGAAACATCATACTAGGATATTTTTCTGGCAGGTCCAAATCCAGTGTTCTCTCTCTTTTAAGGATCCCATAGATCACACAAAGTTTCTCCTCCTTAAAAGTTGCTCTTCAGAGATAACATAACATAACCACTTTTTCCCCTTTTTAACCATAATAAGACAAAGGCTTGTTGAAGGAGAACTCACTATAGCACAGGAAACATAACATCATAGGCACCATATTCACAAAGAGGAGAAAACTAAGGCCATGATGCACATGAGGAACAAAATAATAAATACTCCCCCTCAAATTGAGAACTATGCTATGACACATATTGACACAACATCCTCTTTTAGAGCACAAGAGGAGACTCACTAACAGAAATAATTACTTGAACCATCCATTTATACACATAGAGAACCAGACCTTTATATTGGATGACTCAAAACACAAGACACAATTTGTGTTCATGACTTGAAACAAGACTCGAAACAAAGACTTGCACAGATTGTAAGGAGCAGACAGATTCAAAATAGAATATCCTATTCAATATCTTTGTAAGAACAACCACAAAGAAGGACGTCAGACTTAACAATGTCTGAACACTACCCTTTTTCCCTATGTTTGCCACAAGTTGACAAATATAACCTACATACAAAACTCTAGTTTTACCCATATCCGAACGAAGGACATGAGAGACTCAAATAAGACACATCAAAGAAACAGAAAAAGAAGAAAAAAAAGACTCTAAGTACCTGAGCAACTAAAATAACATACCTAGACTTTAACAATTGTCTTGGTCAAGAGATGTTACTTCAATGAGAACTGCCTCAGATGAATTTGTGCATTGATTGAAACATGCACTAAGTTAGAACAAGTAATACACACCATCAATACATGTTTTGAATGAAAAGTTTAAGAACTATTCCTATTGGTCTTCAAGGATAAAACATGTCTTGAGTTATGTCCTGACTTCTTATTTAATATTGTTCTTCTAGCTTGAAAAAATTAGTCTTATAAAGACTTTCCATATGATAGAAGTAGAATTACACTGTCTTTGCTGATCTCAATATCCCTTACCCCCCCTGAAATATACAAATTAAGGACATCTTTAACGTTTGTCCTTGAAGCATTATTTATTTGGAATTTGCCACAATTTCCAAATTAGGAATCCTTAGTTTGCTTCCCACACAAGATTCAGATTTCCATACTCTGTAACTTGTAATAGAAGAAACCTTATGTGTATAACCATAAATTTGTCTTCAATAGATAAGTCTGAACCTTATCTCTCTGGTGTCTTCAATAGTTGTGATGTTACATCTTTATGTAGAACATTCTCTTCTATACATCACATACTTCTTCTTGATTTAGATTTTTACATAGTTATTGCAAATATCCAGCTCTCATCAAGATATTTTGCAGCATTTGTATGCTTCTCTTTAGGTTGAATCAACATTGCCACACTTCCTAAACTTGTGAAGATAATAGTGAACTTTAATATTGATGTTCAGTTCACAATGGACCATGAATTATTCATACAAATACGCAACTCCCGACAGAGTATATGAATCTTACATTCAGGGTGTACATCTAATAAGTACTAAGTCTCCCGTCAAAGTACCTATCAGTTAGTCAGTTAGAATTAACTACTCACACTAGATTATTCTGACTGATTGCCTCTTCACACTTGCATATTATTGGCAATAAACAAATTTCAATAACCGAAGACAATGAGATGATGTTTTGACATTTGATCCGACATCATCCATTATGGTTCTTGGTTAACATCCATAACATCTTGTCTTCAATAGATAAGTCTGAACCTTATCTCTCTGGTGTCTTCAATAGTTGTGATGTTACATCTTTATGTAGAACATTCTCTTCTATACATCACATACTTCTTCTTGATTTAGATTTTTACATAGTTATTGCAAATATCCAGCTCTCATCAAGATATTTTGCAGCATTTGTATGCTTCTCTTTAGGTTGAATCAACATTGCCACACTTCCTAAACTTGTGAAGATAACAGTGAACTTTAATATTGATGTTCAGTTCACAATGGACCATGAATTATTCATACAAATACGCAACTCCCGACAGAGTATATGAATCTTACATTCAGGGTGTACATCTAATAAGTACTAAGTCTCCCGTCAAAGTACCTATCAGTTAGTCAGTTAGAATTAACTACTCACACTAGATTATTCTGAATGATTGCCTCTTCACACTTGCATATTATTGGCAATAAACAAATTTCAATAACCGAAGACAATGAGATGATGTTTTGACATTTGATCTGACATCATCCATTATGGTTCTTGGTTAACATCCATAACATCTTATTCATAATACTTAGGGGGTAACAAAGGGGTACAAAGACTAGCAACTTTAAATTCAGACATATCAAGGAGTAGCATATACCACATCTCAATGAGCTTTTCTTCAGACTTTTATTCTAACTTTGAGATGATGGATGCCATAGTTTGTACCTATAGAGGAGATTCCCTCATCTAGGTTTCTGTAACAGGCTTACTTATGGCATGACACTGAAACAGTCACAGTCTGATTCTTCATAGCAATCTGACTTCCTTGATTCTTATTGACACTACCCTTACTGGATAATATTTAGGACAATCAACATTCATGATCATATTTCACTGGTTAAGACACGATTCACTCAAGATCTTCTATGGTCATGAATAAATTTCCACATATCTGGTTCCTTTGATCAAAGAAACGTACCAGATATAAGTTCATCTTAATTTCACATAAAGAAACTGAAGTGTATACCTTTATGAGTCTTCTTTCATGCATTGAGCTTTACTTCTATACTCCCACAAACTTAGGTCACAAATAAACAGACATCTGGAGTAGAAGCACTTGTTGATCTTGTCCTAATCAACTGATAAGCAGATGTCTCCTCTTCCAAATCAGGAGTAGGTTCCAAATATATGTACTCACACTACATTTGTTTAGCACCCAGAACATATGTTCTTCAACTGGTAGCTGCATACCAGTAATAATGTTCTAACATCTTAGAGAACATTTGTTCCATCTCCTTGGAACACATCATCCTTGAAAATCTCAAGGATGAATAACTTGCAGATGAGTATGAGAATCATTGATCAATTGATGCACATCAACTCTAATAATCCATGCCTTTTTGAGTGAACTTGAGAGAGATCTCAAGTATCTTTGACATTATTAATATAGTTGTAATAATCTGCCAAAATATTTTGTTGATAAAAATAACCCTAGGACCCTTCTTTCACTATAGGGATTGCATCAGAGGCTATGCAGCGGAAAATAGCCATACTTCAACAGAATGTACACAATGCTTACTCCACAATTTAATTGTAAGCATGACACACAAGGATTGAAAATAAATCAACCCTACAATCTGCTTGCTTTTTCATCAAGCAACAACCTAGACCAAACTCAAAATGCTGACCATATGGTAAAATATGAGCACGAAGATTACCTTATCAATGTCTTCACTCCCGCATGAAGGTTTTGATAACTTCCATCTTTGTGTTGAGGCTAAACAATACAATCCAAACTCTTCACTCCCGAATGAAGTCTTTGAATTTAACTTTCTTGTTCCAGCATCTTCATCTTCTTTGGTCAGGTTGGTCTAGTTCTCCACAAATAGGTCCATCCTCCACATCAAGAGACCATACAAAATAAAAATTCCTTGTTCAAATATTCTTCTACCTTGTATACAACCAGAAAGTATCCCATACGGATCTCATCCAGAAACAGACAGAATGTCTACTTTAATACCAATTGAAATTCTGGTGAGGCTAGACTCAGGATGTCGTAACATCTGACCCGCCATTACAAACAGACAAGGTAGAACATACAATTTAAAGTGCAGGAAACAAAAATAACTGAGAATTGATAACCCAGTTCGGCTCTAACTAACCTACGTTTAGGGGCTTCCAAGTCAGGGATGAAGTTTATTATCAACAGTATTAATTCGGAGGGAAACATCCTTGTTTACACTCCTTGCTTAATCAGACTACCCAATGACCCCTTCTACCTAAGATACCACACTTAGATATGAGAACATTCGCTCACTCCGTATCACACATGTGACACTAAAACTCTTTGAAGATACCACACTTCAAACACACAAAAACCAAGTGACACATACCAACTAAGACTAAAAGAAATATGCTTCTAACTTAGGAAACACCTTGGAGTTACTTCACAATTTCCTCTAAGAACATAACACCCTCTTACCTATAGGCTTCGAGGTGTACGCATGGTGACCTTCCCACAATCCGGGAGGTTCACTCTACAGACTCAGCCCTAAAAACTACATTATATTTAATCACGGCTGGTATCAAACTTAGGTTATAAAACTTCTATTTATAACCAATTACTCAACTGGGTTCGAGCCTTCAAAACATAACAAACTAACATAACAAACTGTTGCTAAAAACACTCCAAGATATTCTCCAAAAATATCTCCATGAGAATATATCTCCATAATTTATGCTCCAAGTAACAACAAATAAGTTGTTACACTTCTGCAACATATTCTCCTACAAAGTCTCCTTAACCTGTCAATATAACGCCACATAGGATTATACAATATCCTAGGAATATTCTGTTTTTGCAACAGACTTCGATTTCTCAGCTCAGGCGCGATGTCATGACATCTACTTCGACATGTTGTTCCAGATGTTGAAACATTTCAACACAACTGTTTCTCCATTAAATAGAACTTCAATCTATTTTCTTCTTACAAGTTATAAATCATATTTAACCTATTACTGCTAAATTAGTTTTACCAAACATAAAACCAATCCTAAAGATATAGAATCAACACCATATATTAGAGATGTTTCTAAGAGATATAGAACCAAGACTAACAAAGTGACAAAGTACTGTATATTTTTAAGGCAATAAAAACCGCAAGAATTCCAAAGGGAGACAATTCCCACAAAATATCATTCAAGAGCGAATACAATTTATGCTAACCCCACTTTCACTCATTTTCATATTTCCAACCTAGCACTCTGACATTGATATTCAGATTTCAGACGTAGCTCACATCATAAAAGTTAAAATATCACAACGTTATTGATTCTCAATAGTCACATGGATCTCTTTCATTTCTCTGCATTTTCATCATCTTTATTGGAAGCATATCAAAACCATGAGAGCAAGTCCCCACCAACAACAGAAAAAACCAGTGACAAGATCAGACGTCAAAATCATATTCTATATTTAGAAATAATTCATAAATCTGGAATATGTACCAACGTGGATATAATCAGCATTGGATTCACTTTTTACAACAATAATAAGTGAGTATCATCCAGCAAATCTCTTCTCTACCATATATTTGATTTTCAACCCTATCGACATTCAGTTTATACGAAAACAAATTGAAATTATGCAATAGTACTATTTTAACTTTTGTATAAGAAACGAATAAATGTAAATGATTTGGATAATTTCTGATATGGAAAATCAAAGAAAATCATGTAAGGTCCGGATAAAGAAGAGGAGATATAGTATTATAACCTAGGGTTAATACTTTAATTTGCTTCATGTCATATATATATATATATATATATATATATATATATATATATATATATATATATATATATATATATATATATATATATATATATATATATATATATATATATATATATATATATATATATATATATATGAAATTTTGAAAATATTCCTATAAAAGAAAATTTAGATTTGATCCTAAACATAATCTCTTGATTATATATTGAAACAATTTATATTTATATTTAATTTTCTAAATGTTATTATTTTCTGAATTAATTAATTAATTAAATAATTATATAATATTATCAAATATATATATATATATATATATATATATATATATATATATATATATATATATATATATATATATATAAATAGTGTTAAAATTTATAATATGAATATTATTATTATGAATGTGTATTTTTAAAATAAATAATACATTCATTTTTAAATTACATGATATATTAAAAGTTATCTATTTTAATATTTTATAAAAGTTATCTAAATGTTATTATTTTTAAATAAATTAATTAGATAATTATATAATAATATCAATAAAAAGATGAATGATATACGCTAGATCCTTTATAATAATATATAATAGTATCATGAAAATATACATTATAATACATTCTCGGACACATTTATAAGTAACAAAAAAATATTTTAGATTCTTTGAATAAATGATGCATCTAGTCCTTATTTTATACTAGATATATTAATTGATCAATGAATCCAATTTTTTTTTTTTTGTTTATAATTGTATCTAGAGGGTGTAGTATGTTAGATAGTATAATTCTTGTTTGTTTGACGTTGTCGAATTAGTTGTAGGTATTGTGTCAAACTGGTTGCAGTGTGTCGAATATAGCTTGTTGGTGAAGATTGTCGAAATCTTCTGAGCCTCTACATGTTTTGGGCTTTAGTTTAGTTTATCTTTTGGGTCTGGGAAAGGTGTCTATATAAGGAGATTTTCCTTTGTAAATAAATACACAATTAATGAGAATTTCATATACAATTTTAGATAAGCATTCTTTTTCTCCTTCTCAATCCCATTATTCTTCTTCTTCACAAAAACTATCTTTCTTGAAAACCATTTGTTCCGACAAGTTGGTATCAAGGAGCTCGGTTGCGATTCAGAGAGAATCTAATGGCAAACGGAACAACAACGTCGACACAAATTCCAGCGAATCTACTAGTTTTCAAAGGGGGAAACTATCAACGGTGGATTGCACAAATGAAAGTCATTTTTCAGATTTCAAGATGTTGTTGAAATCTTCAATGATGGTGTATCGGAGCTGGAAGAAAACGTGACGGATGACCAGAAAGCTGCGCACAAAGATCAGAGGAAGAAAGATTGTAAAGCGTTGTTCTTGATTCATCAATGTGTAGACTCTGATGTATTCGAGAAGATAATTGAAGAAGAATCAACGAAAGATGCGTGGGACAAGTTAAAGAACTTGTATGGCGGATGCGAGAAATTGAAAAAGGTGAAGTTGCAGACGCTGAGAAAGAAATACAAGATGATGAATCAATCTCTGCATACTTCTCAAGGATTGTGTTGTTGACTAACCAGATGAAGGCATGTAGTGAAACAGTCACACATTTGCAGAAAATAGAGAAGGTACTGAGATCTCTTACTGCATATTTCGACTACACAGTAGTGAAAATTGAAGAAGACAAGACTCTATCTGAGATGAAGTTGGAAGAACTTCAAGCTTCATTGGAGGATCATGAGATGAGGTTGAAGCAGAGAAACTCAAAAAGAGAAAAGGTGGCTGAACAAGCATTGCAATCAAGATTCAGCAAGAAAGCTAAAAAGTCAAAGCAGCGAAAACATCTTGCAGGTGATGAGAAGTCAAGCAAGAATGTTGATTCGAGCAAGAAAGGTGTGGGCAACAAGTACTCTGGGAGGAAAGTCGACACGAAAGAAGTGCAATGTTATAATTGTCAAGGTTTTGGTCACTATGCTCGAGACTGTCGTAGAAAGAAAGTAGCAAGGGCGAAAGGAAGTGATGAAGCCCAATATGCACGAGCAGGAGATAGTGACTCAGATGATGTGTTGATGATGGTAAACTCTTTGTTGAACACTGAGAAAACCAACATGTGGTATCTGGATTCATGATGTAGCAACCATATGAATGGCAATAAAGATTGGTTCACCAAGTTAGATGAGTCAGTGAAAAAGGTGATAAAGTTTTCTGATGGAAGACACATCAATTCTGGAGGCAAATGAGACATCTCGATTGTCGGAAAGGATGGTGGAAAAGCTATTATCACTAAGGTATTGTATGTACCCTCTATGACAAGTAATTTGGTAAGTGTATGTCAATTACTTACAAAAGGCTTCAAAATGAAGCTTGAAATGAATCAGATGAAATTCTATAGGGTTGATGGAAGGCTAATAATGAAAGCACCATTGGCAGAAAATAAAACGTTCAAAGTCGAACTCAACACATCAAATCATAAGTGTCTTGCTTCAACCACAGAAGAAGACAAGAACTGGCTATGGCATCACAAATTTGAACATCTAAACTTTAGGATTTTAAGTATGCTTAACCAGAAAAAGATGGTGTTTAGTTTGCCTTATGTGAAGGAACCAAAGAAAGTATGTGAGGAATGTTGTAAAGTTAAGCAAGCGAGAAAAGCATTCAAACATGACTTGCCCATGAAATCTAAGCGCAAGTTGAAACTACTTCACTCTGATGTGTGTGGAACATTTGAAGTGAAGTCAAATGGAGGCAAGAGGTATTTCCTTACTTTTATTGATGAATTCACCAGACATATATGGATTTATATCATTGAAAGGAAAAGTGAGGTATTCACACAGTTCAAGAAGTTCAAGGTGCATGCTGAAAAACAAAGTGGCTACAAATTGAAGAAGTTAACAACTGATGGTGGTGGTGAATATACGTCTGCTGAATTTGCCAAACTTTGCAATGAGGAAGGAATAGAGCATGATATTTTTGCACCCTATACACCTCAGTGTTGTACCCCAAAATTCGCCCTCTTCATTTTTTTTAATAAATAATTGGCTAACACTTAATTAATAGGTGCATCGCATACATATCATTCATGCATTGATCATGGGTTCGAGATTTTCCAATCGTATGAATCTGTACAATTCTGAAGAAGAGGTTTGTTTCTCAAAAGTTGAATATTTGAGGTTCTGTCAATTCAGGCGTCATTTCAATACGCAAGCGTGTCCAGAAGCTTTTGATTATTATCTCGCGAGTTGAGGTTTTGGAGTTCTGATCGTCTATCAGGTGGATGCTGATTACAATTTCAAGCTACAATGTATTGTGGTCGGATATTTGAACCCGAACTGATTCTATGGCCTTCCGTGAGTTGTGAAGCATTGGTATTTGGCTTATCGATCTACGCGATTTATCAGAAAATCAAGAACGAACAGATAAAATGATATTTGAGCGCGTGTATCAGAAAGTCAACAAAAGTCAAAGTTTGACTGAGTGGAGTTTTTGGTCAAAATTACGGTCAAAAGTCGACATTTGAGAAAATGCGATCATTTGCTGAGAAGAATCGGAAGAATTGGGTGAAAATGAGGTTTCTTGCATTTTAAGTAATCTTGGACTTAGAAAATTTTCTAAGTTTAAGGTACTTCGTGTTCACGGAGCCATGTTGTCGCATCTGTATCTTGCCCGTCTGTGGTCAGAAGTTTGTGAATTGATAGTCGTTGGAAAGAGCGCATTTCGTACTCCGACTTTGTGATTATGAGGATTTTCCGAACGCCTGATTTCGAGTTATAAAGCTCCGAAGTTTGAAGTTCATAACTTTTGAAGTTTTACACTTAGTAAAATTTTGAGTGTTTTTAATGTGTTCAAGTGCTCGACTTCGGAGACATTTTACACGCGTTTCGAGGCGTTGATTCGGGTCGAGTTCAAAATCAAAGTTGTTCATTTAATGGCAATCTACAACTTTGAAGAAATCGAATCCATTCGAGAAACGTGTCAAAATTACGAGCTCGGTTACGGTTTATCATTTCTCAAAATTCAACACTTAGAAATATTTTGAAGTGTTTGTTTCTATGCTCAAGCGATGTGGGTCGATTATATCATAGTTCGTGGCTCAATTGAAAAATGCTCAAATGGAAAGTTGTTCATTTCACGAATTTAAAATTTTGAAGAAGTCAAATCCATTCGGACTCGGATCGGAAGTTATAAAGCTCGAAAATAAGAACTCATTATGTTTGTAAGGTTCGAGTAGTTTTGTGCACATGTTCGGGCTGTTTTAATGATTCGTCGCCTCACGAAGAAATTCGAACATGAAAGTTTGAGTTCGTTATTCCATCTACAAGTTCCGTTTAGAAACTTTTTCGCGGACGCGGAAGAAACGGAGCGTGGTTTGCAATATGAAGTTGTTAAAATGCAAGACATACACACTTTTGCCATGGCTATGGAAGCATTTCATCAAACAGTTTTTATGCACGTGTTCGGGGATGTTTTGTCGTCGATTCGATCGCCACACGAAAAACTCCGAACATGAAAGTTGGATTTTGCCGTATACTCTACATGTTTCGTTTAAACTTTTTCGCGGACGTCGGAGCGGAAGATACGGCGCCATAAGTGAAGGCTTGAAGTTGAAAAATTGCGAAGTCATGTTTAAAACTTGCCCAGCCAGTGCATTTCATCAAGCGTCATGTGACAAACTTCAAACACTTTTTCTCCGTGATTTAGGCTTCGTTCGGATTTTGGTCGAACTTGGTATCAGCGAGCTTTCTAGGTGGTTTCTATCGGTCAAATATCGAAAGTTATGATATTGTAAAGTAGCCCATCCGCATGAGCACATGGCTAGCGATGTTTATAAAATTACATGGTAACGCAATTGAGACTTGACTTGGGATCATTTTGAGCTTGCTACGGACGTCGAATCGAGAAATTTCAAACACAAGAGTTGTTCATCCACATGTCCTCTCTAATATTGGTGTTAAGATCTCATCACGATGGAGCTTGTATGTCGAGATAAAATGCCGCGAAGGGAGTATACGACCACGGATTTGGTTTTTGCTTTAACATGCATAGAAGAAAGTTGTGACAGCAAAATATTCACTACTCTCTCTTTTCAAACAACAACCAACATTCCCCTCCCATTTTCTTACACACTCTCTCATCCTTTTTTTTGAACTGACAGAAAGAGATACAACAACATCACCCTCTCGCCGTGGCAATTTTCACACACTCTTCATCTCAAACAAACTCACAGATCGCTCTTTCATTCTAACACCTACACTCATCACGGTTTTCACTCTTCTTTTCTCTCATTCTCCACCATTCTTTCCCACCGTCACTTTCCACCATCTTCTTCTTCCTTCTCTAACAATCTCACCACCCCAAAAACAATCTTTCACTGTAACTAACATTCTCTCTCTCACCTCCACATCTCAATTATCTCCTTCTCTCACATCAAAACCGTAACAGAACCTGGATTCTCTTTTCTTCTTCTTTCCACTGACACAGCCACGAACCTCACCTTCTTTCACCCTCTTCCATCTCTAACAAACTCTCTCATCCGAAAACCATCACAACCGTCTTCTCTCACCACGTCATAACAAGAACTTTCTTTTCTTTCTCTTCTGGCTCCCTTCACACTCTCGCCGTATCAATCATCACCGTTCTCCTTTCTTTCCTCCACCGCCGTGATAAACTTCAACTATCTCATCCGCAACAGAATGTGTGTCACCGTAATCGTAACAACCATCGGAGTCCTCTCGCTACCTCTCGATTGCGTTTGTTGAAAGATTCTTGAGGTTCATCTTCTTCCTTGCGGCATGAATATTTCGTTGATCCTTGTTATTATCTTGCTCGCGCCACGGTCATCCGGCTCGTCAAAACTCAAACAGTTCGGAAATTCAAAGGAAGCTTGTTATTATCTGGCGCGTTGAAGATCTCGGAATTCTCGTCTTTCTTCATCGTCAAGACGAACGATCTCCGATAGGTAAACTTCAATTTCCATCGATCTCCTTGGCATTTTTTCGGCTTTGTACGAACATGAATTCCATTCAAAATTACACGATGAAATGACATTTTTGGATCTAAAATGTGTGGATTCTCATAGCTATATCGTTTGAATAAGTGAATTTAGAGTCCATGTTCTTAATCGGTAAAGAACGAGTCGAACCGTGCTCCATCCATTTTTTTTTTTTTTTTGCGGGAGATGAAGAAGATGACGGCGATTGCTCGACCTCCTTTGAACCCTATGCATGCCTTTCGCCATTAGATCATACTGTTTTCCATGCTAGCCGCCTGGATTTTGAAATGTGTCATTATTTATTTAATTAAAAAAATCTGAGTTTTAATTTAAATATGTGACCAATTGATTTAATGTTACATGCACATAATAATATAACGTGACAGCATGTATTATAAAACCTGTATAAGAAAATAATAATAATAATGCTGTTAAAAAAGGGGAATTGGATTTTAGACAAAAAATGAAGCAGGCTTAGGCAATTCGAAATGGGCCCAGAAATCTGCTATCTCACACCCCCTTTATTCTGGGCCCAGCGTGATAATAACGCTTTAGTTCATTTTATGATTCGTTTACACCTTTCTACATTTCACATATTGACATATAGCTTAATTTTGATTCCAATTTCGATTGTTTTGACATGTAAAAAAATCCATAAAAAACATATTCTGACATTTTAGGATATTAGAATATTTTTGACTTTTTTTAATATTTTTAATATTAGAATATATTCGATTTTTCGATTCGATGGTGAAAGTCACCTTAGTCATGCTGCTGTTTGCACTCCATTTCTTGCGGACGCACGACGCGCCGCGGCTGTTTGTCCATATTCCTTTGCTTGCGTTTTGGGTCTAACTCCTTTTGTGTTTCTCATGTTCGTATACCCACGTATACTTCCTTATACTTGCCTCTTGGGTCCAACTCCTTTCCTGTTTGCTACGGTATACCCACGTATATCCGTTGTCTTTTTTGGGTCTAACTCCCTTCTTGCAGGTGTTTTGCATTTGTACACCCACGTGTGCATTTCTATACTTGTTTTTTGGGTCTAACTCCCTTCTTGCAGGTGTTTTGCATTTGTACACCCACGTGTGCATTTCTATACTTGTTTTTTGGGTCTAACTCCCTTCTTGCAGGTGTTTTGTGTTTGTACACCCACGTGTACATCCTTTTGTTTGCTTTTTGGGTCTAACTCCCTTCTTGCAGACGTTGTTGCTTCACATGCGCACAAGCGTGCACCCTCTTTGCTTTGATGCCTCGAGCTATTCTCACCGGTTTACTCTTATTGCATGGTTGCGATTGAAGTTTTCAGTAGTATTCATTAGCTTGCGCTTCTGATTCTATATCCGTTCGGTAGTTTCTATACTGCATTTTCATTCTTTACTTTCCTAGATATCATGAGAAGTAGGGCTTTTTTCTTTTGCCATGAGAAGTAGGAATAGAGATGCATGATGGGGCTTCCGTGGAGCATGTTCGTGAACCCCTCGTTTATTTAAAGACCCGTTTAGGGCAATTCTACTTGTGATTTGTGCTTGCTTTGTCCGCTTTTCACCAGGTGCTCTAGCCTAGACTTTAGGATTCACATCCTTTGCATGTTTACATAGGTAGAGATTCCCTCTCATCTTCCACCATAGGTCTACCCTTGGTTTTTGCTAGTTTCTTTTGCATATCGCATTGTGGATAAAACTAAAACTTGCTTTTCCTTTCAAACTCAAAACACTTAATAATGGTTTAAACTCCTTTCTCGAGGTAAAAACAACCAACCAACACTAACTTTTTTCGCTTTGCTTTCTTTTTTGTGTTTAAAACCTTTTCACAAGTAAAAAACATAAAACACACCAAAACAAGTGAGCCGAACTACGGCGCTCTGACTTTCCCATTGCACGCGGGAATACGTAGGCATCTTGTCACGGGGCTCGATCGAGCAAACTTTGTATATACTTCCTTCTTTTCCCCGTGGTTTCTTATTTTCTCTTTTCTTTTGCATGCATGATTAGCGATTAAGCATAGATATAACACACCCTTTAGCTAGAAATAGAAAGTGGATACCGTAGAGTACTACGGGCGTGGGTGCTAATCCTTCCTCAACTAACTCCCTTACCTAGATTCTCTCGATTTCACGGTTATAGGACCGCGATTTCTCCCCCAGGTTTACTCGATGTTTTCCTTTCTCCCTCGCGAGATAAAAGACGTTCGATGGCGACTCGATTTGATAACCCAGTTATCATCATGTCGGAGGTTCCGCCGGTGTTTTCACTCAGCACAATGGCGTAGCTGAAAGGAAAAACAGGAGTATGCTGAACATGACTAGAAGCATGTTGAAAGCTAAAGATATGCCTAAGAGATTTTGATCAAGCTTTCAGCATCAATATACATTCTAAATAGGTGTCCAACAAAGAAGATGGTAGGAAGAACACCTTATGATTCTTGGACAGGGTCAAAACAAAGTGTGAGTCATCTTAGAGTTTTTGGACCAATGTGCTTCAGACATGAACCAGAACAATTGAGAAGAAAACTGGATGATCGAAGTGAAGAAATGGTTCTCATAGGTTATCATTCGACTGGTGCATACAAATTATATTCACCAATCAAAGATAAACTAGTAATCAAGAGATGTTTGTGTCGATGAAAGAAAAGGTTGGGACTGGAGTCAAAGTTCAACATAGGAATCAGACACAGTTATAACTGTGTTTGAAGAAGATTGACAGGATGAGCCCTCAACTAGTCAAAGTGAACAAGGAAACGCTTCAACTAGTCGAAATGAAGAACCTCTTGAACAAAATGATAGGAGGTCGACAAGAACAAGAACTGAATCAACAAGGCTAGCTGGGTATGAAAGATTTCCAGATCAAGCAATGATGTTGATGGTGATCTAGTCAAAGAAGCCATGATGATGGCTGAAGCAGAACCAATCAATTTAAATGAAGCCATGAGTAATTCGAATTGGTGTGAAGCCATGAAAGAAGAACTCATAGCCATTGAGAATAAGACCTGGGAGCTTGTCGAAAGGATGAATAAGAAGCCAATAGATGTAAAGTGGATATACAAGGTGAAACGAAGACTAAATGGAGATATTATGAAGTATAAAGCAAGATTGATGGCTAGAGGCTTTCTACAAAAGCCTAGAATTGACTTCGATGAAGTATATGTTCCAGTTGCAAGACTAGAGACAATTCGAATTGTTATATCGACTACATCATATAGGGGATGGAAGATGCATCAGCTGGATGTAAAGTCATCATTCCTGAATGGTCCATTGTTATAAGAAGTCTATGTTACTCAACCACCAGGATTCAACGTTAAAGGATAGGAGTCAAAGGTATACATATTGAGGAAGGATCTTTATGGTTTAAAGCAAGCTCCTCGATCTTTGAATAAAATAATAGATAGCTTCCTGATCAAAGCAAGTTTCACAAAGTGTGTATCTGAACATGGAGTGTATGTAAATGATGTCAACAGTGTCAGTCGGATTACTATATGCCTCTATGTAGATGAATTACTCATTACTGGAGCCAACAAAGCTGAGATAATGAAGGTCAAGTCAAAGCTAATGCAAGAATTTGAAATGTCCGACTTAGGGAATCTCTCGTATTTCTTAGGGATGGAATTCAAAAATACTGAAGAAGGAGTATTTTTGCATCATACTAAGTATTCTCAAGATATTTTGAAGAAATTCAACATGAGCAACTATAATGAAGTTGTCACTCCATTAGAAACTGGAGCAAAGCTGAAGAAGGAGTCGAATGATGAGTTTGTAAATTCGACATTGTACAAACAAATCATTGGATCCTTAAGATATCTTTGCAATACAAGACCAGATATTTTCCAAAGCGTAGGACTATTGAGCAGATTTATGGAGAAACCTCAAGAATGTCATCTCATCGCAGTTAAGAGGGTGCTGAGATACATCAAGGGAACTATCGACCATGGCATGTTATTGCCTACGAAGTCGAAGGATAGCACAAGTGTCGAAGTTCATGGATACACTGATTCAGATTTCAGTGGAGATCAGGACGAAAAGAAAAGCAATGCAGGCTACATTTTCATGATTGAAGGTGCTCCAATCTCCTGGAGTTTCAAGAAACAAAGCATTGGGCATTGTCATCTTGCGAAGTTGAATATGTAGTTGCATCATATGCTTCCTGTCAAGCAACATGGATCGAAATGTTACTTGAAGAACTCAAGATAATAGAGCCTAAGAAAGATAAAGCTATTTGTCGACAACAAATCAGCAATTAACCTGGAAAATAATCCTGTGTGTCACAGTCGAAGTAAGCACATAGAAAGAAGGTATCATTTTATGAGAGATCAAGTAAACAAAGGGAAGATGGAAATCAAGCATTGCATAACATAAGTACAACTAGACGACATTTTCACCAAGCCTTTGAGAAAGTTAGATTCGAAGAGTTAAAGAGAAGCATTGGGATGAGAAGTCTCGAGAACGTGATTTAGGGGGTGTGTTAGATAGTATAATTCTTGTTTGTTTAACTCTGTCAAATTAGTTGTAGGTATTGTGTCGAACTGGTTGCAGTGTGTCGAATATAGATTGTTGGTGAAGATTGTCGAAATCTTGTAGGCCTCTACATGTTTTGGGTTTTAGTTTAGTTTATATTTTGGGCCTGAGAAAGGTGTCTTTATAAGGAGATTTCCCTTTGTAAATAAATACACAATTAATGAGAATTTTATATACAGTTTTAGATAAGCATTCTCTTTCTCCTTCTCAATCTCATTATTCTTCTTCTTCACAAAAACTATCTTTCTTGAAAACCCTTTGTTCCAACATAGTATACAGTAAAAAAAAAGTATTATATACATTGCAACTAAAACCAACTATCAGAGTGGCAATGCATCGCCCCTTCTATGTTAGAGGACCTTGGTTTGATTCTTGATGGGAGCATATTTTGGATTTTAACTTTTAATAGCTAAATAATAAAAAAATATAAATGTTACGTGGAATTAAAAAAATAATAAATAAATAAATAATAAAAATTGTCAACTAATTCATCCACATCATTAAACATAATAATAAAAAAATAAAAATTTTATTGTCACGTCACAAATTCTGGTGATTGTGTATTAGGAGGAGACAAAACAAGATAATCTTTAAATATTAAGGACCGAATCTAATTTTTTTACATGGGTATTTTTTAAAATTCGCTCTTATGGTAGGTAGTAAAATAACTATAAACCTATAATGTATTTAATTTTTTAGTGTTAGTATTATTAGTTTGCACATATAGAAAAAGTCTTGCTAATATATATATGTTCAAAGAGTTACGTTAAAAAAAGCACTGCAGGCTACATTTTCATGATCGAAGATGCTCCAATCTCCTGGAGTTTCAAGAAACAAAGAATTGTGGCATTGTCATCTTGCGAAGCTGAATATGTAGTTGCATCATATGCTGCCTGTCAAGTAGCATGGATCGAACTGTTACTTGAAGAACTCAAGCTAATGGAGCCTAAGAAAGATAAAGCTATTTGTCGATAACAAATCAGCAATTAACTTATCAAATAATCCTGTGTGTCACGGTCGAAGTAAGCACATAGAAAGAAAGTATCATTTTCTGAGAGATCAAGTCAACAAAGGGAAGCTGGAAATCAAGCATTGCATAACATAAGTACAATTAGCCGACATTTTCACCAAGCCTTTGAAGAAAGTTAGATTCAAAGAGTTAAAGAGAAGCATTGGGATGAGAAGTCTCGAGAACATGAATTAGGGGGTGTGTTAGATAGTATAATTCTTGTTTGTTTGACTCTGTCGAATTAGTTGTAGGTATTGTGTCGAACTGGTTGCAGTGTGTCGAATATAGCTTGTCGGTGAAGATTGTCGAAATCTGCTAGGTCTCTACCTGTTTTGGGTTTTAGTTTAGTTTATCTTTTGGGCCTGGGAAAGGTGTCTATATAAGGAGATTTCCCTTTGTAAATAAATACACAATTAATGAGAATTTCATATACAGTTTTAGATAAGCATTCTCTTTCTCCTTCTCAATCTCATTCTTCTTCTTCACAAAAACTATCTTTCTTGAAAACTCTTTGTTCCAACATAGTATACAGTAAAAAAATGTATTATATACATTGCAACTAAAACCAACTATCATAGTGGCAATGCATCTCCCCTTCTATGTTAGAGGACCTTGGTTTGATTCTTGATGGGAGCATATTTTGGATTTTAACTTTTAATAGCTAAATAATAAACAATATAAATGTTACGTGGAACTAAAAAATTAATAAATAATAAATAATAAAAATTGTCAACTAAGTCATCCACATCATTAAACATAATAATAAAAAAATATTAAATTTATTGTCACGTCACAAATTCTGGTGATTGTGTATTAGGAGGGGACAAAACAAAATAATCTTTAAATATTAAGGACCGAATCTAAATTTTTTTATATGGGTATTTTTTAACATTCGCTCTTATGGTAGGGAGTAAAATGACTATAAACCTATAATGTATCTAATTTGTTAGTGTTAGTATTATTAGTATACACATATAGAAAAAGTCTTGCTAATATATATACGTCCGAAGAGTTACGTTAAGGAGATCACTATTCTCACATATCACAAACCCTAAAGGAATCACTAGTCTCCCTTATCGTACACAAGATATTTACTATTATACTCAATGCAAGTACATTCAGAGCACACCAAAAGATCTAATAAAATTGACTTGGGTCTCATATTCAATCTGTGCAAAGACAAGGAAGATGAAGATAATAATAACGATAATAGAAATCGGCAAGCCTTCGAAACTCAAAACGACATTTAAGACAAATAGAACATTGCAGAATTCTGAAGAGGATTTGGATGTATTATTAATGGAAAATAAGTCAAATGTTGAAACAGAGATATATGCTTCTACCAAAAAAGAAACTCACTACAAGAAAACACCAATGTTTCAGGGTAAATTTGTCATTTGTTTATCACCTCACAAAATAAGTGACTTGCATAGTGTTTGTCACCTTGCAACTTAAAATAAAATATAAAAAAAAAACTTATTTCTTCTTTCATCTCGCAACTGAAGATGGGAAATTTAAATTTTTTGAAAATTAAGTTGTGGGTTGATAAGCACGCAACAACATTCTTTTAAATGGGGGGAATTTATTCGGTGCAAGTATTTAGGTTTCAGATGGTAGGTTGACGTTTTGACTAGTTCAGACGTTGTGAAGTGTATTTCATGCCGCAACTCCTCAACAACTTTAAATGTTACAGAATGGATTTCATCTTGTAAATCTCAATGGCTTTAAATGTTACGAAATAAATTTCACCTCACAACTTGTTTATATAATCCACCGCTTCAGTTCACTTCATCACTACAAGAAAAATGTCATTTTACGACACATAGGTTACGACGGTTCACTCAAAACTGTCCTAAATTGTGTATTATGACGGTTCCTACAACGGTTCTTTGCAACCGTCCTATAATTTTAAGAAAACATATATATTTTACGACAGTTCTTAGTAAAATTGTCCTTAAAAATTCTTTGTGATGGTTATGCAACTGTCATAATAAATGGATTGCGACGGTTCAAAATAAAATTGTCCTAAAAAATAGGTTGCGTCGGTTTTATAACCGCCCCCAATTTCTTTGGCCCAATAAATTGAAAAACCACATTTTGTCCTAAAAAAAATTGAAAAACCAAATTATGTCCAAAAAAAATTGAAAAACCAAATTTTGTCCAAAAAAAATTGAAAAACCACATGGGCTGCAACGGTTGCAAGCCCAACCGTCTTAGTATTTTTTATGCCCAAATATAAAATTTATGTTTTCACTTAAGCGAGAGAATTTTTGTTTTGTTCACCAACTGCGACTGAAAGAGAGAAGCAATCATTTTGCTCTGCGATAGGAAAGAGAGAAACGTTCACCGTGCTTTGCAACGGGAAAGGGACCACTCTCCGTCACTGTTCTTCTTTTTCATCTTTTCCTTCTCCATTGAAACTGAGGTAACTGATTTACTATTTGGTTTTATTTATTTCAAACTATATTTTTTATTCAATTAATTGCTCATAATTCTTTGTCATTGTGTCTTTACTAATGATTGCTCATAATCTATTCAATTTACTTCTTTTTCTCTCAGCCTCTCACGTCACTGTCAAAGAAACTACCAACCATTGCAAATCTTAACCCTAGGTTTTAGGTAAAGTTGTATATATTCAAACCCTAAGTTCCTTTTGCAAATATGTGTATTTTCCTTTCATTTTGCATATTCGTGGGTGTTTCATATTGCATATTTTCAATCGCGTAGGAGAAATTATGCATGCCAAGTGTTTGATAAATTGATTATATGTTTGTTATGGTTTTGTCATGTCCAATTCTTAACTTTTGGTTATGCAACAACACATTTTTTGACAATATTTTGAGAATCCATTTGTTGACAATATTGGAAGTGATATAACTATTTCGTTAATTAGCTCATAAGTCAAAATCATTTGTGACAAAGTTAGTATTTTGCAAGTTATTATGATATAATATCTAAATCCTTATTACACATAATAGAGTAACTCACGTAAAAATATACATAAAAAAGCAATGTTGTTGTGGTTTATTATTAACTTAATGTATGAATCAATGTAAAGCAATGTTGATTCTCTGACTGTTATAACTTACACTTTAGACAACTAACCATTTAATTTTCACTTTGTTCTCTAAAATGCATCCCTTGTTTAAAATAGATAAATCCTTATTACACATAATAGAATAATTCACTGAAAAATATACATAAAAAAGAAATGTTGATGTGGTTTATTACTACCTTAACGTATGAACCAAATAAGAGCAGCCTCAACCTATATTTAATAAAATAATTATAGTGGAAGTTCATTATAGGAATCATTATCTTCAAATGTGTAAGGATTTGATAATTTTCATTATAGGAATCATTATCTTCAAATGTGTAAGGATTTGATAATTTAGTTTATTGACTTTATGAAATATTAAAACCTCCTAGCAATAGAGCTAGTTGCAACAAGAAGTCAATAACTTAAAAGATATCACCATTTATTGATTTGAATTCTTCTATAGTTTGGAGAGTGATTATGTTTATGATGCATATTCTAGAAATTAATGACCATACCTTTTCTAAAAAGACATACTCTCCATGTTAATATTAATATATTGTTAGAGGGTTAATTTTGGAAGCTAGAGGTTGTAATTCTACTGTTAGAGGGTTAATTCTATTGTTAAATTAAGTGCCTCTACTATCTATAATTCTATTATTGTTTTTGCGCATAAAGTCACGAAACCTAATCCACTGCAAAGTGGTTATTAATATTAACATTTATATCATGTGTTGAAAATTCCGACATTACCGCTTTTTTACAATCTACGTGAATTTAATTTCAGAGACATTACGCGCGAAAGCTAGAGAAACTATTAACTTTGTTTTTGTTGGGTTTATTGAAATTTATACTTGTTTAGTAATTTTATCAAACAATATATAGAGAATCAAGTACTAGGAGTGTTCCAAATTCTAAAAGTATATCAAGAGGCATCCAAAAAAGACTATACTGAAGAAAATGGCACTTCTTTCTTGTACACTATTCTTCAAATTAATCATTATGCTTTGATGTTGTCCTTTTCGTTACTAGAAAAGATAAATAATTCACATGTTTTTGTGAATAGTACATCAAGACTAACAATTTCATTGAATAAGTGAAAAGTAAAACTTTTTTTTTGATAGATCAGCAATATATTGATGGAACCAAAACTGTACAAGTTCTATACAAAAGAATAAACAAAAAAAAACTTATAATTTTGTAAACCAAGCTATATCCCTATTGCTAAATTTAGAGTTATCCCTTATGATTATACTAGCCTTAATGTCACTTTTGACCCTCTTAACCACAATGTTTGGACTCCACATCTTTTGATTCCATAGAAAATCATTTCTAGCTTGCCAAATTATACACCGCCGCACAAACAACTGCACCATAGACTTCTTGCTTCAGCTTCTTGATTTTACTTCTCTCAATCCATCTCAGACTGGTTTTCATATCAAGAGAGGGGGTTCTCCATCCCAGCCACTTTTTGATTTCCTCCCAACAGTAATTGTTGTACCTGCATCTAAAAAACAGATGCTGGCAGGTTTCCTGTTCATCCACACAGAACATGCACCCTTTGTTATCCACAATCTTCATATTGAATAGACGGACTCTTGTCTTCAACCTATCCAACATTGCAAGCCATGCAATAAAGCTATGCTTTGGAATATTTGATCTCCTCCAGACCAAATTAGTCCAACGCAATCTATTACCATCCCCCATCAGGGTTTTGTACATGCTCCTTATACTATATTTCCCTTTCTTTATTTGCTGTCTCTCGGTTTTGAGCGTGTCTTTTACCGCCACAATTTTTCCCAATACCAACTGCCTTGCACCGGGATCTTGTAATCCCACCAGACTTCATCTTTGAGGTACACTTGGCTGATCCATTTGATCCACAAATTGTCTTTTTTATTGGCCACATTCCAGACATGCTTACCTACAGCTGCTACATTCCACACATAACTGTTGTTAAAACCAAGACCACCCTCTTTCTTAGGCTTGCAAATATCATTCCACGCTATACTCCCTGGTGATTGAGAATAAGCACTCCCTGTCCAGAGATAAGCACGATAAATGGCATTAATATCTTTCAGAATTCTCTTAGGCATGATGATCATTTGACTCCAATACGAATGAAACGTCATCAGAACTGTATTAACTAGAACCACACGACCTACAAAGGATAACATTCTGGAGCTCCAGGTTCGAATTCTCCCTGTCAACTTCTCCATAATCTTTTGGCAGTCCTGAGCAGAAATCTTTGTAGATTTAATAGGCATTCCTAGGTATGTGAAAGGCATTGAACCTTTGGCATAACCAGAGGCATCTGTAATTCACTTGATCTCAGAATCCTTCATGCCACAACAATAGACATTTTTCTTCTCTTTACTTGGGACCAGGCCAGATGTCTGGGAGAACAACTCCATTCCCTGCAGCATTTTGTAAACTGAAACAAAATCTCCCTTGCTAAACAGCAGAACATCATCTGCAAAGCACAGATGATTCATCTTCAAAGCTTTATAGTTATCATAGAATTGAAAACACTCTAAATCACCAATTTTTCTCATAATTCTGGACATGTACTCCATGTCTAAGACAAACAAAAGAGGTGACATGGGATCTCCTTGTCTCAGTCCTCTCCTAGCCTGAAAATACCCATGCAAAGCTCCATTCATCATGATCGAAAACCTGGGAGTTTTAACACAGTTCATCACCAGCTTAATAAAATGGCTTGGAAAATGCATCCCCACCAACATCTCTTCTATGAAGTCCCATTCTATTGTGTTATATGCTTTTTTTATATCCAGCTTGATGATACAGTTTGGCTTTGCATTTTTCCTGCCATAGAACTTCACAAGATCTTGGCAAATCATGATATTGTGAGCAATATGCCTTTAACAAACCCTCCTTGGTTTTGCACAACAATATCAGGTAAAACCTCACTAAGCCTGCTACAGATCAGTTAGATGCAATTTTGTACAAGACATAGCAACATGAAAGCGGCCTATAATCACTCACCTTGTCAGGGCACATAGACTTAGGAATAAGCGTTATTGAGGTAGTATTAATTTCCTTCAGGATAGAGCCACTAGTCATGAAGGATTTAATGGCCAAACAGACATCCTTGCCAATGGTCCCCCAAATATCCTGCAGGAAAAAGCTGTGAAAAGTAAAACTTGCATAGATGGAAAAGTATCAAAACTACTATAGAAGTGAATATTACTCTACTGTCTAGAAAATGATTGACAAAGTTTTAGTTTCATTTTCATTGGATGAAAGTTAGAGACAAGATAGAATCATATACCAAGTAAAATATTCTCCAACTTTTTTTTCATAGGTAAAGAAACTAACTATAACTAAATTTGTTTCTGTTCATAGCAATGTAAGGAAAATGAACCAATAAAAAAGCACCAATTATATTACAGAAAATAAAAGAAAGAGTTTATAGAAAGAAAGAAAACAACAAAGAATTTCTTATTCACCAATTCTACACCACACTTACAAAAGAAAAAATAGAAGAAAAAAAAGGCTCACAAATATCAACAAAGCAAAAATGGGTGAAAATCAATTTTTATTTATTTTGATATCAGATTCAAATACCTAAATACAATAACAAAATCAGTGACTTCACACATCTGTACTAAGAAAAACAACACCTCTAAAAATCTTGAATGTTTCCTTTTATCTTGAAACATGTTCACATATCTCTGAAAGCTTCTCTGAGTTTCTGAATATCCTTAGAAAAGATATTAGAAGTTTGTTTTGTATGTGACTGTTCTTGCTTAGTATGTGATTGAATATATTGCTTCTATTGTACATATTAATTTGGACTTTTCCTTTTAATTATTCATTTAAGTTAAGATTCATATGTAGTAAATGTAAATGTAGTGTCTCGCAAATATGCGATGATTTATTTTTTATTAAATTGTACTAGAGCTATGGAACATATAATATAATATCTATACATATTTTTTTGAAGAAATGGATAAGTCATGGATTAAGAAGTCACAATCATCGATTGCATACCAGCAAGGGATAAAAGAATTTATTAATTTTGCATTTAAAGATGCAGAAGAAAACGACGTAGTAATATGACCATGTAAACGTTGTGGTTTCAGAAAATCAAAGAGTAGGAGTGACATGTTCGACCACCTAATGTGGTCACCATTTCCGAAGGGATACACCATATGGATTCATCATGGAAAGTCCTTTGTACTACCTAGTACTATATCCCCTAATACAACTCAAAATATGGTTGAAGATCTTATTCAAAACATGATCAATGATGCCTTTGGAGTTGAAAGGAAACATGCTAATGAAATACCATCTGCATCAAATTTGGAGATTGATGAAGAAGATTATGTGATGCCAAGTGCAACTCAGGAAAGAAAAGAAGCCAAGGAGTACTATGAATTGGCTAGAGAAGGAGAACAACCTTTATATGAAGGGTGTAGACAATATTCAAGACTATCTTTTTTGGTAAAGTTGTACCATATAAAATGTTTATGTGGATTGAGTGAGAAAGCAATGACAATGATTTTAGAGTTAATAAAAGATGCATTTGAATATGCAAACATTCCAAGTTCGCTCTATGAATCCAAGAAATCAATCACAAAATTGGGTTTGAATTATGTAAAGATACTCACATGTCTAAATGGTTGTATTCTTTATTGGGGAGAAGATGAAGAGAGGGAGACTTGCAAAAATTGCAACACTTCAAAATGGAAAATAAATGAAGAGGTCCATGTTAACAAGAAAAAGAAGAAAATTCCTTCGAAGGTTCTTCGTTATTTTCCATTAAAACCTCGATTACAGAGATTATTTTTGTTTTCAAAGACAGTCGAGGATATGAGATGGCATGCAACATATACTAACAATGATGGAATGTTGAGGCATCCTAGATATTCAAAAGCTTGGAAGAAATTTGACCTGACACATACTTGGTTTTCATCAGATCTGCCAATGTGCGTCTTGGAATGGCTAGTGATGGTTTTAATCCATTTGGTGTGATGAGTTCAAATAATAGTATTTGGCAAGTTGTTCTCATTCCATATAACACTCCTCTATGGGTTTGCATGAAGCAGGGATCGTTTATAATGTCAATGATAATTCCCGCTAAAGAAGCACCAGGAAATAATATTGATGTCTACTTACAACCTTTAGTCAAAGAGTTGAAGAAGTTATGTACAAATGGTGCGAGTACATACGATTCTTTCAAGAAATAGATGTTCACGTCACATGCAAATTTGATGTGGACGATTAGTGACTTTCCAGGTTTGGGTGAACTTTCTGGGTGGAACACATACACGAGACTTGGTTGCCCATCGTGTAACTTTGAAACTACATCTCTCCGTCTTAAAGGTAGTCATAAATGGTGTTTTATGGGTCATCGTCGTTTCCTTGATCGGAGACACAAGTTTAGATTGAACAGGATCCTTTTTAATGGAGAACAAGAAATGCGGAGTCCACCGAGAACATTATTTGGACATCTAATTTTTGAACATGTTAAAGATGTTGAAGACATCTTTGGTAAAAAGTCAGTGAAAGAAAAATCGATAAAAAGAACACGTGAGGGACAACCTAAAGAAGGTGATAGTACACGGTGTGATCCTAAAAAAGGTCATCCTCAACAATGGAAAAAGAAAAGCATATTTTTTGAACTTCCGTACTTGAAGGATAATCTTCTACGCCATAATCTTGATCCGATGCATGTTGAGAAAAATGTGTGTGATAATGTCATATTTACTTTACTAAATGATAGACAAAATAGTAAAGACCAATTTAAAGCTCGAGAAGACCTTCAAAATATGGGCATAAGACCTGATCTTTGGTCGGATGAAAATGGTAGAATTTCGTCGGCAACCTTTAGTCTAACGGGTAAAGATAAAAGGAATTTTTTAACAACTTTAAAGAATATTAGGGTGCCTGATGGTTATTCAAGCAATATTTCTAGATGTATTGACTTGGTAAATCTCAAGGTGAATGTAAGTAATGATGAAGAGTCATGATTGTCATATATTAATGGAATAACTTCTACCATTAGCAATTCGCATAACATTACCTCGTGAGATTTCAGCAGTATTGATTGAGTTGTGATCATTCTTTAGACAATTATGTGGTAAGGTATTGAAAATTGAAGACTTGGAAAAATTTCAAAGCCAAATTATCCTCACTTTATGCCACATGGAAATGTTATTTCCTCCCTCGTTCTTCACAGTTATGGTTCACTTGGTTGTTCACCTTGTTGAAGAAGTTAAACTTGGAGGTCCTGTTCATTATCGATGGATGTATCCTGTTGAAAGGTAAATTATATGATTTTGTTCTAACGTTACTAACTTATAAAGTAGAAATTTTTCTTAATCGATGCTATTGTGATTCAATAATAGATACTTGGGAAAACTTAAATTGTATGTACGTAATAAGGCAAAACTAGAAGGGTCTATTGTAGAAGGATACCGTTTTGAAGAGATTCTTTCATTTTGTTCAAGATATCTGGAAAACATTGAGACTGGATGGAATCAACCTGGACGTGTAGATGATGACCCTATTGGTGATATCCAAACAGGTTCACGTGTAGCAGAATTATTTCCTAGAGTTGGAAAACCTGTGGGTGGATCTTCATATTACACCCTAACACCAATTGAAAAGTTGAGGGCTCATAGACACGTTTTAACGAATTGTCCAATAGTTGACGACTATATAAAGTAAGTAGTTTTATTCCATTTAAGTAGTTTCATCCACATTGTTAAGATTTTTTTTACACCTAATATCGGATAACCAAATAGGCAGTTCTGAAGTATTACTCACACTCAAATGAGGCGTAACCAGAGAAGTGCTACTAAGATAGACAATAAGGTTCATAGAGAGTTTTCTCACTAGTTCCGCAATCGTGTGAGTTTTCTTGAAAAAAAATAGATGTTTGTATTGAATTGGTTTTTAATAATAAGACTAATTGGATGTTAATGTTGTATCGTGTATAGATTTGCAACAATCTTGACAACATTGATGGACCAGATAAAGATGTTCTCATTAGTCTTGCTCATGGACCTTTCGATAAAGTTAAAAGTTTTACCGCGTTCAATGTCAATGGATTCAAGTTTCGAACGTTGGAACGGGACAGATATTTAAAAACTCAAAATAGTGGAGTTTTTGGCATGTTTGGGACACGAAGTTATTCAAGCAATAGTGACACCCAAATGAAATTTGGAGGGGTTCCTTATTATGGAAGATTGATAGACATTATTGTGCTTTCTATGACGGCTTCTCAGTTCCCATGTTTAATTGTGAATGGGATAATACCACAAACCCAAGGGGCATTAAGATAGATAAGTTGGGTTTTACCTCCATAAACTTTGGAAGACTATTACATACTGGAAAACATGAAGATAATGAGCCATACATTCAAGCATCCGAAGCTCAGATGGTTTTTTTACGTGGATGATGAGAATGAACAAGGATGGAGTATACCTGTTCATTTGAAGCCAAGAGACTTGTATGACACGGGTGGAAATGATGAAATTATGACACCCATTGAGCCATATCCATCACAAAATTTGGAACAAATTTTTTCTAACGATGATCCTGGAACTTCAACGACAAATGATGATAATAATTAAGATATAGTTTTTTATTATTAATAATTTTAGCTTGTTTATAACTCATATGAGACTTATGTTTTTTGTTAGTCCCTAATTAATGTATGAGATTCTTACTTTTTATATTGATTCATCATTATATAAACGAAATACCAATATATGGCATTGTCACTCTATGTTTTATTGCATAACTTATCTTTTAATTTATTGTGTTTATGTTATGCTTATTAAATTTGTAATCACTAATATAAAATTTTGATGTTTACTACTTTTAATATATTAACTTGTTTACAATTATACTTGCAGTTGAAGCCTGTTGTGAAAGAATGACTTCATCATACGAGGATATTCGCTGCAAAACAATTGAAGAGAATCAGAAAAAGATTCAGGCTCTCAATCTTAATAAACTCTCTCAATCCCTTTACAAATCATCTTCGTCTTCTTCAAAATCATCACCGGTTAGTAATAAATTAGCAATACTACTATATACAAATTAATTGTATTGATTATTGACTGATACTCACTCATGCATCTTATTTAGTCTATGAAGGGTCGTCCGAGGTTTGTACAACCAGGAGAGCTTGAAGTAAACAAGAAGCGTTTACATTCAATGACAACTCCAAAATAATCAATAACCCTTCCTCCAATCCAAACTATGAATCCCCCTTCATTAATCCAAACTACAAATCCCCCTCCGCCAATCCAAACTACAAATCCCCCTCTGCAAATCCAAACTACAATAACCCCTCCTCCAATCCAAACTACAATAATTCATCCACCAACTCAAATTGTTGAACCATCACTTTCTTCAGAGACATTTTCTCACCATGACATTTCACCCCCTCCCTCGGAAGATGAGGTTGAAGATGTTGTGGTAGAAGATGAAACTGAAGATGTTGTTCCAGTGGCTAGTTTTATATATCAGGATGTAAATGTTATTAGTAAGTAATTTAAGGCTAAAAAATATTTAAATAATTTCAATGTTTTGCATAGTTGATATGACATTATTTCGTTTACTTCTTTATGTGGTAGATGAGGCAGGTCATATTTCAAACACACGTTTATGTGTGCAAGATTTGGTTGCGAAAACAGAGTCTGATGGAACATGGATAATACTTAAATGGGATAAAGTAGGTTGTGTAATAGGACCAACTTCTTCTTTGTTAGCAGGGTATATGGGTAGAATTGTTATAATGTTTAAACACTTGCTCATAATATTCGACAGTTGGAAGAACATTCCAATGGATACAAAAACAAAGTTTTATGATACAAAGATAAAGGTATTATTTATAAACACGTACATATTTGTTAAATTAATTTCATGGTGATTATTATTTGATTTGTCAACTAATTTTTATTTTAATGGTTAGCTCCATTTTGTTGTTGATGATAGGCGTGACAAAAAATTCATACTTACTTCTGCTGCAAAGAAATGGAGGGAAGGTCGGCATCAGTTGTTTCGTAGATCTTATAAATGGGATCTCACATTGGAAGAAAATCTTGCAAAGTATCCAAAAGGCATCGACAAAAATGATTGGGCTGTTTTTGTTCAATATAAGCGGAAAGAAGAAACACATGTAATATTTGTGTTTTACTCGTATAATTGTATGTTTAATATATAAGTAATGCATTCTAACTTATCGCTATCTATAACGTGTGTTTTTATTTGTCACCGATGTAGAGAAAATCAAAACAAAATGCCAAAAATAGAGAAAAATTGAAGACTCCGCATACACTCGGATCTAAGTCGCTTGCAAGGAAGCAACATGAGTTGGTAAGTCTAAATCTATATATTGTTGATTGTATGCCTAATAGTACAAATAATTAATATTTATGCTAATTTGTAGGAATTGAGAGATGGACGAATATACACCAGAGGAGAAATGTATGCAGTTTCTCATAAAAAGTTTGATGGTTCTTTTGTCAACGAAGATGCCTACAATAATAATGTAAGTGCAAGTTAATTTTTTTGAAATATTTGTTAGTCTTCTTAAGATTTGAGAAAAGATCAAACATTTTGGCATCTCTTAGAGATGGGCAGAATCTGGTTAAATTAAATTGAGAATTGTGTTTATGTTTGAAACTATCAAACCTATTATAGATCCATGCATTAGGACACTCGTAAGTTTTATAAAGCTTACGGTGTTTAATAAAATTGTTAGTACCTTGCTGATAGAGGGTGAATCTAACTTGCTTAATCTAAGGTCTAGAATTCTAACTCAACCAAGCATAAGACTCCTATGCCTCTTAGCAATTTTACTGGAAGTATATGACTCCTATGTCTTGGTTTAGATGAAAATGCATCTTTTGGAAGTATATGACTGCTATGTCTTTGCATATTGGGAAACAATTATTTGTACTACCTCCTATACAACAACAAAAAACAAAAATAAAAAAAGAACGAAATATATATATTGAGGTAGAAATTATTTTGGTTTATACTAAGTGAAGTATAAAGTTCATAATTATAGAAAGTTCATTATTTTGATTTATAAAGTAGAAGTTATTTATACTGAGTTATAAAGTAGAAATTATTTTGGTTTATACTGAGTGAAGTATAAAGTTCATAATTATAGAAAGTTCATTATTTTGTTTATAAAATATATACTGATGTTTAGGTGCAGTACTGAGTGGAGTACTTTTGGTTTATACTTTTTGTTTATATTATTTACTTTGACATTTGTAATACTAAGCAATTTTAAATATGATAGAAAGTTTACTATATTAACTAGCAGAACCAAAATACTTAGTTGGTTAATAAGTGATGAATTAATGGTTTTAACAATAGGTGTTGATCCCATATATTAGTTTCGAAAATGAAAATGTTACGAAAAATATGATCCTGGTTTGATTTATTTGCAAAACAGATATTGTCGAATGAAATTGTCCATATCATATTGATGTTCTTTTGCATGTGTAGGAAAAATTACAAGCTGTAATTAAAGACTTTGCGTCTGAAAGTGAGGCATTTAAGAAAGTCTTTGGAAAATAACATCCTGGATATGCTCGTTGTATGGGACTTGGAGTTACGCCATCTCAGATTATTAAATCTACGAGATTGGCGTCTTATTCTGAAGAAAATGCAAAACTAAAGGAAATGCAAGAAGAAATTATTGCAATTAAAGAAAAGAATTCTAAAATTGATGAATTGATGGAGGAAGTCGCACGATTAAAGCAAAAGGACATTGCTAGACAAGAGGAAATTGAACTCTTAATGCAAATACATCATTCTAGTGGAAGACAAGTATATTATTTGATGATATTAAAGTTAAAGATATTGAGTATTATTTTAAAAAGAGTATATTATTTTAATAATATTTTTCTCCAGGGATTTGAATCACCCGCTGATGGTAGACGTTCTTCTAAGTCTAGCTACCGACTTATAGATAATAGATCATCAAGAAAGACTCATTAGACAGTTTTAAATTAATTAGATTATGAACATTCCTATGTATTTTTGGCATTATGAAACTTATTATTATAAAATGTTGATTTGATATGTTCTTGATTTACTGTACTACAAGACATGATTATGAAACTCGTATTTTATTGAAATTATAATGCTTATTTGATATTAGATGTTTATAATTGAAATTTTATTATGTTAAAAAGTGATAAAAAAATAATGTTATAAAAAAAGAAAATTAAACTACAAAAAGTATTTAAAATAAAGAAAAAACGATTATAAAAAATAATGTTATAAATAAAAAATTTGAGATTTTAAAAATTTAAGTAAAAATAAAAAATTTGAATTAATATTATTTCAGATAAAGATTAATAACGGTTTAAACTTGCTAAAAGAAAAAACTAAATAATTTGTAGCATTATAAACCGTTACTAAATAAATAATATAAAGAATTTTCAAATCAAATTACGACGGTTTGAAGCGTCAGGATTTCAATTGACGACGGTTTAAAACCAACGCAATCTAAATTGAAAGTAGAATCTAGACGAAAATTAACGACGGTTTGCAACCGTCGCAATATATAATTCAAGACGGTTTTCCTGACTCGCAATCTAACGACACATGGAGCGACGGTTTTAGAAACCGCCGTAATTCAGCCTGGGGACACACTACGACAGAACCAGAACCGTCGCGACCTTCACTTTGTGGCGGTTCAAACCGCCGTAACATGCCAATTTTAACCGTGTAATTTGCCAATTTTCTTGTAGTGCATCCTCGTTCCAGAATTGAAGTTGCGTTTCTCTCTCTGTTTTGCACTCAAAATATGCTTCAGCTTCCACCCCAAATTCTATTTCTCTCAAATATTTTATCTTCAACAATAATAAAAACCTAAATATTTTCTCCAACAACAAACCAACTCATTAAATTTCTTGCTGGATTCAAATTCAAAAACAATTTTTTACATTTTCATCAAATTCATTTGTTAAGGTATACATCGAAAATGATTCTGTTATTATTTAATTTATATTGGATTGCATGGGCTGATTTAGAGTCTGTTCTTATATTGAAGTTTGAATTTTTATTGAATTTTTGTGTAATATGTTAGAAAATGAATGTGAAAACATGAGAAAATGATAACTTTAATATATGTTAACTGTTAAAATTTGTTAGAAAATGATAACGGTTAGAAAATATGTTATAAAACATATTATTTTTAAAAATAGAATTATTATATATTTTATTATCATTATTATAATTAGTATTATTATATTTTTTATTTTGATACTAACTATTATTATTTTTAAAAGCAGAATAAAAATAAATTATTAAAAATAGAATAACAAATTTTTAAAAACAAAATATATATTCTTAAAAACATAATATTATTATTTTTAAATAGAATATTAATGGAATTGTGATTTGCATATTCACTATTAATTTTGGAATACAAGATTTTCTGTTACATTGCAGTCAGACCCTTCCTAACTATTTATAGTCATACAAACTTTATCTCATTGTAACTACCTATGGACCATAAAGCCAAGGGCCCAATAACAACAATGACTCTAGCTGGCCCAATATTGATTTATACACTAATACACCCCCTCAAGTTTAAGGTGGTGGCAAGGACACAACTTTGAGCTTGCTCCTTAGATCTTTGAAAGCAGTGTTGGGCAAGGGTTTTGTCATTATATCAGCTAACTGAGCTGAAGCTGGAACATGCTAAATTCTAAGTGTGTTGATTACCACTCTTTCTCTTGCGAAATGGATGTCAAGCTCGATGTGATTGGTTCTAGCATGTAAAATCGGATTGTGGCTCAACAACACAACACTAAGATTATCGCACAAGAGTGTGTGAGGGAAACATTTAACCTGTAGTTCTTCTAGCAAAGACTACAACCACAACAAATCAGAAGTCATGTGTTCTAGAGCTTGGTACTCCGCCTCTGCGCTGAATCTTGCAAGCAGAGTTTGCTTCTTGGAACTCCAGGAGATTAAGTTTGGACCTATGTAGATGCAAGTTCCTGATGTTCAACTCATGTCATCCAAATCATTGGCCCAATCTGAATCACTGTAGACTCGAATTGATAATTCTTAATTCGAATTGGCACTGAGATACCTTAGTATCCTCTTAAACCATGCTTCAATGGTTATCCAGAGGAGTAGACATAAATTGACAAGCCTTATTCACACAAAAGGCTATATCAGGTCTAGTGAGAGTGATGTATTGAAGAGCCTCTACAATGGATCGATACAGCTGAGGATCTTGCTGAGTTTACAATGGCTAAACATAGGTGCAACTATACCATTTGCTTAATCCATATTGAGTTTGCTGAATAGATCTCTAATGTACTTGGTTTGTGTGAGAATGAGTGAGCTAGTTTTCTGATGTTTTACCATAAGGCCAAGAAAGTACTCAGGTTTCCCAAGCTTCTTGAGAGAAAATTTTCCATTTAGCTTTTAAATGAGCTTATGAATCAGAGGAGATGAAGAACTTGTAATGAGTATATCATCTACAAATACTAAAGCATAAAGAGTTATACCTTGATGTTTGTAAATAAACAAGGAATAATCACACATGCTTGCTACAAAGCCAAACTGAAATAGTGTTTTGTGCAACTTTTCATACCATGACATGGAGGCCTGCTATAGGCCATACAATGCTCTGTTCAGTTTACACGCCAGATTCTTGTTTTCATGTTGAAACCCTGGAGGTTGTACCATATATACCTCTTCTTCAAGAGCTCCATTTAAAAAGGGTTTATTTATGTCAATTTGTTGGACATCCCATTGATATGTTAAGGCCAGAGTTAAGAGCACTTTGATAGTAGCCGGTTTGACAACTGGGGAGAAGGTTTTGGGTAGTAAAAGCCATATTGTTGGTTGAAGCCTTTGGCCACTAGCCTGGCTTTGTACTTGTTGAGAGTACTGTGACACCCCGAAAATAATTCGGTAATTAAATAATTATGATTTTAATTATTAAATTAATTGAGAGCATAGTTTATTTAATATATTGAATTATTGAGATTAATTATGGATTTATTGGATGTATGTGGAGTAAGGTGGGGTGTGAGGAGTAAAAGACTCTACTCACATTTATTGATTTATTTAATTTATGTTAAAAAGGAATAAAAGGAATTAAATAAGAAAAGAGGAAAAAAGGAATCATTTTGGAGAAAACAAGATACGTGAAGTGAGAAGAGAAGGAAAGAAGGAAAAGACCTAGAGAGCGAATCAAGAACCCACAAGGTAAGGGTGATTTCGATCGGTTATTGCTTATTATAGGTTTTGATGTTAATATTATAGACCATGGCATGTTAGGAATCTATGTTTAGGAAATTCTAGGTTTCCATGGATGTATACCTAATAGTGTCGGGTGTCGATTGAGTCCGATTGTGTCGTAATATGTATGGAATATGATTAGAGTGTCGAGATGAAAATAGATGATGGAAATATGTTGTTTGATGAGATAGATGATGCCAAATGATGTATTTTAGTGTTTCCCATGTTGGAGTTCGTATGGGTAAAATGGGTTTAAATGAAAATGGAAGGATCAAAAGTGTAGAAAATGACATTTTAACATGGGAACCGGTTCTGTATGGGTAGGAACCGCCCTTTGAAAATTTACAAAGAACTGAAAATACACGTGGGAACCGGTTCTCGTATGTGTCGGAACCGGTTCCATACATTTTTCCAAAGAACGAGGTTTTGAACTTTTAGGAACCGGTTCGATATGTAGGAACCGGTTCCAACTCCAAATTTTGAAAAATGTCAAACTTTGAAAATTGTAACTTTCAAACCGTAAGTCCGCTTTGAGCGCCGCTTTGACGTTACTTTCTAAATTTAATGCTCTATTTTATGAACTGAAAATATTTTCCAAAACTTGAAGTTATTTTGAAAATAAGCCAATTTCTGAGATAAGTGACTTTTGACTGACGCATAGTTAATGGTGTGTAGTGGAGATCCTGTGTTGATGGATGTACTGATCATGTATAGATGTATTGGCATGTTTACACTGATGTTAGATGTATGCATGATGGATTGATATATCATGTTGATTGGTTTGCATGTTTATGCTGATGTTGATTGTATGCATGATTGGTTGAGATATCATGTTGGATGGTTTGTTTCAGTTATGTTGAATTGATGTATTACATAGACTGATTAATGTTGCATGCTATTGATGTGCGTGCATATGCATTGTTTGGTGAAGTTAATTCCCATTGTGCGGAATTTGGCTTGGATTGCCGATAACCGATACCCGAGTGAGGATGGGTGGTTAGGCCGGATTCGTGTCCGAGTGGTTATGGACGAATCGATGGTACTGTATCCGGTTGATGGTGGATCAGTGTTGGTGACTTGGTCACGAGTCGGTACCGCATGCATTGAGTCTGCATTATATTTGTATGAAGTGGTAACATGTTAGGATGTCTTCCAGTGTTACTCTTCGTTGATTGTTATGATTAAGCATGATGAATATGGTTGTGTGTGTGAATCTGAATTTATGTTAAGTGGGTGAAATAATATGCTTGTGATATATTATTGATTGAAAGACTTATAATATGCTTTAATTATGAGAAGTCTCACCCTTACTTTACCATTTCAGATTAAATTAGCAGCTGAGGAGTCGGTGAGGATGGCTCTAGAGCTTATCTTTTAGTCCGTGTGTCAGTGTCATGCTCTGATTAGATTGTAACACTGGGGAACGCTTAGTTAAGAGAATCATTACTGTTTAATTATTTTGGATTTGAATTCCTTGATGACCTTGATGTCTTATTAATTTTAATTTTGGTATTTCTGCTGTGTAAGACATGGTTTTACAATTATTGAATTGTTGGATGATGATCCTCAGTGTAGCATGGCTACTGTTTGAATGAAGTCTATTTTGGTTATTAATTGTGACATCCCTTATTATACCGTGTTAAACTCTGATTAAAGATGATTTAGACATTAATTTAATTAATATATTCGGGGTATTTAGATGGGGTGTTACAAGTACCATCATAATTTTCCTTGATTCTAAACACCCATTTGCAGCCTATGTCTTTTCTATAGGATGGAATATATGTAAGAGTCCAAGTCTGGTTGGCAAGAAGTGCATTGTACTCTTGCTTCATGGCTTCAAGCCAGTGTGGCTGAGCTAGAGCTTGTTTAACTGTTGTTGGTTCAATGTGAGCTAAGAAAGTTTTAGGTTTCAAATTGCCTGTTTTGCCCCTGGTTACCATGGGATGATTGTTGGTAACTAAGGGTGTTTTACTCATATTGTCATGAATAAAGGGAGATAAGGAAGACCTCAAATAAATAGGACTAGGAGAACTGCTATGGTGAACAGACTCAGACAGAAGCACAAAGTCATAATGATATGTTGTGTGCTCAAACTCAAGAGGAGAAGATAAACTATTATGATTAACTAAAGTATCCAGAGGTTGTTATTGAGAGGTTTCAGACAGAGACTGCTAAGTGTTATTGGATGTGACATTAGGAGCAATGTGGACCTAACCTGTGGATATGTCATTATGACTCAGGGGTGCACCAAACTGTGTATGACTAGATTTTATGCTTTCTCTAACAGAGCATTGTATTGATTTAGAGTAGACTGGGTGCAATCTAGGTATAGATAGAGACTTGGGGATATGACCACTATCAATTTGAGCAGAACTGCCTATTAGGGAGGTATAGGGAAACTTGGTTTCATTGAACACAACATCTTTTGATATGTAAATTATGCCTTCCTTACTTAAACACTTATGGCCTTTGTGATGAGGTGATATTCCTAAGTAAATGCACTCTAAAATTCTAAGTTGCAGTTTATGTTTGTTAGAGGGTATGAGATGTGGGAAACAAGAACATCCAAAGGTTCTGAGACTTTTGTAGTCAAGGATATGATTGAAAAGAGCATGATAGGGAGAGGTAAATTTTGGATAATTAGAGGTAGGCAGACTATTAAGGAGATAGACAACAGAAGTAAAGTTGTGGTTTCAGAACTCAATAGGAATGTTAGCATGTTCCAAGAGTGTTAACCCTATTTCCAGTATACTCCTATGTTTTCTCTCCACACTTCTATTTTGATGTGATGCATGAGGGCATGTTAGCCTATTAATTATTCCTAAATCATTTAATTATTTGGTGAATGGTCGAAATTCACCTCCAAAGTCAGTTTGCACAGCTTTGGTTGGAACTTGGAATTATGTATGAACATAGGATAATAATTGTTTTAAAATGATTAAGGCTTTAGACTTTTGTTTCAGAAAATATAGTCAAGTGTATTTAGTGTAGGTGTCAACAATTGCCATATAGTAAGAATATCCTTGACTAGAAGGATTACGGGAGGGACCCCACAAATCAACATGAACTAACTCAAAAAGAGCATAATAATCAGTTTGAGATAATGGAGCATGTAACCTATGAGATTTACCAATGCTACAAGAGCTACAAAACTCAATTCAATCTTTATTAGGTAAAGAAATGTTACATAGTTTCAATATAGATTTGAGTGCTACAACATTAGTGTGACCTAGTCTATTGTGCCAAAGAGAAAATTTAGTTGCACAACTATTTAAGAGTTTTGTGGATTGATCTGTAGATGACATATTGACTATGTTAACAGTTGGATAAGAGGAAGAATCCACTGACACTGTTGAGAAACAATGCAGTCCACTAGTATCCAGGAATCCTTCTAAAAGAACCTCCTTAGATACCTGATATTTGACAAAGCAGGTATTAGCATGAAATTCAAAGAATACATTGTTGTCTTTGGCAAACTTGGATACAAAAAGGTTTCTAGTGATGCTAGGTACATGAAGCATATGACTTAATGATAAAGTAGTGTTAGGTGATATATGATATTTAATTTGAGTTAAGCCAATTGATTTGATTCTTAGACTTTGGCCATTACCAACCAGAACCTGATTTGAGCCATTATATTTGTGTGTATGTTGCAGTAATGTGTTATTAAGAGTTAGGTGATGGGATGAAACTGAATCAGCAAACCATGCTTGTGACTCCAAGTTTGGTGGAACCTGAAGATCTTTTTGATGAGCTAAGAAAGTTTATTCTTGGATAGAGCTTAACTCTTAATTCATCTACTCATCCTTAGGTTAAGCATTTTAATTTGATGCTTGATTCTTCGATGAAGTTAGTTCAAATTTCTCATCATATATGTGCCTACAATCCAAGACTGAATGGCCATTTTTTCCACAAAGTTGACATGTTGGTTTGTTCCCAGTGGTGTGATTCACACGAGCTCTACCACAACTTTTCCTCTGAAATTTCCTCTGCCTCTAGATTATTGAAAGCCACATCTGGTAGCTTTGGAGTGAGAAGTATCCTTAGATTAAGCAAGGTTTGTAGTGGCATTGGCGAGTGCAAGTTCTTGACGATACTTGTCAAGTTGTGCTTCTTGCACATACGACAATGCTTCAATTTCATATAGATTTGGCGGTTCAAGATTTCCATACACCATCATAATGAACGGATTATACTCCTCTAGAAGACCTTGCAAGATTGCATTGATTTGGTCACGTTCAGATATCGGTTCACGTACGGCAAAAAGTGCATCTACAATAGCATGAATTTGAAGAACAAATTTAGAGATTGAGAGATTTTCCTTCTTTGTGACCTTCAACTCAGCTCTTAGTTGATGCACTCTAGCTTTCATCACTGCAGTGAAGTATTTGTGAATTTGATCCCATATTTGGTATGAGTGCTTGCAAGATAAGACTCGAGGAAGCATCAATTCAAAAATTGTTGAGAGAATCCATGTGAATAATGCTTGATCTTGAAATATCCAAGATTCGTATTCATCAGATCTTATGTTGGCAAGTCGATCTTCATCGTTCTTGTACATCACAGGAATTTGCAGATTAATGACGAATCTATGCATTTTATGAGCAAGAATGATACCTTTAACTTGATGGTTCTAGAGGAGAAAGTTCTTATCCTAAAGCTTGATGAAGAGTTTGGGCTCAAACACTGTGCGATTGGAAGAATTTGCAAACAACGATGACTGTGTCACCGTGTGTTGCGGTTGCGAATCTGAATCTGATTATGATGCCGCCATGGAAGGAGCTTCTCTGAAGCTTTTGAGGAAACACAACCTTCGAGTAGATGAAGAGAAAGAGATGGGCTTCGGAATAAAGGCTCAGAAGAAACAAATGAATGGCAGAAGGTGAAATGGATTATAGGCGATTGATACCATAATGGAATGGTGATATGCTTTGCATATTCACTACTGAATTGATTAATTTTGGAATACAAGATTTTTGGTTACATTACAGTTAGAATTATTATTATTATTATTATTATTATTATTATTATTATTATTATTATTTAAAAACAGAACATTATTATCATTTTTAAAAACATAAAAATAATAATAATAATAATAATAATAATATTATTATTATTATTATTATTATTATTATTATTATTAAAAACAAGATATTATTGTAAACTACTTAACTAAGATTATAACATGTTTAGAAACTCCTCAATTTACTCTTTCATGCTGTTTGGCCTTACACTATAAAATATCTTTATTTATAATTTACTAATTGATTGTAAATTGGTCTATCAACAACTACCATTGATACAAGTGGCACAATTTTTCATTATTTTTTGCCAATGAAAATCAACCTTTTTCATTCCTTATTTCTCTCTATTGAAAACCCAAAACATCTGGATTCAGATCCTCTCCAACCTTTTTCATTTTGTCTTGCCTCCTGCTCCATTTTTAGTCATTGAATTTTCTTTAAGGGTATGATGACTCATGTTTATATCATTTTTTTATTTCTTTCTCTCTCCACCCTTAGATTTTGAGTAGAATGGGTAAGCATGAGACAATAAATTAGAGAGGATCTAATTTTAAAACATTTTGTTTCTATCTTTTTTCTTATCTCTTCTCTTCTCATCTCTTTCCCTCCAAACCCTAGAATCGTCGTTGTCGAAAGCTATGGAACTGAAGAAGGTAGACATTAAAGAGAATGACCACGGATTAGAGATGGGTTGGCTATTGGATTAAAGGGTTTATCACAGTTCCTCTCTCAGTACAAGGTCACATGATTGTTCCTAAATTTTTACCTCATTGATATGATTTGTTATACTTCTTTCATTGATTTTGCATTTTGGTAAACTAATAAGTTTCATATTGTTATTAAAGTTTCTAATTGTATTTACAATACTTGGCAATGTAGGGTTATGTGTTATCGTTCAAAGCGTTTCAGGAAGATTCAGATAATATGAGTGTATTTACTATGATTTTGCATTCTGATAAAACAAATTTGTTTTTGATTCATTTTATGGTTTTACATCCCCATCTAACAATGTTGCATTTTGGGTTAAAAAAATTATATTTTGTCAATTTTGATGTTGTTTGCAAGTGTGGGTCATTTACTATCCTTATTATCAATGTTACTCAATTGTCTTTTTTCAGGTCCAGTTTTAAGGTGTCAAGATGGTGTAAAGATGTTCATGTTCACTTTCTTCTCCCATATCTAGTTTCTTCCCTTTTCATATGAATTATGAATTATGTTTATTGTTTTTTTAGATTAGTTTGGTTTTTGAAAATATTTACCTATGTCTTGGATTTTTTTCATGGCGATGAAGTTGAATGAGATCTGTTTTTTGGAAGTTCTGAGTTAAATGAGTTTTGTTTATGGATATTGTTTTATGATTTCATTTTTTGTTGATTTGATGTTTAGAAAATATTGAGGTTAGTTTTGAATGGTTTACCAATGCAACTTGTGTGGAGCAACTATAAGATCGTAAACATCGTCTCAGGTTGATGAAGAAGCACATTAATTTTCTTATCTACAAAAGAATTTCGCTAACATTATATCTATGAATTTTTATTTGTTGAAATTTAGTTTGTACCATAGTTAAAAACTTTAATCCTGATCAATATGTTTTTTCTGGAAATAGTAGGCCCTCCCTACAAGCTTATTTATGGTAATGGTATCGTTATTATTCACTTTCAGTTGCTTCAATTGGATGATATAGTATATGTATTGTTTGGATTAATAAGTTATCTATTGTTTGAATATCAGAGATACTGAATGATATGATCCTTTCTTACCTAGGCTCTTGTGTATGTTTCACGTTATGCTAAAACTTTGAATCTATTTGCTGAATTTTTTACTTTTGTACCATCTTTTTACACTCTTATTGCCAAAATGTCATCCATTTCACATATATATTCCAATGTACCATCCGTTCAAACAAAAAAATTGGGAAGATAGAACCCCCACCCATTCAAAGGGCGGGGCCTTTGATTTTGTTAAAGCAGTCGCCCATTAGGCTGGCGGTGCTTTTAATAATTCGTTTTTTTTTAATTTTAATATTTAAAATTAAAAGAAAATTATATATGTTTAATAAATATATATATATATATAAATTAAAATAAATATTAAATATAATAATAAAAGAATATTAAAGAGGCTTTCATTATTTTATTATTTAATTACAGATCCGCCACTAGAATGAGCGGAGACTTTTCAATATTTTATTATTTAAGTACAGGTCTGCCACTGCAATGGGCGGAGGCTTTCATTATTTTTTTATTTAAGTACAGGTCCGCCACTACAATGGCCATAGACTTTTATTATTTGATTAATTTTGTACAGGTCTGCCACTGCAATGGGTGGAGGCTTTCATTATTTTATTATTTCAATACAAGTTTGCCACTACAATGGGCAGGGGCTTTCATTATTTTATTATTTAAGTACAAGTTCGCCACTGCAATGGGCGGAGGCTGTCATTATTTTATTATTTAATAATTTTAGCTGTGAACTATTAATACCATTGATGTTGGATGATCTTCATTACACTTACACACAACTCTTCATTTCTCTCTTAAAACTGTTGAACACGCAAAAATTGGAGCAATTTGATAGGCACTTGGCAGGATGGTTTGGGGAAGAAATGGCTGAAGGTGAAAAGATCCAAAAGATTGAGAGGCTAGTTATGGAGCCTGGCTTAAACGGACCAACTCGTTCTTGGAGACTTGTTCACAACAATGCATGTGTCCTTATGATGATGATTGAATCAGCCGAGATTATTTTGATGATTGTGATATCCTAGAATTTTTTATGTGTTTGTTTGAAGTTGATGATGATGTTTAGGTTAATTGTTGTTGTCAAAGACTTATTTCTATTTAAGCATTTAATTTATGTGTGTGTTTTGAACTTGTTGATGATGTTTAGGTTAAATGTTGTTGTTACTTATTAAAGTTTGTTCAAGTATCTATTTTATATGTTGTCTTATGGAGGTGTTATTTATATTAAATGCAAAATTACTAGTGGGTGGAACACTTAATTTTTTGATTTTATTATATAATACAACTTTGAAGCTTAAAAAAAACTAATTGTTACTAGTTCTTACATTGGGGCATCGCGTTCGGTTGTGACCTGGAAGACGATACAATGCACATTTTCTCTCGAATTTATCAAATGTGTCCATTTCTATTGTAATATGGGTGCTTGCAGGGCTAACTTTCTTATTCCTCCTCATGATTGGGTTATGGAAAATCTGATCTCCCTCATAAGTGGGCCAATATACATCTAATGGTAGAACTAGAAAACTTGTGTTGTAAATCCCAAATAGGTTAGCCACCTTGTAAACGTAAGCCAATAAAAGATAGGCATGCACCACAAAACATGCAGCGATAACATGTGAACAAGGGAGGCGGTATGCTTGAAATTTTCTGCAGTCACACCAATGATCTCTTAAGTTGACCCTGTAACGTCCCATAGGCTTCCCCTCACCGTGGTCAATGGTTTCCTTCATATTGAAAGTGTTATTATTGTAGTAAAAAAAACTTACCCGATGTGTGGAGGATTTTGATGTTTCTTATTTCATCACCTTCACGCATTACTCTGTAAATGTTTGGTCAGAATTCAAAACTGCACTCCACTTTGCACCCTTTTCAGCAAAGAGTGTTCTCATCCTATAGTACGTTTCTTGTACCAATATTGTGATGTGCAGATTATGAGTGCCTTTGAATACAGAATTCAGTGACTCGACAAGGTTCGCTGTCATGTTCCCCATCAACGACCCTCATGAAATGCCCTCGTCCATTTTTCAACTGGAATATTTTCTATCCACCTCAAAGCATCAGGGTTATCCATGCCAATCTTTTGACGATAATACCTAAGCGTTGGTTGGTTTAACGCATACCCTATATGGTTTAAGAAAAATGTGTTAATATTATGGTGTACTATTAATGATACATAAAAAGTGTATAAAAGCGGCTTACCCATGTTGATCATTGTTTTCTGGAGGTTTCGGTCCTTGATTTCCTTAACAAAATTATGCGTGATATGTTTAATACAATAAACATGGACAAATGGAGGATTATGCCAACCATTTTCAGGATTTTTGTATGTGCTTTCGATATATGTGTGTTTATCGGAAATCAAACATAAATCAAGTTAAGGAGCTACATGCATTCTCAAGTTCTTTAGAAAAAACCCCCAACCATCCGTCGTTTCACCTTCTACAATGGCAAAGGCAATTGGGAAAATATTATTGTTTCCATCTTGTGCTACTGCCATTAGTATTGTACCCTTATATTTACAATATAGCCAGGTACCACCAATCTACAGTATAGGCTTGCAATATGCAAAATCTCGTATGCATGGTTGAAATGCCCAAAATAATCGGTGGAATATTTGTTTTCGATCAACAACAATTTTGTCATCTGTATACACCAGAACTGTTTTCATTTCTATCATTCTACCTAGAACAAAAGCTTGAAGTACTAAAAGTAATTTGGAAGATCATTGTAAGACTTTTCCCAATTTCTATAAACTTGTTCGATTTCCCTATACCTTAAAATCCATGTTTTCTTATAAGACGGAGTGTATTGGAATATAGAAACAATTTCATTAACACATACACTCTCTTTAATAGAGGGATCTTTTTTAACAAGAGGCATTAATTGTTCACTCATCAAACGAGAGCTTAGCTATCGATGATCTCGATTAAAGACATTCGTTGAACAACTATGTAGGGGATCCATGATTTCTATCTCCCATAGCTCGGATCTTTTCCTGCAAGATACCACCAGATGAAATTTGCAACCACTGTGCTTACAACGGATTTGATATCTCGTCGTGTCAGAAACTAATACCTTGAAATCAACAGCGAGTTTCATGTGATACTTGGATATCACAAGCATACAGTCAGATTTGGTTTTGAACTGGTTACCAACAACTATGTCATCTTCCAGGGCAATACGGGGATTGTTGGGCCATTCAAATGATGAATCGTCACCACTTGTTCCCAAAGTGGTCATATGGGCAGGTGGACAATACACATTCTCAAATGGAATGTGTTGTTCATTTATGTTGAGTGCATATGCCTCGTCACCATCTCCTTCTTCAAATAAGGTGGCGAACAATTCATCAGCTTGCGCCTCAATCTCTTCTTCTTCGTCATCGTCTTCAACGTCTTCGTTTGGTATTATGGAGACTGGTTCAGCTTCAATAGGGTTGTTGATTTGGAATTTGATGTATAAACCAATTGCATATAACCCAAAAAATTCATGATTATAAAACATCGTTTCCATGTCATCGTCATCTCGGACTTTCAATGGAACATATTTCACGTGGTTATCACCGAAATGAACAACATTTAGATATATAATTTGTAAGACATCTCCATATTGCATCCTTGTTTGAATCATCTCCTTCGGGTATTCAAACTTATCATTTTTACGTAGTATGAATTGACAAACATCAGTATTTTTGAATATAATGCCCATATCATCAGAGAAAAGGATCTCTCCATTGTAATAAGCATCAACCACTTAGTAAGGTGTTTGAGACATGGTTAATTTCTATGTGAACAAATGTGTTTGAGTTTGATTTAATAAAAAATGCATGCATCAAGTGCTCCATTTAAATGATACAAATTTTGTCTTTTTCACAATATTTTAACAACATTTCATATTCTTCTTGACCAGTCAATGGTCAAGATTCCCACATTAAAGAAACCGCCTTTTGCATGTGCAGAGCTATTAATTTGCATAGAACCACCACCCAATGCTTCTGCACGTCTAGCAGGAAAAAGCTACACAACCATCCATCACACATGCGGGTGTCAGAAGAAAAAGCAACACAACCTCCCATTACCATTGCGGTGTGTCATAGGAAAGGTGAAGGCCCGTCCATTACAAGGGTGAATGCTTTAAATGCTATTTGCATGCAAGATTCCACGCACAAAAGCATGCATGCTATATTTAAATTTTCCCAACCATATCCTTACTCCATCAAAATTTTCCCAACCATCTTCTAACTACATTAAATTTTTTATAAATACCATTCAAATTTCTATATATTCTACACAAAATCACCATTCCTCCACTCTTTCTCTTCATATAATCTACACAATATCACTCTTAGTCCACTCTTTCTCTTCATCATATACACATATTGTCTTTGTTAACTCTTGGAGATGATCATCGAGGAACGTTTGCAAACATAATTGCATATGTAAGTATATTTACATATCTTATATGCAAATTGTATATTTTTTCCTAACCATATTCTAACATTAACTATTTTATTTTGTAGAATAAAAAAAGTTTAGGCCTCGTACTCATGCGTATGTGGGCATAAACGATTATATTCATCCGTATTTGATCCAAGCCGGTTTTGAACACGTCTGCAACATAACATCATATGGTGTTGATATAAAATATATTCTCGCATTGTGTGAAAGATGGAGGCCAGAAACACACACTTTTCATCTTCCAACAGGTGAAGCCACTGTCACACTAGAAGATGTTCACTTGTTGATGGGTTTACGTATAGACGGTTTGGCGGTTAATGGGAGAACAAATGTGAACTACGCCATAGCTCAAGAACTTTTGGGTGTTAAAATGCCAGAATCGTCTAAAAGGGGCCAGTCCATTAAAATTACTTGGCTAAGAGAAATATACGATGCATTTGTTTTAGATGAAAATTCTACCATCGAGCAAATTCATCAAAAAACTAGAATTTATATTTTATTACTTTTTTGCTTGTTTATTATTTCATGACACTAATGGTAATACAATACATCTCATGTATTTACCATTATTATCTGCTTTTAATAAAATAGATCGATACAGTTGAGGATCTGCAGTTTTATCGCATCTATACCAAAATTTGTATAGATGCGCTAAAAATAATGTTCATAATTTTGTCGCTTGTTCAACACTACTACATGCTTGGGGGTGGTCAAGGATGCCGAGTCTTGTACCTAGGAATCGTAATCCATTTCACTTTCCATACGCAACCAAGTAAGTTGAAACTTCTATACTTTCTAAAATAAAATTAGTTCTTCAATTAATTTACTTCTTAAACTTATTTAATTATTTTTTTAGGTGGTCTGTCTATGGGATGGATTAGGAGAAGACTCCTCATCATTGTGCATCTGGTTATCGCATTTTCATCGATTATTTTCAAGAAACTGATGTAATTTTCTCAACCATAGATTATTAGTAATTATTTTTACTTTATATACTTTGTTAAATTAATATATTTCTTAATATTTTATAACAGTTTACGTGGAGGCCCTACCTAGGACTTAAAGATTTGGATCCAAATGATAGTCATGTGTGGAGTTCAAAAACACTTATTATCTGTTTTACTACTGTGGATATGCATCTTACAAATAGGATTAAACTCCAATTTGGAATTCTTCAAGGCATACCTGATGCTCCAGAGTGCATGGATGTGTATCACAAAATTAATGTGAATGACCAATGGTCTCATAATCCGTGGAAAAATCATTTGAAGGAAGAGCATCATTAATGGCACAACCGCGTAGATAAAGTCTTACAAGGAGATATCCTGCCAGATGATTGTAAGTCGAGTACGGATTACATGGATTGGTATAAGTCTGTTTCATATTTGTATTTGTCACCACATAACTTTTTATTTGACCCTCGTAACCAACCAACATATTTAACGTCCAACACACCAGACCATCATAAAGCACTTACGCCCAACCCCCATTCATGAGCAACCAACAACCATTCCCTAACATCCATCAAAATTTCCTTAACACCCAACTACCTTTCTTCCCAACACAAGCACCTGTTACCCCAAGCCAGCGGTCCCATCAACATACTCCTTCACCTAATCCATCTCAATGGGGAACCCAACAACAATTTTCACATTTTCCCCCCTCTACATCACACAACCTACCAGCTACTTCATTAACTCTACAAACCCCACATGACCCCAACTACCAAACACCCCAACAACAGATGCCTTTTTTCCAACCGCAGCATTTTACCGCACCTGATTGCTACCAACCCACAATACATAGTCAAATGTTTACCAGTAACCTACCAAATTGAAATTGAGAGGGAACCAGATTAAGTTATGGCAGTGCAACTGAAACAGACTTTACCAATGAAGACATGATATAGGCATTTTTGAATTGTGACAGTGACGTTGGACCTTCAACTCAACCACAACATGCAAAGAAACGTCACAGAATGGTCCTACTGGCCACCAGACAAGCTTCTCATTGTGGAACTCACCAACGCTTGACACGACCCGGTCATAACCTGCACTAGAATTAAATTATTTTTCATGTACTATTTTCTTCTATTTGTTTTAAATGTTGGTTTAAATTAATGAATTAATGTATTATTATTTTTAATTGTTTTTAATTTTAATTACTACTTAATTATAATATAAATAAATTATTAAAAAAATTACAATATAATTACTATTTAATTATAATATAAATAAAATATTAAAATAAATTACAATATAATTACTGAAATAAATAAATTATAATATAATTATTATTTAATTATAATATAAATAAATTATTAAAGTATATTTAAAAACTTTTAGAAATAAATATAAAACTGAAACGTAAAAGAAAAAATTGGTTTCCAAGCTACCGCCTATGCAATGGTCGGTTCCTCTTTATTTTTTTACACCACCGCCCATATCCTAGCGGATCACTTTCATTTTGTATATATCTGCCCATTTTAAGGGCGGTTATTATGTTCCACTACAAAATTTGTTTGAACTGATGGTAGATTGAAATATATATGTGAAATGAATGGCATTTTGGCAATAACGTTGTAAAAAGATGGTACAACAGTAAAAAAAATTCTTATTTGCTTATCCCTGAATCCTGATGTTATATTAATTTTTCAATTTAGTTAATATTATTAGGTCTCCTTTTAAACTACTTTTTTTTTTAGATATGCGCAATATATTGATGTTTTATTTTCTTTTTTGTTGGGATATGAGTTTTAATTAGCGGTGTACGCAAAATTTGGACCTAATGTATAAATATGTTACAGCTCGCAGTCTATAGAGAATTTTTCTTGCTATACTACAGTTATACTTGACACCCCTCAAACAAGGTATTTTTACTAAAATATTCCTGAAAAAATATCGGAAATTTAGAAATTTCTAGTACATATCAAAAATTTCGTGATAAATACCAGAAATTATGCGATAATTACCATTTTACCGTCCTTGATGAAAATTTCCAGAAACTTTAAAATTTTGGTACCGTATATTTGAAATTTCCGAAATGCATAAATAGTTAATATGAATACCGGAAATTTGAAATTTTTGGTGCCAAAACAGTACCGAGTTTTTCGAATCTCCGGTATGTATTTCAATTCAAAATAAACCGAAAATTTAAAATTTCTGGTACTGTTTTGGTATCAAAGATTTCAAATTTTCGGTAATACTGGAACTTAAATTTTTTAAATATCTTTTACACTTATAAACTTATACAATAAAATACACGATAAAATATGAAATTGTGGTAATATATAAATAAAATTAATGTCATACATAGATACATTACAAATAAAATACAATCACTCTCCAGACAATACTGCCCAATGTCTGAACTGACCCGCATATGTTGATTCCCATCCTTTTGCAGCATCGGAATAATTATCCTTTCAACGATCTGTGGCGGGAGGCAGACAACTGGGTTCAATTTTATCAGAATCCAATGATTTCTGTTGACAAAACCAACAACAACAATTGTATGACGGCTTGTGTACATGGGTGGAGGTATGAGAAGCGGGAAAAATATCGTGCTAATACTCATGGAAAAAGAGAGGAAAAAAACAACACCATATCTACAAGCAATAGGGTAACCCATATCTGGAATCGACATCCATTTCTCCTTACCCTAACGACCCAAGTGTTTCACGATTAATGAATTCCTCACATAAGACACAGTGTCGTAGAACACCTTGGAAAAAAATGTTTCGTGTTGATGGCATGAGTATCCAAATGCCTCATAACATCAAAACATGCATCTGTGTCTCATCCCAACGCAATTGCAATACAAAGGTAACCACAGTTTCCATCTAGTTCGACATCAATAATGTCTTCGATGTAAGGATGAAAGAAAATATGAAATTGTGGCAAGTATTCGTCTTTTGCAGAATTAGAACAAGGTTTCCTATGAATCGGTATGGTTGACGATTGACTCCCACTTGATTGTGTGCATGATCTCTTTGTAGCCTGACTCTCTTGCGAAGCTTCAACATATTCTCATTGACTTCAATCACGATTCACATCACTTTCTGCACCCTTTCTACTCTTCTTAATTCCTCTCCTTAATGACTTATATTTCACTGGCGGTGGACATATTGAAGTTGTTGATGGATAGGCTAGGTCACAAACTTTTTTTCCAACACCATTTGACCCACAATATCCAGAGTACCGAACTGTTTCTTCAACTCTTCGCACTCCTCTTCTAAATACCACTTGCTCTCTTTAGGACTCACCTCATGTTCTACAATTTGCAATTTCGTCCAAAACACATGAATTGTCTCCAAATGTATAGGTATGCCTAGAATCTGAAAACCTGCAAACTGACACACACACGGTATCCCATGTGTTGTTCTAATGTAACAACCATCCTTGCTTGCACCAAGATATTTGACTCTTTCAAGTTCCTTTCCAATGAGTTGTATGCACTGTCTTGAAACAAAACTGTGTAACTTAGAATAGAATGGGGTGTTATACTTGTGATCAATGTTGATGATACTTTTTTGAAACAACGCCCTTATGGAACCTAACTGCAACTTCAACATTGTGTTCACATTATCCCACCTTGCACATAAATCACCACGACTTGTAGTCAACATGTTTTTCAATCTCCAATGTGCAGATTCCACCCTAGACATCATAAACAAATTACATAAGCAACTCTCAATTTAATGCATAAACATAAACATATTTCATGTTAGAAGAATGTACTTGTTTGTTGTTGTGTTCCCTAAGTGAGTGATTATGTTAGTCCATGCAGCAATAAACCGTTCTTTATATGGTGTTAACCATGTTTCTTTCACATAATTCACAAATAATGGAATATCACCACAAACACTTTCAAAATGGTTCAGATGTACATCAAATTCATCTTCTGTAGTTGAATAATCATGTTGTTCTATTGATCCATGACATGTTCCTGTCTCTATGATTTCACATACTCCTTACACTTCATGCTAACATTTTTTGAAATATGAAACGTACACAACATATGAGAAGCATTTTGATACACCGACTCAATGGCATTCATTAATGCAAGCTCCTGATCCGTCACCATGACATTTGATAGCAACTTTTCAGAATAAAACAACCCTTCAGCCTCTCTAGCGCCCATGTGAAGTTCTCTTCCCTTTCATGTTCTAAATAAGCAAAAGCAACTGAAAACGTCAATTTTGTTGACGTAACACCAACAACCTTAAGCAGTGGTATTCGGTAGCTGCACAATTAAAATACGCAAGGCATTCAGCAACCAACTCACTAAGCATATTTTTAAGATGTGATAAAATTAAAATTAAAATTCTTACCTATTTGTTTTGTATGTGCAATCAAAAATCAACACCATCGAAAACATATTCAACAACTTCACATAATCAGGGTGTGTCCAGAAGATATCAGCCACCATATATGAATTATCCTTATTTCTAGACCAATACAAGTACTTCTCTTGGTGAACTAGACCTAATAACATTTGCATTTCTGCCACTGCACATCTCTTGCTCATTATGTATGTTGCTCTAGCTTTATATATCTGGGTAATACTCGTGAGATTTTCTGGATCTTTGTCTTTCAAAGCATAAATGGTGTACCTTGGAGCCATGTTGGACTTCGTCATGTCATTCACAAACTTTTTTCGTCCCGCATCTTACCATCACCTTTCAGCCATCACCACTCGGAACAAATCTCAGCTTAAATGGGCATTTAACCCTCATAGAATAATTAACATCAGAAGGAGCTGCAACTGTTTTTTCTTTTTGTAATTACCTCCGCTGTCACAGCCCATAATCAATTTATCCTTCCTCCCTCGCATACCATTAACAACATCAGATCGGATTGTAACAACAGCAATACCATGAGTTTTTCCAATTGACCGTGCTCATTCAAGAACTTTCTCTCGTGATTCAAAATTTTGGCAATCACGTTATTAGTTAGCTAAATTAGATCAATTTAGAAAAGAATATAAAAATGCGTATAAAGTCAAGAATAGTGTACCGTATAGGTGATGAAGTACTGCGTAAGATCAGTACATGAATCCTTAGAAGAAGCTGAAGCAGCCGATTCAGGACCACAAATATATAACATTTCATCTGCCATACTGGAAATTTCAAGCTTTACGAAATTTCTGGTGTATCAGAAATATAAAATTTCCGATATTACTTGTATACCGGGAATATGCAAGATATTTGGTACGTGAATTATTTTAAAAAAATTACCAGATTTTTTACAATTTTTGGTAAATTGTATCAGAAATTTAGAAATATTCGATAAATTGCACCGAAAATTAGGAAATTTCCAGTATATTAATATCGAAAATTTGTAAAATACAAAGAATTTTCAGTATGCACCAAATAACGGTACCAGAAATTTGCTCTGGTGTACCAAATATTTACAATTTTAATAACTTTTCAACAGTAAATTTTTTTTTCAAAAAAGTTAAAATTAAGAGTGAATAAGTTTAGGGATATTTTCAGAATATAAAATAAAAAATAAAAAATAAAAAGAAAGAAAAGAAAAGAGGTACCAGATATAATAAATTGGCAGTAGAAAAAATTCTCCACGTTATGAGATCAGAAGGGTTTGTCTATTGAGAACTACTTTCTTCACCCCCATGTTTCAAAAATTGGCACAAGTGACCAAGCCAATAAATTTTATTTGGAAGCTTAATTTCTAATGGCACACATATATTTTGGATGTATAGATCTGAAATAATTTTGGATGACTAAGTTTAATAGTTTAATGCACATTTTCATTCCTTATAAATAAATAAACGATACATCCAGATTTGAATACGTACTTTTGCAATTGAATAAATTTTAATTCATGAAATTGTAAGTATATGTCAATTAAAAAATTTAAACTTACAAAATATTAAATTATTCATTCAAATTGTCTAACTATATTTAAATTGCTTTTTTAGAAGATCCACACCATCTGCATTATGAATTTGAATGGAATACATAATTTTTGTATCGGTGTTGCCCCTCTAAACAATTTAAAAGAAAATATTAAATTTTCGGAAATTTGAGATCTTAATAAATATGCATTTCTAATTTTAAGACTTAAAATTGTGATTTACTCAATTTTGGATAGTAATTGATAATACTCCCCCCTTGCAATGTGCAAAGACTTTAGTGACAACACGTAAATAATATACCTTATCCATCTCTTCTAAACTCGGTTAAAGACACAACAAAGATAAGAGGACGAACTCTTAAAATAATTTAACTAGCCTTAGATACCTAAAGAAATAAAAAATAATTCTATTAGAGACTCTTATATTTCAAAATTCGCCTTCTTTATTTTTTTCTAATAAATAATTAGCTTGCATTCAATTTATAGGTGCATTGCATGTACATCATTCATTGATCATATGGTGATGAGATTTAAATCATCTTAATTTACGGAAGAAATTGTGCGTTTCGGCCATTCTGACTATTTTTGAGCTAGAAATCGATAATTTTCGGTTTGTATGCTTGAGGCTGGATTTTCTAATCAGAATGTCATCTCGAGTTGATTTTACATGCTTTTGAATCTTTTCATTATGTTCTCCGACTTATCTGTTCAGATCGGAGGCCATTTCATCAAGAAAAAAGATTTCAATAGTTCATTTCTTAATAAAGTGCTTTTTTGGTTTTCGGTGCGTTTCGGGTGCTCTAGAAGGCATATCTCTTAGTCCATTGGGTATTTTCTGATGATTTTCGATTGGAAAGTCCCTTGCAGTATTATCTACAACTTTCATTCACAGGTCAGGAGCCAATTTTGTGAAGAAAGCCTCCAAAGAAATCAATTTTTCAAGTGGGATAAATTGAGTTTTATGGCTGAATCGTGTTCTCGGTGCGCTAAAAAATTCATAACTCCTGACTGGAATATTGAAACTGAGCGGGCCGATGTCTAAAATTCCGTCTCTAAGTCCTCTTCAACTTCCGTGGTCAAGTCGAGATCTGATTCCTTACCAATCAATACAAGAATTTTATTCTTTGGAGTTGATTTTGAGACGAACCGATCATTTTTCATCTAATGCCCAATGTTCAAAAAATCATATCTCGCTCGATTTTTATCAAATTTCATTGGCTTCGATTGTTATGAACATCCCGAGTTTGGATTTCGATCAGAAGATCCTTGTTCGAGGCAATTTCCCCGAGTGGCGCAAATAAAATTCTGCATGTGTCGGATGCCCGAAAAGTGTGCTGAAACTTCAAAAATTTATATCTCATCAACCGTTCATCCGATAGCGTCGAAATTTTGACTTATGCATGCAACTTTTCGTTCCGGACATTTTTCATGATGAGTCCGAGTTCAAATTTCGCACGGTTTTTGATGTTTTGGGCTGTTGACGAAAATTATTCGGATAATCGTGATTTAGGCCTAATTATGGATCCAAGGCACTCCAAAGCCCAAAATTAGCACCTATAAATAAAATTTGCCTCTCACAAATTGAGGATAAGGAATCATTTGTTAAATTTCACCCAAAAAACTCACTTTTTCTCTCTCTTTTTTCTCTCAAAAATCAAAGAACAAACTAAAAGCAAAAGTTAGCTTCCTTCTCAAGCCAACCTTCCTCCACCACTCGCCACCGCTTCCTCTTCCCTATTCCGGCTACTGCTCCGCCACCTGCCATCTCTTTCCAGTTAGTCACCGCCTTCCAGCACCCTACACCACCTCCCGAACCGCCATCAACCGGCCGAACCGGCCTTCCACTTCTCTTCTCCGATCGCGCGAGCTCCCTCCGCCTTGGATCTTCACCCGGCCATGCTTAGGCCGATCTTGATCTTCTTTCCGGTTGCAAATTATGGCCGGTGCACCTCCTCACGCCGCCACATAGCTCGGCCTTCTCTCATTCTAGCTCGGCCAAGTCTTCTCTTGCACGGTCTAGACCGCTTTCGAGGCCTAGTTTTTAGTACATTTTCGTGTGTTGATTGATGCATTCTTGAACAATTGAATAGTGCATTATAACATGTTGAATTCTTGATTCAAATTGAAATTATTCCATATTGCATCATGTTTAGATGTGGCATAGGTTGATCATCTCATTGATTGCATATTGTATGTCATTCATTTGTATTTCATCCATGATAATGTAGCATTTCATTCATGAAAAAGCATTAAATACATGAATATACATGCATTTTCATGTATTGTTTCGATTCCGATTTTTTGCATATCATGTTCATATTCCATTATTTAGAATTGCATGATTCATGTGTGATTTAATATCCAATTATTTCTCATTTCAAAACACAAAACAAATGAGAATTGGAGATTAAATCGACACATGAATTTCACTTTCCATAAGCATTTTTATGCATTTTTGTTCATCAAAACTCATTTTTCCTCAAAGGTTCAAGGTAGCAATACTTGTCCCCAACGTTTTGGCATGTTTTAAAACCGTTTTTGATGGTTTCAGAACCAAATTTCAAGTGCAACATGCGCAAACGGAGGTGCTTCCCAGCCACCTAAAACCTTCAAAAAGTGTCACTTCCACTCAGAATTAATTAAAATCGATCATATTTTTGAATTCGTTGACGCGTTTGCAAGCAACCATACGATTTTTAATTAATTCCGACAAGTTGAATTTTTCGCTCCGATTTCGAATAAGTGCTTTCCCAAGCCGATTTTGGAGTTTTTATTTCACTTCTTGTATACTTATACTAGTGTATTATCATGTGAATAATCGCTTTTGAGCTTCTTGTTTTCTTTAAAGCACTTGCTTTGTTATTTCTGACACTTTGTTACATTGTGAGGTACATTAAGCATTATTCTTGATATTTGGACGTGTTATGACACATCTTGATCTTGCACACATGTGTGTGCATTCTATTGTCTGCATTGCTTGGTTTTCGCCTTCTTGCAGGTTATCTGACTTGATTTGGATGTGTACAAACGCACATCTCGATCTTGCACACATGTGTGTGTACTCTTTGTCTAGATTTTAATCTCTTGCAGGTTCATGGGATCTACATCGAATGTGTATTGACACACATTCTTGATCGTGCATATCGTATGCACATCCTCTATCCGTATTATCTGGATTGTAATCTCTTGCAGGTTCATGGGATCTACATCGAATGTGTATTGACACACATTCTTGATCGTGCATATTGTATGCACATCCTTTGTCTGTATTGTCTGGATTGTAATCTCTTGTGTGTTCATTAGATCTACATCGAATGTGTATTGACACACATTCTTAATCACGCATATTACATGCACATCCTTTGTCTGTATTGTCTGGATTGCAATCTCTTGTAGGTTTATTTGTTTCGGATGTGTATTAACACACATTCTGATTATGCTTTTGGTGCCTCCGGGCATTGCTCACCGGATTTCTTTTATTGCTTGTCAGCAGTACTAGAAGTTTTCCAAAGCATTTTTAGCTTGCTTTTGCTTATACAGATTGCTATCTGTTTGGTATTTTCTTTTCCTTTTTACCGCATTCTTTACCGCTTTTATAGAGAGCATGAGAAGTAGGATTTTACCGCTTTATTTTGCCATAAGAAGTAGGATTAGAGATACATTAAGGGGCTTCCGTAGTTGGAGTATGTTCAGGAACCCCTCTGGTTTATTTAAAGACCTGTTTAGGTCAATTCCACATTTTGTGTACTAACTGTGTGTGGTTTGGTTAAAATCCTCTTCCGTGCAAAGGGAGGTAACTTTCAGTAAATGTTTATCATTTGTGATTGCATAGGTCATGAGTGGTTAGGCAACCTGATATGGCACCACCTAGCAAAGCCCTGCTTGATGATACTGATGATATTGATATATGATCATATGAAAGGCACGCGGAAAGGGTTCGCAATCAACCCCCGCACAATTCAGTCTGTGTCAGCTCAGCTCACGCAAATCGCGGTGCTTCTTTTATTGAGTCAATAAAAAGTGGCAAGAGTTCCCTATTCTGACTCTTCACGCTTTTCATGGAGTTCAAATTCACATGATTTGATACTCGCACTCATATGCTCCTCACGCTTGATAATTAATACCATGTTGTGATACCTTTCTCCCGTAGGAAACTCCTGGTTGACACATTTATTTCCATTTGTGGCTATGGTTTTCCTCCAAAAGAAGGCTCCTGGTTGACTCTGGTGATTCTCTACCGTTAAGGCTATGTGACTTCTTTCTTCTTCCCTGCACATGTGTGTATCATTTGATTGTGCATTGCATTGTTTGTGTGCTTCTATCAAAGCACTTGCTTGCCTCATCCCCTTGCATCCCTTGGTATTCAACCAAGACGGAACTTAGGATAGTTTCCCTTAGGACCGCTCAATTGGGATAGATCTCGAGCCTAGACATTAGGATCTTCATCCTTTGCATGTCAACATAGGTAGAGATTCCATTTATCCTCACCTTAGGGCCAAATTTGTATGATAATATTAGGGGTAGAACTAGTTAGCTTTTCTTTCATGTTTTCTTATTTCTTTTGCATCCTTGCATGTAATAAAACTAAAACTTGTTTTCTTTTCTTTTGAAAATAAAAACACTTAATAATGGTTCAAACTCCTTTTTCAAGGTAAAAACGACCAACAAATGCAAACATTTTTTGTCTCCGGGCTCTTTTTGTGTTTAAAACCTTTTCAATAAGGGTGTTCCTTTTCAAGTCCAAACAAGTTGCTAAGTGTGCGAGCGGCCAAGCATAAGACTTCTTATAGATGCAACACCAAGCACGAGTTGCAATTGTAAGGATGCGGAATGTAATTTCCCATAAAAAACATTGCAACCCACCAAAACATATTAGCCGAACTACGACGCTTTGACTTTCCCATTGCACGAGGGAATACGTAGGCATCTTGTCACGGGGCTCGATCGAGCAAACTTTGTAAATACTTCATTCTTTTCCCCGTGTTTGTTTTATTTCTTTCTTTCTTTCACATGCATTTCCCTTAGCATAACACAGATGTAGTGATTAAGCAATAGATACCCACACCCGATAGATAGAAAGTAGAAGTGGATACTGTAGAGTACTACGGACGTGTGGGGTACTAATACTTTCCCCTCGCGTAATAGACTCCCTTACCCGATCTCTCGGTCGTAAGACCGTGATTTCTCTCTTTTAGGTTTTCTCGATGTTTACCTTTCTCCTTTTGCGAGATAAAAGAAGTTTGATATCGACTTCATTGATATTCCATACCAGATGAGTTTGTCCAATTCCTTCAGAGACAAATAATAGAAAGTAGAAGTGTGTAAAAACCATTTAACACTTAAATTTAAATTTAATATAATAATATATGAAGAATCAGAACATCATGAATTAAATCGTATCATTGTTTCCTTTTTTTCTTGTATAACTTTGTCTAATTCTTTTTATGGGGCTTTAACTCTTAATAAATTTTTTTATAGAAAAATGTATAATCCTCCTCTCTCTCTCTCTTGCTTAACAAAGTTCCTTTATCTAATAAAGCTAAAAGATCGTGAAATATGTAGTTACCATGACATTTAATATTTATAATTTGGTTAATGTGTTTGTGCATAAGGACAAACATCTTCTCAATAGATTTTATTTTTGATAAATATGGAGAGTTGAGGTTTGCTAATGTACAAACTTTTAATATAATATTTTTTTTGGATTGTAAAAGTGGAGAATTTGGATAAAGCAAATCAACATGTTCGAAATATTATGGTGACCGCTTTGTAAAATTATTATTGTGAGTTGGTTTGACTATGTTATTAGCACCTTTAGTTTTAACTGACTATGCGAGTGGTTTCATATTTGAAGTTTCTATATAGGCTATCTTGAACAACTATTTTTTGACGTTGTTTCATGTTATAACTAACTTTCAAAATCTCTTTAGAACCATCTTTCATTATATCATAATAGAGATATTCGTTTTACCACCTTGATCATACTATCATCATCAACCAAATCCTTTTCCAATGTGTGCTTATCTCATCTATATGTACAGGTCTATCAAGTTTCATATTCTTGGCTATTAAACAAGCACACATAAACTTGTAAGTTCTTCTAAGTGTACAACTATACTTTGAGCTACTAGGCATATTTTCTCTACCCGCACAACTTTGTGATAGATAAGTTCAATCCCGCTCAAAATATGAATACAAACTTTTTCTTAATTTATGTTCTAATATTGTGATGTTACAACCAAATAATGTATGTATCTCGTTATGTTGCAGTCAAATGTGATACATACATTAATTTGTTCTTCAATTTAAATAATAATATTGTGATACTACAACCAAATGACATATGCATCTTGTTATGTTGTAGTTTAATCATTTTATTCACTGATTCCTAACCATTGCAAATATCCCCCTTACTATCTCCTAACTAGTTCTTTAATGTAACATGAGAAGATTCATTCTATTAGTCGTGGTATTTCTAAGGTGTCTAACCCGATCAGTTCATGCACAAACATTTTTCTCTTTCAGATGGTTAATATTGATATTTTGCATGCACATTTATGAATTGTATAATAGATTCAACATATAACTCCTTTGTAGAAGACTTGATTATAACATTCTAGACATACATTATGTGTTTAAATATTTGACTAGGTCTGACCATTTTTCCTATTTCATCCTTGATTTGTTTGTATCTTAACATAATCTTAATTCTACTTCTCACTTTTTTGTTATATGATACCTTTACATTATCATAGGATGTAGGAAATACCTTTAAAACATAATTCATCATTGAGGTATTGTGACTGGTGACAATCACTTGTGACATATTTTATGAGTTTTTCAATATATTGCGACACATTTTTAAAGTCCAAATAATATTATCCTCTTTCTCACATTCCAAAAATTCAAAGCCAGCTAAATAAGTGATCTCTATAAAAGTAACTTTGTAACTCTGTCAATTTCAAGAAGACGAAGCTTGTACCTATTAGTCTTATACATTTAATTAATTATCAATAAAGTGGGAAATATTTTAAACAACTTGTTGGGACCAAGATGCTTATAAGATATATATCGAACCGTTTTTCTATCCTCACACATTTTGTACCTAGATACAAATTAATGATCATCTAACTATTTTGTGTTGGGTCAGCCAGAGGCCCAATTCGAGAGCCCAACTATGCATAGCCCGATTAAAACTATCCAATACATAGTCAGCATAAGTGAGATTCAAGGTAAACTTTACAATTTCCATTTTGCAATACACTCATCTTGAACTCTATAAATGACTTAAGCATTGAAGTGTTAACCTTATAGGTCCATCTCGCGCTACCGTATCAGAGATTAGCATCACCGCTTCAAGAATCCTACATAAATAATCAACACCAGTTCTAGTTACTGCGTGGAACAATTGAGCCATTTATGGCAATCGACATCAAATTCCCACAATATTCCATAATCTAATCATTTTTTTATCATAATACAAATCACGAATAAATCACATCTGAAGCTCAGTTCATTCCAAACCTTACGATGAAATATATTTCCTCTAAATTCCCTGATCTAGCTACCAAGTATGATCATTGTATTTAATAAGATCCATAAAGAAGCCTTAAAACGAATACGGTTCATTCATTATCAATTGATATCACCTTATCTAAAAAGGAAGCTGAAAGAAGCTGCATATTAGTATTAATGTTATCTTGGCCGGAGGAACAACATCTACCATGAGTTTAAGATTCTTATCTATCATAGTGATAAGTCGTGTCAGTTTAAAAACTCAATCTACACTATAAATGGACAAGATCCAAATGTAGCCTAAGATTAGCATGAAATTGAATCTCCTAAACACTTTCCAAAACAAACGAAGAAAGGAAACCCTGTGGACTCAGCGGATCCATCAACCGACTACAAAATGAGGCATGTTGGGAAAATCAACTTATACCACCTGACTGAATAAACTAACATACAAGACATAGAATAAAGAAGTTTCCCGAGAAGGTTAAGGTTATCGCTAGTACTGTCGAAGGACTATTAGGAGTCAACTTCATTTATGAGCAAACATACACATAATGCCTCTCTAACGCCATACTAGTTCAGAAAACTTATGGGAAGTTATGTTTATCAATTATACATACCTCAATCGAGCATACTATAAAGACTCATATACGTTGCTTAACATAGATGAATTAGTAACCAACTATTCCTCATACAAGTTGTATGATTTATGGGTGATTATTCTGGGTATAACCAACTACATATGTTCGGACCTTATAGAAGAAAAATGACATTCATGACCAAGAAATCCAACTATCAATACAATATGATTCTCTTTGCATTGGACTTGAGACTTCATACACGAGATGGGGTGAATTGGGTGGTTTGGAAAAACATAGTTTTTAAATATTTTGGCAAGTTAAATCAGAGTTTGAAAAAAAATTCAAAATCTAAGAAGCGGAATATAAATATTGTAAATTAAAGTGTAGAAATTAAAGAGTTAAAGAAGGAAGAAGGGAAACACCAATAATTGTAGAGGTTTTGTCAAAAGTAAAAAGGACATACTCCTCTCCCCAACACTTGATCTTGAGAGTTTCCAATAATACTTAATAGCTTTTAGTAGGAAAGACTCACCAACCCCCTTATACATGGAAATAATGGTTGACCTTCAACCAAAATATTACAAGTCAAATGATATGGGCGTTTGCGACTTTTCTCTAATAACTTGTTGAGAGTGAAGTGACCAAGTTTCTTTCCAAATTGTAGATCGAATCAGTTAGTCTTCTCTCCACAAACATGGACCATGAAGTGGTTAGTCTTCCAGTTACAAAATATGTAAGTTTCATTTTGGTTTAATATGATAACCAAATAACCTCTAAGATTTTAGCCAACTGATCTCAAACCAATGAAGATCTTAGGACAGGGATAATCTTTAACCTATCATGATCTTATCCAAGCTAACCAAGAACCAATGAAGATTTTGAGACAAGGCTAATCTTCAACCTATAAATAGGACTGATCACATAATCCCCAAAAGTAAGCTTTTAACGGGTTTATCAAGAAAGTCTCAGGCCGAGTGTTTGAGCAAAGAAGTTTTGGACTGTTATTTTGAGCAAGGAATTCTTTTTTAGGTGCGATTGATCAAGAAGTACTAGACTGCGAGTTTGGGCAAGGAAGTCTGGTTATAATGTGACTAAGCAAGGAAGTTCTGGACAGTTGGTTTATGCAAGAAGTCTATTTCTTATTAGATTGAGAATGAAATATTGGACGGGTGCGTCTAAGTAAATTGTAATCGAGTTCTGATTATAGTAAAAAGCTCTTTCATGGAAAGGGGACTGGACTAATCTCGTTATAGAAGAACTAGGATAATCTTTGTGTGTGATTTACTTATTTCTTTTTCACTTTAAATATTTTGTTGTTGCATACTGTAAGCTTAGAATCTAAACTTGGTCAAATTTATAAGTTGATACTTTGAAAAGGCATATGTTCTCATCTTAGTTTGGTATCAGAGCAAGGTCTCTGCTTAATACTTAACAATGGTACAAAAAAATATCCTGAAGAGAAAAACATACTTGTTGGGAGATACTTGTGATAATCATGTTACTGGCACTAGTATTCCACATAATTATAGTGCTCAGGAAAAAGTCATTATTACGCTAAACCACCTGCATTTAGTGGTTATTCTACTCACTTTGAATGGCGGAAGAACAAAATTTACACTTACATTATTATCATTGATGATGAGTCATGCGACATCCTTGAGGATGTCATTGCAATTGAAGTGAAGGGTGTGATAATGGTTTTTGATAGAAAAGTTCTCACACCAACTCAAAATAAAGTGTACATGATACATATTAGAGTAAGAGGTAGTATTTTTAATGCTTTACCTCACTCTAAGTAAATAAATATCATAGATAAGTCAACTACAAAACTATCTTTAATTCATTATGTGCTACCTATGAAGGTAACCAGCAAGTGAAAGAGGCTAACTCCAACTATCTGGTTCACTAGTATGAACTCTTTAAAATGAAGGATGGTGAAGTCTTTGTAATCATGTTCTCTAGGTTTCAAGTTCTTATATCAGGCGTTCAAATTTTGAACAAGAGTTATACTTCAACAGATTATGTCAAGAAGATTCTAAGGAGTATTCTTGTAAGGTTCATACCTAAAATAAGAAATGTTTAGGAAGTTAGATATCTGAATATTTTAAGTCTTAAAATTCTAATGAGAAACCTTCAGAACCATTAATTAAAACTGAATGAAGATGAGACTGTGAAGATGTCCAAATCACTGGCTTTAAAATCCTTTGTTGAGAAGTCTAGTGTTGAGACTCACAAATCTTCAAGAGTCAGTAAGTCGGAAGAAGTTTCTAATGAAGTATTTTCTGATGATGAAGAAATGGCCTTTATCATTAAAAGGTTATAACAACTGGCTAGAAGGACCAAAAGATTCTCTAGTAGAAGTATTGGCTTCAGAGGCTCTAATTCTAGAGACAAAGAAGATAACCAAAAGATCTGCTACAACTACAACAAACTTGGTCACTTCAGATCTGATTGTCCTGGTCTACAAAAGGACAATTCAAAGAAAGGAAGCTTCTAGAAGGATAACTTCATAAACAAATTCAACAAGAGTCTCATGGCAACATGGGATAAAGTTGATAATGAAGGAAGTTTTGACAAAGACATAGGAGAATTAAATTTGGAATTGATGGCTCTCACGTCATCTTATACAGAATCTGAATCCTGCTCTGGTTCATAACAAACAAAGAAAAAGGAGGTATTTTCTAACTTATATCATTTTGATCTTATTTTCTTCATTCAAGACCTCATGAGTCGTTGCAAAGACAAATCAAGACACATTAAAAAGTGAGATGATAATATTTTGAAAGAAGAATTAAAAATGTCCCAAGATAAATTTGAATCTTTTGAAAAGAATCATAAGGCTCTCTTAGATAAAGCTTATGAAAATCTGTAGATGAGCTTGAGGTAGCTCTTTAGAACTTTATCACAATAGGTCTTGAGATAACTAAACCTTCTTCCATGATCTATGAAGTAAGTAAGAGAAAAGGAGAAGGTTTGATTTATAATGGATAATGCTCCAAATTTCAGCTCTTAAAAGAAACCCTCAGGTCTTTCTTCTTCAAGCAATGCTCAAACATTTATAAAATCTTTTTTTGTGCCTGCTTCTAATAAGGGAAATAATCTGAACCAATTAGAACCCAAAATTGATGATTCAAAATATCTGAATAAATTTGCAACCGAGACCTGAAAGTCAAAGGTACTAAATATATCAGTTCCTACAGTTCATCAATCAAAGGTTCAGATCTTTCCAGAACCTAAGGTTTAAAAGTCACAAGTTTTGAGAAATTCAAAACTAATGACCTCCAAGTCAAAAGTTTTGAAGAAGCCAGAACAAATAACCTATGGACCAAAGATTCTAAAGGGTTCAAAAAACTTATGTTAAGACTCATCCAAGAAAATAAAACAAAAAGTATGGATTAAGCTTAGGCATTACTACCAGGAAAAATCACAATAGAAGAGAAAACATGTTAGGAATAACCATAGAGGACCCGCAAGAGTATGTGTTCCTAGATTTAAATTTGTATTTAATGCAGATATGTCCAAAAGAAGAGACAATGTTACAATTATAATACCAAAATAATGGTTGGCTATTAGATATAAAAGAAAGAAGGCATATGTTCCAAATACCAACACTGAAAGAGGAAGTAAGCCTGGATTTCGAAAAAAGCCATAATGGAAAAATTATGGCTTTAGATTCTATTAATTCCTTGGTTTCTTTCGCATATCCAAAAGTGGCATTTCAAAATAAGTTGGATGAATGAACTGAAGTAATCAACAAAAATTAGAATCTATAAGTATCAATATGAAGCTATAAATGGAAATTTCTAAAGAAGTTCAATCTTAAAGATTGATTATATATGAGTTGAGCAATTCCTTCAGAAATCATGCTTCTTGGATCATTAAGGTGAGTTTCATCAAAGAAGGATCAAAATCTCTTTCAAGAGGTATATGCCCTCTAATTTACCTCTCAACTACTAAGCCTGATGTATTATGTAGTGTATGTTTTCCTATAGGACTTCAATAAGATTCTAAAGTAGTTCACTTAATTTTTACAGGAATCTCTTAAAATATGAAAAGATCGGCTAGTTAAATTTTGTAATATTGACTATGCTCTAAATATAATTGAGATGAAAGTCCACTTGTGGAAACTATAAAGTCATTAGTGAAAACCAAGTATTTTGAGCTAAGTGTAAGACAACTGACTTGTTACTTTGTCTACATAAGACATATAATTCACCTCATTTGATGAATATTGCACACATTAACTCTAATATATCAACAATATAGTTGTCAATTATGCGAAAACAAAGTTGTTATCACCTATGTTGCATGCCTAGATAATTAAACTTCCCTAAACAAACATCATCTTTACTTATTTTTGGCTTGAGTATCTTTGTTTGTTGCCAATCAAAAGTAGCCTGAGTCAAATTATGATAATCTAACTTTGATGAACAATGGTTTCTGATTTAATTCAGATACTAGGATTTGAAAAGAATTAATTAATGTTAACTGCATTTGGATTTGATGACACCCTTAACTACATGTTTATGATAATTATTTTTGTTGCTTAATCACTAAAAGGTTAAATAATCCTGGGTAATATTGTGTATCTCTTTAATAATCCGCGTACTACTCTTTTTGTCATCTTTGATTTTGTTGTCTTGTCTTTTCAGTGTTTTAAAAAAATGTTTTTAATCTTTATATTTTTTTTACTTCTCTACTGTTTTGAACTTCTTAAAAAAGTTGTCCTTGAGTGAACCTTTGGCAAAGACAATTGTATTGCATTTACTCTTGGCTAGGTATTTAAGAATCCTTTCTCTTCTCCTATTTTAATAAAACTAACTTTATAAATAAAACTCTCTATTTGTCTACTCAACCTAATATGGCTTCGAGATCTACTTCTGATATTAAGAACATGTTAGTAGTCATCAGTGAAAGGTTGGTTATTCTTGAAGAACTTATAGTCCTTGCCTATAATTTTTAAAGGGTGGTCTCTCAACAAGGATGGGATGGTTACTTTAGTATGCTCTTTGGATTCACTTTCTCAAATATTGTCAAAGAATAATGGGTAAATGCTTCTATCCAACAACTAAATCTGGAGTTTGTCATTCATTCTAATGTATTTGGTGTTCCTATCACCATCACCATAACTTCTACTGTTAATGCTACAAACTATGAAGATGACGAGGCTTCTCTAGATATATTGTTGTGGGAACACTATTTTCATTTTGACCACATATTTGTTAATTAATCCAACACTTTTGATGTTTCTAATCTTTATTCTGAGGAAAGTGTGTGGCATCAACTTCTGAATAACAACTTCTTGCAAAAAATGAGGATCTAGATTCATTGGATATTGATGAATAAACGCTCGTGTTTCTTCTCTCTTCTAACACTCTGATCAGTCTTCCTAAACTTATGTTTGACTACTTGAAAAAGACTCTTGTATCCTTCCATGAGGGAAAACATTTCTTCAGTTTTTAGGGACGAGTTCTTTTTGAACTCTTCATCCAACAAGGATTAATGTTAACTTTTAAAGGTGACTCTTCCAAAGTATAGAGTGAAAAGTTGAAAGCTAAAATCAAGATGGTCTCTTGGAATGAATGTTCTTATGTTTAAAGTCTTTTTATTGTTGTAGTTGTCTTCTTTATTGTAAATTATTTTTTATAAATACAATTTCTTTTCTTTGTTGCTTATGGTTGGAATAATAATTAGTATTATCACAACTTATGAATATGACAACTCAAGAAATAAACAATATCAGTTGAGAGAAAAGGAAAATATTTATTAATTAAAGTGAGGTATTACAAATATTTTTACAGATGTTTCTTAAGAATACTCTTCTTATAACCCTTCATTTTCCTTAGGAAATTAATCCACATAAGTCTTCTAGTCTTCGTCACATTCTCCATCTGAATCCTCCTTTTTCTTCTCGAGCTTCTTCATTAACCTTTTTGAAGTTTTTCTCACATGAAGAGCTTCAATTGATGAGGATGTTCCTGTAATCAAAGAAGTTAATGACTTTGATTCCTTCTTTCCCTTGATCTTATCTCTCCTTTCATGCTTCCTAAACATATTTGCCATCTCCTTCTGGAAATTTCTCTTATGTGCCTTGAACTGCTTTGTATTTCTCATTCTTGTATTTGAAGCAGGATGAGATGAAAATGTTCACACGAAATGTCTGTATTTATAGAAGAATATATTTTTTAACGTACAAATATGTATTAAAGATTGCTTTGGGAAGTTGATGTTGTTAATATCTGATCTTATCTATCTTGTAAGTCGTGGAAATAATGTTTGCCTGCTCTCGAGCCAATAAACTTTTGAAAATTGTTTTCTTTTATGAACTTTCGTTAAACTGCTTTCATCATTTTACTTTAACATTGATTGACTGTTAAAAAGACTATGCTAATTCAATAGATGAATTAAAGTGAGACAAGCACCATAACATAAATATTTTCATTCATTAAAAAAGCTAGTACAAATATATATCTTAATATTGTTACACATTAAAGATAAGGAAACCTAATAACTATCAATGGAGATTTATGGTTGGTTCATCAATTCATCCAGATAATCCAAATAGTCTTGGTTAGCCTCATCTTCAGTTGGAAGAGAACCTTCCCTATTGTTTCTTTTTATTTCTTCAACAACTTTGATTTTGCTTTGAGTCGTAACTCCAACAGATGTACTTGCTAAGTCAACAACAAAGTAAATATGAATTGGTGATTCTTTCTCAGCTTTTTACTCCTTATCCTTGGATTGTTTCTTATGTTTCAAGGTTTTCTTGACATCTCTTTCCACATTTTATGGTTTTTACCTACCTATGTTGATGAGCTAAATAAAATTGAAAATATAAAGATGATCTGGTTAAGCTTCATGGCCTTTGTTTTATAGAGATACATATCTTAGAAAAGATCTTCAGAATCTTATGTCTGTGCTTCTCGAGCCTTTCTACGTATGCTATTGTATCAAAATATCACTCCAACCATCTTGGAAATTGTAGTATGTATGCTTTTCTATTAACATGTTTATGTCTTTTCACTTATTGTTCACTTTCTACCTCTTCTCTTTTTTACTTTTGCTATTTCTCTCTCTCTCTCTCTCTCTCTCTGTTTACTTTTTGGTGATGATAAAAGGGGTAGAAATATGGGAAATATGGAAGTATTTAAAGAGTATAATAAAAACATTGTGTATGTTTTTATCAAGATCCTGAACCCAATTGAATATAATTATGCTATGTGCTTAAAGTTTTTTATCAAGATCTTGAACCCAATTGAATAGACTTATGCTATGTGCTAAAGTTTATTTATAAGATTCTAAGACCTTGAACTCAATTAAATAAACTTATGTTATGTGCTAAAATTTATTTAGATTTTGATCTCACTTCAATCAACTTGTGAACATGTACTTAATTATATTTTAAATAAAAATCTTAATAACTTAAATAGGACTTAAGGGGAGCTTATAAAACTCAACCTATAAACTGTTAGACTCGGAGAGAGCTTACAAGCCTCGAGCTTTGATGTTATCAAGTTACTAAAACTGGTTTAAATAATTTGGATATAACTTATGTGGAGCTTGCAAACCTCAACCTATGGACTGTTAGACTCACGAGGAGCTTACAAACCTCAGACTTTATTATTGTCAAATTATTGAAACTGACCAACCAATTATTCTTAAATACTTATGTTTGTCATCATAAAAGGGGGAATTATTGGAACAAAAACTATTCATGCCCATACTCCTTGTGTTTTGATGATAACAAAAATACTTAAAGAACAAAAGGGTATAATAATGTTTGATTAAGTGTTCACGTTCATTAAAGCTAGTTATTAACTTGGGAAATATGACCCAATTAATTAGCTTGTAAAGAAGAAATATGAAATTTAGATTTCAAAGGATCTGAATATGAATTTATAATAGAACCTCAAGCGTCATATGTTTTTAGTTTCTAATGATTAAATAGAAACTCAGTTGCAACATTAACTTTGCCTTTAATAATTAAAACAAAACTTCAAGCGCTCTGATAGAAACATAGTACAAATATCTTATGTATGTACTCTATGCAAAATCAACCTTCATCTTGTCAACGGCTAGAATTATGGAGAAAGTCAAATAGAGGATTTAGCACAAGGCTCAAGGATGAGTAATATGATTTCTTCAGTCTACCATTTCATGCCTATGAGAGCCTTACTTGATAAAGACACAAAGGATAAAGATATTATTCAAAGGATGAAGATCCTCATCATACCAACTCCAAGGTCTTGTTCTTAGAAATTGAGTTTTCATCAAAGACACTTGTGCAAGCAATTTCTAATGTCTCTTTTGCTCCCTCTATATAAGGAGTTGAAGATTCAAAAGAAGTAACAACAAGAACAACAAAAAAAGAAACATACAACACGCCTGACCTAGAACCTTCACGTTCTCTAATATATTGTATATAATTGTTGTATTTCACATAAAATTGAGAGTTTATTACACTTGTATATCTTGGAAATCTCAAGAAAGGTCTTTGCGTGTACTGGTTTATTTATACCTCTGATTGTGTATCAAGTGCTTGTTGTAAATCCTAAACAATTAGTTTCTAAATGTATCATACTGCATTTGACCAAGAAAGTCTCAGGTCGAGTGTTTGAGCAAAGAAGTCTTGGACTATTGGTTTGGACCATGAAGTCTATTTCAGGTGTGATTGAGCAAGACGTCCATGACTATGATTTTGGGCAAGGAAGTCTCTCTCTCTAGTGTGATTGAGCAAGAAAATTGTGAACAGTTGGTTTAGGAAAGAAGTCTCTTTTTGGTGAGATTGAACATGAAGTCTTGGACGGACGCGTCTAAGCAAATTGTAATCAAATTCTAATTATAGTAAAAATATCTTGAGTGGCAGGGGGACTGAATTACTCTCGTTATATAGGAACCAAAATGATCTTTATGTGTGATTTACTTATTGCTTATGCACTTTAAATATTATGATGATGCATAGTTTAGCTTAGAATATGAACTTGGTCAGATTCAGAAGCCGATCTTTTGAAAAATCATAAGTTATATAATACACAATTCAATCCCCCCTTTTGTGTATTTTTCTCACCTTCAATAACAACATGACCACAATACTTTCTTCAAATCCAAAAGAAGTTTATGACCTTTAGTTGTGATTTTTTTTTTGTGGAAAACATGTAAATAGTTGAATATGCAGAAATTAAAACTTGAAAACCAGAATAATATGAAAACCAAAATGAATAAAAAACCGCACATGAACATATCTTGAGTTAGTTTTATTTGTGTTGAAGTAAAAACACTAAAAAAATAGAAGAAACAAAAATAACATTGAACATGGGTAACAATATCATCTATATAACATATCGTTAAAAATAGAGAAAGAAAAGATGATAATGATTATAGTTTTGATATTGGATTGGATATACTTGTTGACGATTATGAACAAAATACTGTTACAGTGAGATAAATGCAAATGATTAAGAAGGGTAAGGAGAAGGAGAAGACAAGTAAGGGAAAAATTGATGAAGAAAGAGTTCTGAAATGAAAAAATAATCTAAAAGGAGGATAAAATATAATGTAGTTGATATGAGGAAATCAAATTTCGGGGCCACATGTCATTGCAAGAGTTAAACCCAACAATGTTTAATTTGCCCAATTGTTAAAGACTTATTAATCCTTTTTATAGTGTAACTAGTTTGATAGCGGAAGAGTATATTAGGTAGTTTTTTTAACATCTTTTGTTATTAGTTATATAGTTGACAAGAACTAATATTCCTCCAACGGGGTGATGATAACCCAAGTCCAAACATACACACAACTGAAAATCGATACCTTCCTTGAAGGCAAAAATCAAGAGCAATGTGGTTATCATGCACTTCTGCCACATTGATATTGACTATTTTATCTTTATCAAATGATATTTAATATATTAATTGAGGAATTACAAGATGTAACTATGAATGTAATCGACAAAAAATTGTGATGACAGACATACAATGTTGTAGAAATCACATAAAATTGTGTCAATTTAAAGACTGATAAGATGTACAAAATCATACCACATATAGTAGGAAAACAAGAGATTTAATGACCATTATTAGAGAAAACACATAGAGATTAAAATTTTGGCACTTGCAATACATATGTCAAGACTGGCGTCCTAACACCAACATAATGTAAAGATAGATGTTAAGACATCTTTTCCTGAAACAACAATTTTCAAAAGAAGAATTATGCAGGAAAATAAAATGCTGAAAGTAAATTAATACAATTAATTGTTAACCCAGTTTGGTGCAACATCACCTACTCTGGGGGCTACCAAGCAATGAAGGAAATCCACTATGATAACATTAGTTCAAAGCCTAAATAATTCCAATTTACAACTTCTCGCTTAATCACTACCTTGTGCAACTTCTACCTAAGAACCTCCTAGTATGAGAACCCTCTCTCACTTCCAATCACCTCAGTGATATCTATAGTCATAAACCTTGTGACTAAAAAAGAAATAACCAAATAGAAGATTACACTTCAAATAAACAATACTTAGTTTTGCTTAAAAGCTTCACTAAGAACAATACTCAACTCTTTGCTTAAAAGCTCATGAGTGAGAACAATAAATTGATAAACTATCAAGTGACAATCAATCTCCCTCAATGTATCATCAGTACAGGCGTGGACTCTTCAAATCAAATCCAATCTTCTGTTTTAAATCAACGACAAGATCTTCACATAAAAATATGAACAAATCTTCAAAGTTTCTCAAAAAGTCTTCAAGATCCTTTTTAACGAAATTCTTGACCCGTAAAAATTAGTGAGATATGTCCAATATGATTTCACAAAAATAAACAAAATCTGTCAAGAGATATAACAACAGTGCCCGTCGTACAATAGGTCAAGATATCAAGACATTTGGCTCAACATCTATCTGATATACATGACAACAAAAATGTCACGACAGTTGGTCAAAATGTTGTGACATCTTACTCAACATCAGTTTAAAACCATGTTTTAGCAAAATTTATGCCGATCATAAAACCAAAGAACTAATTGAAATAAGAAATTAATATCAAGAAATAAATTTGTGTTTAATTTTTTTTTAGTGAAAGAGAGAGATTGAAAAAATAATTGTGATTATTAAATACTTTAACAAATATATACTTTATTCCCCTAAAAAGAGTATAATTTATAAAAGGTGCATTTGATTTGATAAAAAAAAAAGGAGGAAGTTAACAAAACATTTTAACCTTATTTTATGTATAAACTAATAAGGGGATTAGATAAAACAGATAGCAAGAGACCGACCAAAAACATGATTTCATAACCACAAAAAACCATGGGACAATTTTTTGTCCCAAACACAAATTATAATTTTTTTCACAACTCTCTCACATTTGAGTCATAAATATAAAGTCTTTATACACAAATAAAAAATATTATTGTAAAAATTATATTAATTTATCTGATGCATAAATCTATCAAATGAAAAGTATCAATTATGAAACAAAATAAAAAGTTGTCTAATAACATTCATTACTGTCTAGTAATATTTCTTATGATTTACTTATGATTTATTTTAAATAATTTTATCTTTAACTTTAAAATTTAAATTTAAATCTAAATCTAAATCTAAATCATATTAGAAATTAAAAAACGAACAACTTTTTAATTGTATTTTTCTTAACAACATAACTTTTCCTTTCAATTTAAAAACATGTGAATTGAATATATACTACAACAATATAAATATTTTTAAATAGAACCATATAGTACACATGGTACCCCTCTTTTCCCTATCATCTATGTACACAAATATTTGATTAAAATAATAATTATTTTGATAAATAACTTGTAGATTGCCCTAATCATGGCAAACCTCCACAAAAAAAAAACTTTTATAAAAACAAATAATGAAGATTAAATAAATAAAGTCAAATATTAATTAAAATAACAAACAGAAATTTGTTTTATTATTTTCCTTGCATATGTAAAAATTAGGCTTAGTAGTCGGAAAAAAATAACAACCTAAAAACCAAAGAAAAAGAATATATAAGTAGGTCTTTATTATTTATAAGGACTTAAGAGAGAGAGCTTTCTCAGTTAGGATTCAATCGTGTGAGAGAGTGTTTAGGGTTTCTTCGAGGTTGAAATCAATGGCGGAGGAGAGAATCTCAGGTGTGGTGCAATGGTTCAACAGTGGCAAAGGCTTTGGTTTCATCAAACCTGATGACGGCAGCGAGGATCTCTTCGTGCATCAATCCTCCATCAGATCTGATGGATTCCGCACGCTCGCAGAAGGCGATCGTGTCGAATTCACCATCGCTACTGGTGATAATGACAAAACCAAGGCTGTTGATGTCACCGGTCCTAACGGCGCTCCTCTGCAGTCCAGGCAGGATTCGTACGGCGGTGGAGGCGGTGGCGGTCGTGGATTTGGTGGATTTAGGGGTTCTGAGAGACGTAACGGTGGCGGCAGTGCTGGATGTTACAACTGCGGTGATACTGGTCACATCGCGCGAGAGTGTAACAGGAGCAATAATTCTGGTGGTGGAGGTGCTGGCTGTTTCAACTGTGGTGATACTGGCCACATCGCTAGGGATTGTAACCGGAGCAATAATTCTGGCGGTGGTGGAGGAGGTGCTTGTTATACCTGCGGCTCTTTTGGTCATATTGCTAGGGATTGCACTCGAGGAGGCAACATCGGAGGCGGATTTGACCGTGGCAGTGGAGGTGCCACTTCTTGCTACAGATGTGGTGGAATTGGGCACATTGCAAGAGACTGCGCGACTCCCAGCGAGCGGAGCGGCGGAGGTGGTGGATGCTATAAGTGCGGTGAGGTTGGTCACATAGCCAGGGATTGCAACATTGAAGGTGGGAGGTTTGATGGTGGCAACGGCGGCGGGAGATTTGGTGGTGGCAACAATGGAAGATTTGGTGGTGGCAATGGAGGAAACAACACATGCTTCAATTGTGGGAAGCCGGGTCATTTTGCAAGGGAGTGCGTCGAGGCTTCTGTTTGAAGGAAAAAGGTGGAATAGTACATATTCTCTTTTTTGCACATTTTAACAGTTTTTAACTGATTAGTATTTCTTTTATATATTCTTATAATTTTGGGAAGCAAGTTTGTTTCTATACATAGGATGCTATGACAATTACTATGGTTTTGGTTCTGTGTTTTTGACTCTGGTTTATTGCCAATTGGGGCTTGTTTTGTGGTTGGTTTATATATCGGATTATGCCTATTAGACCTTATTTATGATGAATTTAATACTTTGTCTTTCTTGTTCCTATGCGGTTTGAAATATTAGGTCTATGATTTATTTGTTTGCATTGTTTTTGTGATGTGATTTTGAGGTTTAATGTGTAAATGGAGCTCATGATCATGAGAGATTGTGGAGTTTCCCATTTTCATTGTGTGAAATTTGGAAGCACACTTACTAGATGATTTATTAGATGCGGGTTTTTTGGACCTAGACTTAATCCCTGGTTTATTATTAACATCTGTATCGGATTAACACTTGCAATAATTGGTACAATAGTTTGCTCAACATTAACGGTATGGTTGCATTTTGATATCTGGAAAAATGTGGTTTTGATGATGTCAAAGTGTCTTTGGTCGTTAGGAGCTCTTCCACTATGATAAGCTCCAACATATAACTTTGGTCAACCTTGGTTTTTCAATCTTTACTTTTAAGTCTCTACATCTTTTTCAGCCTGTGTCACTTGTTCTAAAATTACTGATTCTCACCATTTTACACCATTTTACTTATTGTGTGTATTTAATGGATTTCTAACTGCTGCATGGGTATGCCTACTCTCTTTCCCCTGAAAAATGTTAATAGTTTATTCAGCTCTTGTAGTTCTTGCAAATCATTTGAGGGCTTATGTTTGAAAATGATGACACTGATTCATCTCATATTAGGATTTAATTAGATTAGATTTGGCTAGTTTCGTGACTCATAGTATGTTAAGATTTGCCTAGCAAGATTAGATATGGTTGTGACTCTTACCATGATAGCCGAAAAAGGTTCGCGTTTTAGAGAAACCAATTCGATAGATCAGATTGTGTCATCAGATTTATTCTTTTTTACCTTTTAATATTTTTCATTCACAGCTTAAAAGCTGGAAAAGCAAACGGTACCAATTATAAAATCATTTACTTTATAATCGGTACCATTTACTTTGTCAGCACAGCAATATGTAATGTAACTCCTGTATAGAAGTCAGGTATACAAAAAAGTACATCAAGTTCCAAATTGGATTTCAATCACACAAGTCCCTGAAACTATAGATGAAGCTGAAAAAGCAGATGGTACCAATTATAAAATCATTTACTTTATAATTGGTAGTACCATTTACTTTTTCAGTGTAGCAGTGTAATGTAACTCCTGTGTAGAAGTCATGTACAAAAAAGTATAGAAGTAAAACACACAAATCTTATTGACCAAGTTCCAAATTGGATTTCAATCACACAAGTCCCTGAAACTAGAGATGTAAACATAGATCAAATAGGATGGAAGTTAGAAGAGGAAATCCCTACATCTAGCCATGCACCTGAAGTATAAATCCCTACATCAGATTTATACTTCATTTCTCTTACCTGATATATACTTCCTTTCTCTCACATCCAAGAACTTCTTAAGCAATCTGATGCTACGTCTTTGCTTCCGTGCTGTTCATTTGTCTCATTGTCTACACTTATCCTGTCAGTTTCCAGCTTAGCCATTCTGGCTTAAGCGACCCATTTAGCGGATCAAGTATGATTTCTCTAAAGTTGAATTCAAGCTATTTAGTGGTTCAAGTATGATTTCTCTAAATTTGAATTCTTGCAATATTTTTCTTGTAACCCTTCTTTTTTAGTAGTCTCTCATAAAGCTACCCTTTTCTTTTTATGGTTGCACTCCCATGTTCACAAATAGCACATTGTTCAGTATTGTTAGTTGCATAAGATAACACAGATCATAAGACAAACAAATAAACATCTTATGGGATATTATTATACATCATATGCTATTACATTCCATCATGTTCATAGTCTAAAGTAGGAACACCATCATCTTCCTTAACTCATCCTTGAATGGTGCTGTTATTTTCATTTTGGTTTAGAGTAACATAACTCCAACTGTCTAATATTACAATTGGTCTCTTTAGGGGTTCTTGCTCTTCTTGATCCGATCTTTTTGGCTAATTTCGATTTAACCATAATGAAGACAACATTGTTGATTGTATTTTACTTCAATATGTCTCTTCTCTTTGAGTATACATATTTTGCATTTTATGTTTTTTTAAGTTCTTAACATCTCCAAGCAAAACAGATTTGCTGATGTGTTGAAGATTTACATGCCAAGTTAGTATATGATATGAATATGACAGAATTTCATTGTCAATAATGTGGCCTGTACTTATCCAAAAAGGCCTTCTTGCTTCCATGTGCACATCTAACCTTAGATTGTTGTTTAGTAGTAGTCATCAACTTTTCCTGACATTCATATATAGTTTACATTTAACTCGGCAAGAAGATTACCCTTGAAATGTTAGCTCATGTCACCTCTCTTAGTTACAAGTCCATTAAAATATTGCAGAGTGTAAATCTGTTAAAAAAATGTTGAGATGCCCATTAACAATCTTGGGTGGGAGTTAATTTAGTGATATATTATAGAAATCAAACGTGTCTAGGTGGCATTGAACCAAATTTTATTAAAAATATCTCAAATTGGGAGTTCATTTGCTATCTTCATTATCTCAAATCGAGTAGTCACACAAAATACCAATCTAATCGTCCGTTGTAGCAGCTTCAAACACACCTGTATTTTTTTTAATAATATATTTTCAATTTTCATGCCCATAAATAGGGCAATAGACCTTATACGAAGTAACATTTCAACATGATACATCTTAGTGAATAGCAGCTCTCGCCTATAGCTGTTAATTTATGAGACATTCGAAAATTAAAGCCTTATTATAAATGTATTAAAATTTAAGGCCTACAATTTTATAATTTTGTGAATATATTCTCAAAGTTAAAGTAAATTTTATAAATAAGTAAATTTGATTTTAATACATTTTAATACATTTATAAATTAAAAATTCTCAAAATTAAAATTTGATTTTAATGTTTTTACTTACAATTTTAAACAATTAATTATGAGTTAGAGAAGTTATCTCAATGTCTTTAGAAGCCTTGAGGCATACATGATATTCTTCATCAATTTTTTTTTGAGATGACGTTTTATAAGAGTTTTTTGATGTAATCAGATGTAGCTTTAAAAACATCTTTGCAAGAGTCTATGCATGTATTTGATGTTTTCTTCATTGATTCATCGATTCATCGTTTGTTGCTACCACTTGTTATATACTAATTTTTGCCTCTAAAATCTTTTATTATCTCATATCACCACAATGCATCAATCTAGAAGGTTCACTCACAAACCAACTCTGTTAGACAGTAACAAAGGCTCAACCCTAATAATATGAAAGTTACATTTTTGACTGGTACAAAACTTAAGTTACAAAGATTCTATTTGTAACCTATTATCCAGCTGGATTTGGGTCTTCAAATCATAACAACCTGATGCAAAAAATGCTCCACAATATTCTTCAAAACAGCTTGCTAAAACTACTACAAGATATTTTCCACAAATTTAGGACTTCAAGTAACAACAATTAAGTCGTAACAAGTATGCAAAAGAATCTCTTATAAAATCTTTCTTCAACATTTAGTTTCCTAAATGTTCACCTTGATTTCAGATTGAGTCTCCTTCAATATAGCGCCATATAGGATGTTTATGTTGATAACATAACATAATCTAATATGTTAGCTCAGGCATGATGTCGTGACATCTTCTTCGACATGTTGTTCCAGATGTTGAAACACTTCAACACAACATGTTTCTTTATTAAATAGAACTTCAACTTGCTTTCTCCTTACAAGTTATAAATCCTATTTAACCTATTGTTGCTATATTAGTTTTACCAAACATAAATCCAATCCTAAAAATAGAGAATTAACAAATTTTTATCACCTTGAGCTCATTCTTTTTCTACAATAATCTTTGGAATGCCTACTACAACTTTGATTCATGAGGTGAAAAACTTGAAAATGCTTGGAAAGTCCTTTAAGAATTAAAAATATTATAGATCATTTGTGAATTTTTCAAGAAAGTTTCATCACCTTTCAAGGACCACAACTCTCTCAATTTTATGATTTTTGAATAATCTCAATTTCAAAATTCAATTCAAAGAGTCTACTTCATTTCATCTTCAAGGATCAAGATCAAATTTTGAGTGGAAGGACTTGTAAGTTTGCAAGACACTATAGGTCATTTTGAAGCTCAACACTTAGAAATATTTCTAAGTACAAAAAGCCGTGTATTTTTCTTGAATTCAAAGTTGAATAAATTTTGTCTCAAACATCCAAATGAAAACTTTCCAAGCACATTGTCAAGATTGATCATCCAACTTTTCAAAGAATCCAAGATTGCATCATAAAGGTCCCTGAGCTGCTTGCACCATGGTTGCAAAGTTGGTACCTTGAAACTGAAATTTCCTCACTAGTCAGAAGTGAATTTGTAAATGTGACTTCTAATCACCAAATTACCACGAGATTTTCACTTAAACATGATTAGCAAAGTTGTCTAAAGCATTTAGAGCATAAAAACACTTCCTTTGGATGAGTTTTGATGCACATGAGATCACATTTTCCCATGACCACGAGTGTGCTTGATTTCCCCTAAAATTGATCCTTTCACCTCTTCTCTTGATGGGATCTAATTCTCTTATAAACGTGACCACACTCCACTCATTTTTGACAAACTTGGATAACGAAAGAAGCTCTGCTCGAACCTCACCGGTCCTCTCAAATTTTCAAATTTGTTTTCTCCTCCAAAGGCTCTTTTATTAATTTTCTTGTCTTAGTTAGCTCTATCATACTCCTCTGAAGCTAACACATTCATTACCGAAGCTTCAAGTGCTCTCAGTCGTCCAGACCAAGTTCGTACTTGAGGAAAATTTTCTCATACTTCGTTCAGGTAGATTACTCATTCATTTTTCCTTAAACAAGTTCTTAATCTACTCTCCTCATCTCTCTGAAGCTCACACTTCTTATAATTTTCATTTTCATTAAGAATTAGATCATGTAATCTCAAGAATTCGTGCTCGCTATTTTTCGTTTCTTTTGCAAATTAAGCAATACACATTTTGTATAAATATTTACCGATTCCATGGTTGAGTTTGTCTCAGTGAGACGCTTCGAATAGTACCAATATCGTGAACATTTGGAACCATTTTTTGGTTTTCTCCGGGGAAGGTCATTAGAAGGCATGACTGGAGGAAAGTCACGATGGCTCTGTGTTTTGAAATATATTTTCCCATGTGAATCAATCAGGGCGTGAAAAATGAAATGTTCTTATTGGCCCCTAAATTTTGAGTTCTATGTGGCTTAGTTCCACCATATTATCGTGAGCCTTTAATCTGGAGCATGTGATGCGCATACTATGCATTCATGACTTGATCAAGAGGTGTACATTATTTTTATTTTTTTTATACTTATAACATAATCCTATGTGATATTCAAGAGTGACCATATCATGCACAACGCGTCAGATCCCTTGGATCTGCTTACTAACGTGTTTTGACAATGATCCAGTGGTCCATATTTTTTTGATTTATTATTTTATTTTCTAATTTTTGTTTTAATAATTTTAAACTTCAAAAAATTCATTTCAACTTCTAAAATTGTGTAAAAATTATCTGCTTTTTTATTTTTTCACAATTTTATTTTATGATTTTATATTTTTTAATGAATTTTTTCATTCTTTTGATTTGTTTAATTGTTTAAAAATATTTTCTGGCCATTAAAAATTTTAGAATTTTTTTGAGAAGGTCCAGTTATCTTTTTACAAATATTGACGACTTCGTTTTATTTTTATTTTGGATTATTTTTTGGTTTATTTCACTTGATTCTCTAATTTTTTAAATTAGTTTCCGATATCAAAAATTTTTAAATTTTTTATCACTTTTTGTTGACTTATGTTTGACCTTTGATAATTTTCTTAGATTTTTATTTAGATGTTTAAATACCATTATATATTTCATCAATAAAGTTCAATTAAATAACCATTTTAAATTTTTTTATATTATTTTATTATTTTTATTAATTAATGAATTGGTTCTAACTTGGTACTATATGAACACATTATGAGTCATAAATTTCATTAACATCAATGGAACTTGGGTGTTGATAGGTCAAAAGATCAAATCCACCAAGATAGTTGATTGATTTTAATGAAATTAGACCTAGTGAAGTTTCATCTGATGCATTGGTTACACTGTGACTTCCCCATCCTTATTGATCTCATTCACATTCTTCCATTCCTTTTGATTGGTTCTTAGTGGCCTAAACTTTATGCTTGAAATTGTTCAAGTATGATTAGGTGTTGAGCTATGGCCAATAACCTTGAAAGCTCATTGTTAGGAGACTTTGATTCTATCAATCATCTATCATGTGGGTTCCCCAAATAATCATGAACCATATAATGTGGATTCTCCCTCTTTTATTTGATTGATTCTTAGTGGTCCAAGCTTGATGCTTTCAATCCCAATGATGATTAAATATTGAGAAATGTCCAATAAACTTGACAATTCAGTGTTAGGAGGCTTTGATTCTATGAATCCTCTAATGAGTTCTCATAATTTTTGACCTAAGCTCAATATTCAAATAATTATGAACCCTTTATGTAAAACCTCTAACAACTAACAACTAATCACTAACTTCTAACTTCTAACTTTACCTTTATGCCTTTATTGCTTTACTTTATCTTTTAGCATTTATTATCATGTTTATGATTATGCATTTTTCTCTTTGTCCATTTGGATATTTGTTTATGTTTATGTCATTTTTCTCTTTGTCCACTTGGACATTTTACTTTGTTGTGCTTAAAACATTAATAAATGATTAAACCATAAAATTTGTTAAGTTAGACTTGATCACTATACCCTATGCTTGAAGATTGGATCTTGGACTTAGGATTAATACCTTGACCTTGACTTGGAGACTTTATTTCTCTGTTGTTATTTTGTCTGAAGTCCTTGGGGTTTACTCCAAGGCATTGGGTAGTTATTTTCTCTGTGTGCAGGTTATTTCCTTTTGTGCTCACCTATGATTGGAAATTCATCTATATACAACTGTTACTCTGCCCAATTTTTGTAAAGATATAATTTCATCTGAGGTATTAATTGGTATTTATTTGAGTTACTTTGTTGACTTGGGTTTTTTATCCAAAGGATAAAAATTTTACATTGACTTCTTTATGTCAAGGGTTGACTTCTTATTGGGTTAGACCGCTCTTTTCCTTAACTTTTAATTTATGTACATAGGATAGTCCCTTCACCACCTCCTATCTTCTTTAATTTCAAAATCTTCTCACTTCTTTTCAAAACTCTTATTGTTTTCAAACTTGAACCACTTTCAAAATAAACTTGGACTTATGTCTATGCATTTTCAAAATCTTTTTCTTAATAAATCATTAATCAATTTAACCATACTCTGACCTCTTTTTATATGAATAAAAGTAATTAACCTCATTCAAACTATTTTTCCATTTTTGGATTTTTACATTAAAACATTTTTTCAAAAGACCAAACTCTTTTCAATTCTTGTAGTGATGCAAATTGCTATACTTCTACAATATGTAGTGAAGTGAAACATATTCCACTTGGTGTAGAATGATGTTTTATTGATGAAAATTCAAGCTATATCCTCCACTTTGAGTGATGTAAATGCTCCTTTTTCATAATTCTGGATAGTAAGAAAGTTTTCCACTTCACGAATCATCTCAAGATTGTCTCACATTTCTTTGGAGACTCACAAGTAAAAACATAATAACATTTCTTAAAACTTAGACATTTATCAAAACATATTTGATTTTAAAATCAAGTTTGACTTTTTTTCTTATCTCCTTCGATTCAATGAAAATCAGGTTTATTTACTACCTTACAATTATAAGAGAAGGTAGGAGTAAACAATCATTGATTAAAAAACACCGTATTTTAAAATCATTTGCTTTTATAAAAATTTTAAATATAATTTTTCATAATTCAAACCTGTCACCACCAAATATAACTTTTCATAATTCTTGCTACATTATGTTTGACTTTAGCAATGTATTTTGACCTTGAATCTTCTTCTGAAAAGGCTTGAAATGAATCTAAGATTAACGACAATATTCAACATACATCTTGATCATAAATATTCAATTACCACTAAACATCGCTTGACATAAGGTGATATTCTCCAGATATAAGCTTTGACAACTAGATCTCTAAGAACCATAAATGGATTAGATGACACCTTGATCTTCAAGTATTGCATCTTGATCACCATATAAAATAGTGACTTACCAAATAGTATTGTCATAATTAATACTAGATAGACTTGAGCATCACCTAGTTTGATTTATATTAATAATGTGAGTAACTCAATGTTGGATAAATAAGAGCTTAGTTTTTCATTGAATAAAAAGTAATTTTAATCTCCCCTTTTTTATGTTTGGAAAATTGATATATTTTGCGAGAACAATTTATATCCTAACCATCATACCAACGGTATTTTGCAAGATAATATCTTAAGCTCCCATTGCATTCAACACTAACCCTTGTATAAGTGAGAAAGTGGAAGTTAAAGGATTTGTATATGTGGACATACTACTATGTAATCTTTCCATAAAATATGTTGGCATACCATACTGTGGGTCCGTAGTTGGGATTGAGAAACTTGGTGTATATGTTCTAGACCCATTACCCCTAGATGTCTTGGGGTCAGTGGTTGATCCTGACTGGCTAGAGAGGTTAAAGTTGGTATACTTCATGAGTTTGATGGTATGACCGTCGAATTTACAGTCGAAGGAATAACCACTGTTCATTGACTTGGTGGTATAGATTCAGTCGTCTTCGAAACGACTGTGCCTCCTCCTGTCGAAGGAGGAACCAGTTTTGCATTGTTAATGAGTGGGTTAACCATTCTCCTATTATAATTCCTTTTTGGTAAATGTTCGTTATTATTGGTTAGTTTTCCACTCCTCAATCTCATGCAACAATGTTGACAAACAAGTGATTGAAGTGAAAGATAAAAATAAGAGAAATTCTTAACAAAATCTAGATACTAGTCCCATTGGGCGTGCTAATTTGTTTACCTTGGAATTTGGTAAACAGTCGATGGTCTTCCAAATCAAAAGAGAATTTGGTTACTTGCAGGATCGACCAGATTGATCCTAAGGACATGTGTTTAGTTTTTTATTTCTTATCTTTCGTATGTTAACCCCTTTGATGAAAACTAGTATTTTGAAGGTAATAATGCAATGCTTTAAAAGATAAATTGAATATACAATATTTCTTGACTTAAACTTAAAGTAAAGTATATCGATTGAATAAAATTGATAATAAATGTAAACTGGTGCATCATACGTACATTTCTCATAAACTCGTTTATTGAACATAGGTACTTTGAGTAATTTAGAGTAATTTGTACAAAGATACATACGAATCCTAACACAAAGATCCTAATTTATACTATTTCAACCCTAACGGTCAAGTAACGAAACAATGTCATGTTCGAGGTTGCATGCTCTTCAATTCTCCTCATATTTTCACGCGTCCTTTTGGATAAGATCAATCTTTCAAATTTGAAAACCTTTTGTACTCGAAGCGCCAAGCATTTACGTGACGGTCGAAGTGTATATTCGACAATACTTCGAATAAATTCAAACTCAATGGTTTCACCATTGAATCTCTTGCCAATATTTGATGAAATAAGGTTCATACCAACCTTGATCCATTGGAATCTTTATGATAATGCCTTCATGTTTTTCCTTCGAACTAGATTTCCTCCAAGTGTGTCATTTCAGCTCAATATTTATGTAATCGAAATTCCTAATTATCAAGATTTTCGTGCGAATTTTAATTTTGGAGACTAAATAAAAAAAATTTAACATTCAAAGATTGTTTAAAAAAATATAGAGATGGAAATCAAATCCGCCAACTTACATGAAGTAATTGACACTATTTAAGCCGAATTTAAATTTTGTGAATTTCTTAACCTACCCCATGACCTTCTTACCCACCCGTGCGATATTCCTAAACTGCCCCTGAAATTCTGGCAACAGATACATGATGTCAAAGTGAATGTTATGACACTGGTATCTGACAAACTATTTAACAATCTAAATAATAAATCAAAAGCAGTAAAGAAGACAATCAATTGTTAACCTAGTTCAGTGTGTAACTACACCTACATCTGGGGGCTACCAAGCCAGGGAGGAAATCCACTATAATAGGTATTAGTTCTGGAATAAACCAACAGTTTATCTCCTTCACTTAAGACCTACCCAATGCAACTTCAATCTAAGTCCTACTTAGACCTGAGAACCTACTCACTCTCCCTCAATCACATCAGTGATACTAATCTAACACTTAATAGAATTATGAAGACATTCTTCAATAAACATGCTTGATTCTGCTTCAAAGCTTTAATCAAGAGACACAACACTCGTGTTTCAAAGCTTTGAGTGATAAAACTAGCCTTACAACCAAATCCTACTCCAAGGCACTTATCAAAAGATAATTGCTTGGCTCACAAGAATTACTAATCGTACAGTTACAATATGCCTTCTTCTTCTTCTAAAAAAAACGCATATAACATAATCAGGGTTAGTTAGATAATATAGAAGCAGTAGAGACTTCATCTTGGGCTTCCACAAAGATAGCTAGGGTTAACCAAAGTTAACCTAAGGACTTGGTCTTTGCAACATAACAAATTAGGGTTAAAAAAGGTTAACCTAATATCCACGTGAGCATATGATCTAAACATAATAATCCAGCTCAGAACAGCCCAACATAATCCTGAAAACTCTCAGGAAATAAAAAACTGCACAATGACTTATTCAGTACAGGATGTCTTAACATTGGTCATGACATCATACATCCTGCATACTGTTCTTGCAGAATCCAGTACATCTGATCATATCATACTCATTGTGTTATGCAAACATACTGCGCTGTACTTGTAAAATACTCCTTATGCAGAATTTGTCTTCAACCCAGAATGTTATGACATCAGTCAGGACATTGTCATATCAATCTGGTTTTACCAAAAATTACAGCCAACACAAAAACACTTACAAACTCCCCCTTTGGCAAATTTTTGGCTAAAACAACTAAAAATATCAGAGATCAACTAAAGCAACAAAATTTTAAACCAACTAAACTACATCTATTAATAACCCAAGTAAGACAAATTCAACCTAATTACTTCTCCCCGTTTCTAGCCATAAAGGGGCCAAAGGAGCCATTACAAAATCCCAGTATTCATGAGTGACACAAGCATCAGAAAAAAACAGAATTCCAAGTAACCAAATCAACAAACGAGAAACAAACAGAAACATCAGAATAAGAACATCATCAACAGAGAGCATCAGTAGCAATCTTCAAACATAGCTTGCTGGCAGACAACTTCCCTTTCAACGACCAGTTCTTTACGTGCTTGGCAGTGATCACTTGACAAACTTGGTTGTCAGTGACTTCTAGCTCAGGCTGAGCTTCATCAGGCCTTCCCAAAAACTTGTTGATCACAGAAGGTGAGAAATTAACCTTCCTTCCTCTAACATACACGCACCTAAAATCTTCTGATTTACCATCAACACATCTATCAGTTAAATTCACAATAAATTCTTTGACAAGAATTTCATAGCATCTAGAAAATTTAGCAACCATTTTCATCAATCCCGCAAACTGGATGAGTTCCATTACTTCCTTGCAAGCAAGAGCATTGTTGTTCAGCTCTCTTTCTAAGGCAATTCTCTTCAAGAAAACATATTCCCACCTGCTAGCACTTTCAGGATGATGGAAAAAAAATATTATCAACAGGAACATCAGGAACCTTAGCCAGCTTTTTTGTTGTGGGCTTCTTCCTGAGAGGAATGTCAGGGACATTGTTCTCAACATCAAAGTCAAAGTCAGAACTTTCATCAGTTCCAGAGGATGCAGTGGCTTTCCTCTTCTTATATATTTGGAAAGAAAGAGGGAAACTTGCTATTTGCCCAATTAAAATTAACTTTAAAAAAATCTCTCTCAGCCCTTGTATTAAACAAAGTTAATTGCTACAACTCTTCATATTGGCAAATACCCAGCTTGCCCCTTAAATTTTCAAACTGATTTGCATCCAAGGCCTTGGTAAAAATGTCAGCTAGCTGTAGGTCAGTGGCAACATGCTCCAATGTAATCACTTTCTCTTCCACAAGATCTCTGATGAAGTGATGTCTAATGTCAATATGCTTAGTCCTGCTGTGCTGTATAGGGTTCTTGGATATGTTAATAGCACTCAGGTTGTCACAGTATAATGTCATGACATTTTGTGTGACATTGTACTTAGTCAGCATCTGTTTCATCCAGACCATTTGAGAACAACTGCTACCAGCTGCTATGTACTCAACTTTAGCAGTGGATAGAGAAACACAATTTTGCTTCTTGCTGAACCAGGAGATAAGGTTGTTCCCTAAAAAGAAACATCCTCCAGAGGTACTCTTTCTGTCATCAGCACTTCCAGCCCAATCAACATCACAATAACCAGACAAGATAGGATCACATCCATGAGAGTACAATATACCATAGTTGTAGGTTCCACTCACATACTTCAGAATTCTTTTCACTTGGTTTATGTGACTTACCTTGGGTTCAGCCTGGTACCTTGCACATACTCCAACTGCAAAAGCTATATCAGGTCTGCTGGCTGTCAAGTATAGCAGACTTCCTATCATACTTCTGTACAAGCTTTGATCCACACTGGTGCCACCTGTGTCTTTGGACAGCTTTAGGTGAGTAGGAGCAGGGTTCTTTTATGGCTGGCATTCTCCATCCCAAACTTCTTGACAATATTCTTGGCATACTTGCTTTGAGAGAGGAAAATTGAATCTTCCATCTGTGTGACTTGTAGCCCAAGAAAGTAGGTCAATTCTCCCATGAGGCCTATTTCAAATTCAGCATGCATTTGATCAGCAAAATGTTTAACCATTTTATCTGACATTCCTCCAAACACTATGTCATCCACATAAATTTGAGCCACCATGATTTTTCCTCCTTCATCCTTCACAAAAAGAGTTTTGTCCAATCCTCTTTTCCTGTACCATTTTTCAGTGAGGAATTTTGTCATCCTTTCATACCAAGCTCTAGGAGATTGTTTCAGACCATACAATACTTTTCTCAATTTGTATACATGATCAGGACAGTTTGGATCCACAAACCCCTTAGGTCGTTCCACATATACTTCCTCATTTAAGTACCCATTTAGAAAGGCATTTTTCACATCCATCTGAAATAACTTGAACTTCAGAAGACAGGAAACTCCCAAGAGTAGTCTGAATGACTCCAGCCTAGATACAGGAGCAAAAATTTCATCAAAGTCAACCCTTCAACTTGAGTGTATCCTTGGGCAACTAGCCTTGCCTTATTCCTGGTGACAATCCCTTCAGCATCAGACTTGTTTTTGTATATCCATTTTGTGCTAATGATGTTTGTTCCTTTAGGTCTAGGAACTAACTCCCATACTTCATGTCGTTTGAACTGGTTCAATTCATCTTGTATGGCACCAATTCAGTATTCATCAGTCAAAGCTTCTTTAACATTCTTTGGTTCAATCTTGGACACAAAACAGGAGTTTGAGATGATTTCTCTAGATCTTGTAGTGACTTCACTGTTAGGATCTCCTATTATGAGTTTTTTAGGATGATCTTTCTGAATTCTGATGAAAGGTTCTTTGTTAGCTTCCTTTGATTCAGACTCTGAGGAAGTAGGATTAGAAACATCAACTTTTGTAGACACTTGAGTTGGTGTTTCAAAGAATGTCTCAACATCATATGGGACATTGGCTTCCTCATAGTGATCATCAACAATGACATTTATAGATTCCACCATAATTTTGGTCTTGGAATTGAACACCCTATATGCTCTGCTGTTGGTAGAGTATCCCAGGAATATTCCTTCATCACTCTTAGGGTCCATTTTCCTCCTTTGCTCACGATCTGTCAGAATATAACATTTGCTCCCAAAGACATGTAAGTACTTCACAGTAGGCTTTCTCCCTTTCCATATTTCATACAGGGTGGATGATGTTCCCTTTCTCAATGTGACCCTGTTATGGACATAGCAGGCTGTATTCATAGCTTCAGCCCAAAAGTGAATAGGAAGTTTCTTGGCATGTATCATTGCCCTAACAGATTCTTGTATAGTTCTATTTTTTCTTTCCACAACTCCATTTTGCTGAGGAGTTATAGGTGAGGAGAACTCATGATTGATCCCTTCTGAAGAACATAACTCATCAAACTTACTATTTTCAAATTCCTTTCCATGATCACTTCTGATCCTAACAATGCAGCCTTCCTTTTCTCTTTGAAGTCTTTTGCACAATTCTTTTAAACACATCAAATTTTTCTCTAATGAAGTTTATCCAGGTGTATCTGGAAAAATCATCCATAATAACATAGACATACCTCTTCCCACCAAGACTTTCTACCTGCATGGGACCCATCAGATCCATGTGTAGAAGCTCTAGAATCTTGGAAGTGGTTAGATGTCTTGTCTTTGGATGTGACATCCTAGTTTGCTTCCCAACCTGACATTCACCACAAACTCTTTATTCATCAATTTGAAGCTTTGGAATCCCTCTGACAGCTTCCATGGATATGATCTTTTCATCCCTCTAAGATGTAAATGACCAAATTTTTGGTACCACAGTTTCACTTCCTTTTCTTCTTTGACTATAGAGCACACAGAAGAGTGGTTAGTGTTCTTATACTCCCATAAGTAACAGTTGTCTTTTGATCTGACTCCTCTCATTACAACTTCTTATTTTTCATTTGTAACAAGGCATTCATACTTGGTGAAGTTGACTTTGAATCCTAGATCACACAGTTGGCTGATACTGATGAGGTTAGCAGTTAACCCATTTACCAGCAACACTTTATTCAGGTTTGGAACTCCAGGGCAGTCCAATTTTCCAACACCTTTGATTTCTCCTATAGCTCCATCTCCAAAAGTGACATAACTAGTAGTATGAGGTTTGATATCACTCAGCAGATTCTTGATTCCAGTCATGTGTTTAGAACATCCACTGTCAAAGTACCAGTCTTCTTTGGCAGAGACTCTAAGAGATGTGTGAGCTATCAAGGTTGCAGTCTTTTTCATCCATTGTTGATTATTTGGAGTCCTGTTAGTCTTAGGTTTGACATGTGGAGTCTGGTTAGGATATCCATATAATCTGAAACAGAATGGTTTTATGTGGCCAAACCTTCCACAATAATGACATCTCCATCTTTGGTATTTTCTCTTCATGTTTCTTTGTCCTTGATGTTGAGCCCTATGTTGTGACATCTGTTTTGACACTTGTTTATCAAGCTTAGGTTTCTTCATGTCAAAAACAGATTCCTTTGCAGCCACGAATCCTAGACCAGACATGTTTCCTGCATTTTGTCCAGTCTGAAGTATTTCTTCCAACTTGTCAGATCCATTTGTCAACATCCTGACAGACTTTGTCATCTGATCCAGTTTGGAGTTCAACACTAGAACTTCACCTTTGAGGTGACTTATAGTTGCAATGTCTACCTTCTTCTTAGCCTCCAACTTCACTATGAGCTTCTTCTGCTTCTCATTTTATTGGCAGACTTCAGCACTCTTGATACACAACTTTTTGTAGGAGTCATCAAGTTCTTCAGATGTCAGCTCCTCATCACTTGAATCATTGCCAGAGTTATAAACACCAATTAGTGCAGTAACTAGTTTAGCTGATTCTTCTTCAGAGTCACTTTCTGAGTCACCATCAGACCAAGTTACAGACATTCCTTTCTTTTGTTTCTTTAGAAAGGTGGGACATTCAGCCCTAATGTGTCCATATCCTTCACATCCATGACATTGAATCCCTCTGCTTTGGTTGCCCTTTTCCTCAGGTTTAGCTCTTCTGCTTGAGTTATAGGACCTGCTAGTGTCAGGGGAAATATTCTTGACATTTGGTCTTGGCTTCTGGTCTATTCTCTTGATGATTTTGTTGAACTGTCTTCCAAGCATAGTTATAGCTTCTGATAGATTCTCTTCATCACTCTCTTTGCTTTCCTCTTCAGCATTGGATACAAAGGCTATGCTTTTGTTCTTCTTGTCAACACTTTCATTGATTCCCATCTCAAATGTCTGGAGTGAACCAATGAGTTCATCTACATTCAAGTTGCAGATATCCTGAGCTTCTTCTATAGCAGTCACTTTCATTGCAAACCTTTTAGGCAAAGATCCGAGAATCTTTCTCACCAGCTTTTCTTTAGACATCTTCTCTCCCAAAACTCCTAAAGTATTGGCAATCTCCAAGATGTTCATGTGAAACTCATGAATGGTCTCATCTTCCTTCATCCTCAGATTCTCAAATTTGGTAGTGAGCATCTGAAGTCTTGACATTTTCACCTTGGATGTACCCTCATGAGTGGTTTTGAGAGTGTCTCAAACATCCTTGGCCAGTTCACATTGATGTACTAGTCTAAAAATGTTTCTATCAATTCCATTGAACAAGGAATTCAATGCTTTAGAGTTGCCCAGTGCTAACTCTTCCTCTTCTTTATTCCATTCTTCCTCAAGTTTCAGACTAGTAGTCTCATCTTTCTCAATCTTGATAGGATGTTTCCATCCTCTATCAGCAGCTCTCCAAGCTTTATTGTCCAGTGACTTCAAGAAGGCAACCATACGTGGTTTCCAACAATCATAGTTTGATCCATCCAGAATGGATGGTCTACTCCCAAATCCTCCTTCCTTGTCCATAGCGCCAGCAAATAATATCCCTAGATCTCACCCAGAAAAACAGGCAAGGTGCCTGCTCTGATACTAATTGAAATTCTGGCAACAGATACTTGATGTCAAAGTGAATGTTATGACACTAGTATCTGACAAACTATTTAACAATCTAAATAATAAATCAAAAGCAGTAAAGAAGACAATCAATTGTTAACCCAGTTCAGCGTGTAACTACACCTACATTTGGGGGCTACCAAGCCAGGGAGGAAATCCACTATAAGAGGTATTAATTCTAGAATAAACCAACAGTTTATCTCCTTCACTTAAGACTTACTCAATGCAACTTCAATCTAAGTCCTACTTAGACCTGAGACCCTACTCACTCCCCTTCAATCACAGCAGTGATACTAATCTAACACTTAATAGAATTATGAAGACATTCTTCAATACACATGCTTGATTCTGCTTCAAATCTTTAATCAAGAGACACAACACTCGTGCTTCAAAGCTTTGAGTGATAAAACTATCCTTACAACCAAATCCTACTCCAAGTCACTTATCAAAAGATAATTGCTTGGCTCACAAGAATTACTAAACGTACAGTTACAATATGCCTTCTTCTTCTTCTAAAAAAAATGCAGCTAACATAATCAGGGTTAGTTAGATAATATAGAAGCAGTAGAGACTTCATCTTGGGCTTCCATAAAGATAGCTAGGGTTAACCAAAGTTAACCTATGGACTTGGTCTTTGCAACATAACAAATTAGGGTTAAAAACAAGGTTAACCTAATATCCACGTGAGCATATGATCTAAACATGATAATCTAGCTCAGAACAACCCAACATAATCCTGAAAACTCTCAGGAAATAAAAAACTGCACAATGACTTATTCAGTACAGGATGTCTTAACATTGGTCATGGCATCATACATCCTACATACTGTACTTACAGAATCCAGTACATTTGATCATAGCATACTCATTGTGTTATGCAAACATACTGAGTTGTACCTGTAAAACACTCCTTCTGCAGAATTTGTCTTCAACCCAGAATGTCATGACATCAGTCAGGACATTGTCATATCAATCTGGTTTTACCAAAAATTACATCTAACACAAAAACACTTACAACCCCTAAAAACCAGAAATATATTTCCGTTGCGCACCACCATCTAATAAAATTTACGCCAAATCGAAAATTAAGTTTTGGTTCTGTACCGTAACTATATTTCCAATTTTATTCATAACAAAAATCTCATTTCATTGTCTAACATAGAGATACATAAACTTAGCAAATACAAATCAAAAGTTAAACATAAATCGAACATTACAAATCAATATCCTGGTGGAGGTTGCAACTTCCTCATAATGTCATCGACGGTTCTTGATAAATTCGCATCTAGCTTGATTGGAACTTTCTCATGAAAACTTCGATAAGCCGACCACATAGCCTATAAATCATCGTCATTCTTTAGTTCACGGTTCATGAACTACATATTCCCTTGATTGTCAATTGATGGCGAGTGATACTCGATATTCTCTACCTTTCGATTGTCGCCGTAAGGAACAAGTTCATGCAAAGTTTCACGTACCTCTTTAATTGGGTTGTACACCATGATCTTGAATTCGCGAGACGGTATGTCGCCTCAAAAATGAACAACTTCAACAACCCATGTGATGTCTAACTTCATGTCCATATCTGGTTTTATATGTTGTGGTAGGAAGAATTATAAGAGGAGAAGTATTTTTATAGTAGAAGGATGTAAACAAGGACCATAGAAATCCTATCTTTCTGTCAGTGATAAAACCGGAAGTTAAATTCCGGTTTCCTACTTAATACCAAAATCAGAAGTTAAATTCTGGTAAATGCGTTGGGTTTGAAAAACTAGAAACAAAACAGAAAACAACAACTATAACACAAAATGTCATATATTCAATTTTTTTGCAAGTGGTCGAATTACAAAAATGAGTATATTTCCACATCATTATACATTATCAAAATGAAGTTAACATTACAATGCTACATATACTACTTGAAAGGGCCAAAAAACGTGTCGCTGGATAAATACACCGGTGGCACCCCTTTCGACCTTTCCCTATTTATTTCTATATCTATTTCCCTCAACTTGTTGTATTCTTGTATCTTTACCATGAATTCGTCCGGCCATGTCTCAATGGTTCTGTGAAATGAAGCTCCCACTCTGGTGATGTCGGTGGTATAGGGCATCCCAGTTTCAAGTAGACTTGAACAATATACCGTGGATTTGAAATCCACCCAACACAAATTAAACGATCACTGGGATTTGGTGTAGGAGTCGTGCGTAGAGGAAAAAAAGTCTCCGAAAAACCGTATCTTGTCATATTAATACACACCCCGTCATACGCACTAGCTATGAGATGACCCATTTTAGGGAACCACATCCATTTGTCCCCCGGCGAACATTCAACCTTAACAGGTACTAGTGCATGATGTATTTCCCCAACCTTCTATTTACTCCCGAACACACGTGTGCACAACTATCTGTGTTCCGTCAACTCTGTGATCAGAGTATCTCGCACAGTATTGTAATACTCTTCACGACTACCTAGAAAACAAGAAACATCTTGAAAGCCACAATTATCGTCACCACCCATATTGAAGATCCTTTCAACGTATTTGTGCATCTAAACTGGCATATGATCGATGAACGGTATTTTTGATGGAGGCGGTGTAGGCGGTGGTTTGCTAATACGGGCACCTTTGGAAGCATATTTCTAAGATTTCGGTGTAGGTGAGTCGGGAAATACTTTGTCAACATGTTCACAATATAAAAGATTCCTCGTAGTAGAATTGTCGCCAGATGTAAGTTTCAAATTTTTCAGTGCACCTTTTGTTTTTACCGGTTGGGAGGGTGGTTTCTAATTGTTGTTGCAGGAGTTAGTTGAAGCTAAGTGGGGGAGAAGCTTCGCTTCTCGGATGTGTTCGGTCGTGAGATATCAGATTAGTATGCTACTGATGGATACAGTGCAAACGTTGTAGGAGCTTTGTTGTTTCTCGAATTCGAAGGTAATACAAATTTAAGATTTTGGTTGTTTAACAAGTTGGAATGTCTTGGAAAAGAATGGTTGGAGAATAGTAACGATTATGTTGCGAGGGTAGTTGGAATATTGAAGTTAAGTATTGGACTTAAACTGTGATTGAGTTGTTGTTGGATTGAAGGATTAGACGCAAATGCGATGTTAAGAATGGTTGTGTCGGATAAATTTTCGAGGACGAAAATATTCTAAGTGGGGGAGAGTTGTAACGCCCGAAAATTAAATTAATTATTCAATTAAATTATAGCCGAATTGATTAAGTGGATTATGGGAAGTTGGAATTAATTTAGTGATGAATTAATTTTAGTTGTAGAATATTATTGGAAATAATATTAGAAATAAGTATAGATTAATAAGTTATTTAGCTAGATCTATTTGGTGTTAGAAGTATTAGAAAGGAGGTGTAAAATTGGCCCAATAAGAATTCATGGGAGAAGTAATAATTGATTTATTAATTAATGATAAAATATTAGGTTTTATATAATAGTAGTAATAGGAATTAGGTTTTCACGTAGAAAAGAAAAGAAAACAAGAACAAGGAATTGGGAAGCACGAGGGTTTGGAAGAGAGGATACGAGAAGTGCAAGAGCCGAAGATTAAGATTTCAATCGGGAGTTGAACTACCTTGAATCCAGGTAAGGGGTGGTGTTCGACTTATATAATCAATTGTATGATGATTTTTATATGGCATTGGGGTTGTATGAATTTTTCTGCGATGTTTGATTAAGTGTTGAGTTGATTTTGATAAATTGGATTTTTTTTGGAAAATGGATCGTGATGTTGTTCTGTGCAATTATTGTGTTGAATATCCTGTGAATTTTGGGTGAAGAATCGTAAGAATCAATTAATGTTCTGGAGATTTAATTGAATGGAATGAATAAATTAGAAATAACATGAACATAAATATGCAGAGTGATCAAAGATTGAAGAAGAAGAGAAAACTTGAGATGGGCGCCTCAGTGGGGTAGTGTGGGGGCCACCTGTTTTATATTTTGTTCGATTAGTTTAGTGATGCATTCAGTTAGCATAATTTTATGTAACTTAGTATAATTAACTATAGGTGATTAATGATGTATAGCTAATTCATATTATAATAAATAATGAAGTAGTAGGAAGAAAAATTAAATTATAGAGACGCACGTCCTGTAATGAAAGAAAGAAAATGTGTGATATATACATGGTGGGGGTGGGCGCCTCCAAGGCTTATGGCATCATGTTTGTGTGATTTGTTTATTGTAGGTAATTGATATTTTATTTCTGGCATTTAATTTTAGTGAATTGGTAGTACATTATTATGATTAATTATAGTAAATGATTTAGGAATGGATCAATGATTTAGTATGCTATTAATCAGTAACAGTAAAGTAGTAGAATTGGAAAATAGTTGAACTCAGAACAGTAGCGGAAAATAGAAGATTATGGCAGATTAGCAAAATTTAGCAGAACAAATTAATTAAGTAGTGATAAGAAGTTGGATTAAATAGGAACATGTATAAAATATAGGCTAATTAATGTTGCCGTGATGATTAAGTTAAGTTGCAGTGCATATAACTATAGGAGTAAATGGTCAGAAGTTCTGATGGTTAGAAGTAGAAGTGATGGTCAAAAGTTCTGATGGTTAGAAGTAGAAGTGATGGTCAGAAGTTCTGATGGTTAGAAGTAGAGGTGATGGTCAGAAGTTCTGATGGTTAGAAGTAGAAGTGTTGGTCAGAAGTTCTGATGGTTAGAAGTAGAAGTGATGGTCATAAGTTCTGATGGTTAGAAGTAGAAGTGGTGGTCAGAAGTTCTGAGAAGTTCTGATGGTTAGAAGTAAAAGTGATGGTCAGAAGTTCTGATGGTTAGAAGTAGAAGTGATGGTCAGAAGTTCTAATGGTTAGAAGTAGAAGTGATGATCAGAAGTTCTGATGGTTAGAAGTAGAAGTGATGGTCAGAAGTTTTGATGGTTAGAAGTAGAAGTGATGGTCAGAAGTTCTGATGGTTAGAAGTAGAAGTGATGGTCAAGTTCGATGGTTAGAAGTAGAAGTGATGGTCAAGTTCGATGGTCGTAGAAGTGATGGTCAAGTTCGATGGTTAGAAGTAAGTGATGATCAGAAGTTCTGATGGTTAGAAGTAGAAGTGATGGTCAGAAGTTTTGATGGTTAGAAGTAGAAGTGATGGTCAGAAGTTCTGATGGTTAGAAGTAGAAGTGATGGTCAGAAGTTCTGATGGTAAGAAGTAGAAGTGATGGTCAGAAGTTCTGATGGTCAGAAGTAGAAGTGATGGTTAGAAGTAGAAGTGATGGTCAGAAGTTCTGATGGTTAGAAGTAGAAGTGATGGTCAGAAGTTCTGATGGTGCAGAAGTTCTGATGAAGCAGGAGTTCAGAGGGTTCAGAAGTTCTGATGGTGCAGAAGTTCTGATGATGTAGAAGTTTTGATGGTGTAGAAGTTCTGATGGTGCAGAAATTTTGATGGTGCAGAAGTTCTGATGGTCAGAAGCAGAAACTTCTGAGATTGCCTCCAAAAGGATTTAGTATAGCAGAATAATTTTAATAATGCAGGATATAAAAACAGTCCCAAAATTTAGACAGTAGCCAAAATTAAGTGGTATATTTAGTTGCTCAGAATTGAATGAGAATTTACTGGGTAACTAAGATTAATTAGTAAATAATTGTGGTGATGTTTTTTTTGTGAAATTATGTGGAATATGCTGACTAACCGTACCAGTTAGCCCAATTAAGCAGTATATTGTCCGGAATTTAATAAAAACTGACAGGGTAACTGAGATAAATTAGTAGGTGAATTCTATTATTTTATTTTGTTGTAATTGTGTTGAATACGTAGTGTTGTTACTTTGTTTGTAAATTTTCAGTGAAGTGTATTATTGTTGTGTGTTGTTGTTGAATTATGTGAAGTTGCAGGATGTTTCTATGTTGTTGTGAATTGTTGTGAATTATGTTGATGACGTTTTAGGCCTATGGCCAGTGAAGTAGTGATATAGGTGTATGCCTCGTGAAGCGAATTTGTGATGTTGTTGTATGTTGTTAGCATCACATTTCATTTGCATTTGTGAAGGCCTATATTGGCGGAATTGTGAATAAGGCTTATGCCTTGTGCCTCTATTAATTGACAATAGTGAAGGGAGCTAAAGCTCTGTTAGTACCACATGCATGTGCATTGTTTAGAGTCAGATTATAAATGAATTCGTTGTTGGTGATGTTGTTATGATAATGTTGGTGACTTAATGTGAGTTTATGCTAACGTTGTGTTGTGACAGGTATTGTTGGGAAATTGCGAAAATAGTAATTATAACTGTTATTATAATTTTTGTTATTTACTATGTTGTTTTGTTGATTGTTAAGTTGTAGTTGGTTGAAGCGATGAATATTGTATGATTCTAGATCTAATATATTAGTTATCATACTTTTGCTTATATTTTTCGATATCTCACCCTTTATATTTGTTCGTCGTTGCCATTATACTGGTAACGTGCAGGTAACAAGGAGTAAAGACTTAGTAGCGTGTCAGTGTCATTGCTCGTCACCTGGGGAATGAACGCTTAATTGTTTTATGTTGTCTTCTTTTCGGTTGAACTTAAGTTGTGATTTCAAGAAGTTGTTTTCCTTTGAATTAAGTTGTTTAAAAGATGCTATGTTTCTTTTGAAGTTTTCAAAAATCATGAATCCGCTGCGTAGTTATTAAATAAAGTTGAAGTATTTTGAAGACTAATAAATTGTTATGAGTTCTATGAATTATTAAGTGCTATGTATCTGTTCTCTGAAGATATTATGTTGTTGGTTTTCAAGTTGATAATGTAATGCCTCATGTTTGTGGAATTTTTGAAACTCTGATTTTAATTATAATTACCGAGTAGATTTGGGGTGTTACATGAAGCTCTTTTGGCCTCATGGAAAATATAATTTAACGCCGCCCGCGAGATGTTACCGACCAATTGAGAATATAACATATTCTCCTTGAACCTGTGTTCCAACACCGTGATACTACGACCAAATGTCGTTTGTATCTCATTATGCCGGTTCATGATCATATGGTTCACAACTTCCCAACCCGTAATCAAATCGCCTTTTCTATTTGCCAACCAATTCTTGAGACAAGCATGCACAAATTTAACTCGGTTGATGTTGTATGTCTGGGGTGCATAACCTGATCAGTCCATGCACAAACAAATTTCTCCTTCACTTGATCAAGTATTATGCTCTCCTCATATTTCAACAGATTCAGATATTTCTTACAAACAGCTCGGAATTGTAAAACAACATCAATATACATCTCTTTTGTAGATGAATTAACAATAACATTCCACACAACCATGATTTTATCCACAATAACACCAGACTTTACCAACTTTTCATCTTAACCAGCTACTTGTTTCGACCCCACAACAGGTTTAACTCGACTTCTCACATTTTTTATAATATGGTACATACAAAGTAATGTTGGAGAAGTCGGAAATACGGTTGCAACAACATTCATTAATGGCATATCACGGTCGGTAACAATAACTTTTGGCATATCCTTTTGGTCATTCAACATTGACCTACACACCTCTAAAGCCCATTGAAAGTTGTCTTCTTTTTCGCACTCGAGAAATGAAAAACCAACAGAGTACGTCTTCTCGGTCAATGTAACACCAACAATTTCCAACAACGGTAGCCCGCACTTGTTGGTTTTGTACGTCGAATCCATTACGAGCACGGTAGGAAATGTGTTGAACAATTTAATGGAATCAAGATAAGTCCAATAAACTTCTCTAATAGTTACTCCATCATTCCCCGTCAGTGCCTACAAACATAATTGTTCTCATCAATAACTTTCAAAAGGTGTTGCATTTCACTTCAACCCTCCCGAAGGGCTAACTTTGTTTGTTAGCGCTTATTGTACACTTGTTTGATATTAGAGGTGATCTCTGGTCTGTTGCGCTTCAAAGTTGCAAGAATATTTTTGGGAGGTACCAAATCCAAAGTCATGTCGGAAACACAAATTTTCTCATCCGGAAGTAGCCGACATGCTATTGGATGACCAACCAACTTTGAAGTTGAATCATGATTGTGTTCTCTGCTAATCACATTAAAATTCCACTTATTGTTGGCCATGAGATAACCACGTAACCGAAACAGACACTCATATTTTCTTGTGCCAGTTTCCTCGCGTTTCAAATTATGAATGCGAGCCACATATTTTCCGCTCCTTTTGCAAGTCAAAATAACAAAGACATTTCTTTTATCAGTGTTGTTATTGAACCTAGCTATCACAGTAGCAAATCCTAACCTCGTTGCCTCTAAACGAATCCACGACAACATATCGTCCAGGAATTCAAATTCTTGAACATTTTCAAAATGTTCACGAACATCAACCGCCTTAATCACGCGGGGCGGAACTACGACCGACGATACAACTACGGTGACATCGGGCTTAAGAATGTTATCGGGGTGCACCATACCCATGTAACATAATAAAAATCATAAACATACATTTCACAGTGAAATCTGCTGCATAATTTCAAAACAGAGTCAAAACCGGAAATAAACTTCCGGTTAAGTTCAACTAGAAACTGGAAATAAACTTCCGGTTTGTACGTAACCTTATTTCAGCAAGAAGTAATAGATTTATGTAGTGATAGAGGGATAAAAGGGATGATGTTTACTTGAAATTCTTCTTTGTTGAGCTTTTTCTGATATGACGAACCAAAAAAATATGGATTTGGAGTGGATAATGGATTGACAATGAGGGTTTTGGAGAGGTTTGAAGGAGAAAGTGTTTTATGGTAGTGATCACCATGGTTGCTGCATATAACAATCAACTTCGTGACAAAACCAGAAATAAACTTCCGGTTTCATACAAAATATTTAGGTGACATACAATTCAATGTTCTCGCTTCTATGGCCGGAGTTATACTTCCGGTTCCATACCGGAAGTTAATCTCCGATACAGTTTTTTACAATTCCAGTGGTCACACCATATTTTGACTGGTTTGAACAAAATAAAGTGCGAATCAAAAATAAACTTTCGATTTTGAGAAGGGCAATTTCAAACTTTATGTGGTGCGCCCACCCTTAAGAGGTGGGTTAAGAAATTCACTAAATTTTTGCAATTGATGCATGCATGAAATAATACTAAATCTTTGAAATTATATTTTCTGTGTTGTTTAATATGTCATGGAAGTAGCATTTAGAAGCCAAACCAATATCTCTATTTTTCCCCTCACAAACATAAGCTTTTAAATCAATCATTACATTTTTTAATTTTAAAGAGGCATCTATGATTGCCAAATGCAGTGTATTATTAGGTAGATATATTTCATGAATCATGACATTCTTCCAAGCGAGTATCTAGTTGTTGGATTTCAACAACTTTCAAAATGAAGAGTGTAAAAGTTCTCCGAACAAAATCAGAATGTGAATTTTAGTTTCAATTATCTAAACACTTTACCTACCTCTCACTAAACTCTACAATACATTACTAGCAAAGCTTCTATAACGATAAAGTAAATAAAAAAGGGACATCACACATTCCCAAACTGACATTACCTTGACATGAAATCTTTGTTCCTACTTTATCATTTGAACGGAATCTTTGTTCCAACTTAGATTCCCACAAATTTAATGTCGTCCCATTCAGCATTGTTCATATTGTTGACGATGTTTCCCTAAGTATAGTAAATTACTAACCATCCTTTCACTACTAGGTTCATTTTTTCTGCTTTGTTCGTCAGCAAACAACACTAAACTTGATCTATATGTTTTTATAACGAAAAAGATTCTTTCTTTCGATCTTGCACCAAACACAAACACCTTGCCAACCTCAGACTATACGTGTCTGTGACAGTTATTTGCATGTATGCATGTGCGAAAATGCTAAAGTAGATGTATCTTCTGTCCCCACAACTTCATATGGATCCCATCACATAAATCTTTATATATATATATATATATATATATATATATATATATATATATATATATATATATATATATATTCCCTTCTTTCTTCATATATACCTAAATTTCGTAGCTAAGAATATTGTGCATGGTATCTTGTTATTATTTGCTATTATTAGTTAAGAATATTGTTAACTACCAAAGTGATGGAAGCTTCAACTCAATTTGCTAGCACTCTTTTCTTTCTGTTTCTCTTTTATTCAATAAGAGGTTTAGATTCAGCCACATTTACGATTGAAAACAAGTGTAGCTACCCCGTTTGGCCAGGGATTCTGTCCGGTGCTGGGACGGCACAGTTGACAACGACTGGTTTCGCCCTAGACTCGGGTGAAACCAGTGTTATAGCTGTGCCGATGGCTTGGTCAGGACGAATATGGGGACGAACATTATGCTCAACAGACTCCGCTGGAAAATTCTCATGCGCTACCGGAGACTGCGGCTCCTCTAACATGGAATGCAGTGGCAGTGGAGCCATTCCACCGGCGACACTTGCGGAGTTCACGTTAAATGGTGCTGGAGGGATGGATTTCTACGACGTCAGCCTTGTAGATGGTTACAACCTTCCCATGACTATTGAACCGCATGGTGGTTTCGGTAACTGCACGACGACGAGTTGTACGGTGGACTTGAACGAAGCATGTCCGACGGAGCTGAAAGTGAGAATTTCAGTTGAAGGAGAAAAGAGCGGTGAGAAGAGCGTGGCGTGCAAAAGCGCGTGTGAGGCTTTTGGTGATCCGTTGTATTGCTGCAGTGGCGCTTATGCTACACCGCAGACATGTAGACCGAGTGTGTACGCGCAGTATTTCAAGAACGCATGCCCACGCGCTTATAGCTATGCTTATGATGATGGAACTAGCACATTCACTTGTTCTTCTGCGGATTATGTCATTACTTTCTGTTCTACACCTTCCAAAAGGTAATATAGTTTAATTTTTTGGTTCGAATCAGTTGTCCCAGATTCGAACCAGAGTTTCTGACATTCATATCTTTGAATAACTATCAATCGAGTTGATTTAACTAATAATATAGTTTAATTTAAATATAACAATTATTTAATATAATTTTAGCAGTTTTTATTTATAGTATAGTAAATAATTAGAAATATGTTTGAGTGCAGTAAGTTGATAAAGTCAGGAGGGAGTGGAAAACTTCCATTTGTGGACATATGGGCAGGTCATGGAAATGGGCAGGGTGATGAATCAACAACCAAGGTGATGATGACATTAGTAATTGGCGCTGTTTTAATGATAATTTTGTGACCAACGTCAACAACAAAGTGTTTATTTAGTATATATATATTCACAACAATTTACTGTAAAGAAAAGAACAAAAATTAATGTGTTTAAGAAATTTTAATTTATTTTAAAATCAGATATATCGTGGGAATGAGGTCCATAAATAATGTAAATTTTATTGTTAAAAATTTTATTTTTGCAATCCCTGAGCTGCTGTTGTTTATTGTTCTCATTGGAATTTGATTTAGCTTATATTTTCCTTTTTAAATAATTATATTGATAAGAAGTATATGAATGTTTAGAAATAATAAGAATAAGAATGAATGATAATCATTTACCAAAGAGAAAAGACGAAAAATAATTAAACAAGACTAATATTGATCCACGTTCTTCTGTTCATTACCAATATGTTTGGGCTGGGCTCGTTCTTCTGTTCATTACTATGCCACCTTTAACCATCTCTACATTTTAATTTCACCGATTATTAAATTTTTTAGTTTTTTATTTTGCGCATATATATATATTAAAAAAAAATACAATGAGTTCTCAAAACAACCGATTACACCAAAAACTCGAGATATAAATTCAGCAAAAAAAAAAAATTACAAATCATACATTTACGATAAATAATACAAATGATCTTTGCAAAAATCGTAATACTTAACAAGTAATTTTGCCTATTAGCTGTTGTGTAAACATGATTTAAATTTATCATATTTAATTTAGTTTAAAAAATAATGATGCAGTTTTTGGTATTTTTTATATAAATATATGAAAAATGACATTTTTTTTTATAATTATATTTACTTCAAAATTTTTTTAAAAAAATATTGTAAATTAATGGAGGCAGGTGTGGGGTTTAAAAAATTTGTTTATTTAAATACCAGACTGAGTATTTTAAAGTAGTGTGAAATAATATATTCAAATAAAAAAAAAAACACTATCTTTGTATGTATATATACATCCAAAATGGTTTTAACATTGACTAAATTTTTCTCCCTTTACTTAAAGATATACATTGCTTTAACTCATCAATTTTCATATAAAAAATTTAAAACTCTCTTTACTTTGTGAAAATAATTTTTGTTTTAATTTTAAAAAACTGTATGTATGTTATTAAAAAAATGAAAAATTATATAAATAATTGTAATAAAGAAAAATGAAATAATAATTCGAGATTATATATTTTGAGAAATTATAAAAACAATTATTTTGAGACTTCAATAACAAGTGAATCTAAACCAGAAAAAACAAAACTCCTTTAACATTTTGACCATTCTCTTAACCATTTATTTCATAGAATCATAGTAATTTTTATTTATACATATTGCTTAATTATCTTCGACGAACCGTGAAGCAAAATTTTTACCATATAGGAATAATAACTAAATTTACGAAGAAAAGGGTGAATCATGTGAAAGGTACTTTAAAGAAGAACGACACTATCTTCATTTTTTTTTCTTTTCTTTTATGAGGTTATAGTATATGAAAAAACTAATCGAAGCTACTTTTTCCATATCCTCTATTTTTGCTTTTTTACCTTTTCATTTCCTTTGACTCTACTTTTCACCTTTTATCTTCTTCCTTTAGTTATTTATTAATAGTATTTTTAATAAAATTAATATTTTGTAATAGAAATCACGATCATATTGTACTTCTTGTCATCATCCCCATCTTCATAAACATCATCATAGTTTCCTTTTCCAAGAATACTTAAAAGTTAATTAAACCAATGACATTAGCTAGGTTAATTAACTATCCTCAAAAAAAAAAGACACTAGTTTAACCATATTAATTATTTTACAAAAGCTATAGTTCTACTTTTGCTACCAAATTAAACAAGCTGATCTGCTGCTGATGCAAAACTTTATTAAAGAATGAAGAGTGCATGGAAAACCAGAAGAAAAGGGATATATATATATATATATATATATATATATATATAGCAAAGATGACGATAAAATAAAGTTGAAAAAGAAGGAAAGAAAATCTTATCCACATCACTACTTTACACGACACGACATGTAAGAGAATCAATGAAGTGGACCAAGATGTCGATACTGTCATGGGAACCCACACAAAAGCAAATGAGAGTCTTCTTATATTAAATTCCTTGATAAGCTTTAAGAGGTTATCATGTTGATTCCACTATTGTGTTTGTTACTTTTGTTTTCTTCAAAATTTAATCTATATGTAAAATGTAAAACTTTTATATACATTCAAATATATTCTATCATGCATATTAATGCAGCATATAGTTATTGAATGAATATCATTCGTTTGCTTATGTTGCACAAGGAAAAGACTCATATTTATATAAGATAAGGTAGTCACTTTAGTTAGAATCAAGAAGATTGGTATGGAAGTGTCATAACAATTTAGTTATGGTGGAAATTTTGGAATGATGTTAACTTGGAGTGGGAGTTGGAATGATTTATTGACATTAAATAAGCAATAAATTAGCATAAGTAAGAACTAATATGAAAGTGAATTTAAAAAGATTCATTTTAGTCTCACATAAGAGGGAACACAAATATTAGTAGTGTATATTCTAACTTGGACTATTGGGTTGGGCCCCAAGGAGCACCCTAATTTTGTAAAGGACACCCCCATAAGCCATCTAGACACACGTGCGCGCCGCCGCCGCCGTTCGGCCGGCTCGATCCGGTTCGAACGGATTGTTTTATCCTGGAGACGTCGTCGAAACTCGAACTGCTTTGCATAATTATTGGCAGTACGATGAAATATCTTAAAGAAAGCGACTCATCCCAATAATTTACTCAATGCCAAATTTCTTAAAAATCCAAAAACAACAGTATAATTAACTCAACTAAATATAAATAAGTATCTCAACACCTAACTAACTTATGAAATAAATATAGGATTATAATTGTATAACCTCCATCAAGTTGGGGAATAGTTATTCGAAATTCTTAGCTAGAACAATAAAACGTAAAAAAGTTGTAGAGCAAGAGGTTTAGTCAACATGTATGTGAGTTAAGCTGAATTGGGAATAAGAAGAAGATGGGACAACTTGGCTATTGAAATAAGAGAGATGTTTGCATAAACATGTTTAAATAGTGCAACAAAGATTGCATTATATAGTGGGATATAAAATTTATTGAATTAATTACATCAGGGTTGCGTTACGGTATATTCTATTCTATTCTATTCTAGATAGGATAATGAATATTATAGAGAATATTGTATATATAAATATTGATTCTTAAAACTCTTCCTTAAGCTGGATCGTATATGAATTTTTGGTGTCATCAGACTCAGGATGTCGTGACATATGATCCGACATTATAAAACAGATAAGGTAGAATATACAATCAACAATGCAGGAAACAAAAAATAACACACAGAACTGTTCACCCAGTTCGGTTCTAACCAACCTACATCTAGGGACATACCAAGCCAAGAATGAAGTCAATTATCAGTAGTATTAATTCGGAGGAAAACCTTCCCTGTTTACACTCCTCACTTAATCAGACTACCCGATTTTCCTTCTACCTAAGATACCACACTTAGATATGAGAACCTCTGCTCACTTCCAATCACCTCAGTGATGTCTAGCAATTACATCCTAGCAACTGCATCAATGGCTTGGCTCCTAATTCAATCATCTTGGAGATACCTCACTCCAAACACAATTCAAAACAGTTTGAAGATACCTCACTTCAAACACAAACCAGTTAACTTGTGACACAAATTAACGTAGAATTACTTCACAATTTCTTCCAATGATACAACTACACTCATTTCTTCACAGCTTTTGAGTGAGTAAAATAAACCTCTTGCCTACAGGCTTCGAGGTACAAATCAGTGACCATCCCACAATCCGGGTGGTTCACCTACAAACCAACTCTCCTAGAGAGCTGTTACAGACTCGACCCTAAAAACTACATCATTACTAAATTCGGCTAGTACCAAAACTTAGGTTACAAAGCTTTTATTTATAACCTATTACTCAACTGGAATTGTGCCTTCAAAACATAACAAACTGCTGCTAAAACTGCTCCAAGATATTCTCCATAAATATCTCCATATTGTTATAACAACAATTAGAGAATCAACAAATCTGCAACAGATTCTCCTATAAAGTCTACCGAATATATCTCCATGATATTGGGCTCCAAGTAACTACAAGTAAGTTGTTACAATTCTGCAAAAGATTCTCCTCAGGAATAATCTGCTTCATAATAGAATCCAATCTGTCAGCTCAAACATGATGTCGTGACATCTTCTTCGACATGTTTCTCCAGATGTTGAACCATTCAACACAACATGTTTCTTCATTAAATAGAACTTCAACCTGCTTTCTCCTTACAAGTTATAAATCTTATTTAACCTATTGCTGCTATATTAATTTTCCAAACATAAAGCCAATCCTAAAAATAGAGAATCAACAATATATGTCATATGAGCCGAACTTATCACAAATGTATCCACTCTAGAATTCCTAAGAGACTTGGTAAACATATCGGTTAATTGGTCTTTGGGTTTGACGAATTATGTGATGATTTCTCCTGAAAGTATACCTCGTTCCTTACATAATGACACTCAATTTCTTTGTATTTGCTTCGTTCATGGAAAACAAGATTAGATGCAAATGTTGAGTGCAACTTGATTGTCGCATATGAGTTACGTGGCCTGAAGATCTTCCAATCTAAACTCTGAGAGTAAATTTTTAAGTCATGCAATCTCCTTTGAGGTTGCTTCCATAACACTATATTTAGCATCAACACTAGATTATGCAACTGTATTTTGTTTCTTGCTTCTCTGTGAGATTATATTACCTCCAATAAGGACACAATATCTATAAGTGAATCCCATATCTGACGGTGATACAACTCAGTCTGCATCTGAATAACCAATAATTTTAACATATTATCCTCATATAATAGTCCTCTTTTTAGTGCATTCTATATATGTATATAATAATAATAATAATAATAATAATAATAATAATAATTCAAATAATTGAACCCCAATGACTATCACAAGAAACATTCAGGAATTGTCTCACAATGTTCATTGCAATTAATATTCGATCTAGTAACTGTAATATCATTGAGTCTAGCCACAAGTCGTCGATATCTTCCCAGGCCTTTCAATGGTTCCTCCTGACCCATAAAAAGTTTGACACTGGGATCCGTAATAGTGTCAATAGGACAACAAGCTAATGTACCAGTTTCGTTGAGGATGTCTAATGCATATTTGCATTGGTTGATTGTCATGCTTGATTAGGATTAGGAAACTTCAATGCCTAAGAAGTATTTGAGTGGATCAAATTCTTTTGTCTGGATTTTTTTTAAAATATGAGTTTTAAGACACTGTATACCATATGTATTGTCTCCAATGATAACTATGTCATCAACATAGAGCACAAGAATGATGTGTTAACCGATGGAGGAATGAAGGAAGAAAATAGAGTAATTTGCTTCACAACTAGTCACAAGGTAGAGATAAAGCGACCAAATAAAGTATGTGTGGACTATTTCATACAATAAAGAGAACAACGAAGCCAATAAACAAATGTAGAATTGCTAGGAATAGTAAAACATGGAGGTTGATCCATATAAACTTCTTCCTCTAAATCCCTGTGTAAAAAGACATTTTAATGTCCTACTGGTGAAACGGCCAATGATGGATGACAACCGTTGCAAGAAAGAGGCAAATGGAACTAATCTTGGCCACCAGAGAAAAAGTGTCGCCATAATAAAGACCAAAAATATATGTGTGTACCCTTTGGTCCAACTTTCACTATATAAACCCATCGACATCCCAATATAGTTTTTCCTGGAGGTAAAGTAACAATGTCCCATTTGTTATTTGAATGCAATGCATCCATTTGTTCCACCATCGCTTAAAACCAATTAGGATCAATTATAGCTTCACCTATTGACTTAGGAATAGACATAAAATTTAAATCAGAAACAAAAGAGACATAAGAAGTAGAGAGACTGACATAATTTAAAACACAAGCATATTTAGGTTTAGGATGATGAGACAAAATACCTTTTTTGTAATTCTATTGGAAGGTCAAGTTCATGTGACGTAACTAGAGGAGTAGATGGAATAAGAGATGGTGTTGGCAGATCAATATCATCTCTTACCTCTAATGGATGGGGTGTCCATTTTTGTTAGACATGTAATAGAGTTGTATAGGCTGCAATGGGTGTGAAGATGATGGAAGGAATATCTTGAACATATAAAGTATAATTCTCATCAAGTGACACAAAGGAAAAGAAGAATGAGGAAGTTTCAAAGAATGTGACATTGGAGGAAATGATGTATCGTTGAAGTTGGGGACAAAAGCAATGATATCCTTTTTGTATATGTAAGTAGCCTAGAAAAATACATTTGAGAGATTTGGCAGAAAGTTTGTCTTTACCTAAATTGAGATCATGAATAAAGCATGTGCAACCCAAGATGCCGAGAGAATCTGGATGGAGCAGGTGATGGTGTTGGCAGATCAATATCATCTCTTACCTATAATGGAGGGGGTGTTCGTTGGTGACAGACCTGTAATGGAGGTGTGTAGGATGCAATGGGTGTGAACATGATGGAAGGGATATCTCGAACATCTAAAGTACAATTCTCAAAAAGTGACATAGAGGCAGAGAAGAATGAGAAAGATTAAAAGAACGTGACTTTGGAGGAAATGATGTATCGTTGAAGTTGGGGATAAAAACAATGATATCCTTTTTGTATACGTAAGTAGCCTAGAAATATACATTTGAAAGATTTGGCATAAAGTTCGTCTTTACTTGAATTGAGCTCATGAACAAAGCATGTGCAACCCAAGATGATGAGAGGAATGGGTTATAGATCATATTATGGGCTTAAGATAAAGTATGGAATCTGATTTTAAAGGACACATGAAGGCATTTAGTTAATAAGGTGACAAGATGTGAGAACAGTATCACCCAAAAAACGAGAAGGGACATTGGGGTGAAGTAAAAATATAACACTACATAGTCCCTTAAGCACGATGGCTTGGTAAAGGGCAAAGTGTTTAATTAGAGTGCTTATATATTTAAGAATCTCATTATACATATCTAAACTAGGTTGGCTTTTCTTGATGAGGGATTACAATGGTTCCCTTAAACATAACTTGTGATGAGTTTGTCAGACGAGACTTAATCATCAAGTCTCTTAGATGAGACTTAATAGTTCGATCCTACCTGAGGAAAATTGAGTCCCTTAAGAGAGGATTTTAAAAGTTGATCATGTTAGAGGGACTCTCATTCCCCCATGTAAAGTTTATTATCCTGGATGATTAGACTTCAAGTCTCTCATGTAGAGCGTTGTGCCTCTCGGGCAAGACTTCCATCAAACCCTCAAACAAGACTTTGTGTTAGGTATCTTGGTATAGATTTTGCTTGCACCTCTTGGATGAGATTTCTATACTCGATCTTGCCCGAAGAAAATCTAAGTCCCCTAGGAGAGAGTTTAGTTATCCTGGGAAATCTATGTCCCTCAAGCGAAGTTATATCTAGATTGGTTGTTGTGACCATAAGTCTCTCAGAAGATACATTCATATGAGTTGTTTTGGTGGGATCTAAGTTGTTTTGGTGGGATCTAAGTCCTTCTGACAATATTATATATTGATCTTGACTAAAGAACCTCTAAGTCCCCCAAGAGATGAGTTGAGATGATCCTATTTGGTGGGATCTAAGTCCCTCAGGCGATATTATATATTGAGCCTGATTGAAGAGACTCTAAGTACCTCGAGCGAGGCTTTGAGTCTCTTAGGATAGACTATATATTGAGTCTATATGGTGATACTATGTTGAGTCTCTTAAGAGAGAATTTGGTTGAGTCTCCCTGGCAAGACTATAAGTTTAGAACCTTCGGAGAGACTTTAAGTTGGATCTCTCCCGAGGAAACTCTGATTCCCTCAAGCGACGATTTAGATAGACAGGGTACCTTAGTCTTTTAGATGAAGTAATATGAAACTTGACTAATAAGACAATAAATCCCTCAAGCAAGGTGTAAGACCTCTTGGGCGGTATGTCCATCAAGCCCTTTAGCAAGGTGTATGAACAAGTCTCCATGGTGAGCCATCGATCATGCCTCTTAGGCGTAATTTATGAGTCTGATCTTGCTCGAGGAAACACTAAGTCCCTTAGGACAAGAGTTTAGTTAGTCTGGGGAGTATATGTAGTCCGGCTGATGAGATTATAAGTCCCTAAGGTAAGGAATTGATCTTCTCGGGCAGGACTTTCATCAACCCCTCGAGCAAGACTTATGATTAAGTTTCTCAGACCATATATCGGCCACGCCTCTTAGGCCGAATTTGTGAGTTTGATTCAGCCTGAGGAAACACTAAGTCCCTTAGGGCAAGAGTTTAGTTAGGATGAGGATTCTAAGTCCCCCAGACGAATTTATATGTATCTCGATTGATGAAACCATAAGTCTCTCAGGAAAGGCATTCATATGAGCTTGTTTGAAGGGATATTGGTCCCTCAGACGAGACATATGACATCTCGGACGAGACTTCCATAAAGCCCTCAAACAAGACTTGTGACCAAGTCTCTAAGGCTTGACATCAGACGTTCTTCTTAGGTGTGATTGTTTGTTAGAGGATGGCGCCTTATCTAGAGGGGAGGGGTGAATAGATCACCAATCCAAAAAATATAGAAAAAAATGCAAGTTTTAAACTGTTTTAGAAAAGAGTGCATGCAGAAGGTTTTTAAAAAATTATCGTCTATTATTGGAAGTCGAATATGAAAATATAAAAAATAACTATGGAATGGATACAATAATTTGGAATTTATATACTTCAATCAAGTAACAACTTATTTGACATTTTTAGCAAGTTACTAGCAATACTATTTCAAATGGTAACTAGCAAAAGAACAAAATAATCAATTTGTCAACTACTTGGTGTGCGGTCGAATTTTCAGAATTTTTCTTTGAGTTGTGTTGATATAAAAAACCACTTATAACCAAAAATTATTATAATCAAGTCAAGACATAATTGAAAAACAAAAACATTTATGAAAAATTCTTGCGAGTCGATAGATTACTCAATGTTATTTAACAAATTGATATATAAAAATTAATGCATGTAAAATGATAAAAGAAAAGAGAAACAAAAATTTATTTTTATAGTTCCCCACTTTAATCCTTGCGTGTGGGTACGTTTGCACCTAATTCGAATGAAATTAGGATAACCCCCAAACACACACGCACACCAAATTTACCCCATATATAGCAACATTTCTATAGTGTATACATACACAATTATTCCTTGGTGGTTACATAATGCAATTTTAGAATGACAATATCAAAATTAGGAGGGCCTTCATGGAGTAAGGTTCATGGTTTGAAGGCTCTACTTAGAGGGTTTGATTTAGTCTCGAGCCTCAATGCGAATCTGTGTAAAAGATGCCCGTTAGGTGTAAATGTTGATGATAACTTTATGGTAGCGGAAACCTCTTTTCTTTGCTGTGAGAGAGGTAAGTTTTCTGTGAATTTTCTTGTATACCAGTTGGTTGTAATCATAGAATCTTTGAGGCATAGAAATCAGCGATCAATAAAATAAAGAAAAGGTTGTCAATATGGAATGGTCGTGTTTTATCAATAGGTGCGATGGTTACATTGATAAATAATGTATTGAACTCAATTCCAATATACTTTCTCTCCTTTTATAAAATTCGAAAATTAGTTTTGAAAGAGATTGTGAGAATACAAAGGGAATTTTTGTGGAGTGGTGGGATCGAAAAAAGGGTATTTCATGGGCAAATTGGCTGGAGGTTTGTTGTAGTAAGGATGAGGGTGGACTTGAAATTAGATGTGTAAAAGCCTCCAATGAAGCATTGTTAGGTAAATGGAGATGGAGATTCATGGAGGATGGTGAGGCATTATGGAGACCGTAAGAATTTCGGTATGGGAAATTGGAAGCTCGTGTGTTGACAGGTTCCCACTCTAGTATAACTAGATTATCGTTAGTGTGTTAGGTAAGTGGATGGGAGGTTGTTTACTGTGGAAAATGGTAAACAACCGTTGGTCCTCCCAAAGCCCTAAAAACTAAGGGTTACTCGCAAGATCGACCAATTGATCTTAAGACATGTGCTAAGAGTTTGAAAAATACACTTGTTCTATCGAAATACTTACTATGAGAAACGATTTTCTATGAATAAGGGAACAAGTATAAAATAAGTTTTCCACACTATGATTTGACCGACTGATTGGTGACTCATGAATGAGAAAAGATGTTCATACGAAATAAACAATAACGAAAAGGAATTATTTAAGAATCAATAGGCCGACTGACTGGTAACTCGTGACCGATATAAGATATTGAATTGTTTACGCGAAGCAAAAAACAACGTAAAGAGATTGCTCAAAAATAAATAGAAAACAAGTAAAGTATTAAAAAAATACAATTGAAAATTAAAGGATTTGCATTGAAATATAAATGGTGATTCAAGTACATCAAACACTTCTGCACTCTTTGCTTCCTTACGGTTGGAATAATCAAGTTTGACAAGTGATTTTAGTACAAATGAACACCCAAAATTCTACACTGAACCTTATTATTTATAGTGATTACAATGTAACTGCCTATACACATTATCTACTGACACGTATCTTAGCCTAAAACAACTGCTCTTCCAGGTTTCGCCACCTATTTGGCGCTCAATCAAAAATCATACTGCTGGTGACTTCAAAATTTAAATCTTCCCGCTTTCGGCTTGCTTCGACGTTATCTAGCAAGACTAAATCATCAAAAATTCTTCTAAGTCTTGAATTCCCTTTGGTCGACGAGACCAATTTTGACTATATACTCTTTCTTCATCCTTTGGTTGACTAGATCGATTTTCAACTATCTTGTCATTTACACCAATTTCTCTCCTTTTGGTCGACAAGGCCAGACTTTGACATTTTGGCTTTCCCATTGAACATTGAATTCTTTAGTTTGACAAAGCCAAACTTCGACCAAGCTTTTAATTTCTTTAAAAACCCTTATATCAAAATATTTCCCTTAGCTATAGGAAACGAATATACCTTAAAGATTTTTTAAGGTAACAAAATGCCCCCCCAAAGATGCCATTTTCGAGTTCGACTCATATGAGACAATGGCATCTTTGAAGCGTCAACCTTCACTCACCGACCAAATCGTTTCCACTTTCTCCTCAGTTGACGTTACTGTTCCATTTTTACCGTGAAGTCATGTCATCATGGTAGTGTATCACGCTTTTGATTCTCGAGATGTGCAGCATTAACTCTCGCCATCATTACATTTTTTAGTCGGAGACGTGGCCCACTAACTCGCTTCCCTCTCTTTTCACGTGTCTGCGGAAGTGACACGATTTGACCTAGGAAATCACAAGTTTTTTCCTCATTATTTCTTTTCTCTTTTCAGGGTCTATAAAAACCCCTTTTTCCTCATTTTTTCACTTTCTTCTTCATTCTTACTCTCAACTTCACTTGTTTTCAGAAAGCGACCAACATATCAAGTTCTTCATTGTTCATCGTCTTCAACCTCTTTCATCCTCTCTAATGGCAGGCGTTGATAACAAAGTTTCTTCTTCTACAACAATCCTTAGTCCACGCCTCATCGACGATAAGGAGTATGTTCCGGAACCTCCGTATGTTGAAGAGAAAGCCAAGATATGGAAAACTCAGGTACTTATTCCTTTTTCCCTTGAAGATAAGCCTTTGGCATTTCTGGGTCCTTTTCCTGCAGAACCATCCCTAGAAATTTCTGTAGATGACAAAGAAGCATTTTTTCCCACTAGTCTTATCACCAAGCCAATAGTTTTTCTCTCAGAACCCATTTCACTCCCATATGTAGATAGGAATTTTACAACTCCTCCACCATGAAATTGTCCTAAATTTAGTGCTTGGATGACACGTTTCGAACTAGAAAACTTGCTTAGTTGAAAGACTTAGGTATTTATACCTTGTTATAACTTGCTCGTTGTGGCCAACCTTACTTTTGTGGCATGCTGCTGGCTGCAATTCATTTTTGGGATGGGTCGACCAACACCTTCCACACCAAATGTAGTATAATTACTCCTACCATGTACGACAGTGCTGCTATTACAGGGCTGAAGTCGTCTGGTCAAGTGTTTAATTATAGGGATATTAAACCTATTCCCTTGAAGTTCGATGTGGGTGAGACCTATAAACCAACCTACAACAATTTTATCGACCACCACGCCAAAACTTCTAATCTTATTACTGATGAGGAGCACGTGGAGTTTCTGACTTTGTGGTTGTCTCGCTTCATTTTCTGCTCTAGGTCTATGCAGCTGGCCAAACAATTCTCTTATTTGGCTACCCAGCTGCATCAGGGTAAAAATGTTTCTTTGGGCCAGCTAATATTGGTATCTCTCTATGAATCGCTCACTAACGTTGCCAGTCAGAAAAAAACTTTCGACCCCATAAACTCGACAAAGAAAAATGTCTCGGTTCATGTACCTTTTTGGTTTTTACAGTTGTGGCTAAATGCCACTTTCTCCCAAGATATTAAGCCACACATAAATAAAAGGGTAGCGTGCCCTCCATCTCAGAGCAACATTGTTTGGCAATGCCTACTCCCACTAACTCTCATCGACAAGACCTCCCCAAATGTCAAAGTGTTCAAATTGTTGTTTAACATCATGTTGACACGAGATGATTTTGAACCTTCTATGGCCCCATTCTATGATAGACATGATGGTCGTGAATGGTTCGCTAGGGCTTTCCCTCCTACAAAAAATAAAGATAAGAATAGATCTCTAGTTATCTGGAGGCGCTTTTTGACTCCCTAACTCTTGTCAGCTGTTATTGTTGGCTCAAATCTAGGCTTGGTTTCTTATCAACCTAACTTGGTGGCTCGACAGTTTGGGCTTTGTCAACTTATCCCTAAGTCCTGGTTCCCTTCTTATGAATTGTTGTCCGACGTTACAACTGACCAACCATTTAAGATCATAAAAGAAGATGTTGAAAACCTCTGGGCAAAAAGACCTAGGCTTACTCTTACTCCTTTTCAACCTGCTTTTTACTGCACCAAAGAATTTGAAACTTAGTGGCAGTCATATTTTGATGCATTTATTGGTGATCTCGAAATAAAATTGGCTGAACTAACTGCAGCTTTTGATCCTTTGCAGGGAAAACCGACCAGATGTAAGACTACTGATCCCGCTGTCGCGCGCGAATCAAAACGAGTAATTTTTGAAAACGTAGTATAGCGACAAATGCAACTCGGATATCGTTTCACAAGGATTCTTGATTATTACTAACCGAAGGTAAATTAAATTAGGGGGTTGGTTTGGTGTTCGATTAAGAAAAAGTAGAAAATAAGCGCTTAAAATAAGTGATTATAAAAATAAGTCAATCTACCGATTCAGTTCCTACTATCATCGATTATTATAATTTTAATACCTGAAGCAGATTTTCTATTCCTATTTGGATACAAACCCAATGACAAGCGCGGTGAAGTTTGTGAGATGTACGATCCTATTGTCCGAATTAAGCAAACGGGATAAATTTTCATGGATTAAGCAAACATGATTGATCAGACACAACAACGAATTAAGCAAACGCGATGAGTCTAAGTTAGGATCATACAATCAACCAAATTGAATCAATATATTTCATGCAATCGAGTTAAGCATACAATAACACAAAATATTATTGAAAGGAATTAAACTGAAATTAACATTATAATAATCTCAAGTGTTGGAACCTGAATACAGCAAATCGACTCTAGATGTTTAGTTCCTCATCATAATCGTCAAAAGCAAAAAAGTATTTTTTTCCTAATAATGAAAATTCCCTCTCCAATTACTGTAGCGGCTGCTAGGTATAGCAAGGACAAGGATTCGGGTCATAACCCAACTGGGTCAAAAACACAACTCAGGCCCAAAACTTAAATATAAAAAATGTTGCAACTTCAACGACTTTTTCAACCTTTCTACAGTCCGAATCAGATTCTGGCCACAACTAGAGAGTTGTATATCTTTCTCTTAGCTTTCCAACGCATGGTCAAACGCCTCAATCCGATTCCTGTAGCTCAAGTTATAAATGTTTCCGCGAAAGCTGCAAATGCTAAAAATTAAATACGAAAATGAAATAAGTGCAAAAATAGAATAAAGTAGAAAAACAATATAAAATATAAAAATAATCAAAGGAAAACAAGGAAATTCTTAGATACAAACATGGAAGAATGTGCATGAAAATGCACGATCAAATTCCCACACTTGAACTTTTGCACTCCGAGCAAAATAAAGTAAAAAGAAACACAAAAGCATCATCAGTTACTCGTTCTAGGTTACAAACTCCTCTTGGTTAAGATTGCATCAATAGGTACTAATCTTACACACTAAGGATATCATAGAAACACTAATATTATCTCGAATATAGAACCCAATTCAAATCAAATTATTATGCTAAAGCCTAACTTACTCATCCTTCTTTTACTCTTTTTGTTCGGGCAATCACATTAAGCCCGTTATCTCCACACACTCATAGCAAAGCGACCGGTTAGTGACTCGATCCTTTTGCGTGGGGTTACGGTACTTACGTGGCATAACCCTTTGCTTACTCAGTAGTTGCGGGGATCGGACCGTATCCCTACCAAGTTCACACCGAAACCGTGAACCAACTAACAACGAGTTTTATTATCAATTTTTGTAGGTTCTACGACCGTTGGGTTAAGTGACGGGTGAGGTCACCAAAATTAGAAGCGCATTCCTTTTCTATCTTTTTTTTTGGAACACTCACTTATATTCATCGGCTTCCTTGCGTAGAGTGTGTGTGAGATGGTCTTGCTAAATAAACTACTCAAGAGTGTCGAGAATGAGAATTCAAGGCTAAAACATAATAAGAATTCAAATCAATTTCCATATCGAGGACTTACGATTGTTAAGGCGATACCGATCTTATGAACTTTTCCCAAGTCTCCACAACTAACCTCAGTTAATCTCTAACCCGAACTTTCAAACGGATGCAATTTATTTTATAGCTAAAAACAAAACAAAACAAGAAAGCAGGGAACAAAAGCAAACAAAGATTCTCTCCCCACACTTAAAACAAGCATTGTCCTCAATGAAAAGACATAACTACTAAATAGGGTGAGAGAGAAAGGAAAGAACACACCGAGTAGTCAAGGAGGATAAGTAATCACATAAGCATCCTTTCTCAAAGAGATCTTCTACATTCTCTTCTTCCAAAGTGGGGCTTTCATGGAGTAGTTTCGGTAATGTCCATTGAACTTGAGAATTTTATCACGCCGCCTTTTATTCCAGGATCAAAGAAGAATCTTCGATAAGTAAAAGTGTCGAATGGGCACGTGATCTTCTTTTCAACAACACCGGAGATCAAAAGATTGAAGGGCTTCCTCACTACTTTTGTTTCATCTTCCCCTTCAATTGAGAACATGTGCAAAATCTTGGATGGGCTAATATTGGGAATGCCGGCCAAAGTCCACCCAATCTCCTTCTTATGCTTCTTCAAAACCTGCAAAAGCTTATTTTCTTGATAAAAATTAAGGTTAGAAGAAATTATAACCGGTAGCTTTTCATTCATCTCTAAATAAGCATATTTAAGATTTTCAGGAATTTGTTTCAGCTCTTGGGAAGGTGGTTGTTCGATGGATGGTTTGTTCCGGGCAGTTGGGGTGTCGAGAGTTTCATCTACATGAACAACTTCATTTGCAACCTCATCTGCAGTAAGAATATCAACTTGCAAGGCAGCCTCAACTAAACAGAGCAAATTTTAGTGTCAGCACAAACATCACAAGAATAAACATCGTCAAATGCAGATAAAGATGGAAAATCTAATGAAAACAATTCAGAACAAGTTTCATCCACCAAATCAGAGATTAATTCAATATGAAAAACAGAATGCTCCTCCAATGGATGCTTCATGGCATCAAAAATGTTAAATTTTGCGACAATGTCACCAAATTCCATGGACATGGTTCCATCGTCAACATCAATCTTTGTTTTTGCCATTTTCATGAATGGTCTGCCTAAAATAATGGGAGCTTTGCTGGACTTTGTTTCTCCTTCCATGTCCAGGATGTAAAAATCTGCGGAAAAATCAAATCATTAACTTGAACAAGGACATCTTCGACTACGCGGGCATTACTCTGATTAATGAATGATTATACCATCTTAAAGGACCAAGACAAAGGTTATTATAAATAGAAGTGGGCATCACATTAATGCCCGCTCCTCAACATACAATTATCAAATTGCTTATCCCCAATGGTACAAGGGATAGCAAATGTTCCTGGATCCTTCTGCTTTTGTGGCAACAATGAGTAGTGAGGGCTAAAACATTTTGCTCGCCTACAACCTTTTCGGATGAAGGCTTGGGCTGAATAAATGCAGAAATATTTCGTCCCAAGTTTACTCGCTCACTTCCTTTCATCCGCCTCTTGTTTGTACACAAGTCTTTCAGAAACTTCGCATACTTTGGTACCTGCTTAATCACATCAAGAAGAGGAATATTCACAGCAACCTTTCTAAATACATCTAAAATCTCGTTGTCCCCCTCATCAACTTTTTTATTTTTCAAAACTCTATGTGTGGGAAGGTGGAACATACTATCTTTCTTTATTTTTTCAATTTCATTCACAACAACGGAAGAAGGTAGAAGATGGAGAAGGAGAAAAGAGAGAAGGTTGGATGTTACCTCGGAGGCTGGTCTGTAACCTTACCGGATCGCAAAGAAATTGCACTTACATTGGCATTTGGGCCGTTCGGGTTGACAACCGTTTGGGAAGTTGGTTCGAACCTTGGGCTTGCATGTTATTTATTTGTAGTAGTGTCCCATTTGCGTGTTCAAGATTTGAATGCTAGAATCGGTCCTTTGTTGGGCGAAGGTTGTTGACGACCATTTGTTTAACAAGATCCTCTAGGGATGGTCCGGAAGGTGCGGTGATTGAGGTGGGTTACATTGTTGGTGGTTTGTGGATTTCCATATCGAAGGTTGGGATGATTCCTCCAATTCGGATGATATTTGTTGGTGGACAGATCAGGAATGTTGTTGTACCTGTTTTGGTTGTAAAGATTGGCTGCATATGCTTGGGGCAGCTCAGTGATAGATTCATCTCTCAGAATGGGACATGTATCAGTCGGGTGCTCAGGGGAAGTACAAATACCACACAGAGTTGATGTTTTAGTTTTTGCTACTGCTAGTTGTTTGACTAGTTGTTTGACCAAGCTTTCCAACAATACTTTCGAGTGGTGTATCTACCCAATAACCTTCGTCGGGCCATTTTTGATGCAACCCAGGAGCTAAAGGAGAAGGTAGCCGACAAGATTCCAAAATTTAAAATTCCTGGTTACGCGAAAGACAAACATCTTTACGCGAAAAATTAAATTTCCTCCTTTACCAACTAGCCCCTTGGCTTTGGCTTTTTTCCCACCTTTTCCGGACCAGTTGTATAGGTCTTGGTCGAACGTGCAAAGTGCTTATAAGAAAAAGGATGAGAGGGTGGTGCCGACGAAGTATTGGTTAGATAACTACCCAAGATTTCTACATATTGACCCTCAATATGTCAGATATCTTGTTGTCATACCATATGGTAACAACCTCTAGAAAGCTTGATTTCTTTTCCATTTCGACTTTTCTATTTATTTGACCCTTTGCCATTTTTTCTTTTAGCCCTCCCTATTCAGGTAGAACCAAAGGAATCTCCTGTCGACCAAACTGTCCTTCAAAAAAAAAGGTTTAGGCTCAAATTTTTACCAATTATCTTCCCTGATTTGGCACTTCTAACATGACCAATATTTTTGCAGATTGTTCCAGACCATACTCCTTCTGATGATGACACCATTTCTGATGCACTCAAGAAAACTGAGTCTTCTGTAGGTGTACTTGTATACTTTCTATTTCTTCTATTCTTTTTATGGCTTAAAATTTTTCTAATGTTTCTCTTGTCTACCACAGTAAAAAATGCTCGGCGGATTTGATTGCTCCCTCTGGAAAATCCAAAAAGTCCAAGAAGGACAAGCAACAAACTACTATAAGGACTGATGTATTTCTTGTCGACTTAATTTTCTTTTCTCGACTGAAACAATAGCTTCAACTTATATCTTCCTTTATGAACTTAGCCAACACTTGATGTCCAATCCCCTCAACATTCCCACAAATCCAAAAGCCACAAGAGAAAGAAGGATTCCTCTGTTGGGGATCAGGTAACAAAAACAAAAAAGAGAAGCAAAGTGATTTTGGCTAAAGACCATGAAACTAACCTGGATTCAGATGTTGCCACCATAGTTGTGAACACAACCATTATTACTCCAACTCCTTCCCTCAGCACTACTAAAGTTCAAGATCCAGTTGCACCCACTATTGTTGCTTCTACTGAGAAAGATGCAACTATTGACCCTAACCCGTCGACACAGGTACTTGTCGATTCTACTTTAGTTTCTTTTTAACTTGTTGGATTTATTTCATTAATATCTCTTCTTTTTTTCTCTAGGTTGATGACTCTGGCCAACAACAACAAAGTGTGGCCGAATATACTCCACTGTCAGAGGCTTCTTCCCCTCACCATCATAAGAATCTTAACGTCTTCGCTGGTGAGTTCATTGGTCTAACTGTTCAGGTTACTCTTAGTGACTCTGACTCAGTCACTAGTCCTGCCAAGCATAAGGATTATAGTTCGACTATCTCCAACTCTAGTCTTTCATATTCCTTACAGGGTTCAAAGGAAAATAAAGATGCCACCACTTCTCAACTTCTGCCCCCTCTTGAAGGCACGTCCCACATTTCTTCTGAGAGAAAAAGGGTCGATTGACCTACCACATCGAAACAAATGGTGGTCAAGCCTTCTGCTATGGAAGCAATTTCTAGGCTACGTAGCTTAGTGAGTTCTCGCACTCTTTCTTCTGACTCTGACCACTCTTAAATTCATAACGACAATTTAGGGTCTAAGGCAACCAGAGTCAAGAATCTAACGACTAAAATTTGGACTCATGCCTTGAATACTGATTTGCCTAATTTGCCTTATGCTGATCCGACTATTGGCCCAGAGATTTTAGATGCCCTTACTCAATTGAAAGATCTCAATATTTCTGAATTGGCCAGGTTCATGATAATGACATTTGAGAAACTCTCGAAGAGGGCTTTTATGAAGGAGAATTGGGATATGGTTGTACGTGCCAATGAAGAAGTCATTGAGATACTAGCAATGATTGAAGAGAAAAAGAAAGAATTAAGTCCTAAACAGAAAAGAGCTGCTGAAATACGTGACCAGATATCTGCTCTCAACAAGGAATTGGAATCGATTTCCCGGCAAGAGGAGGAGATCAATAAAATTATTGATCCACCTCAAGCGAATGCCGACCAAATTGCTGTGGATATTGTGCCCGTGGGTGAAGCAATTTCATCTGTCGAAACAGAGCTTGAAGTACTTAAAATTCAAGCAGAAGACTTTGATAATCAGGTCGTACACTTCCATGGTGAATTGCGGTCATTCCAAAACAAATTTAAACACTTTTAATCATTTCAGCAACAATCTTGTGACTTCTTTATGTAATATTTAAACAAAGACTTTAAGCCAAATTTTAATGCAGTACCTTTCTTTTTCTGTCTTATATATCTCTCCTTATTGCACACACTTTATGCATACTTTTTAATTTGCTGGTTTCAAACATAATTTTCTCCAGCTTGTTTGTTCAAAAAAATGCTTATTCTGTCAAAATTTTGACTTCTTGAAGAATAGGCTTATACTTCTTCAAGTACTTTCCATTTACCCTTAGAATATTTAATTTAATTAAAGACATAATGTTATACTGACACATTCATCATAAACATGTTGAAGATCGGGAATAACAACTCGATCCTTGCCCACACGAGCTTCCTTCCATAACACATGTGTTGGTAGTGATGTTTCGTCACTTTTCGTCTCTTCTAACTACACATTGACACAAATATAAGATCATCAATTATAACACATTAAGAGAATTAATAAGATCATAGAATTTACATTTACTTACAATTTTTTCTTGTAAGCGTGCATATCCCAAACGCCCTTTTTGTATGGATACATGGGTTTTGACGCTCTCTCGCGATTTATGGCACTCACTTTCTTGAAATTCTCGTCTCTTATTTGGCCTACAAAAGCAACCCATTCTTCAGGTGTAATGAAGCTCTCATACTTCTTTGGACGTTCCGGATCCTCTTCAAGAAAAATTCCTTCCTTATCTTTAAGATACTTGTTTGTTAAAAAAGTTCTCCACCCTCTGTGTCTTTTTCCGGCCAAACCCATTATATACTTTTTACGGGTATCTTCAATGTTAAAAGACCTCTACAAAAAAATACGCATAGAGTGTGTTAGTATAAGTAATTTAAACACATTATCGTCAAGATAAAGAAAATAACAACAACCATATATGGTACCTTTATCTCAGTCCAAACTTTCTCTTTACCCTCATCCAACTCTCTTATTTTCCGTCTAAGAGTGGTGATCAGAATGTGCATACGAACAAGTGTACCAATGTAGCTTGTCAACTTTGCAGCATTAGACCCAATTAGTTGGTCCTCATCATTCCAATCTACATTCTATGTTACTCCTCTATCTCTATCACGAATGATTCCTCTCATAATAGTTATGCCTCATGTAATATCTTTTTCTGAAGTATTATCTGGAGCATTTGCATCTTGTGAGTTTTCTTGGATTTATGAAACTTGGATTTATTTTTTTAAAAAAAACAACAAGATCATGACATAATAAAGTTATCCCAAATTCTAAATCCATTTTCAAATAAACAAACAAACAATTCACTCATTCATTCATTCAATCTAAACACAAGTAAACCAACACACACATAAACATAAAGTATGTGTTTCCCGGGAAGCCACCATTGTCTTAAACAAACACTTAACATTGTTTTTGTCTTTAACAAACAATTACACACAATCAACAATCATCAACAATTTTTCAAATCAACATCTCATACAATTTCTCTACACATTATCAACAATTTTCAAGCCATTTAGACTCACAATTAACTCACTTTTCTAACATTTTTTTCTCATTCAAACACATTAGAATACAACTTTTTTTTCTAAAAAAATTGACACCTTGTACATATGTGACCTTCACATTTTCTGAAGTTCTCGAAAAACCTTATTTTACCAAATCAGGAAACCAAAAAGTATTTTCCAAACCATTCTTCATGTTTTTCTTTACATCACCACTTGCAAGCTTACCATAACCAAACAAATAATCATTAAGCACAAACATGACAAATTTTTCCCAAGACATTTTTTACTTAGCATGCGTCAAAAAAAATCGAGTAATAAAAAAACCCAATTCAACAAAATCTAAATCAGAAGTATACATGAAAACAGGCAGTATCACACTAACTAGACTAAGTATTAGAATGAAATCAATAAAATGTAGTCTTTAGTCAAACAATCTAAAACATCCTATTGAGTATAAAATGTAGTATTCTCCTATAAAGATTATGAGCATATCTTGAATATGTGGAATTCATAACTAACATATAAGGAATTGTCAATAGATATATGTGGTCCAAAAAATTTGCACCAAATACTGACAGTGCAAGAGAAAGAAAACATTCAGAGAATGAAGAAATTGATATCCATAAACCGTATTAGAAGAGAATGAAGAAAAGTTACCAACAGTGCAGAATGTTGTTGTTGACCGTGACGGTGAGAGAATGATGGTGAGAGTTATTGTTGTGTCGCTAAACAGAAGTTGGTGTTGTTGAGGAAGCCGACAATGGCGGAGCAACAGTGATATGTTGAAATAGGGATGGCTGAAATGGGGTTTCGAAGGTTGAGACGATGAGCAGTAGCGGCGGTGACAGTCGAAGGTTGAGAAATGGAGATGAGGGGCGATGAAGGTGAGAAGGGGGGGGGGGTTTTCTGGGAATGGAACAAAAATTGTGTTTGTGGTTTCAGGGGTTTACAATTTTAATTATAAAATTATATACGAAAGCGCTTTTCAAAAGCGCTTTCATAGGGCCAGATATAGCAGCGCTTTTTCCTAAGAAAACGCTTTCTTTACCTATGCCTTTAGTAGCGCTTTTAAAAATGCTTTCTTATGTTATCCTTTAGCAGTGCTTTTAGAAAGGGCTTTCTAAGGGAAACCTATAGCAGCTCTTTTGAAAAGCGCTTTCTTAAGCTAGCCTTTAAGAGCGTTTTTTTGGAGCGAATTTTTTTTATACCTTATGGCAGTGTTTTCTCATAAAAGCACTTTCGTTAGAGTGCTGCCAAAACTCTATTTTGGCGTAGTGAGAGTAGGTAACTACTACTCCTATCTACTTTTTCATAATATAACAATGGTGTATACAACTTAAATCTCATACAAATAGTACTAATTTTTTTCGTTCGGTTTTGGATATCAGTGAGTAACTTTTAAGCATCCAATTTCGACCAATTAAAACCATGTATACTCGAAATTTTATATATTTTCATCCGTACCCCAATTGAAACCGACCGTTAGAGTTCATTTTTGGTTTGGATTTAGCGGATTCGGTCGGACTCTAAATTTTTGTCCACCCCTACCAAGGTGTTCGGGAGGAGTGGTGGCACATGGCACCAGCTTTTTAGGGGCATCAACTTTTTTATTATTATATATACATATGAAGTTGACTATTTAATTGATACATATGACTTATAATTCTAGTAAAAAAATAATGAATTAAGAAAAATGAGCATCAAATTTATAATTTCGACAGGGCACTCAAAATCTCAAGGGCGGCCGTGATGAGGTGGTTGACAAAGTTAAATTATTGTGATGGCCATGGAACATTTTGAATTTAAGTCTGATGTCCCTTGTAGCTTTTTCTTTTGGTATCAATGTCGTTTAGAATTCCTTAAAATAACTTGTCATATGTAATTGAATGAGTATCCCTTATACTCTTTTAAATGAGAAACTCATTGTTTATAAAAAAAATAGCAATGCTACGTTGACACTCATTCATACACTACATTGTATAACACTCTTCACTAATACGGTGAATAATGATTTTTTAAAATTAAATAATATATTTTATGAACAATACAATGAAAAGTGCATGCCCAGTGCAATGAACAGTTCACGCATAGTAATTTTTATTATTAAAATAAAGTTGGTTAATGAAATATAAAAAATTGGTTAATTACGTGATAAAATTGGTTAATAAACATTCATATCTTAAAATAATTTAGTAGTAAAACATAGTTGGTTAATGAAATATAAAAAATTGATTAATGAAGTGATGCAGTTGGTTAATAAATACCCAGATATTAAAAATAATTTAATTGTAAAACTAAATTAGTTAATGAAAACTAAAAAATTGGTTAATGAAACAGTGAAGTTGGTTAATTAACACTCAAATATTAAAAATGATTTAATTGTAAACAAAGTTGTTAATACAAAGTAAAATGTTCATTAATAAAATGAAATTGATTAATAAATATACACATAATAAATATAATTTTTAATAATAATACAAAGTTGGTTAATGAAATATAAAATGTTGGTTAATAAAATTATTAAGTTAGTTAATAAACACCCAGATATTAAAATTAAATTTTTGTAGTAAAATAAAATTGGTTAATAATATATAAAATGTTAGTTAATAAAATCATGAAGTTGATTAATAAACACATATAATAAAATTAAACTTTTGTAGTAAAATAAAGTTATGTAATGAAAGATAAAAAATTGAAAAAATAAAAAATAAAAAGAGGAATGATAAAATTATGATGTTGGTTAATCACACAAATTTATATCATTGTGCATAAATTTATAAATAATAAAAATCAATAAAAAAATGTTTTTTTAATAAAAATTAAATAAAAAAATATTTCAAATTATCATAATATTTCACTAAAATACTGTATATTGTAGGAATGGGTGTCAAGATAGCATTTAAAAAAAAAATGTAGGAAGGATAACACAATCATGTTGCCTAACACAAATTGGCCGTGTTGCAACTTATGCGATTCTTCACATTTTTACGTGTCCAATAGCACGAGTGTGTTGTATCAATACTATTTGACTGTATTCTCCATTATACTTTTCATTTTGGCATGATGATCTAGCAATTTGCCCACATGTTTTGTTTTATCAGTCTTTTGCTCTAACAATATTTATAGTTCCATTTTTCTCAAGGAAAAACAAAATTATCGAAAATGTAGGTAAAAAACTAAAACTAAAATTATTATACTAACTGATCCTACCAACTACAAATTGTTGATAGCTCCGACAACATTTAAAAACCATCGTCTAATATCGTTGGATAAACATAGCTAAGTCACTGTATCACTAGCTAGATTGATGATAGGTTGGTCAAGTCTTAATCCTTATCCACGCATTTTTCAACCTAACCACGTCAGTCTTGGCGTTTTGCACACATCAAGACCATGTATGTTTAAAGATTATCACTTTTTTTGGGGACAAATAGAAGGAAGGATTTGGTGTTGGATTTTTGTTTAAAGCTTAAAATATTAATTGTATATTGAAAGTTAGAATTTATTTGCTGTAAATTTCTTTAGCAACATTTTTTATTTATCTTTTAGGTAATTCTTAACTCCACGAGATGTGGAATATTTGCTTTGGACTTTTCAAAGCTATAGATACATAATGACATAAAATGAAAGAAGTCTTTTTGATTCATGGTAGAGACATTGTTTTTTTAAAGTCCAAGTTTCATTGTCAATATATGACCTAACAATGGATTTCAAATTCTCTTAACATCATTTACCAATAAATATTTATTTTGTCTTTATAAAACCGACTTATAAAATTAGAGGTGTTATTATATATAAAAAAGTTTAAAACTTTTTCTCTAATCAACATGAAATTTAAGATTTTTTCAAAACACTCCCTCATGATTAGTATTTTAATAGACTAACTCATGACCTGATTGGTGACTATAAACTAGTTTGTGAATAAGAGGTTTTTATCGTGAGAATTAAGATTTTTTTAATAAAAATTGAATAGTTAAATCGATTTAGGCGAGATGCATAACACAAGGATAAAAGTTAAAGTATACATCAAAAAACGACCTCAACTGCGTAAAAGTTCGCATGTGATCTAATGCTCTCTTTCTTTCTTTTTTTAGAATTAAATATTTAATTTTAACTTTCTCGCTTTCAAATTAATAAGGTCACACACTCACTCACTAACTTTATTTCGAACTTCATCAAATTTCAAAACTTCTTTAAATATCATCTAGATTTGAGAAAAACTTTTTAAAATAAAAGTATAACCAATTATGATGCTTATTAAATCAATTATACAACAAAATTATCCTCCTAAACGATTATGTCACTTGTAAAGTTGATTATGAGATGAACTCGCTCAATAAATGATTAAAGAAGTCTTATAATCAATTATGATTGTGATCTAATAAAAACTTTTCTATTTTGTTAGGTCATAATCGATTATGGTTGTAGCCTAATCAATTATGATGTGGATCTGACCTAAAATAAAAATTTCTTGACTAAATGTTTAACTATAAATGGAGGACTTATGATCATTTTTAAAACACGCAAACAATTTGAGTCCTAATTACATATCTTTTACACATTCTCTCGCTCTTAGAATTTCCACATACACTTAAAATATTATTTTAGTACTGAGAAAACAAAAAATACTTAAATTGAGTTATCTTGTATAAACCAATATTGATTTGTAATTGTAAAACAACAGATAGTTGTTCTCTTGAACTCTGATAAATTATAAAGGTTACAAGTTGAACTTGAGATAAAACTTTGGTGTAAGAAGGTTGCAGGCAGACCGTGTTGTAAAAGCTATATATTAATGGAAATATCAAGGTGTTAACCTTGGCGACTAGGTGTAGGCCTCATGGTTTTAGACCAACCCATGTATTCTTCTCTGATTTAATCTCTTTATTTTTATATTATTATTTATTTGTCTTTCTCTTCTTCTTCAACACGTATTCTTAAAATCAATCTAAAACGAATTTAATTTTTCAAGTCTTTAAAATCATTTTATACCACAATCCACCCATTCTTTTATTTGAAATCACCTGGATAACAAGTGTCTTTAGAGTCTAACTCATATTTAAAGATGAATCATCTCATGAGGTAGAACGAGTTTGAACGATTCCTTAAACAAACCTCCATCTTTATTGGTTAAGGGTATGTTGTTGGAAAAAGAAAATTAATTTTTTTATTCAAGGGATGGATTGTGATATTGTGGCGCAATTAAAAATGGCTTCGTTGTCGCATCTCAACAAGTTAATGATATGTAACGGTGGACGAAGAGGATAATTGAAAAATGTATTACAATCTAAAAGCTAAAACGAACAACATCGCTTTAGTCATGGATGAAATGTGGGAAACCCTTCAAGTTACTCATGAATGTACAACTGAGATAAAAAAGACTAGGATGAATACATAACCCATAATTATGAATTGTTTATAATGAACCCTATAGAAAGTATCCATGATGTGCAAAAATACTAAAATGAGAGTAATTTTTGTCTAGCTGAATGACCTACCAACTTAATAATGACAGGTAGTGGATATGAATATTTATGGAATGTCTTCTTGAGGTTAATATATTCAATGCACATTCTACACTTCCATGGCATCTTCTATCTTGGGCCATATACTTGAAAGAGGGTTCAATGTTCTACAAGTGGCAGACTACATTATAGTCAAAATTAGGCATCTCATATAGGGAAATAACAAAGAGCACAATATTGGATTTGATGTCCTTGAGAAGGTCTTTTCCACAGAGATAGGGAGATTGGCTCCTATATTTACCATTCTAGCCATATTATCGATGAGTTGTACAACGATGAATACTTATATCCGTTAGGATTTCATGTTCATCACGTGTTATGCTTTCATCCAAATATGCGATGAAATAGTGGATTTGACGCCAAACTAATTATGATTGGAAAGGTTATCCTTGGCCACTTTCCTTTCTTGTTGGAGGATTGTTGCATTTGGATCTTTTTGCAACGTTTCATGTATTTGAAGGGCTCTCTAAGTCAACATGGATGGTCACCAGTTCATTGTAAATATTGTGGTACTTCATCTTTAGTTAGACAGTAGAAGCGCGCGACAGTGTTAGGTGTTGCAAAGAATAATCTTCAAGGATACAACTATAAATACTTTTGCTTGGGACCACTAGGAACTACACGTGTACCGACCTCACATATCTCTTTTCTCAAAGAGATACCATCAACGCTATGTTTCACCAAGTATGTGTTATAGAATTGTTGAATCCCTAAGGATATCGTCCTTCAATTTATTAAGTAGTTCTTTTAGGAAGTATAACCAGATGGTTATTGAGGATATGATGGAGGCAGTGAAGTGGAGGAATTTGAATTTAGGGAGATGGTGTATTGACAATTAGTTAATTGAGTTGCGTTAGAATAAGCCTTCGTTGACGGTTACACAATGTGGAGTGAATGAAATAGTTAACAAAAATGGTTGTGGTGGCACTTTTGGAATAATGGATCCAAATAGAAAAGGGGTGAATTGTGTTTCTTTAAAAAATAATGTCCAATTAAAAACTCTTTGGTAAAAATAATTTTTTAAAACGATTTTGAAACTTAAACAAAGAGTAAGTAGTTAAGCTAAGATCACAAACCAAATGGATATTTTCACAGAAAATATCATGAACCAAACAACGACTTATTACAAAAGATTTTTCCACAAGAGATAAAACCCTCCTATAAAAATTACAAATTTACCTCTGCACCATAATACACAAAATAATACTCTGATTTTTTCACTCCTTAAACACTAAGGAAATTTTAGTGAAATGAGAGAAATAGGATGAACGGAGTATAACGTGATAAAGATCGTCGAAACATGTTTTCTGGTGTAGTTAGACTATGCCTATCACATAATCTGTTATGGGCTTCATAAAACGACAATCTTAACTCCCAATAAGGAAACCATGTAATGGTTAGTGTCCTAATTGATTAAGAGTGTTCATAATTTATTAGAAAACTTTAAATCTTTTTCTAATCGATTGGATAAGGGCCATAATCTATTAGACAAAGTATATAAGCCTCTTAAATATTTAGGAACACCATTTATCAGTCTCAAAAGAACTTTGATGGTTCCTTTAAGGGTTTTAAGGAGTTTTTATCAAATAGAGAGGTTAAAAACTTATTTACAAGACTCTGATCACTCAGGTATGCACCGAGTGAGCTTTCATATTTCCTTTATCTCACAATTCTTAAGCTTCAATATCTTTTACTAGATACATCAAAGATTTAATTCTCCATATTGGACTTTACTTTACATCTATATGATGAGGCTTGACGATAGACACCATGATTAGAGGAATTTTATTGACTTAAGATCATTAGGGTTCCACAAAAAATGACATTAAATGTTGTTCTTATAAGAATGACTTTGACATCATGATCTCTCAAATATAAAAATTTGATCATTAGTTCAATTGAAGACTTCACCTCATAATGTTGTCAGCATCAAAATCATGAGTCAACTGATTGTTGCAAACGTTATACCTGCAATCACATAAGTCTACGGGCGCAACGAGAAATGACAGAGGAATTCAATACAGAATTTTGTGAGAATTAAGAAAAGTTCCCACATACAACATTAATATTTCAATAGGGAACATGAAATTGATAATGAGATGATGAAAGTCATCGTAGAACCTATTTGGTGCAACGACAAGAGTCTCCAATAAATAGAGAATGAGATGTACCTGCAATGTTATTACTCCAACGTCCAAATCAACGAGGTTAGAGAACTGTAATTTAAAAGAATGGGTGAAATTGTACTTGATTATAGCGTGTGATTACGCTTAAAAGATAACGCTTTGAACCTTTAATTATGGATGTGACACAGATAGTGAGTGATTGTTGAATTGAATCTTACTGTTCGTATTATAATGTTGTTTGGCTCTAAATCATGGCCTCATAGTGAAGATTTACTTGTACGCTAGTCTCAAACAAGGATATCTTGAATTTAGTCATTTGAGTTGAGTCGATCATTGATCCAAAACAATTAGTAACCAATTTTTTTTATGTGGGCATGTGTTATAAATTTAAATTAAAATAACTTTTAATATAAATAAGTTGCAGGGATTTTAGTGGAATTTTAAAGAAAAATATAAATTATTGTGGTTAAAAAACATTCAAGTTAAAAGTATTCATTTTAAAATAGTATTTTTATTAATATAGTTGAAGAAGTATAGACATCATTCACAAATTATGGTTTCTATCTCTCTTTCATTAATTTTTTTCTCAAAACTAATCAAAAAAACTATTTCATTTTCAACATTATTTAAAAAACTAAATTAAAGAAAAAGAAATTTAATTTACACAAACATAATTAAAACAGTGAAATTAATATCGATATAAGTTTTTCTTTTTGGTAAACATATACTATGTCAAAGTGTTGATCGTATTTTCCGAACGAGCCCTAAAACTTAACTTTTGTGAAATTGTTCAAGAAAAAATAAAGGATATATTTTTAACGACAAAAAAAATTGGTTCATTGTGATTCAAACGTCAACCATGTGAAACTGTTGTCATTACTTTCCTTTTTGTTTACTTGTTGTCTCATCCACGTGTGATGTTTTCAGTTAAAGTGAGACTTTTAAGTGCTTGGATTTTCAGGTTAGGCGCTATTCCAGAAATGGCCACAATGATCACTTGAGTAAGTGAGATTATAGACAAACTATTTATGTTAATTTTCATATCATCATTAAAAAGTTTCGAATAAAAAAAGGGTAATAATATTATCAATAATAATTGATCCAACCTAGTGGTAAAAGATTTGAATCCTTTATATTTGTTGGTTATTCTTCATTTGTAATTGTATTATCTTGTTTTTGAGTTTGGTAATCCTTTTGGCCAGGATTTTTTTATTCATTTAGGGGCTGTTTTTTTTGTTAAAATTAGTGGTTGAGTTCTAGCTTATAATTTATGGTTGGGGATTGATGATCATTAGCTAGGAATTTATAGTTGATGGTTATGTTTGATAGTTGATAAGTTAATTAATTAACTGATAAATATAAGTTCAGTTTATTTCAGTTTTAAAAAAATAATTATTTTTTTGTATTTTTGAAAAATAAATTTTACAAAACTGTTTTTTAAAATATTATAAATTTTTTATATTAATTTTTTCTAAATTATAATATTAATTTTGATATCGTATAATACACATACATTATTGAAGATCAAAACATAACAAAATCGCAGCTTTTTAAAAAAATTATATTTCAAAAATGATTTTTATGAAAATCTATCTAACATAGCTTTAAAATTAAGTAATTTTTTAAAAAATTTGATATTAATTTTTTTTTAATAGTTATTCAACTCAAATTTTCATTTGAAGCTTTAAATAACATTTTAAAAATAGTTATTCAACTCAAATTTTCATTTGAAGCTTTTATGCACCTAAAATTTTGCAACACTATAAAAATCATTTTAAAACAATCCAAAACAAACGGGTCCATGAAATGACATAAAAAGACATTTTTTAATTAATAATTAAATATATATTTAAAATAATTAAAATTTATAATGGCAATAATGAAAGAAAAAATAATAAGTTATAAGCTAAAATGCTATTTAAAATAGCATCTGAAAAATAAGCTATAAGTTAGTAAACTAGCTGATAGCTGATAACTGATGATTTGTAACTGGTAGTTGGTAGCTGAAATTATAGATATTAGCTGATAAATTAGTTTGAATGTTTGATAAATTAGTTATTATACAAGTTGATAATACAAAATGACATAAAAGGATATTTTTAATTAAAAAATTTATAATTTTAATATATTTTTGTTAAAATAATAAAAGTATAAATTGAAGAAAAAATCACAAGCTCAAAAACTACTTCAAATAGCTTTTGAGAAGAAAAAAAACTAAAAACTAATAAAAAAACTAAAACTCTTTTTTAGATCTTATTAAAAGAGACTCATATTCTCTAACTCTTGGATGCACATTCAATTTTCACGTTGAAGTGGATAATGCTTTTGAAATTTATAAAAGTGATTTCAAACATGCATTAGTGTATTGGAGGTTGAAGCCACTAAAAAACAAAGGTTTTGTTTAAGTCTAATTGAATTTTGTATTCTTTAATTAATTATTTGTTTTATATTTATTTCATGATAAATTTTTGTTAATTTTAGTCTCGTAACAATAATTGTGACAAATAAGTTAATCAAATATATACAAAATCATGTTTTTAAGGATATTATAATTTAAAAAAACTAATATAATAAAATCATATTCAAGGTTTAAAAATGTTGAATGCACGTATGTTAAAATAATATTGCTATATAATTTTTTAATATGTGTATAAAGGCACATGTTAGCATCTTTTTAAATATTTTTTTAAAATAATTGTTATTTTCACTTTTTTTATATAGTAATGATTACTATTTTTCAATTGTGTCATTTACTTTTTTACTCTAGACAGTACTTTTAATACATTAATAAGATTAATTTATAAAAATGTAATGTCTTAAGATAATATTATTACATTCTTTAATTTGTGTCCAAAAACCTTAAACAACATTCATTTTAAAACGGAGAAAGTAATTTGTTGTGAATCGGATGCCTTGAAACAAATATATATATAAGCTTGTTGCAAGGTAGGGAAAAAGAATGAAGAACACGATGAACACAATGATTGGTTATTAACTGCTATTCTTTCCTTTATCTTAAAACAAGATTACAAGTATACAGGAATAACAAATAACCCTCTCACCCTAAATTAGGATTTGCAGTATGCAATGATGAGAGACTAGTATGCTATTTATAATAAACCTAACATACTAAACTAATGGACTTTTATCACAAATACCCATTACAAGCTAACTTAGGGTACAAGCTAACTTAACCAATTGGACATAACAAACAGGCCCAATTCGATGCTAACAATTCTAGCATCCTTCGACACAATAGAGTTCGACCTAATATCTCACAAATCTCCACCTTGGAACAAACTCTATTATCAACTTAAATTAGTTTTCTTCATGCGACTTTATCAACGCATACATGGAAAAACTTGCAACTAGGCAATGTCTTGGTGATCATATCAAGACATTATGATCTGTCGAAACCTTGACTTGGACTTCTCCGCTCGATTACCCCTACGATGAAATGCAATCTCACATCAATGTGCTTGGTTCGCTCATGATAGGATGAATTCTTGACGGTGTATTGCACTTTGACTATCACATTTAACGATGATAACTTCCCTTGAATTTTCAGCTCCTTAGCAAAACCTTCAAGCCACAATGCTTCTTTCACGACTTGGTTAAAGCAATATATTCCGTGGTTGATAATGCAACAACCTTCGAAGTGTTGCTTTCAACTAATAGTTGTACCAAATATAGTGAAAACATATCCGAAATAGATTTTCGGAATCCATACAACTGCATAATCGAGTCGACATATCCTTCGATTCTTTGCTTTACCATCTTCACCAAAGGCTCCACCATAAATTAAGACTGTTCGAGACCCATTTATGTACCTTAGAATCCACTTCAATGCTTGCGGTGAGCCCGAGATTCGCCATGTACCGCTACAAGACTTCTGCATATGCTATGTCGGGTCTAGTACAAACCATAACATACATCAAAGAACCTACTACATTAGCATATGGGATGCTATTCATATTAGTTCTTTCGACCTCAGTACTGGGACATTGATCAATACTCAACTTGAATTGAGGGTTTGTTGGAGTCACAACAGGCTTCGAATTTGACATACCAAACTTTTCGAGAACCTTTCGTAAATATGCCTCCTGAGATAAGCATAACTTCGACTGTTTTCTATCTCTTCGAATGTCAATTCCAAGAATCCTGGAAGCTACTCCTAGATCCTTCATTTCGAACTCCTTATTGAGTTCAGCCTTCACCCTCAATACCTCTTCGACATTGTTACTTGCTATGAGAATATCATCAACATAAAGCAACAAAATAACAAATGAATTACCAGGACGAAATCTGAAGTAAACACAGTGGTCGAACTGACTTCTAACGAAACTTATGCGTGTCATGAATTTGTCGAATCTCCTATTCCGAGGAGATTGTTTCAGCCCATATAAGGATCTATTCAACTTGCACACATAATCTTCCTTTCCCTTCGACATATCCTTGGTTGCCTCATCAAGATTGTTTCATCTAGATCACCATACAAGAACGCATCTTCACACCCATCTGTTCGATTCAAGATCGAGCGTGCCACCATGGCAAGCAACATTCGAATGGACCTATGCTTCACAGGAGAAAACACATCATTGAAATCTATACCTTCTTTAGGTGAAACCCTTGCAACCAACCTTGCCTTGTATCTTTTCGGCCACCCTTCAATTCCTTCCTTAACTTTGAAAATCCATTTACGGTGACTAACTGGCTCTAGGGTTTCTTGATCAATTCCCAAGTGTTGTTATCATGAAGAGACTTCATCTCATCATCCATGGCCTTGACCATTCGGTCTTATTCGACTCCTCATAACTTTCTTATGGTCTCTTGGTTCTTCGTCCGAACCTCACGGGATATTAAGGCATAAGCTATAAGATCGCATACCCAAACCTTTGAGGTGGTTTGATGACTCTTCGTGTCCTATCTCTTGCTAATAGATAGTCATCAGCTTTCCTCAACTTCATCGACATCATCGCTTCTTTGACTTTATCGGGATATGCAATTCGGCATCAACATGCTCCACCTCAGCAGAATCTCTACTTCCACTCTTCGTCGGATGTACGCGCCGACCAACATCATCCGTTTTCTTGAAAGCCATTTCACTTCATTGAAAACAACATCTCGACCGGTGATAATCATACGTGACCTAACTCTATGCATAGCCTATAAGCTTTGTCTCCTCGGGGTCCCAGAACATGCATTTAAGAGCTCTAGGTTCGACCTTGTCTTGCCTAATGTGAGCATAGGCTACGCACCAAATACTCTCGGTTTGTCGAGATTTGGTGGATGTCCCGACCAAACTTCTTGGTGTCTTCATATCTAATGCGATCGAAGGACATCATTTATCGGATATGTTCTGTCGAAGACCTCGACCAAAACACCTTCTTTAAGCCGACTAGTCAACATGCATCTAACTCTCTCCAAGATGGTTCGATTAAACCTTTCACCAAACCATTTTGTTGTGGAGTGCTGCTAGTTCGTGTCTTGCAATACCGGAGGGTCGAATGCCTCATTGCAAAATTCAAGACCATTATCATTCTCAACCTCTTGACCTTTCGCGGTTTGGTTTTCGACCGAGTCTTCCAACCTTTGAAATTCTCAAAAGTTTAATCCTTAGTCTTCGAATGAATACCCATAACTTTCGGAATAGTCATCTACTATGGATAGAAAATACCTTGCTCGAATGTGATGGACACCTTGCAGGCCCCAAAGATCGGCATGGATGTAATCAAGGGATCCATGTGTTCTTTGTTTGCCTTTGTTGAACTTCACTCTACAAGATTTTCCAAGTACGGGGTTCACAAAACTTGACTTTTCGACTTTGTCTCCACCAAGCAAATTTTGTTTCCCATTTGACGGACCCTTTCAGACATGGCCTAATCTCATGTGCGGTTACATCTTCGACAAAGGTTTCATGGATGCAACATTTGTCGAACCACTAACTTCAGCCACAAGGGTATGAAGCCTTGTTTCTTCACGCCTCAAGACTTCCTTCGACCCTTCATGACTCTTAGGATACTTTTCTCCTTGAAAACATATCCTTTCTTGTCGAATTCACCAAGAAATCAAATTTCTCTTGAATCGTACATACGACTTCAATAACCTTATTGACTCATCATGGAGTTTGAATCTCACGGATCCAATGCTGCAATCTTGCAAGCTTTGTTGTTTCCCAATACGATCCACCATCTTGATCACATAATTCCTTGAACAAGTCTTTGTTTGGAGTCATGTGCCGTGCACCGAATCCATAATCCATTCCTTGACGAGTTGCTTCTTGAAACCACAAGAACATCGGATGAGTCGAAATCATCTTGAACAATAGTGCATTGCCATTATCCTTTCCTCCATGATCTTTCGGCGTTGGGGCACACTTTTCTTGTGTGACCCTCCTTCAATGATAGCATCGAATACGGATGCTTCACCATAAAACTTGACTTTTACCTTTCTTCTTGTCGAACTTATTATCCTTTCGCAAAATTTTCCTTTAACGCCAAACCTTCACCAACGAAGGTTTATGCTCCTTCGTTCATTCAAGTCCTTGAATACAAGGTGATTGAACCTCTTCAAAGGTCGGGACTCCCTTCCATACAAGAGAGTTTCTTTGAAGTGGGCATGTGATCCGGGCAGCGCGACAACATAGCGATCTTCATCATCAATCTTCACATCAATATTTTCAAGATCAAGAATCGACTTGTGAACATATCCAATTTCGACCAACACTTTGTCTTCAATCATCTTGAATGAATACAAAGCTTACTTGGTGAAGTCGATTCACCAACGATTTAGTCATGTACAAACTTTCAAGTTTCACCCATAACCCTACCGCCGTCGTCTCCTTTGATACCTGTCGAAGAACCTTATCACCAAGGCTCAACAAAAGTGCGTTGTGGGCCTTCTCTATCATTGCCTTCTTCTCAGTTGCCGTCAACTCTTCGTTCATGGTGACTCTCCTTCAGCTTCCAAACAACCTGCCGGTGGGGCTTTCATCTTCAGCGCCACGGAAACCGTTCACTCCGGTGAACTTTTCAATCTCATACTTTGTCGAAGGCATCTTCTCCACGCTCACCGCACCAATTTGTTGTGAATCGGATGCCTTAAAACAAATATATATAAGCTTGTTGCAAGGTAGGGAAAAAGAATGAAGAACACGATGAACACAAGGATTGGTTATTAACTGCTATTCTTTCCTATATCTTAAAACAAGATTACAAGTATACAAGAATAACAAATAACCCTCTCACCCTAAATTAGGATTTGCAGTATGCAATGATGAGAGACTAGTATGCTATTTATAATAAACCTAACATACTAAACTAATGGGCTTTTATCACAAATACCCATTACAAGCTAACTTAACCAATTGGACATAACAAACAGGCCCAATTCGATGCTAACAATTCTAGCATCCTTCGACACAATAGAGTTCGATCCAATATCTCACATAATTTTATACAACTAACATGTTGTAGAAGTAACCATGTTCTACTTTAGGATGTAGCTTTACATGTTCATCATTAGGTTGTACTTTTTTGTCTTCATATTCTTATTTTATCATTTACATTTCTGCTCAGCAATTTATGTTGGGGGGTCCACATATCAAGGTCTAAAAGTGTTAATGAATTTAATATTGAAGTTTTAAGAGACTTTAACGTGATATATCCACTCAAAATCTTAAGATAATGAGAATATGAGTCACCTCAATTATAAACTTAACATTTTTTTCTATTTATAGTCAATGTGTGACTTTAGGACTTTCACACTTAAAATTCAACAATCTATTTTATAAGTGTGATCACTAGCCTTAATCTATACTAGGATTCACGTCCGCTCACTCATTGAGTCAATCAAGGCTTTAATACCACTTTTAGGGAATTCAGAGAGTCCGACTCGAAAGTTCCATGAGTCAAACGTTCAGGATCCAAGAGATATTGACACCACATATCTGCCCAAAATGTTAATGCAATGATGGTATATGTCGCCTCTCTTATAAACCCCAAAATTTCCTCCATTCCTATTCGATATGAGACTTTAGCACTTTCACACTTAAAACCCAAAAAACTCAAAAGTGTGAGTCACTCACATCACTAATTTTGATCTATACTAGGATCCACTTCCGCCTCAACCTCCCACTCAGTCTAGCAAAGCTTTGATATCACAATTTGGGAGTCCAGGGAGCGTCAAAAGTATCAATGAGCCAAACATTCAGGATACACAATATTTCCTCCATTTCTAGCCGATGTGAGACTTTAGAACTTTCACACTTGAAATCCAACAATCTCTCCCAAAAGTGTGAGTTGCCCACATCACCAGGTTTGATCCACACTAAGATCCACTTTTGCTCTCCGACCGAGCCAACCAGGCTCTTATACCACTTAATGGGGAGTCCGGGAAGTAAGGCCCAAAAGTTTCAATGGGTCAAAAGTTGGGGATTCAAGAGACCTTGACGCCACATATTCATTCAAAATCTTAACACAATTGAGGTACTAGTCACCTCTATTATAAATCCAATATTTTCTCCACTTGAAATCCAACAATTCTAAATTATTTTCGACATTATACGTCAATATGCTCTTTTTTTCTTCCACTTTTTTATACTTCTTCAAATCATCAACATGCCAATGCTTCCCAAAATTCAGAAGCCATGATTGTTCACAATGACATAGTGCTGATGGATGATAAATGTCAAATTTATTCATTTAACATAAACACTTACCTATAATATAAGAAAATTTGATATCCTAGAAAAGACATCAAAGCCCTTACCTAGCAGTTTTCCACCTTTTCAATTTTGTAGTATTTTGTTCATGCATAAAATATACCGCCCGGGCGGGGAGAGATAAACGAGATACAAGCCGCTGGACCAGGAAAGCAAGAGTATCCCCGCAGAGCAGATACCCCGGATCATCTGGCCCAGGTGTGCCTGACCGGGTTGTATAGGTCGGGGTATACCTGCCTAGCTGTGTTGGGTCGGGCTACATTTACTGGGTTGTGACAGGCCAGGTTGGTTACATTACTTAATAGGTGGTGATTATAAATGTTATATTATTTATGAGAACGTTACAGACATTACCATATTAATGGACGGTTACAACGATTACAACCATTATGATCATAAATCATGGTTGTACTATGTTATTCTTGCTAGAATAATTAGTTGAGTATGTTTAGGGATTTGAAACTGCAAGTAAGTTTCCTTGAGCTCCAAGCTATGCGTATTTCTTACCCCTCAGTCGGGAGCCCTATTATAGAGGTGATGAGACCTCATTAATCACTGTTTGTAATGTCAATGACCTTCCAAGTTATGTAACCGGGGTTATTTAAGGCTTATAACGTCTGTCACTGCCAATGATGGCCAGAAATATAATGCACGCCGTCAGGTATAAAGATGGCAGATACATCCTTAATGATCCAGTTTGGGCATAATGGTTGGGCCCTCCATAACTCCTAAGACCGGGTTGTATGCCCGACAACAGTCTTTTCACCTTCCTTCGTCTTATAGACGCCGACTATTCTAGTATCTCGTCCCGACCAAGAATAATTATTCTAACCTGGGTTAAGCCGACTACATATATCTCGGCTCGTGGATTTTATGTACGATCATAAGCCCCCGAGCATATGGCTTCATACCTTGAAGTTTTATGGTCATCAGAAGAAAACATAAATTTTGGTTGAGATATACGTTGGTTCACAAGCGCGTGTACCCAGTGCCCTAGTTAGTCCAACAGTTACCTACCTATTTCTAGGTATAATGATTATGATAGTTAATGGGTTTACATGTGAAACACGTTAACCCTTATTTCATAACATCTCTTTTCCTTTTTCAAATCTTAATTTCCTTTTCTGTTTCTCCTTACAAACCCTTCTCATGTCGTTGCCCTAAATCCATCCCTCGCTTTTTCTTCAAACGAATCCCTCAGGTATTCATCCTCTATTCTCCTTTTATCTTTTCTTTTAATTTTGCAAGATGGTTATTATTAGAGAATGTGATGACTTAGGGCATAGAAAACATCTGAATAGCAATGAGCGTAGAGCTTTATGGAAGCAATTCATGCGTGAGATGAGCGATGCTCTAGGGGTAGAGGAACTAGAGAGGGTGATGAATAAAATTAATTATGAAGTTCTAACCTCTGATAGTGATTCTGACCCTAATTCTTCAGGTTTTGTGGAGCTTCTAATGGAAACGAGCAAATCGTTTAGTGGAGAAGTTCTAAATTTCAAGAAAATTTCCATCAGAGACATGGAAATCGCTACGCTTCGATCACTCTAGAACATCTCCTTGACTGCAAATGAGGATGATATAATTCCTAAAGCTTGCGAAACTGGAGAATGCGTCTGCCTGTCCCGGCCAAAGGGGGTAGATCCTTAATGGTTTTATTTTTATGCTGGAGTGTTGGAAGACATTAACAATCATTTTCCATTCACCGATTTTGAATCATACGTTCTCCGAACAATGAACGTGGCCCCTTCCCAACTCCGTACAAACAGTTGGGGATTTTTAAGGGCCTTTGAGATAATATGTAGAACTTTAAGTATAACTCCGACCATAGGCCTATTCTTCTCTTACTTTGAACAGAAGAATGCAGACTCCGAAAGTTGGGTAGCCCTAAGTGGCATTCCAAAAAGAACTTTCTCTAGGCCTTTACCTCTAATTATAAAGGCTATAAAGAACATTTTCTCCGAGTTAAATATGGTCCTCGATGTCCACAAGTCATTTACAGCGCCGACGGGTACCCCAAATTCCCTTTATACTGGACGAGCAACCTGCTCCCTATCTCCGACTTTGATTATGATGCGCTAAGTGACAGTGAAACTCAATCTCTTGAAGTGTTACATTCATTTCGACTGATCAAGGTTAAAGACTTGTTGACCCTGCCCTATGATGAAATCCTAGCTTTTTTGGGTAAAGTTTTCCTATTTCTCACCTGTACATAGGATTTTGTTCTTCGGACTAACCTTTTTCCTCTTATTTTCTTTTACGCAGACAAAATGACTAATTTATCTGTAAGAGAGCAAAAGAAATTGATGGCTGCAGCCCGTGCTGCCCGGATGGGTTCTGGTGGCCCTTCTGAGGCCAAATCCGACTTGGTCGGTCTAGCGATCTGGATTCCTAAGAAGAAGAAAAATGCTGGTCCGAAAGGAGGTGCGTTGGAAACAGTGGTGATCTTAGTGTCACCAGCCAAACGTCCTTTGGATATGTAGGTGGTGGATGATGAAGTTCCTCCCAAAAAGCACAAAACTGTAATGACAAATGAGGTCAATCAGGTCGACTGGCAGGTTTCCACCTTGATGAGAGAAGCCGGTGATGGTTCAACCTGCCCCTCTAACAAAAACAAGTTTTGGTCTATTGACTTTGATGGCATGAAATTCTTTATGATCCTCTCAACGCCACAGAGGACGTAAACAAGGTAAAAGGCATTGGGCCTCAAAATATTATTGAACATCTCAGCTCATATTTGATGAGGTGTGTTGTTCTAGCCCGGGGCCTATTTGAATTTAGGGACGTCGCGGACAAAAGACAACCCGAATTGGAAAAAGAGATCCAGAGGCTATCTGATAATGAGAAGTCTCTCAACGAGGCGAACTCCCACTTGAAGGCCAAAGCACACAAAAATGCTGAGAAATGCTGAGAAGGCTCGTGAAAGTGCTGAGTGAAAGTGCTGAGAAGGTTAAAGCTCTGGAAAAGGAACTCTCTACAACGAAAACTTATGCTACCGAGCTAGCAGATAACCTACACTCCCCAGAGAATTCATGCTCCGAGTTGAAGAAGGCTTTGGGAGTTTAAATACTGCTTTTGCTTATTTTTCACTTGTTTTAAATTGTCACATGTTCTATATGCACTTGTCATGTGCAAACAACAAGATTATGCCTGTATACCAGCCCCTCAGTCGAGTGGCTTCTTTAAAAAGCGATAACGACTTTACATAAGAGGCACTTAGCTTGTTTTGAGCATCTAATATAATCCGGCCACACACACACACACATATATATATATATATATATATATATATATATATATATATATATATATATATATATATATATATATATATTACGTCCCGAGTCTATGGGATTCGAGACCAAGAACTCACTCCCTATCTCATTCTCTCTAACTATGTCATGACCACTGTTCTTGCTAGAAAAACTATGTGAATGTATTTAGGGTTTGTAAGCTCAAGCAATGTATCTTGAACTCTAAGCTATCGAATTTCTGGCTTATCCCGCTGGTGGGAGCCCTTTATAGAGGTGCTAGGACCTCATTAATCATTGGTTGTAACTACCATGCCTCTTTCTTAACCATAACCGCGCAACTTATAATTATTCGTAACCTCTACTATTATAAACAGTAATGTGCACCGTCAGGAGTTATTTTGGAAGTTTCATCCTTTAATTGGCCGACTAGTGTGTAACTCCCGAGCCGAGCTAGCCATAATCGCCTAGGCCGAGCTAGTCCTCGACTCTACTTGGTCTAATTAAAGGCAACCTGGTCATTCACACCCACACCTCGGCCAAATATACTTTATGAATGAACATAAGCTCCCCGAGCATATGACTTTTTCAAAAAAAAAAGACTTATGGTTGATAAGAAAGAATTATAAGTGTTTTGGTCGAGGTACTTGTCGGCCACGAGTAAGTTATTAGTGCGTGTATTTTATGGTCTTGCTATTCAATAGTCACCTATAGTCTTTAGGTGTAATGATGATAGTTAATGGGTTTAAATATAAAACACGTTAACCCTTATTTCATAATGTCTTTTTTATTTTTCAAATCCTATTTTTCTTTCGCAACTCCTCTTACAAAACCGCCATTGCTTTCGACTGGAACTTGTTTTTCTGCCACAGACTTGCTATCAAGACCAGGTAATCCCTCTTTTCCTTTTTGTTTACTTTCACAATCTTTACCAAAAAATGGTTTTTATTAGAGAGTGTGATGACCTAGGAAATAGGGTTCATTAAACTAGTGATGGACGTAGGATTTTATGGGAGGAATTCATGCAAGAGATGAGTGATGCTTTAGCCGTAAAGGAACTTAACAGGGTTATGAACAAAATAAATTCTGAAGTTCTAACCACTAAAAGTGATTATGACCCTGACTCTTCAGGTTCAGTGGAGATTTTGATGGAGACCAGCCAAAATTTTAACCCAGAAGTTCTATGTTTTAACAAAAGCACTATGGACGAGTTGGAAATTGGAAAACTCCGCTCCTCAATAGACGTGTCCTCGACTGGTAATGAGGATAATGTAATCCTGGAACCTGCATCGAGGGTGAAAATGTTTGTATGTCTCGGCCAAAAGGAGTGGATCCCGAATGGTTCTACTTCTATGTCGGGTTATTGGTGGACCTGAACATCCAATTTCCATTTACTAATTTTCAAACCAACTTATTGAGAACGATAAATGTGGCTCCATCACAACTACACCCCAATAGTTAGGGGTTTATAAAGGCATTTGAACTGATTTGTGAGGCCTTGACTATCACGCCCACCATTGGGCTTTTCTTCTCTTATTTTGAAGTGAAGATTGTGGATAGTGGAAGTTGGGTGGTCATCAGTGGTATTCCGAGGAGAAGCTATTTACAAGCCTTCACTTCTAACTACAAAGGCTTTAAAGAATGTTTCCTCCGAGTCCGATGTGGTACTCGGTGTCCGCAAATAATTTACGGTGCTGACGACCACCATAAGTTTCCGATATACTGGACAAGTAATCCCCTCCCCATCTCGGGATTTAAATATGATAAATTGAGTGATTCTGAGGCCCATTCTCTTAAGGTCTTAGACTCCTTCAGATCGATGAAGGTTAAGGACCTGCTGCCCCTACCCTTTGAGAAAATTCCGACCTATTTAGGTAATAATTTTTAAGCATTTTAGTGGTTGAAATAATCTATCGTGATTACTTACATGCTTTTATTTGACAGAGAAGAAAAAGAATCATGCCCCTAAACCGGCCATAGCCGAGGAGGCTGGCGTGATTACGGCCATCCCGCTTAAACGTGCTATAGATGTAGAGGTTCCTATTGCCAACACACCTAAATGGTACAAAACCATCATGACCAACGATACCAACCAAGTTGACTGGGAGATCTTGGCTCTGATGATGAGAGAAATTGGTGATAGCTCCAGCAAAGCCCCGCCCGAGAATAAGTTTTGGTCAAATGAGTTTAATGGTATGAAATTTGTGTATGACGTCCGTAATATTACTGAGGATGTTAATAAAGTGAAGAGCCTCGGTCCCTACAAAATTACTCAACAACTCAGTTCTTACCTGATGAGATGTGCCATTTTGGTACGAGGGATTTTCGAATTTGGGGATGTCGCAGAGTCCAAACATGTTGATTTAGAGAGGGAAATCCAGCGTTTGACGAAAATGAAAAATCTCTGAACGACGTCAACTCTTTCCTAAAAACCAAAGCGTTAGAAAATGAAGAAAAGGTAAAATCTTTGGAAACAAAGCTTGAAACCATGAAGGCCTCGACTGCTGAGTAGAAGATCTCGTTTTCCGAGTTAGCAGCTGGCTTGAAGGTATTAGAGGCATCATGTTCCAGCCTAAAGGAAGCTATGGAGAAATCACAGTCGGATGTCCTCAATAGCGGCGATCTAGACTTTGACTGGGCTAAAGATCAAGTAGCATGTCTTTATCCTGACATATACATCTTAGTTGTGGATTTCTTCAAGATAGTCGTGGACGGAAAGTTGGTGGATCCTTAAGAGGATGATAACGAGACTACCATGGACGAAGAGCCACTTACAGTTGATATCTCCCACCTTAATGCCGACAACGGGCTTTAAATTTCTTTACGTTTTTAGTTCTGTTAGTCAATGTTATACCCCAAAATTTTCCCTCCTATTTCTCAAGACAATCCACATCTCTATACTCAAGAACTTCTCAAGGGTTGACCAGATGAACCCTCTCCTAAGTAATCAACCCACAACTAGGGTTTTGATTCTATCAAGTCAAAATGAGTTATAATGCCTCAAGTGGTCATCATACCTCCCCATATGCCTCAAGGGATCATCATGTCAAGTTTCAAGCCTCAAAGCTCAAGTTTGCTCAGTCAATTGCTCAGATGGTCGACAATCAGTTGTATTGGACAAAAAGTCAACTGTGGTCAACATACAGTCAAACTTCATAATTTTTTGTCAACATCAAGATTTTGAAGTCACATTAATAATTTGATCAAGGGTTGATCACGATTCATCAAGAAAACTCAAGATTTGATCAAAATTCAAAGTTTCCAAATTAGGGTTTTTTGGACAAAAGTCAGCAGAACTTTGACCAGACATAACTTTCACATACTTTATCAGAAATTTTTCCACAAAATATCATTTTAAATAGAATTAAATTCTCCACAACTTCATGTCTCACAAGCTTTGGCCAAAAATGCTTCATTTGAGAGTTATGGATCAAGACATTATAGGTCCTTCTAAAAGCCAACAAAAAGTCATCTTCTTGCAAAGAAGTGTACATGGAAATGGAAACTTTAATAAAGATGAAACCAAAAAGAGTGTTTAGAGGACATCATGACAGTTCTAAAAATTCGAAGAACACTTCAAAATGTTGAAAATTGAGCTGTAAAATCAAGCCTATCCAAATATTAGTTTTGATGAAGACATTTTTAGAAGCAAATGATCATGGCAAAAGAATGGAAAAAGTCTCAAGTAAAAGACAAACTTTCATAATTAGATTGGTTGCAAAATGGAATGGCTCAAGTCATCAAATAAATCAAATGTCAAGGTATAATAACAATAACTCACAAATACTTAAGTTTTAGATGCTCAAAGTTCCTAACATGATTGCATGACATACACATTTGATTTCACTATGTTTCAAAGCAAAAATTACATTTTTCTTATTGTGCAATCGATTTACACAAATCATAACCAAGAAAGAAAGAAGCACATATCTAACTATAGTGTGAATAGGCTGTACAATCATTCTAACTATAGTGAAATATCTTGCATGTTATAAGGGGACTGGAGTACTCTCGAACTGTGAGGGGAACCAGGATACATCCTTGAACCAAACCAGAAAAATAAGAACAAGTATTCATAAAACCGGATAAATTTTTAAACACCTAATTCACCCTCCTCTTAGGAGTATTTCAAACTTACAATTGGCATCAGAGCAAGTTATAGGTAACTTGTTCCTAAAGATCTAGAATGGCTTCCGCAAATTAAAATCCGGTCTTTATAGATGGTGGTAGCAATAACAAGCCTCCATTGTTTTGTGGTGAATACTTTGATTTTTGGAAAATTCGCATGAAGGCTCATCTTGAAGCGCAAGGAGAAGAAATATGGGATTCTGTCCAAAATGGCCCATTTATTCGTACAACGGTTGTCAACGGTGTTGGTTCATCAAAGCCTAAAGCATCATGGAATGAAGATGATAAGAAAATGGTTCTCAATGACAAGAAGACAATTAATCTTCTTCAAGGTGCACTTAGCATGGATGAATTCTTTCGTATCTCAGCATGCACAACGGTAAAGGAAATATGGGATACTTTGGTAGAAACTCATGAAGGAACCGCTAAAGTTAAAAGATCTAGATTGAATACTTTGAGTCAAGAATACGAGTTATTCCGAATGCAGCCCCGAGAATCAATCCTCGACTTGCAGAAAAGATTCGTTCATTTGAGAAATCATTTGAAAGAACTTGGTAAGACTTTAGCTAATGATGAATTAAATCTTAAAGTGCTTAGATCTTTAACCAGGGAATGACAACTAAAAGTAACGGCAATATCCGAGAAGAAGAATCTATCCACGATGACTTCCACAACTTTGTTCGAAAAACTTCAAGAATATGAGACGGAACTTGCAAGACTTGAAAAGCATGAAATCCAAGTAAAAGATTCAAAAGACATTGCTTTAAAGACAAGGATCAAAAATCATGATAGTAATCAAGAGGATGAATTCACTAGTATTGAAGATGATGCTTTTATCAAGAAGTTTGAAAAATTCCTAAGAAAAGAAAAGAAAAAGGATATCATTAAAATGGAAGCACCACCAAGGAAAATTAAATGTTTTGAATGTGGAGAAAAAGGTCATGTCAAAACTGAATGCCCTACACTTGAAAGGAAGAATAAACATTTCAAAGGAAAGAAGGACAAAAGGTCAGAGAAAGCATATGTAGCATGGGATGATAATGAAATAAGTTCATCATCAGATAAAGAACATGCAAATCTTGCATTAATAGCATCACACAATTCCGATGATGAAGATGGAGAGGTTAGTTATGATAATTCTCTTTATGATAATGGTGCACAAGGTGCAATAGATGAACTCTTAAATGAATGCAAAATTCTATATAGAACTATTTCATGTCAAAAGAAAATAATTTCGTCTTTAGAAGAAAAATTTAAAACAATTGAAAAAGAATTTAAAGATGAAAAGCAAAAGATGATTAGTGATCAAAAACAAAATTTTGCATGCAATAATTATGAATCACTTTCTTTCTAAATTGTTCAATTAAAAAGAGTCCTAGAAAGATATTAAAAAGGACAAGTTGGATTGGAAAAAGTTCTTAGCAATCAAAGGTATCCTAAAGATAAAAGTGGACTTGGTTTTTCAAAATTTTCTCAACCAAGTTCCAACAAAACTATCTTTGTTAAGGCTAATAACCAACCAATCCAAGAGAAAGTAAACAAGTCTAAAGTAGTTCATCAATATCCTAAAAAGAAAAGAATTGTTAAGAATAAATCTTATCCTCCTAGATATAAAAGTAATTTTGAACCAACTTGTTTTTATTGTGGTATTAAAGGTCATACACCTAATGCTTGCTATGTAAGAAACTTTAATGTTCCAAGTGGGCATTATGTGTGGGTAAAGAAAGGAACTAACTATGATGGACCCAAAGCACATTGGGTACCAAATCAAACTTAATTTGTTTTGTAGGTTTGCTTGGAGACCACTACAAATTTTTGGTATCTTGATAAGTGGTGGTTCTAAGTATTTGATGGGAGTCTTAAGTTAACTTTCAAATCTAGCTTTAAAGTCCAAGGATTATCTCACATATGGGGAATACCTTAGGAATAATTTTTGGCATAGTAAAAGTTGGAGCACTTTAATTTTCACTTCCATTAAAGATATACTTTATGTTAAAAGCAAAATCTTCTAGAGAGACAACTTTATGACAAAAGGCTTCAAGTTCATCAAGGGTGAATGTTTGATGAAGTCTCTTACATGAGGTAAAACTCATAAGTATAAAAAAAAAAATTCTTCCAAATTTCACTATATACTTTGTGAGTCTTTTCCCATCCTTTTTGCTAATGACAAAGGAGATAATATATATATATATATATATATATATATATATATATATATATATATATATATATATATATATATATATATATATATATATATATGTGTGTGTGTGTGTGTGTGTGTGTATGCTTGTCTCTAACTATTGCAGCCCCAAAGATGTAAAATTATCTTAAATCAAGGAAGAGCTTTGATCAAGGGGGAGTTATCAAAGATAGGGGGAGCATTCACATAAGATATTATCATTTATTCTAAATATTAAAGCATCTCAACTTTCAATGGGTTGTCATCATCAAAAAGGGGGAGAATGTAAAATCAAGCCTCTCCAAATATTAATTTTGATGAAGACATTTTTAAAAGCAAATGATCATGGCAGAAGAATGGAAAAAGTCTCAAGTAAAAGACAAACTTTCATAATTAGATTGGTTGCAAAATGGAATGGCTCAAGTCATCAAATAAATCAAATGTTAAGGTATAATAATAATACCTCACAAATACTTAAGTTTTAGATGCTCAAAGTTCCTAACATGATTGCATGACATACACATTTGATTTCACTATGTTTCAAAGCAAAAATTACAGTTTTCTTACTGTGCAATCGATTTACACAAAGGTGCAATCGATTGCATACTGAATGAAATTCTTAAAAATGCTTAAGTTTGAGGTTGCAATCGATTTGCACAATGGTGCAATCGATTGCATGCTGAAAAAATTCTTTTTTTTAACTATGTGCAATCGATTTGCACAATGGTGTAATCGATTGCATGCTGAAATTTTTTCACTTTTTAACTAAGTTCAATCGATTTGCATAATGGTGCAATCGATTGATTACTCTAAGTTTTTGAAATTTCATTTTGTTAGAGCCCGTGCAACCGATTTGCACAATGGTGCAATCGATTGCACCCTGCACGTTTTTGAAAAATCAGAATTCATGCATGCACCATTTCATGCATCCTTTCACTAAAAGTTTGTCTCTAATCTTGGCACTTGTTCATGATTAAAATGAAGAGACTTATGATATTTTTAAAAGGTGCCATGAACATATAAATACTCAAATTTTCAAATTCATTTCTTACCTCTTCCAATCAAAATTTATTCAAATTTCAAATATTCACATTCAAGTGTTCATCTTTCATATAAGATTTTCTGCATACTTTCACATTACATAAACCAGAAAATATTGAGGAATCTATATCTCTAAGTCATTGTGAATTATTGTTATTGGAAGGTAAGATCAAGTATATTGATAAATCACTCAAAGTGATATTGTTCTACAATCTTACAAACTCAAAAACTCTTGTAAAAATTATACATTCTTGTTGTCTAGAATTGTTGGAAGCAAGTTGTGCATTGAAGAGGATTGTTCTTCTTGCACTTAGTGTTGTTAGACCTTAAAGGTTTTAAGAGCCTTTGGTCTCCCTATAGGTTAGATAGTAGGCTTCACCATTGGTGTGAATAGACTGTACAATCATTCTAACTATAGTGAAATCTCTTGCATGTTGTAAGGGGACTGGAGTACTCTCGGATTGTGAGGGGAACCAGGATACATCCTTATGTTTTTTACTTTTCTGCACTTTATCGCTTTCATCATAAATCATAACCAAGAAAGAAAGAAGCACATATCTAAACTCTTGAATCAAATCAGAAAAATAAGAACAAGTATTCATAAAACCGGATAAATTTTTAAATACCTAATTCACCCCCCTCTTAGACGTATTTCATACTTACATGAGCAAGATACAAGTTGTGCAATTTTAGCATTTTTGAAGAGGTGCATGCAGAGAAAGACTTAGCAAATTCAATTTTTTTCTAAATGGGCCTAAGTTTTTGTGATCCAAACTTGTTCTTAAGATTATCCATGATTCCTAAGTCCAATTACACGCCACTTTTCTATTTATTTGATTTATTTTTGAATTAAATCACTAAAATTCAAAATTAATTAAAATAAAATGCAAAATAAAGAAGCAAGGCGTGTGTGGGCTTGTATTCTGATTGTACTGAGGTCCAAGGAATGTCTTGCAAGCTGTCAAAAACACATGGATATGTTTAAAGAGAGATTAAGACAATTTTGGAAGAATTTGATAAAATATTTCAATCAAATATTTTGCATTCAAGGAAATATATTTTCATTCAAATCTTGACCTAATTCTCATGCCCTATATAGAGACTACAAGTCTAGACATCAAGGCGACAAATTTTTGCATCCAAGAGACTAGCGTTCTTGCTTGAAAATTCCAAGCAAACTTGCACTATCGGTTTCAAATATCCAGCCGTTCACAAGCACTTCCAAGGCTTGACTCGTGTTCTTGAGGTATTGTAAGGTAAATACAGGTCAATAGCCATGGTCAAATGTCCTTGAATCGTACCATGCACAAACTCCGATTGCATCATGTTTTTGATTTTCGTATTTTAAATTTTATCATGTTTTAATGAAAACTAACCATACTAATGTATTCATGAGGTTCATTAGAGCAGGTTAGATCAATCGTAGCAAGCTTTTGATGGCCAAATCGTGAAACACCATTACTAGGGTTCGCAAACTGTAGAGATTCGTACCCATTGATACAGGCACTTTCAGGCCAAACCAAGACCACCATTGAATTCACATCACTCAAATTAGAGGGTAGGGTCCTCCTTTTCCTTTTATTTCCATTATTTTGCAGGTACAAGGAAGGAGCTCGCCGAAGAAGACGACTGGAGCTAGGGCTCCGGCGTCCCTCTGGCCCACTGACTCTTTGACCATGGCGTGTCATTGTTTGATTCGTCCATTCAAACGAAGGGACCCCACTTGCGCGCATTTTCCTTTTTAATTTGATTTCAGGAAATAATATTGCATATATATTAATCCATGTATGATTATGAATGGATGTATGGCCGCCCCAGCGGTAAGACATGCGGGTGTAGTCCCTTACCCCTATTAGGTTGCTGGTTCGAACCTGTCTTTTTCCTTTTTTTTTCATTATTTCTCTGATTTGCACAGGTTACACACATATACAACTGAAGGCGTGTTATTGATAACACATGCAGTATAGCTGAGTGGTAAAATTTTGAACCAATGACCTCAAGTTCACGAGTTCAAGCCTTGCAGGGGCCAAACTATTTTTTTACCACTTGGTTCTTTCATATTTTTTCCAATTTTTTTATTTTTCATTTAGTTAATTTCTTTCAAAATTAATTAAAACTATTTTCAAAAATCACAAAAATTTCTAATTTCAGATTTAGGTTAATTAAACATTTAATTAATTTTTGACATGAAAATAATTTATTTTTCTCACAATTTAAATTATTTTTCATAATTAATTATTAATTAACTTAGAAAGTAGGTTTTATTTACTAAATCGATTTCAAAAAATATCAAAAAAAAAACTTTCACAATTAGGGTTTAGACACTCTCTCTTATCCTTAGACATTTTTTCTCCAATTTATTTACTTTATTTCGTATTTAAATTTTAGAAATCGATGTATAGGTCACAAGGTTTATTTTGTAATAACGTAGATTTACTTTTCTCGCAATTTACTTTCCGCACCTATATTATGTAACTGCCCCAAAGCCATGTAATAGCGTAGGACATTTACTTTCCGCACTTTTACACTCCGCACTTTATTTTTATGTACATATTAACTGCTTAACTGTTAGTAACTAGGGTTTGTATGGCAAGATAAAATCAAATCTTAGAACACCCTAATTAAAGACTAATATATATGAATCAAACACACTCTTTCACACTTGCACCCCCTTAGGGTATGCTCTCTTGTTGCCTTTCAAATACAATGGTCACGTCCCTCGAACGTAGGAATACCATTATCAAAGACTATTACGAATAACATCATCATAGTCCCTTCAATATAAAGATCATAGTCCCTCGATGACCCTCGATGTTGCCTACAAATATATGATCTCGTCCCTCGGTTGTTGCCTACGAATAAGTGATGACCGTCCCTTCGAATTTCTAAGGTATCCCTACATGTTGCCTTCTATGACAATACGATGACCCTACGATTGTCCTTTCACATCCAACGGATAAAGTTACCTACCAACTAATGGTATGGATAGTCTTATTCTCAAGGAGAAGGAAAATAACATGAAAATGACCATTCTGAGTAGGTAAATAAGACTCTATTGCTTGCTCCAATCAAAATGCTTTTCACACCTCACACTTTTCAAAAACTCTTCTCAAACACTTTGTATACATTCCAGCAAGAATCATTACAAAGTTAAACATTTTCCAAACAAACATTTATGAACACTTTGTATACATTCCAACAAGAATCATTACGAAGACAAAGCGAAATGTCTTTTCAAATACTTTTCAAACTACACAAACACAGAAAGCAATTTTTCAAAGTGAGCTAAGCAACTAAGAGCCCCTAGATAACTACTGATGAAAAGGGTGCTAATACCTTCCCTTTTCATAATTGCCTCCCGTACTCAAAATCTAACGAAGGTCTTTTCCTGTTCTTTTCACCTTCCCTTTATTGGATAAATGAAAAGTCGGTGGCGACTCTTGCTATCTGCAACATTTACGATAAAACGCAAAACAAACAAGTCAGTTCTTCCACTGTGTTACACATGCCTATAACACTAGCCTAGTTATTACACATAACCTCATGCATATCTCTCTCTCACGCACATCTTCCCAAGTCTGATCAATTATACCTTCTTAAAATTTGAATTTATTTTTATAGATTGCAAGTATAAATTTTGTATATTTAGTACACTAATATACAATTTAACACACTATTGTCAAATGGATTCAACCAAAACTATACTCTTAATTGACTAAACTACCTAAAATATATGGTGAAATATCATTGAATGCATGCTTGTAAGAGACATTGAAAACACAATACAACATTTCCTATCTATAACACATAGGGCTAGGCTTAACTTATGCATGCCACTTCAAGAATCTCTCACGCATGCCATCACAAGGACTGAAATTTTCAGAATGATGGTACTAAAGCAAGTCGCCACTTGGAGTGGCGACTACACTATTTTTTTTTTGTCGCCATGGTGAGTGGCGACTTGCTGCCACCTCATAATTCCTCCAATGCTTGCAAGGGTCGTGTCAATGGGGAGTGGAAATTAGGTGTTGGGAAAAGTCTATAAATACCAAGCACTTTCACTTCATTTCCATCATCCACAAACACTTTTCATCAGTGCATTACACACCTTTTGCAGAGAGAAGTTATTGCTTTCATAATTTCAGTCATGTATATTCTCACCATGGGTGAATCCCACTGAGGAACTAGGAGGAATGTTGCCGCGTTTATAAGTTTTTCTTCTAATATATATATTCTTTTACATTTATGCTTTATATTTAATTTTACATTAATTCATTTTTTTTCATACTCTATTTTAATTATTGTCTATATTATTTTTATAGGATGTCAAAAAGTTTAGGGTTCGTACACATCCTATGGAATCCCCCGACTCGTGGATTATCCCTTTAGTTGAGCAGGCCGGATTCGGAAATGTGATGCATATCTTAAATGCATATATTGATACGAGGTTCATACTTGCATTGTGTGAACATTGGAGACCCGAGACACACACATTTCATATACCAAGTGGTGAATGTACCGTCACACTTGAGGACATGTACATGTTGTTCGGTCTCCAAATTAATGGTAAGCCCGTGAATAGAGATGTTCAACAACCCAACGACCTATGTCTGCAAATGTTAGGCATAGATTTCATCGAGGGAACAGAAGTTGCGAAAGGTAGGGGCTAATGTATTAAACTAACGGCCCTTAAATTCTGTTATGACACTCTTATTTTGAACGAGTATTCGTCTGAGGAACAAAAAATAATAAAAGCTAGATTATATATTATGTTATTATTTGGAAACATGTTATTTCCCGAAGGCACATAAAATAGCATCAATTTTATGTACTTGTCTTTGCTTGGGGACATAGATAACATTACGAAGTATAGTTGGAGTTCTGCGGTATTGGCGTACCTTTATAGCTCGTTATGTAAAAATGCTGAAAATGATACATGTACATTTTATGGATGTGCATTTTTACTCCAAGCTTGGGCATTCTGGAGACTTCTGAGGATAGCCCCCAAGAACCCGCACGTCTAATTCTTCCCCTACGCGACTAAGTAAGTTTTTGAATAATATTATTTATTCATTTTTTGTGTTTAGGTTCATATTTATTCTTTAAATAATATTATTTTTTACACCATGTCATGCGTTATATTTATTCCTTAAAATACGATAAATAATATTTTTTTTCTCATTTTTTGTGTTTAGGTTCAGTGCAACTGGAATGTATTACAGTGGAACTCCAAAAAACAATGTAATCTTATATCGCCAACTCTTGGATCGTCTTCGAGCAGAAGATGTATTACCACTAAACTATTCTTCTTCGAACTTAAATTTTATTATAAAGCATTCTCTCTAAATAATATATTTATCTTTTCCTTTGTAGTTTATTTGGAGACCATATTTGGGATTGGAACATGCACCCAACCCCGAAGATGCAGCTGTTTAGACAGCAAAAACGCCTATCATACGATTCACCACTGTGGAGATGCACCACAGTGACCGTGTGAAATTGAAATTCGGCATGCATCAAGAAATCTCATGCCCCTCGATGTGTTTGGATCCCTGACATCTTAAAATAGTCAGCCACCAGTGGTATCAAAAGAATTGGAAGGCTTACGCCCCGGAGTTCCATAGAATATGGTAAGAGCGTGCCCACCATATCCTTGACTTCCCGGTTGCACCCAACAAAATGAAACCGACAGCGAAATATGTGGATTGGTACATATCAAATACCAATCCATAAATGATTGTGTCTTACCCATTCTATTTGCACGACCCCCATAAACAACAACCATATTTCCAACAACACCATCCACCACAACCACCACAACAACATTACGAACAACAACCACCAAATTACCCACAACCACAACAACCACAATATTATCAAGAACAACACCCCAACCATACCCACGCATGACGACACCTAACACATGTCCATCCCCCAACCATACCAACACATGACCACCCCCAACCATACCAACACATGTCCAACCCCCAACACATGTCCACCCCCAACATACCAACACATGTCTACCTGTAATACGGTGGGACAACTGACTTTGGAATTTGTTTTTCTTTTAATCGCAAATGTTGCGGATAGCAAGAGTCGCCACCGACTTTTCTTTTATCCAATTAAGGGAAGGTGAAAAAAACAGGAAAAGACCTTCGTTAGATTCTGAGTAAGGGAGAAGGTTATGAAAAGGGAAGGTATAAGCACCCCTTTCCATCCGTAGTTATCTATGGGCTCTTAGTTTCTTTAGCTCATCTTTAAAATTTGCTTTTTGTGTGTGTGTTTGAAAATGTTTTTGAAAAGGCATTTCGCTTTGACTTCGTAATGATTCACGCTGGAATGTATACGAAGTGTTCGGAAATGTTTCTTTTTTGAAAAGTGTTTTAACTTTGTAAAAGTGTGAGGTGTAAAAAATGTTTTGATAGAGCAAGCAACTAAAAGTCTTATTACCTACTCAGAACGGTCGTTTCCGTGTTATTTTACTTTCCTTTAGAATAGCGCTATTCATACCATTAGTTAGTAGGTAACCCTATTCGTTGGATGTAAGAGGGACATTCGAAGGGACATCGGATGGTCATAGAATGAAACTTGTAGGAGTATCCTAGCACATTCGAAGGGACGATCATCACTTTTCGTAGGTAACAATCGAGGGACGAGATCATGTATTTGTAGGCCACGTCGAGGGACTATGATCTTTGTATCGAAGGGACTATGATGATATGTTTGTAGGCAACGGTGCTAGGATACCTCTACGTTCGAGGGACTTGACCATTTATTCGAAAGGCAACGAGAGAGAATACTCTAGGGGGTGCATGTGTGAAGAAAGTGTGTCAAATTCAGATATTTTATCTTGCAATTAGAAGTGATATATGTTCATTTTTATCTTGCCATACACGCCTAGTTACTAGCAGTTTATATGGGTGCGGAAAGTAAATTGCAGAAAGTAAAGTGCGGAAAGTAAATCCTAAGCTATTACATGGCTTTGGGGCAGTTACATAATAAGAGTGCAGAAAGTAAATCCTAATTAAAACTATTACATTCCATGAGCAGTTACATAATATTGGAAAAAAGAAATGCGAGAAAATTAACCTAACTATTACAACCTGGAAGTAGATACATAATAATTGGAAAAGAAAAGAAATTCGCATGTGAGAAAATGTGTTAGTAAAAAGAGATTTGTTGAGTTAGGAAAAGATTTTTAGGTTAGTAATCCTAATTAGATGATAGGACAATTTTTTGGGAATTTTCTGGATTGGTTTTAGTAAGGAAAACTAATTAAAAGTCAATTTTATGGTTAATTAACAATTAATTAAAATATGCATGCAAAAATATTAATTTTTATGTTAAAAATTAAATAAGCATTTTTATGACCTAAATGCAAACAGAAATTATTTTTTGGTGATTTTTGATGTGTTAGAAAATTATTGGAAAAGAAATTAAAATAGAAAAAGAAACAAAAATGAAAATACGGAAAAAAAGGTTAGTTTTGAGAAGGTGCAAAAAAGAATATGAGGAGCCAAGGTTCGAACCCAAGACATCTCCTTCACATGCGCGTGCCTCTTGCCATCTGTGCCAGACATGTTAGTTATTTGAATAATGAAACAAAATAATTATAAGGGAAAATAGTTTCTGAAAATTAATTCAAAAATAGAAAACGCGCGCAGGGGTCATCGTTTTCGCTGAGGTGGCAAGACCTTTACCTACGGACACAATTCGTTGCTAAAGCCTTTAGTGACGGCTGTTTCCGTAGCTACAAGTCCTGCAACATTCCAAATCTTAGAAAACACAATATAAATTAAAGGTAAGACCATGGTTCGATTGGAAACTTTGTTCTGAGTATGATGGTGCCCTCGATTTGGTCCAATTTTGCCTGAATCAAAGGATCCTAATTCAAAGGTCATAAACCCTAACCATGGCATATCACGATTCCTGCATCTAATATTCAATTAAATAATCCAGATAGCTTCGAAACTTCATTTTAAACACAAACAAACAATCAAAACATGTTAAATATGCATGAAAAACAGAAATCGATTTTAAGAGAAAAGTGTGAAAACCGTGAGTTTGATTGTGATTCTGCACGCTTTGCTTGCTTGTCAGTATTTGGAAACGATCAGAGGACCTCCAGGAATGTGTTGGAATGCTTAGAATTGATTGAATTGGACTGAAAACCTGGCTGCCACTTCCTTGTATCACACAGATTTTTGAAGCTTTGTTAGGGTTCTTGGAGGCCAGAATATCGTCCCTTGTGCTTGTGGATGCATTATGTACTTATAGTAGAGTGAATTAGGTCAAGAATCATGAAGAAATTATATGCCAATCAATGAGAAAATATTTGATTTGGAATGAAACCAAATATTGCCTTTTTTGATCAAATCTCATTCAATTCCTTTGCCAATCAATGCAATTTTGAAATTGACAGCTTGTATGGCTTGCTTGGATCTCAAGAATGAGAGAAAAATCCATCTTGCAATTAATTTTGTTTTTCTATCTTTTATTTTAATTAAATTGGCTTTTAAATGATTAAAAATCCAAAATAAATAGAAAATAAAAGATAAATTCGTGGCCTTGGGCTTGGAGGTTCCAAATCAGCTAAGGGACATGTTTGAACCAAGAAAAGTTAGGCCCATTTGCAAAATTTTGGGTTTTGTCAAGTATTTCTCTTTGTGCACCTCCTCAAAAATGCCCAACTTGTGCAAGGTGTATCTTGCTCAATTTTTAACATTTTTGGGTGTTCTTGGACTTTTTAGAAAGCTCAAGATGTCCTCTAAACAACCTCTTTGGTTTCATCTCAATTGAAGTTTCCATGCTCATGAACAATGCTTTAAAACAAGTTGACTTTTTGTTGACTTTGAAAAGGACCTGTAATGTTTTGATCCATAACTTCCAAATGAAGCATTTTCTGCCCAAGCTTGTGAGACATGAAGTTGTAGAGAATTGAATTCTCTTCAAAATGAGCTATGGTGGAATTTTTTTTAATAAAGTATGTGAAAGTTATGCCTGGTCAAAGTTCTGTTGACTTTTGTCTAAGAAAGCCAATTTAGAAACTTTGACTTTTGATCAATTCTTGACTTTTCTTGATGAATCATGATCAACCTTTGATCAAATGATGAATGTCACTTCAAAATATGGATGTTGACCAAAAATTATGAAGTTTGACTGTATGTTGACCACAATTGACTTTTTGTCCAATACAACTAATTTTCAACCATCTGAGCAATTGTTTGAGCAAACTTGGCTTGTAAGGCTTGAAACTTGACATAGAGATTCTTTGAAGCATATGATGAGGCAAGATGATCCCTTGAAATGTTGGAGGTCCACTTTGATTTGAGGATGGCCAAACCCTAGTTTGGGTTGATTGCTTAGGAGAGGGTTTGTCTGGTCAACCCTTGTGAAATGTCTTGAGAAGTAAGAGGGCAAATTTTGGGGTATGACAGTTGCCCCTGTTCAATCTTCTTGTACTGGAAGAGTTAGATTGGCATGATTGCCTTTCGTGACCTGAAGGTAGAAGATGATTGAACACTCGAGTACACCTGAAAATTTGCACTCGCTATTGGTTGGTGATGCGCTAGAATGGGCTTATAAATGTCATTAAGAGAGGCTGGCGACTGCACTGAGGAGTGAGTCGTACGCTAGACTCGCGAACGCCACTTGGATAGGAGAAACGTCGGAGACGGGCTTAAGATGCCATCAAGAGAGACTGATGATGGGGAACGAGCCGTACGTTAGACTCTGCAGGTATTCTTGAATATAGAGGGGAGCACGGAGATGGGCTTAAGATGCCATCCGGAGATAATGATGTTGAGTCGTACGTTAGACTTCACGCTTGTCTTTGAATGAAGTTATTGATTTGTATTGGTTTTTAACGAAATATGCAGCATTCTGAAGGTGGAGAAATGTCGACAAATAGTCGGAGATGGGCTTAGAGATGCCATCTGGGGCAACTAAGTCATATGCTAGACTCTGTAGTCGCTGTTGATAATCAGAGAGATTCAGAATAAACCTTCGTCCTGGTTATTCTGAGGCAGATAGTTGGCAGAATATGGATAGCTTTCCCGTCTTGCTTCGGGTGTTGATCCAATGCCTGTTGCCGGAAGACAACTTGTATGGTCTTTCAGATAGGGTTCCCCGTCTTGTTTCGGGTATTAATCCTGGACCTTCCATTTGGAAAAATATTTGTACGGTCTTTTAGATTGGGTTTCCCGTCTTGCTTCGGGTATTAATCCTGGACCTTCCATTTGGAAAAGATCTGTACGGTCTTTCAGATTGGGTTTCCCGTCTTGCTTCGGGTGTTAATCCTCGACCTTTCATTTGAAACATATCTTTTACCTGCTGGGGAAAATAAAACCTTGGCAGGATATAATTAGTTTTATGCAGATTATGATGCATGCGAGCATATGCATATGTTATGATTTTTATGAATAATGTATGAATGTAGATGTGTTGGTATTTCAAAATGTATCCATCTTGAAGAAGATGAGAACGCCCTGTTGGAGATTTTGACTTCCGATTGGGGATGAAGTTGTTGAAAACCCTGACTTGGAGGAAAAAGAGATGTTTTTGATTCCTCTGATGCACTATTTGACCAAGTTTCAAGCCTAAATATTAATGTTGTTGGGGATAATGGAAGCTGGGAGACACTTTGTTGGGGATCTTGTGCGTAGATCTTGCTGGGGAGTATCTGAATATTGCTTGGAAATTGTCGTAATGTGTCAACGCCGAAGGGGTGTAAAGCTGATGAGGTTTGAAGAGTCCTTTGAGGTGATGGATCCTCTGATTGGGGAAAGGGAGATGGGGGTTTCCTCCTATGCACTATCGGACCAAGTTTCGAGTCTGGATACTGCTGCTGTCGAGGAATGATAATCATTGAGAGATATTCTGTTGGGGATAAATAACTATGTGGAACTATCTCGCGAGGAATGCATTGGTGACTTTAGTCGTCATCTCAATTCCTAGAACCTGCAATAATTACTTTTGTTCGTTCGCTTTTCGTATGTTTGTGAACAGATGTTTTATTGTCAAATGCATATAATCATTCAAAGCAATCATTGGACTTTATGCAAGAAACAACAAAAATGAACACTGTAAAAGAAAGAATTTTGCATTAATTTTGAAAGAGTGGCGTATGGCCAAGCAGTTTGCATACAATAAAAGTAAAAAGCTATGCGGAAGTAATCTTGTTGAGTTTCAACTATGCTAGTGCTCATATATTTCGACTATCTCATCTCCTTGCTGTCAGTAGAAAGTGAGTGATTTGATTTTCGCCATTTGAATCTTGAGTGCTGATAGCAGTAGTCTGTAGGTAGATGATCTGGACGAGACATAATCATACGCTTAAATCCCTAACTTTTGCCTAGACCGCGCTTTCGGGTTTTCACCACGAATACCTTTTTTGCCCAAGCCGCCTTTGCAGGTTTTCGACTTGCTGGGTGTACATTTTTTGTATATATCCTTAACTTTTGCCCGAACCCTTTTGGTTCGCCAGGATGCCCTTATTTTTTCCTAGGTCAGTCGACCTAGTGGGTCTCGTTTATGCGTAGTATTTTTTGACTATGTTTGCGTTCACAGAGTGTGGGAAGTCTTTGCCATCCATGGTGCTAAGTATCATAGCTCCGCCGGAAAATACTGTTTTGACTACAAATGGTCCCTCATAGGTGGGAGTCCATTTGCCCCTGGGATCACGTTGTGGAAGGATGATGCGCTAAACTACTAGATCACCAACTTGGTAGACTCGGTGTTTGACCTTCTTGTTGAACGCTCTGATCATTCGCTTCTGATAGATCTGTCCATGGCATATGGATGTGAGTCATTTTTCGTCGATCAAGTTGATCTGGTCAAGGCGGGTCTAAATCCATTCGTCTTCGCCTAGCTCTGCGTTCTGGAGGACTCTGGTTGAAGGTATCTGAACCTCAATTGGCAGGACTGCTTCTATACCGTATACGAGAGAGAAGGGGGTTGCCCCTGTAGATGTTCGTACTGTAGTGTGACAACCATGGAGAGCAAATGGCAACATCTGATGCCAATCCTTGTAAGTCACTGTCATCTTCTGTATGATCTTCTTGATATTCTTGTTGGCGGCATCCACTACGTCGTTCATTTTAGGCCTATATGGAGAAGAGTTGTGATGCTTGATCTTGAACTGCGTGCAGAGTTCGACGATCATCTTGTTATTGAGATTAGAACCGTTATCTGTGATAATCCTTTCGGGAGTGTTATACCGACAGATAAGATTATGCTTGATGAATCGAGCCACAACATTCTTGGTAATAGATGCGAACGAGGTTGCTTCTACCCACTTGGTAAAATAGTCAATTGCCACAAGGATGAAACGATGTCCGTTGGAAGCGGTAGGCTTGATTTCTCTGATAATGTCAATGCCCCACATTGCGAAAGGCCAAGGAGCGGTAAGAACATTCAACGGTACCGGAGGTACGTGCACTTTATCTACGTATATCTGGCATTTGTGACAAGATCGAGCATAGCGGTGACAACCAGCTTCCACGGTGGACTAGTAGTAACTTGTTCTCAGAATCTTCTTAGCCATCGTATGTCCACTGGAGTGGGTACCGAATGCGCCTTCGTGTAATTCTTCCATGATACATTCTGCAGTTTTCTGATCTACACAGCAGAGTAAGCACAAGTCGTGATTGCGCTTGTATAAGATGTCGTTGCTGAGAAAGAATTTGGATGCGAATCTTCTCAAGAATTTCTTGTCATTGACCGATGCCCCTGCGGGATATTCCTGAGTCTCGAGATACCTTTTCACTTTGTAGAACCAAGGTTTCTCTTCTGTATCAAGTTCACAACAGTATGCTGGTTCATCAAACTTTTCGATGATGATTTGGGGAGCTTTGTTGTCCCATCTGACCTTGAACATAGATGACATAGTACCCTATGCGTCTGCCAACTGGTTCTCTTCTCGTGGAATGTGATCGAAAGTGATCTCTTCAAAGTAGGGGATCAGACTCAAGACATTCTCTCGATACGGAATAAGATTCGGATGTTTCGTATCCCACTCGCCTTCAATCTGACTGATCACTAAAGCTGAGTCTCCGTACACTTGTAAGAATTTGATTCTTAAGTCAATAGCAGCTTTAATACCTATGATGCAGCTCAGATTCGCCATGTTGTTGGTGCAAAAACATAATATGGCGTGAAAGGCGGTGTCCGCTAGGAGATGTAATGATGGCGCCAATGCCCAAGTGCGTTTGAGGCTCCATCAAAGACCATGGTCCATCGGGATCCTTGTTCGAGTCCTTCGTCCGTCCCGGTTCTTCGCAATCGAATTAATAAAACATCTTCGCTTGGAAACTCGAATCGCATAGATCGATAGTCATCTACGGCGATGAGCCAAATGATCGGCTACTACACTTCCTTTGATCGCTTTAGAAGTATACCGGATGTCGATTCGGTCAAGATCATTTGCCATCTTGCTATTTTTCCGGAGAGAGTGGTTTCTCAAATATGTATTTTATCGCATCCATCTTGAGATCAACAAGGTAGTGTGAGTCAACATATACTTGTCTTAGTCGACGAGCAGCCAAGCCAAAGCCAAGTTTTCTCGAGTGTGAGTATCTTGTTTCACGGTCGGTAAATTTTTGCTAAGGTAGTATATTGCATACTCTCTTCGACTGCACTCGTCATGTTTCCCAACACACACCCCATTGAGTTCTCTAACGCCAAGTACATGATAAGAGGTCTTCCTTGGCGACATCGGGATATGAGGATTCCGTAGGTACTCCTTGATTTTGTCAAAAGCGATCCGCAATCGTCGTTCCATTCCACTACTTGATCTTTCTTGAAGAACGAAGATTGGCTTGCAAGCAATAGCTTAGATGTGCAATGAATCCGGCAATGTAGTTCAATCGTCCCAAGAAACCTCTGACTTCCTTCTCGGTGCGGGGCGCTGGCATTTCTTGGATAGCTTTAACCTTGGCGGGGTCAACTTCAATACCTTTACCACTGACAACAAACCTTAGGAGTTTACCGGATCTGACTCCAAAGGTGCACTTGTTGGGATTAAGTCTCAGTCTGTACTTCTTTAGTCTGTCAAACAGTTTCCGCAAATGATCGAGATGTTCTTCCTCAGTTTGTGATCGAGCTATCATGTCGTCGACGTAGACCTCTATCTCGTATGAATCATGTCATGAAATAATTCCACCATGGCACGTTGATAAGTGGCGCCAGCGTTCTTCTGTCCGAACGACATGACCTTGTAGCAAAATGTGCCCCACTGTGTAACGAAAGCAGTCTTCTTCATGTCTTCAGGAGCCATTTTGATCTGATTGTAACCAGAGAAACCATCCATGAAGGAGAAAACCTTATGTTGAGCGGTGTTGTCGACTAAAACATCAATATGGGGAAGTGGAAAATCGTCTTTCGGACTCGCTCTGTTCAAATCTCTGTAATCCACACACATTCGTACTTTGTCGTCCTTCTTAGGTACGGGTACTACGTTTGCAACCCACTGCGGATAAGAAGTAACGGCTAGGAAACCGACATTAAACTGCTTCATGACTTCGGCTTCGAGTTTCTCTAACATCTCAGGACGCATGCGACGAACCTTCTGCTTCACAGGGAGAAAACCTTCTTTTTTGTTGGTAGTCGGTGTACCACAATGTCAATGTCTAGACCTGGCATGTCTTCGTATGACCAAGCAAAAACCTCGATATAGTCTCGTAGCATCTGGACCAATATTTCTTTGACACTGTTCTCAAGACCTACTCCTATCTTGATTTCTTTTCTGTCTTCGTGAGTACCTAGATTCACAACCTCGACCGGCTCTTCGTGTGGCTGTATAACCCGTTCTTCTTACTACAGCAGTCTGACAAGTTCTCCTGGCACTTCACAATCTTCCTCGCCTTCGTCTTCGGCTTGGTAGATCGGATTATCAAAGTCATATGTAACAATAGCAAAGCTGTTATCAACGAGATTCGGAGTGAATCTGCAGTGTATCACATGGGTGTGTGTAAGAACACATAGCTTTTTGAAGGGTGATAAGTAAAAGAAAGAAAGCAGTATTTAAATGCAAAAGTCCAATGATTTTATTGAATGAAAATATGCAAATGACAGATAATAACCCTCACAAACGAGCCGTGATGCCCCGGGCAAGGCATTAGGCTTTAAAGTTTTATTGCCTGAACGTAAATAAAGAACGAAAAGCATAACTGAAAACAAAAGCAATTACTCCTGTCTAAAGAAGATTGGTATGACGTCTTCGGTCTTCCAATTACTGAGTCCGTTGTCGGGAGATGGGAAGATCGACTTGCTGATGTCGAAGTCGTTGTCGTTGTCTTCTATAGCATGGACTTCATCTTTGCTGATATGGAAAGGAAGTTGGCCGACACGTTTGTGGTGTATCATCTTCTGACCTTTGGTGGTAAAGCCTAAACCAGTCTTGTCAGATTTGAGAGGAAGATCGGGGAGCTGACCCCAAATAGTACTACCTCCTTCTTCAACTGCAGCTTGAGCATCCTTCAGTGAGGCCATCCTAGGCGGAACTTGTGTAACTTCAGGAGTGACAGGAGAGTCAACAGGCATGACTCTTGGAACTGTCTCGAAGGCTTGACAGGGAGTTTAGAAGAATTCACCTTCCATTTCGAGGTATCAGAATGATTGCAGATGGCTCACCATATATTCCTCCTCACCGCATACTGTAACAACTTTCCCCTTCACTGGGTACTTCAGCTTCTGATGCAAGGTAGAGGTAACAACGCCTGCCCCATGTATCCAAGGGCGTCCGAGTAGGCAAGAGTAAGCTGGACGGATGTCCATGACAAATAAAGTGGAGTCAAAAGTCTGGGAACCAACTTTAACAGGCAGAATGAGCTCTCCAAGTACTGTTCGTTTAGAACCATCAAAAGCTCTCACAATTATGTCACTGGGCTTCAAGACCAATCCTTCAACATCAAGTCGGTCGAAAGCACTCTTCGGTAAGATATTCAAAGTAGAACCGATATCTACCAAAACATGAGACAGTGTAACGCCCTTGCATTCAACGGAGATGTGCAAGGCTTTGTTGTGTTTCCTTCCGGCAGAAGTCAAATCAGCATCAGAGAAGCCTAGACCGTTGTTGACAGCCAGGTTAGCAATACAAACTTCAAATTGATCAGTAGTAGTGTCTTGTGGTATGTGAGCATTCTTCAGAAACTTCACTAAGGCTTTAGCATGAGCCTCAGAGCACAATAGCAGAGCAAGCATGAAGATCTTGGACGGAGTCTGTCCCAACTGTTCCACAACATTGTAGTCACTCTTCTTGATTATCTTCAGAATTTCCTCCATTTCTCGTTTGGAGGTATCTTCAGCAACTTCCTTTGGTACTTCTGTCTGAGCAGGATGAGTTACTGGTTCTTTCCCTCGCGCTTCGGGAATTGGTTCGATAGCTGGAATGCGAGCCGGGGTCATAGTGTCTTTTGGAGGAGAGATCTCTGGAGAAAACACTCTTCCGGTTCTGGTCACCTTACTTGATCCGGTGATGTTGTCGATGTCAGGAATGATAGCTTCAACTGTAATGTCTTCAATGGTCAAAGGGTCTTGCTTGACGCCATGATAGTAAACTTCATCTCCATAGTTCCACGGTATAGCTTTGTCAGAGGAGTATGGGACTAGTCTGGGAGAAGTAATGATGAGAAGTGCCACTCTAGGCACAGGATCAGCAGAGGAAATCCTTATTGTGTTCACATCAGCATAGTCTTCTGGGAAATCGTCTCCCCATCCGGTCGCCTTGACATCTTCAATAGGAATCTTGTAGCTTTCGGGAACGATATACTTCACCATGTAATCAAACTTTCCACTTGGCTGCCCCTAGGTATCCCAGACTTTTGGTACGGCTTCGATCACATCTTTGATCTTCAGATTCTTAGACATGTCTTCACACAGATTCTCCACAGGTGAAGGTTTCAGAAACAACACTTCTCGGTTATCCATCATGTACTGAATACGTCTTCTCAACCAAGCGCATCCGTCAGGTGCTAATGGGCACCAACGACAATTCTCTGGGCATCCTGGATTGACACCAGCCTGCAGCAAAATATTTCTTAAGAGTCATCAGAGGAATAGTCAAGTTATTCACATAAAAAACATAAGAATTCTTGTCAATAGCATTGGAACTTTTGTCGTGGTTAGGCATTGGTGCGTTGATCACATTTGGAGTTTCAACAGGAGGATCAAACTCAATTTCCTTAGCTTCAATCATGTCTTAAATCTTGTTCTTCAGAGCCCAACAATCATCAGTGTCGTGCCCTGGGCTGTTGGAGTGATATGCACACTTGGCATTAGGATTGTATCTCGGAGAGGAAGTGTTGATGTGTTGAGGAGGATCCCTCAAGGTAATCAACTCTGGTTTCAACATGTGTTGCAATGCTTGCGACAATGGCATGTTGATCTTCGTAAACTGTCTTCGTGGCGAGTTCTGGTTACGCGCGTTGTTTCGCTGAGGTTGTGCTGGTGTAGGATTGGAGATCACAACTGCCCCCACAGATTGAGTACGATCATCTTTGACACGGCTTTTCTGACCATATATAGCATTGGCTTCTTTCTTGCCACCGAAAGATCTCTTTGCAGCATTTGAGGATGACTCTACCTGAATCTTTCCGCTCTTGATTCCCGCTTCAATACGCTCTCCTGTCAATATCAGCTCGGTGAATATGGCTGAAGAGTTTCCAATCAGATGATTGAAGAATGGGTCTGTCAGTGTTCCCATGAACATATCAACCAACTCCCTATTGGACAAGGGTGGTTGAACTCTGCCTGCTAGATCTCTCTATTTTTGAGCGTACTCTTTGAATTTCTCATCACGACCCATGGACATGCTCTGTAGTTGCATGCGAGTGGGTGCCAATTCAGCATTGTACTGGTACTGGTTGTAGAACGCATCTGCTAAGTCATTCCAGGTATGGATGTGGGTACTCTCTAGCTTGATAATACCACTCCAACTGAGCTCCGGATAAACTCTCTTGGAAGTAATGGATCCACAGCTTCCTGTCATCAGTGTGAGGAAGGATCTTCTAAACATAGGACTTCAAATGAAACTTCGGACAAGAGATGCCATCATACTTGGCAAAAGTAGGAACCTTGAACTTGCGGGGAATCACCACACCAGGAACGAGATTCAGATCATCAAAGTTCAGCCCGAACATTTTCAGATTTTCCACAGCATTCAGACGATCTTCAAGGTGTTTGTATTTGTCATCCTCATGAGAATACTGCTCATTCTCATAGTCTTCTTCTCCGTTTTCAGACTCACGCTGGTCTTCTTTGTTGTTCTTGATACTTTCATCAATTTCAACTCTCTTGTCTGAGAGTACCACACGAATGACCATCCTAGGTCCACCCTTGTGACGTCTTCCCATGTTGAGGACACCGATGACCTTCTTCTATCTGGCGATGAGCTTCTTCAGGTCTTCCTGGACTTGGACCAAGCTGGTGACCACTTCCTGGAACTGAGCATTCTGAGCCTGGAGATCTTTGACAGTCTGTTCAAGAGCCATTTCTGCTAAAATAAATAGCGAGAAAATGAGAAAACCGGTCTTCAATGTACCTGTTATGCCATGATATGCGATGTTTATGCAATGCAATGTTTTTAAGGACCTTAGGAATTTAAATTTGTTAAACAAGCACGAACAAACTTTTATTAGTTTCTTTTTTTCTTTCTTTATCTTTTCTTTTTAAGTACAAAAGATAATTTTGAAAATAAAAGAACAAAAAACCCTAAAGCTCTAAGTCTCCCATTGGCGCTCCTCTTGGCGTTGAAGTAGGCGTTGATGTTTCGCTCCTCGTGAAGTAGCTTGGTCAACTCTAGTACCTTCTTCTCGCTTGCATAGCACTGAGCTTCGAATGTATCCCTTTCTTCTTTTAGTTGAATCTAGGATCTCTTCAAGTATTCAAAATCAATAGGCATGTCGGGATGGAGAACGGTATAGGGTATGTCACCTATAGCAACAAGTTCCATGATCACTGGTAGAACAGGCGTGAATGGCATCATGAGATTTTGAGCTCGAGCTCGCACCCATTTGAGGTAAGGTTCCCAAGGAATGGAATTTTTGTGTCCCAAGGTCTTGGTATCAGTCTTTTTTACCGTGCCCCAAGCGTGTATGAACCTTCGATGGTAATTCTGGAGATCGTGATTGTAGTTGAACACAATATCTTGGAGAAGTATATCATGAGGACCATCTTTTCGAGCATAGCCAAACTGACGTAGAGCTAGAGAAGGGTTGTAAGTGATACCTCCCCTTATGCCAAGGAGTGGCACATTAGGGAATTCTCCACAACGCTCAATGAATGTGAAGTCCTTTTGAGAGAAGAGACACCAACGGATATTTGAATGAGAGAGTGACATTAGCCTTTGAGACCACTTCAATCTTTGCTCGTTCTTCATTACTGATTGAGGAAGGTGCGAAATAAACAACCTGGAAAGTAACGGTATGCAACACATGAGAGTTCCTTGTCGTTTGATGGTACGAGTGTGGAGAGAGTGTAGGATGTCTCCAAGTAAGGTAGGCACATGATTATGAGTGAGGAATAACTTGATGGCGTTCACGTCTATGAACTGATCTGGATTAGGAAATAACACCAAGCCATAGATTAGCAAGGCCAAAATGTCTTCGAATGCATGGAAACTCATAGCCTTGAGGAATTCTTGAGCTTTCTTTATCAGAAACTTAGCAAGTAAACTATTAACTCCACTTCTTATTTCCCAATTGGCTTCAATATCTGAATGTTTTAGATGTAACGCCGATGCGATGTCTTCGTACTTAGGAGCTTTTTCTGAACCGGTGAATGGTATCTGATCAAGAGTAGATATCCCAAGTATCTTAGAGAACTCCTCCAAGGTAGGAACCAACTAATAATCTGGGAATGTAAAGCAATGGTGTTTCGGATCGAAGAACTGGAATAAGACGTGCATCATATCTTCTTCAAAACCGGAGATAACCAAGTCAAGCAGATAACCATGTCTTTTGATGAACAGAGCATGATCGGGAATTTATGAAACCAATTCTTTGAGTTGAGAAGGTATACCCATGAAGTTGATTCAGATAGTCTTTCTGGAAGCCATAATCCCTACAAAACAGAGCAAAGATAAATCCCTAGGTCCTTGAAATGGTTAGAAATGATATGCAATGTTATGATGTCATGATGTCATGTTTAGCAAGCACAAACAAATCACACAATAGCCCTAGGTTTAAGGCTTGCATGAAGTATAGGTGTCTACCCTACCAAAATTTTGAGTGGGTTCATCCTGTCCTATAATAGTAACCGGGTTCTAGGAATCTCATATCATTGATCTTTCTCGTAGGCTTTATTTCAATGCGACTACCAAGTGGTCGACCGAAAACATCCCGAAAGTCTGATCTTAATGAGCGTAGCATCGAGTATCAACCAACCTTAGTCTACACCAAAGCCTGCCATCTCACTACCTTCTAATGGCCAAGATGGGTCAATTAGGGTTCTAGAAGTTGAGTTAGTGCTGATGACACCACGCAGACGCCAAATACTTTCCTCAACTTGAGCATGAGGAGCATCAAGACATCCAAAGTGTCGCACTAACGTAGCCATCATATTGACCGTTTCGGTATACGCCTAACGGTCGCGACGATTTATTGCTACTTACCTAAGGAAACCTGGATCCGGGTGTAGGATCCCCCACAAGTATAATACCCAAGCAACCCTTAGGATAAAGCATACAAGTCAAATAGAAAGCAGTAAAGTGATCTAAAATCCCTAAGGTATTTTCTCTTTAGGGTGTCTCCCGAGTCGCCGCCTGAATATGGGGAGAACCGACTTTGGAATTTGTTTTGCTTTTATCGCAAATGTTGCGGATAGCAAGAGTCGCCACCGACTTTTCTTTTATCCAATTAAGGAAGGTGAAAAGAACAGAAAAGACCTTCGTTAGATTCTCGAGTAAGGAGAAGGTTATGAAAAGGGAAGGTATTAGCACCCCTTTCCATCCGTAGTTATCTACGGGCTCTTAGTTGCATTATTACAATTTGCTTTCTGTGTGTGTGTTTGAAAATGTTTTTGAAAAGGCATTTCGCTTTGACTTCGTAATGATTCACGCTGGAATGTATACGAAGTGTTCGGAAATGTTTCTTTTTTGAAAAGTGTTTTAACTTTGTAAAAGTGTGAGGTGTAAAAAATGTTTTGATAGAGCAAGCAACTAAAAGTCTTATTACCTACTCAGAACGGTCGTTTCCGGGTTATTTTACTTTCCTTTAGAATAGCGCTATTCATACCATTAGTTGGTAGGTAACCCTATTCGTTGGATGTAAGAGGGAGATTCGAAGGGACATCAGATGGTCATAGAAGGCAACTTGTAGGAGTATCCTAGCACATTCGAAGGGACGATCATCACTTTTCGTAGGTAACAATCGAGGGACGAGATCATGTATTTGTAGGCCACGTCGAGGGACTATGATCTTTGTATCGAAGGGACTATGATGATATATTTGTAGGCAACGGTGCTAGGATACCTCTACGTTCGAGGGACTTGACCATTTATTCGAAAGGCAACGAGAGAGAATACTCTAGGGGGTGCATGTGTGAAGAAAGTGTGTCAAATTCAGATATTTTATCTTGCAATTAGAAGTGATATATGTTCATTTTTATCTTGCCATACACGCCTAGTTACTAGCAGTTTATATGGGTGCGGAAAGTAAATTGCAGAAAGTAAAGTGCGGAAAGTAAATCCTAAGCTATTACATGGCTTTGGGGCAGTTACATAATAAGAGTGCAGAAAGTAAATCCTAATTAAAACTATTACATTCCATGAGCAGTTACATAATATTGGAAAAAAGAAATGCGAGAAAATTAACCTAACTATTACAACCTGGAAGCAGATACATAATAATCGGAAAAGAAAAGAAATTCGCATTTGAGAAAATGTGTTAGTAAAAAGAGATTTTTGAGTTAGGAAAAGGTTTTTAGGTTAGTAATCCTAATTAGATGATAGGACAATTTTTTGGGAATTTTTTGGACTGGTTTTAGTAAGGAAAAATAATTAAAAGTCAATTTTATGGTTAATTAACAATTAATTAAAATATGCATGCAAAAATATTAATTTTTATGTTAAAAATTAAATAAGCATTTTTCTGACCTAAATGCAAAAAGAAATTATTTTTTGGTGATTTTTGATGTGTTAGAAAATTATTGGAAAATAAATTAAAATAGAAAAGAAAAAAAATGAAAATATGGAAGAAAAAAAAAAGGTTAGTTTTGAGAATGTGCAAAAAAGAATATGAGGAGCCAAGGTTCGAACCCAGGACATCTCCTTCACATGCGCGTGCCTCTTGCCATCTGTGTCAGACATGTTAGTTGTTTGAATAATGAAACAAAATAATTACAAGGGAAAACAGTTTTTGAAAATTAATTCAAAAATAGAAAACGCGCGCAGGGGTCATTGTTTTCGCTGAGGTGGCAAGACCTTTACCTACGGACACAATTCATTGCTAAAGCCTTTAGTGACGGCTGTTTCCATAGCTACAAGTGCTGCAACATTCAAAATCTTAGAAAACACAATATAAATTAAAGGTAAGGCCATGGTTCGATTGGAAACTTTGTTCTGTGTATGATGGTGCCCTCGATTTGGTCCAATTTTGCCTGAATCAAAGGATCCTAATTCAAAGGTCAGAAACCCTAACCATGGCATATCACGATTCCTGCATCTAAGATTCAATTAAACAATCCAGATAGCTTCGAAACTTCATTCTAAACACAAACAAACAATCAAAACATGTTAAATATGCATGAAAAACAGAAATCGATTTTAAGAGAAAGTGTGAAAACCGTGAGTTTGATTTTGTGATTCTGCACGCTTTGCTTGCTTGTGAGTATCTGGAAACGATCAGAGGACCTCTAGGAATGTGTTGGAATGCTTAGAATTGATTGAATTGGAATGAAAACCTGGCTGCCACTTCCTTGTATCACACGGATTTTTGAAGCTTTGTTAGGGTTCTTGGAGGCCAGGATTTCATCCCTTGTGCTTGTGGATGCATTATGTACTTATAGTAGAGTGAATTAGGTCAAGAATCATGAAGAAATTATATGTCAATCAATGAGAAAATATTTGATTTGGAATGAAACCAAATATTGCCTTTTTTGATCAAATCTCTCAATTCCTTTGCCAATCAATGCAATTTCGAAATTGACAGCTTGTATGGCTTGCTTGGATCTCAAGAATGAGAGAAAAATCCATCTTGCAATTAATTTTGATTTTCTATCTTTTATTTTAATTAAATTGGCTTTTAAATGATTAAAAATCCAAAATAAATAGAAAATAAAAGATAAATTCGTGGCCTTGGGCTTGGAGGTTCCAAATCAGCTAAGGAACATGTTTGAACCAAGAAAAGTTAGGCCCATTTGCAAAATTTTGGATTTTGTCAAGTATTTCTCTTTGTGCACCTCCTAAAAAATGCCCAACTTATGCAAGGTGTATCTTGCTCAATTTTTAACATTTTTGGGTGTTCTTGGACTTTTTAGAAAGCTCAAGATGCCCTCTAAACAACCTCTTTGGTTTCATCTCAATTGAAGTTTCCATGCTCATGAACACTTCTTTACAAAAAGTTGACTTTTTGTTGACTTTGGAAAGGACCTGTAATGTTTTGATCCATAACTTCCAAATGAAGCATTTTCTGCCCAAGCTTGTGATACATGAAGTTGTTGAGAATTGAATTCTCTTCAAAATGAGTTATGGTGGAAAAATTTCTGATAAAGTATGTGAAAGTTATGCCTGGTCAAAGTTCTGTTGACTTTTGTCTGAGAAAGCCCAATTTAGAAACTTGACTTTTGATCAATTCTTGAATTTTCTTGATGAATCATGATCAACCCTTGATCAAATGATGAATATCACTTCAAAATATTGATGTTGACCAAAAATTATGAAGTTTGACTGTATGTTGAGCACAGTTGACTTTTTGTCCAATACAACTGATTTTCAACCATCTGAGCAATTGTCTGAGCAAACTTGGCTTGTAAGGCTTGAAACTTGACATAGAGATTCTTTAAAGCATATGATGAGGCATGATGATCACTTGAAATGTTGGAGGCCCACTTTGATTTGAGGATGACCAAACCCTAGTTTGGGTTGATTGCTTAGGAGAGGGTTTGTCTGGTCAACCCTTGTGAAATGTCTTGAGAAGTAAGAGGGCAAATTTTGGGGTATGATACTACCCCCACTATACCAACACTACAATCCACAAACTCAACCCCAATACCAAGACCCTGGTGTTACGGGCCCATCCATATCACCACTTAGCCCCGACACCGGTACCTGAAGATGATCAACCATACTTTAACACACCGCAATAAACCTTGTTTTCTAACCAACCAGGTTCAACCTCCAATTACAAAAGACCACATTTCGAGGGCGCACCAAGCAGGAGCCACTTTGTCCCACCAAGACAAAGCTTTGAGGATGTAGAGGGAATTCTAGAGGTCAAGGTCGGATGACATATTTTGTAGACCCATAGTGAATTGAAGGGACGTCGACTCAAACACAACAAGAACAAATAAGGGGATGACGTAGGACTGAGGGTACGACTAGGGTATTACTACCACCTCGTGAGCCATCTAGACGAGTAGTTAGACCTCCGCCTTGCGGGTCGTACCAGATGCCTCCAACGCCCCCAAATATGTAAAGTATATTGTTAACTGTAAATTATATTTTTTTGTTGTTTATGTAATAAATAAATAAGTTATTATGTGTTTATTTAAATAAAAATTAATAATATAGTATATAAATAATTTTATTAAAAAACAAAATTTTTTTTAAAGAAGTCGCCACTTGGAGTGACGACTTGCTCCCTGTCCAGTAAGATGTCGCCACTTAGACTGACGATTAGTGTGGAAAATGAGTGTAGTCGTCATTTAGAGTGACAACATAGTGTATTTTTGACCGAAAAATTAATCACTTATGTAATTTTTCTGAAAAATTTAATTATTTTTGAAAAAGTTGGTTATTCAAAAAAAAAAATCTCATTTTGAAATCTTGATTGCATTTGGTTAACTGATCATAACCTCTTCCTTCTTCATTTTTCAATTGAACATGTTTTTCCAAATTCAAAATAAACTCATATTCAAATTAACAAGGCAATTTTCTACAACTCTTATCTCTCTCTTTCACCAAACCGACAAACCAATCTCTTTAATTTATCAATATGATTACAATTTTTTCTGCAAATTTTATCAGTTGCATTTGTGAAAGTGATTATTGTTTATCTTCGAACGTCATCTTTCTCATCTCTAGTAACATCAATCTGATTGACTAATCCGATTAACTTTTCTTTATCTTCTTCAAAAAAAATTATTTTAATGAATTTCTCTCTACTCCCTATCTATCTTTATCAATTTCAATTCCAACAACGTTTGCCGTGTATTCTTCTAAGTTAAAGGTTTCTTTTACCTTATTGGAGTTAGTTTTGGGGGGAAATATGTTTTTCTGCAAGATTATAGTCACATTTTTCCTCTTTATATTCTAATTTGTGACGTTTTTATTACACTTGTTTTTTAGATCCTTGAAGTGGAAATAGCATTTAACTCCATTAAAATTACTTTGTAACCTAATTTCACACTTTTCCTCTTTAAATTCTGATTTGTGAATTTTTTTTATCATACTCCTTTTTTTCAGGAAGAAGAGCGCATATAATAGATAACTCTCTCAACCGAAAAGATTTGTGCTCATATATTGTTTTTGACAAATAGATTCTAAGATTTTATAATTTAAAATATATTTGTTTTGGATGATTTTTCATCTTTTTCTTCCTAATCATCATTGTAAAATTACACTGAGTAAAAGTAGGAGAATTTTTTTTTGTTGGAGTTAAATGTATTTATTCAAACACTCCCATATTCATTTTGATTAATGGCGTTATGTATGTTCTTGTTATTCATTAATATTGATGATTATGTTTGTTCTTAATGCTCGTTATGGATTCTCTACTTATAACTTATTATAAGGGTTTTGAAATGATATTGAGAAATATTTTTCTTAACTAAATCAAATATTTTTTATCTATTAGATGTTAAACTCTAGACACATATTTAGATTTAACATACGCAGTGTCAAGTCTTAATGGTATCATATTGGTTAACCGTCTGAGAAATTGTCTAATATTCATAACTGATCAAGAAAATGGGTGCGGATATGAAAATGAAATCTAACCCTAACAATCTCAATTTCATCTATTAAATCTTATTATTATTTGCTGATATTAAGTTATCAAACAATCAAACTATTCAGATGATTTTACTTAGAATCATAGAAAATTTTGAAAAACTTTTGATTGTTGTAGTCCCTGTGGAGACGATGCAAATATATATTTACTTTTGTTATTACTAACAATGGATATGTTCATTCGTTTGGATTCCTCTGCTCTATTTTGAGAAGACACAAAAAGAGGAAATGTCATTATGAAAAAGAAAACCACATTGAGACCAGTCACAAATAGTCAAGTTTGAATTTTAGTAAAAAAGGTTACGAGGATGTAGAAACTACAAAAATAGTAACCACAAAAGATGAAATTTATTTATGTAGTCTCGCTATGGTGGTCACAATCAACTTTCTTCTATTTTTTGATCCATTAAAAAATATTTACCATGAAAGTGTCAATGAGGGAGCATCTTTACTTGAGACACACTTTTATGAGAGACACACCACATATTCACCTAAAACCTTAAGGTAATAGGTGCGCGAGTTCTCTCACTAATATAATATTCAATCTTCCCTTTTTACTAATTAATGCGTGACTTCTTCCTCACACTTGTTTTCTCAACACTCTTCCTCAAGTGTGAGTCACAATGTTGCCCCTCATGTGAAAGCTCTCTTTTCTACACACCTTCTACCCACCACCTAATATCGGTCTCTATCTTAAAATCAAAGGCTCATGATACCACTGTTGGGCAGAGGGTCAATGATGAAGCATCTTTACTTGAGACACACTTTTGTGAGAGACACACCACATATCCACCTAAAACCTTAAGGTAATATGTGTGTGGGTTCTCTCACTTATATAGTGTTCAATCTTCTTTTTCTAATCAATGTGAGACTTCTTCCCCACACTTGATTCTCAACAAGTGTTAAACAATATTAAGCTTTTTTCGGTTTCTATTAGGGGTGGTAAGCAAGCATGACCGCCTTACAAAAACCTACAAAACAGAATCGAACTAGATAGATATAGTTGACTATGCCAAAAATGACCTACGAAAGCGCTTTTTTGGTCTTTAAAAGCGCTTTCGTAGGTGGCGCTGCTAAAGGTTTTAGCAGCGCTTTTTGTTTAGAAAAAGCGCTTTCGTAGGCTTACCTATGAAAGCGCTTTTCACCAAAAAGCGCTCTCATAGGTAGATCTAAGGCAGCGCTTTTTCCTGGAAAGCGCTCTCATAGGTTCCTATAGAATGCAATAAAGACATTCTAAATTAGGCCTAAGAAAGGGCATTTTCAGAAAAAAGCGCTGTCTTAGACCACCTATGAAAGCACTTTTTGATGAAAAGCGCTTTTGTAGGTAAGCCTACGAAAGCGCTTTTAAAAGCGCTTTCATAGGTGGCCTATGGCAGCGCTTTTACTCAAAAAGCGCTCTCATAGGTGGCCTATGAAATCACTTTTTGGTTAAAAGCGCTTTCATAGATTTTCTACTGAAAAATCAAATACTTAAAAAATTTCTAAACCTGCATTTTTTTGCAGCAAACCTGTAATTCATAAATCGGTAATTTACAATTTTATATACAAATACCATTATATATCAGTGTTATCCAAATACCAAATGTAAATATTATATACAAATACCATTATATACCATTCATATCCAAAATATATATACCATGGTAATTCAATTAACATGTTTTTAAACGTAACAAAATCAACCCTAACAAATCAGCTATAACACTAAGTAAATCAGTCCTAATGTACATATATATCCAAGGTCCTGATCCTGCAAGATATGAACATAATAACACGGTCAATATTGTATACACAAAACAATGTATTCATAACCATTTTCACACAACAATGTATTCATACCTTATAAGATTCTTAGCTCAATAAAATATTGACACAACTCCTCTTTGAGTTCTTCCAATTGAAGTCTCGAGTAATATGGACACTTGTATTGATCAAAATACTACATAACAAAACAAAAAATATGCATGATTTAGTTAAATGTAATAAATTGTATGCAAAATCCGATAAATAATAAAACAAAGTATAAATCCATAATAAGTTATAAATCCATACCGTGATTGGAATCTCGATTTCATTCAATTGAATGATTTCTTTGATAAACTTCAAAATGAAGTATCCGCAATCTATGCCGTTTTGTTGTTGAGGGCACTACATAGAAAAACAAATAAGAATATATAGATGTATTGTTTTATCAAGTAACATAAATATTATAAGCAAAATTGTGGAAATTAACATACCTGCACTTTGATCCAATTAATGTTGTTTGATTTAGACCGTGGTACCCGTGCTTCCCTTTGACATCGGAATACTTGTATTGAACTGACAAAATTAAAATATTTATTTAGAACAATGACATAGAAATAGTTAAATATATAAACACAAACGAATATTTAGAATAATGTCACTTACGTATCAATCATTAGCTTCATTTCCGGATAATTTGTCCAATCACCGTCAACCGAATTCAGGTAATAGACCATTTCTTTTATGGGATCGATAGCAAGCAACAACCAGTGACATCTATAAATTAAAGCAACAATTTAGAAGCGAATTTTAATGTAAAAAATACAAATATTAAAAGGAACTTAGAATGAAAATCTAACCCTGAATTATACACCAAAAGATACAAGCTTTCTGTACTGCCAGTTGTCATGAATCTATCGACCAAGTGCTCTCTTACTGAATCTGATTCCCTAGCAATTGTTGCTCCGCTGACACGGGGAGGAAGACACGAAACAGAATCTATTTGACAATTGATTCCCACGCATCAATTTGTCAAATAACATCCTTAAATAAAAACATAATTAATATTAGACTATTTCAATTAAATGTTAAAAAAAAAAGTTCAACCAATTAAATAACATATTGATCGGGTTACCGGATGTACGAGTGCATCACACTGACGCCTAATTCTCCATGATGAAAGATTTGTTCCATGTCCTCTTGTCCAATTGTTTCGGTACATGGAAAACCAAAGACACATGCATCCATATCCATTTGACGAATACCACCATTTATCAAATCTGATGTGCCAACTAGTGTTTCCAGACATTGACGAAATCTAGGCACAAATTTACGGCAACAACCATTATCAACTTCTTGCAGATTAACAGCAACAACATAACATTTATCAATGTATTTTTCTTTCAAAATTTCAAACTCTAATACTTTTCATATTCAATCACTACAAATCTGTGAAACGAATAAAATCTCTTTCTGGAAATCGAAACAGAGAGAACATGTTATTGTTGGAAACTACACGAAACAAAGAAGCCATGGAAGAAGAAGAAACTTACCAAGGACAAGATGAACCCAGGCGAAGAGGACTGACGGCTGAACGGCGGCGAGTGAAGATGAACAGCGCAGAAAGGGATTCTGGTAGTGAACGCATGAGTGAACGCAGCAAGAGTGAAGATGAACATCGCAGAAAGGGATTCTGGTAATGAAATCGTATTTAGGGTTCTAATTTAATTATAAAATAATCTATGAAAGCGTTTTTAAAAGCACTTTCATCGGCCAAGATATAAGAGCGTTTTTTTCTCCAAAAGCGCTTTCGTATGATAGGCCTATGAAAGCGATTGAGCGTTTTTCAAAAGCGCTTTCGTAGGGCCACCTATAAGAGCGCTTTTCAAAAGCGCTTTCGTAGGTTAGATATTTCAAATGCCTATGAAAGCGCTTTCTGAAAAGCGCTTTCTTAGGGAACCCTAGGAAAGCGCTTTTTTAAGCGAATTTTTTTTAAAGGCTACGAAAGCGCTTTCTCTTAAAAGCGGTGCCAAAAATCATTTTTTTTGTGGTGGTTCGAACTTAAAATCTTGATTCATCCCAAACTATAAGTAAAGGCGCGTGGAACAGGGTTACGAGCACTGCATATTTTAAACTTAAATATATAATATAAAAAATTATGTTAATATTCATTCTAAAAATAAAAAAAACAAAATCGATCACATCAAATATAATTACATAATCATCAGATCCATTTTATCACTCCTAATTTCCATAGCTTTTAAATACTTAAATAAATATAAGTGTTTGTCATATTGGATATGATATTTAACATCCGGTCAAATTATATTTTATCATTTTGATATAAGTAAATTTTCAGTAGACTTTTTGTCTTTAGCATACGACAAAATTCAAATAGTTTCATATAGAATTCTTCATAGATATAATAAAGTAAACAAATAAAGCACTTACAAATTGGTAGATGACAAGATCACGAAAATTATTCACATCAAATCCCCTCTAAACGCCTATATATACCAATGCATGAGCTAGCATTCAAATTCCCCCACCACCAATTTCTCCTAACCCCCCCACAAACTAAATCCTCTGTTCCCATTTTGTACTATCCAAACTTTACAAATATGCCTCTGTTCTCACTTCACCAACATTTTTCAAACTGTTCCTTCATTTTCCTACTTATCATAGCGTTCAAAGGTGCGTATAAGTATACATGCAATAATTTGTTTCCTATTAAATATTTTTTTTGTCAATTAATCTAGTGACTGAAATTCACCATTTTAAATACGAGTATAACTATCAACTGACTACACTTAAAACTCTGTTTTTACAATTTTGCCCTTTATGCAGGATTTAAAATTTCAGCGACTACATTTACGTTCATCAACAAATGCGACCACACGGTATGGCCCGGAATTCTAGGAAAACCGGATCTCGGAACAACCGGTTTCGAACTCAAAAAAGGAAACACTCAAACCTTCCAAGCACCAACCGGTTGGTCCGGTAGACTCTGGGCAAGAACCGGTTGCAAATTCGACGATTCCGGTCATGGAACATGCTCAACCGGCGACTGTGGCTCCGGCGAAATCAACTGCAACGGAAACGGCGCAACACCACCAGCAACACTAGCGGAATTCACTTTAGGAACAACCTCCGCCGATTACTATGACGTTAGTCTCGTCGACGGTTACAATCTCCCGATGATAGTTGAAGCCAGCGGCGGTTCGGGCACGTGTGAAGTCACTGGCTGTGCAGAGGATCTTAACCGGAGGTGTCCGTCGGAGTTGAGAGTGGATGGTGGTGACGCGTGTAATAGCGCGTGTGGAGCGTTTGGAAGGCCGGAGTATTGTTGTAGTGGCGCGTTTGCTTCACCGTCGAGCTGTTCGCCGTCGGTGTACTCGGGAATGTTTAAAGCTGCTTGTCCGAAATCTTATAGCTATGCGTTTGATGATGCTACGAGCACTTTTACTTGTACTGCTGCTGCGGATTATACTATCACATTTTGTCCTTCTTCTTCTCCAAGGTAAAACTAAAGGATGAACATGATTTTGATTTATTCTTCACGTTTTTTCTTTTTCTGTAACTGTTCTCCTTTTCATCGTGTAGAACTTTTTCACGATGTCATCAACCACTTTTTCTATTATCATCTCTCATTTCCATTGTATTTAGATAGGTTTATGTCATACTCAATATGATGTGTCATAATTCTGCTGAAGTTGATATGCCTCTCATGTATTTTTATCTGATACAATATAATTATATTTAATTTATTATCGATATGAAAGTGTGAGAATCAGTGTTATGTCGGTCCTGAGTGTAAAATACTTTCATGATTAAGATTATAATTGAAGATAATTGTTTTATTTTTACAGTTTGAAATCTTTGATGGAGTCGGGGCCAAGATCATCGGTAGAGCAAGCAGCAGTAGCTACTAAATCTTGGATAGCCAATTTGGCTATAGGAGGCTCTGCAAGAATACGCCAACCATTTTCAACTTCCATGTCTATATTTTTTGTGGTTATCACTTTCATTATTCCTATTTATAGTGTCTATTAATTAGTCACAAAAGTGTCTTTTTTTTTCAGTGATATTTCATTTGACATAGGAAAAGGATCAACAACGTCTAGCTAGTAGGTGTAATTAATATATGATTGTTGAGTTGCATGTAAATTATTAGTAGCAATTTTAATTAAAGATTTTGTTGAAGTTGTTGTGTTGGTTGTTGTATTTGTATCGATTGACTTTGCTTTGTCTTTTAGATGACTTAATTTTATATTTCTGAGTGTGGTGGAAGAATGACGGATATTCTCACGTGTAAAGAATAAAGATAAAGTTTGTTATACATTAAAGGAGCTTAGTATATGCTTCAATAGAAATGAAAAGGAAGGAGAGAAAAGTGAGAGATTTTATCAAATATTTTCTCGCCTTTAAATATATAGTTTTTTTTTTTTAAATCATGGATAATACTAAAAATTTAATTAAAATACATGACGGTGTAAATAAGTTTTACAGCGTTAATTTTAAATTATATTTAATTTTCATTTTAATTATCTATAAAATATGGAATTGTGATAAACGGATGTTATAAAAATATATGGTTATTGAATGTCAATTAATTTTCAATAAGAAAGTAACTAATATATATATATATATATATTCTTGCAAGAAAAACTTATATATCTGTATTTAGGTATTTTGAACTTCAAGTTAATAAATATCTTGCTTATCCTGCTGGCCGGAGCCCTATATATGCAGTGATAACCTGACTTCAACGTTTTAGCGTCAATAGCAGCTCACAGCTTCATAACTGAATCATCTTAAATATGCATAACGTCCTGCCATTCTAGTAATGATGACTTCAATGTGTAACGCGCGCCGCCAAGATTAATGTGGCAGTTTCCTCCGGCTCGTCCTTAACGCTCGTTTTATTAGTCGGGCTAGATCATGGCCCGTATGGCCGGGATGTGCGCCCGGTCCATACTTCGACCTCCATACTCTCCATCCAGGAATCATTCTCGGCTTCCTCCATGCTCTCCATTCGGGCACCATTCTCGGCTTCCTCCATGCTCCTTTCGACTCTATAGCTGGATTTCCCGAACTCCTGACGAGCTGACTACCACACCTCAAAGTACGGCGGTCCGCCGAGATCCAGATGCGCGTTCTCCAAGCCATGCCACTTCCCTCGATCCACACATGTCGACCAGACAAGCGATTTATCTCATTAGAGACTATGTCTGTATGTCCCTATTGTCCAATGTAACGATTAGCTACAGGCACATCTGTTCAGTTTTGACCTAGTAAGCTCGAACGCCTATATTTGCGGATCCGCGTATCTCGACACAAATATAACAACCAATGAGAAACCTCCTAAGATCATTATATAAACCCTAATATCCTTGAGGGCAAGGTATCACTTTCTTACACTCAAACCCATAATATTTTCTACCCTCTTCCTTGAACATTTGCTTACTTTAGCATCAGAGTGCCTTGCAGGTACACCACCCTCTCCTCAACGTCAACTTGCTCGAAGGATCATCAACTTTTCCAGCCGTCTCTGATTCTGATCATTTATTCATATCAGTGGTGTCGTCTATGGGAACTATCTTCCCCATCTTCATTCGTCATCCCGAAATCTGAAGATCAAAGATACTCTCGAAATTCCTAACGAGATGACTGATAACAACGATAAACTCCTTTCTGGCAAAACCGTTCTCTCACCTGTCTGAAAGACGGACAAGACCAATTCATCTCCTCGTCTAGAGGACACCATTGATCACAGGGGTGGCAGGACCGCATCCCCATATTTTGCAGATGCTGGCGACCAAGATTCTCTCTTGGATAACCAGAAACCCAAGGATCAAGCTGACGACCCCGTCATCCCTCAACCCTCGGCACCGTTGTCGATCAATGCGGACCCAGCATTAGCTGTCATTCTATCCGCCTTCAATCAGACTAACTACCTCCTTCTCCAGCAGGGCCAGCGCATCGATTCTCTGGAAAAGAACCGCTCATTGTCTCCACCTCAGAGACCTAAAGCGATTGTTTCCTGAAGTCCCTCACCAAGAAGACCTGCTCGGAAGGAGGATCTTCCCGACCGATCTTTTATGAAAAAGAGGGGACATACCCCACCTCAGAAAAATCGGGGATCTCCTCGCCCAAGAAGACGAAGAACGAGCCGTATCGCTCCCGCGATCGATCCCCATCGCATAGATCGAGGGAGGAGAGAGAACTATCCCCCCATAACAAGCGAAACAATCGTTCCATCTCCTTTTCTCCTGACCAGAGTGATGAAGACGAACATCACGGTCCTCTTTGTTGGGCTATCATGGACATCCTTATTCCCTCCGGTCTAGAGAAACCTCCCAGGCTCGATCAATACGACGGTACGCCTGACCCTGACAAACATATCGAGAACATCGATGCCTTGCTCGATTATCGGGGAGTTCGTGGGGCTATAAAATGCAGCCTATTTCCTACAAACTTGAGGAAATGAGCCATGGTATGGTATAAAAGTCTGCCCGATGGATCGGTCACATCCTGGAAGCATCTGGGGAGACTATTCTCCAAACACTTCATCGCCTCCCGTCGCCACCCAAAGTCAGAGGCATCCCTGGAAGCCATCATTCAGGGAAAAGAGGAATCTCTCTGAGCATATATCGAGAGGTTCAACCAAGAAGCCTTCCAAGTCTCAACTATGGACAATATGAAAAAATATCTCCTTGAAAGAGGACTACGCCCTCGTAGCGACTTTGCGAAGGCTGTAGGTACCGAAACTCCCTCCACATTGGATGTTTTCCTCCTGAAAGCCCAGGCATACATCCAATACAAGGAAAAGGAAGCCGCAAACTCTGCTCTTGACACTCGACACATGGAGAACGTCAAGATCCCCAAGAATGAAGACCCTTCGACATCCCATCGGGGGGAGAAAGACGTCGGGAAGACAAAACCCGCGATTCTAGAGACCACAAAGGGCTGGTGGATCGATTTAGTGACTACACCCTCCTCACTACTTCTCGGGAGCGTATCCTAACCGACTGCACAAACTCTGAGTTCAAACAAGGCGGTGTACGCTTTCCTCGGTAGACCCCGGCTAAACCGTGGACAGACAAAAGCAAATATTGCAGATTTCACCGGAGTCACGGACACGTGACAGAAGACTGCATCCACCTAAAGGATGTGATTGAGATCCTAATCAGAGACGGATATCTCAAATAGTACAAGAAAAAGGAATATGTAAAAGAAGAAACCCCCTCGTCCAATGAGGCCGACGAAGAAAATCCCACTGAGGAGTCTTCTATGCATATCGTAATGAGCATATCCAAGCCGGAAGACTTCTTCTTCCCCGATCTAGAGGCCACCCCAACATACTTCGCCGCCCACAGCCCTTGGGAATCTTTCCCAACGACCATGGTCATCTCCGGTGGAGGGTTCACCAAGAACTCCATCGGATCAATCAAAAGAAGATTCGACGACCTCGTTAGGACGAGTTCGGATCTGGGCGCCACCCTTGACAAGATCCAAGGCAAGTCTCATCCACTGGCCTTCTACAAGGAAGAGCTACTTGGGGGTTCCCCCAATGTAAACATCCATCTGCTCATGCGTTCTTGTATGGCTAACTTCGACGTCAAGCGCATATTAGTCGACCAAGGAAGCTCGACTGATATCATGTACACTCACCTCTTCAGGAAGTTACAATTCAACGAGACGCACCTGATTCCCTACCTCGGCTCAGATCTGCAGGGATTCAATGGCTCCACAACAAAGTCATGGGGATATGTCGAGATGATTGTAACCTTTGGGGCCGGAGAGACCGGTAGGTCAATCAAACCACAGTTTCTGGTCATCGACTGCCCATCTCTGTACCAATGTATCTTCGTTCAGCTCACACTCGTCGAGATGATTGTTGTACTATCTATAGTACACTTGAAGATGAAATATTATACAGCAAGCGGGAAGGTGGCAATGTTGCACGGAGACATCCAAGCAGCCCGAAGATGTTTCGAGGCATCAGCAAAGGGCCTAGACTCCATCAACCTCCAACCTCACACCAAAAGAAGAGTCAACCTTCCAGAAAGCTCTCACAAACCCAAACCCCTCCCTCGAGTTGATGCCATCGACCTCGACAGCCGTCTGGAGCCGGAGGACTTGGCCTAGAATAGGAGGAAGGGAAAATCCCCCTATGATCGAAGAAGATTCACCCACTTCCAGTAGCTCAGGAGGACCCCCAAAGCAACACATACATCCAATCCCAAACGGGGATTTCGAGCTCGTTCCACTCGGTGACGACCCCAATAAAGGAGTCAGGACTGGAACAGATCTCCTAGAGTTGGCTCGAGACCAGCTCAAAACATGCTTGAAGAATAACGCTGACCTCTTCGCCTGGAGTGCATCCGAAATTCCCGGTCTCGACCCCGAGGTCGCATGTCACAATCTTACCATTGATCCTGCCCTTAAGGCCGTAGCACAACACAGGCGAAAGCAGTCCCCGGAAAAAACTAAGGTTGCCGAAAAAGTTGTTATGGATGTTCTAGAGGCCAATTTTGTATCGGAAGCCCAATGTGCGTTGATTACTCTGATCTTAATAAGGAATGTCCAAAAGATGCTACCCCCTGCCCAACATCGATAAACTCGTTGATAATTCTGCAGGTTTTAAATTTCTTTCATTCATGGACGCCTATTCGGTCTATAACCAAATCCCAATGGCTAAAACGGACAAAATTTATACGGCCTTCATGACCGAATCGGGTAACTATCACTATAACGTGATGCCCTTCGGTCTGAAAAACATCGGTGCAACATACCAACGAATGATGAATAAAGTCTTTAAAGGCGAAATCAGAGATATGCTCGAGGTGTACATGGACGACATGATCTTAAAGTCCCAAGAGGAGGTCGATCATGCCCTGCACCTTAGGAAGGTCTTCGATCAAGCCAAAAGAGTCAAAATGAGGTTCAACCCCGAAAAGTGTGCCTTCGGAGTCCGGGTCGGTAAGTTCCTCGGCTTCTATCTCACCGAACGTGGGATAGAGGCTAATCCCGACAAATATCGAGCATTCTTAGAATTTCCCACTCTGAAGTCCAAAAAATACATGCATGTCCTCAATGGGATGCTGACCTCGTTATCTCAATTTATCGCAAGATCGGCCCAGCATGCACTCCCATTCATTAAACTATTAAGAAAGAAAGTTGCGTTCGACTGGACCGAGGAATGTGAGTTGGCCTTAATTCATCTCAAGCAAACCATATCCCAATCGCCTGTGTTATCTCTACATGATAAAGAGGAGATACTATATATGTATTTGGCTTTGACTGCTGAGTCCGTTAGCGCCACACTCATCCGAGAAACACGGGAAGGACAAAAACCTATTTATTTCACGAGCAAGGACTTACAAGGGCCCGAAATGAGATACCAATAAATCGAGAAAATTTTCCTTGCGCTAGTCAACGCTGCGAGATGACTCCGCCACTATTTCTTGGCACACACTGTCATAGTTCAAACGGAACAACCCATCAAACAACTATTGGGTCGACCATACATGGTCGGCATAATGCTCAAATGGTCGTTGGAATTATCAGAATTTGACATCAGGTACGAAAACAAAAAAGCCCTCTAAGCACAAGTCTTGGCAGACTTCATGGCAGAAATGATCTTCCCGACACTCCAAAAGAAGTCAAAATCCTCACAGATTCTCAACTCGTAGCCTCTCAAGTTTGAGGAGAATATTAGGTAAAAAACGACTAACTGGCCGAGTATTGGACCCTCGTCCAAAACCACTTTAAAAAGTTCACTTCAATTGAGATACAACATATCCCTCGAGAATAAAGCGCTCGAGCGGATGTCCTATCCAAGCTCGCTAGCACGAGGACTAAAGGAGGGAACAAATCAGTAGTTCAGGAAATACTTCCTCGACCGAGCATAGAGAAAAGTCGTCCCGGCCACGACACACTCGTCATCAAAGAGGGCACCTCCTGGATGACACACGTTTACAAATATCTGACCGACGGGATCCTTCCTGACGATCCCAAGGAAGCAAGCGTCATCAGGTGAAGAGCTTGTTCATACGTCATCCTCAAAGACAAACTCTACAAAAGGGGATTCTTCATCCCCCTCCTCAAATGCGTCGAAGAAACCAAAGTGCCACACATTTTAAAGGAAATACATGAAGGCATCAGCGCCCACCACCTAGGGGTAAAATCGCTAGCCTTAAAAGCTCTTCGGGATGGTTACTACTAGCCGACAATGCAGGTTGACGCCAAAGAGCACGTAAAGAAATGTGAAAAGTGCCAACGGCACTGACACATGCACCTGGATCCCCCAAGCGAGCTCAAACCCCTATCTTCTCCATGGCCTTTCTCGTGGTGGGGGCTTGACATCCTCGGGACATTCGTCTTGGGAGCGTATCAAAACAAATACCTAATAGTAGGTGTCGACTGCTTTACCAAATGGATAAAGGCTGAAGCACTGGCCAAAATCACCACCCAGAACATCCTACGTTTTTACTATTAGCTCGGTTCAGCATTTTGCAAGCTATAGTCACCGACAATGGGACACAGTTCACCGACAAAAATTTCCAAGACTACGTCACCCATCTAGGGATTATACAACACTTCGCTTCGATCGAACACCCATAAACTAACGAATAGGCCGAATCCGCCAACAGAGTCATATTGCGCGGGCTCAGACGAAGATTAGACTAATCAAAATAGAAATGGGTTAAAGAACTGCACAACGTGCTCTGGGCCTACTAGGCCATTCCCCATTCATCCACCAGGGAAACCCTATTTCGGCTCGCCTATGGAACCGAGGCCGTTATCTCAATAGAGATCTCCGAACCTTCAAGAAGAACCGAATCTCCCCTCGACACGGAGATGAACAACCAATCCTTGAGAGAGGAGCTTGAGATGGTCGAAGAAATAAGAGTGGGGGCTTCTCTGAGAGAAGCACCTCTCAAACAGAAAATAGCCCTCCAATACGATGCCAAAGTCATTCCTCGTGAATTCGACGTAGGAAGCTTAGTCCTCAAACGGAATCTTAAGAGCTCCGCCGAGGGGAAGCTCGCAGCAAACTAGGAATGCCCCTACCGTATCTATGCCAAGACAGGAACAGGGGCCTACTACTTAGAATACCTCCAAGGGGTATGTAACACGGTGGGAGAACTGACTTTGGATTGTTTTGCTTTTGATCGCAAATGTTGCGGATAGTAAGAGACGCCACCGACTTTTCTTTTATCCAATTAAGGGAAGGTGAAAAGAACAGGAAAAGACCTTCGTTAGATTCTGAATAAGGGAGAAGGTTATGAAAAGGGAAGGTATTAGCACCCTTTCTATCCGTAGTTATCTACGAGCTCTTAGTTGCTTTAGCTCACTTTAAAATTTGCTTTTTGTGTGTGTGTTTGAAAATGTTTTTGAAAAGGCATTTCGCTTTGACTTCATAATGATTCACGCTGGAATGTATACGAAGTGTTCGAAAATGTTTCATTTTGAAAAAAGTGTTTTAACTTTGTAAAATGTGTGAGGTGTAAAAAGATGTTTTGATGGAGCAAGCAACTAAAAGTCTTTATTACCTACTCAGAACGGTAGTTTCGGTGTTATTTTACTTTCCTTTAGAATAGTGTTATCCATACCATTAGTTGGTAGGTAACCCTATTCATTGGATGTAAAAGGGACATTCAAAGGGACATCGGATGGTCATAGAAGGCAACTTGTAGGAGTATCCTAGCACATTCGAAAGGACGATCATCACTTTTTCGTAGGCAACAATCGAGGGACTAGATCATATATTCATAGGCAACATCGAGGGACTATGATCTTTGTATCGAAGGGACTATGATGATATGTTTATAGGCAATGGTGCTAGGATACCTCTACGTTCGAGGGACTTGACCATTTATTCGAAAGGCGACGAGAGAGAATACCCTAGGGAGTGCATGTGTGAAGAGAGTGTGTTAAGTTCAGATAAGTTATCTTGAAATTAGAAGTGATCTACGTTCATTTTTATCTTGCCATACACGCCTAATTACTAGCAGTTTATATGGGTGCGGAAAGTAAATTGCGGAAAGTAATTCTTACGCTATTACATGGCTTTGGGGCAATTACATAATATAGGAGTGCGGAAAGTAAATCCTAATTAAGCTATTACATCCCATGAGCAGTTACATAATATAGAAAAAGAAATGCGAGAAAATTAACCTAACTATTACAACCTGGAAGTAGATACATAATAATCGGAAAAAGAATCGAATTGCGAATAAGAGAAAATATGTTAGTAAAGAACGATTTTTGAGTTAGGAAAAAGTTTTTAAGGTTAGTAAACCTAATTAGATGAGAAAATAATTTTTGGGAATTTTCTGGATTAATTTTAGTAAGGAAAAACAATTAAAAGTCAATTTTTGATTAATTAACGATTAATTAAAATATGCATGCAAAATATAATTTTTTTCATGTCAAAAATTAAATAAGTATTTTTCTGACCTAAATGCAAAAAAGAAAATACTTTTTGTGATTTTTTTAATGGGTTAGAAAATTATTTGAAAAGAAATTCAATTGAATGAAAAAAATTGTGAAAAAAGGAAAAGAGGGTCAGAGTGCTTCTAGGAAGCCTCTTGCTGACCGTGCCCAGAAGCAAGCACTTCTGGGGATTCTTGCGCTGGAGGTGCCCATAAATTGGAATTTCTGGGGCTTTTCTGGCCTGGAGACGCCAAGAAGTAAGCACTTATGGGGCTTTCTGTGGAAGATGCGCCCAAAAGCTGGAGCTTGGGCGTGTGTGAGGGCCGGGAGCTTCGGCATGTCTTGAAACAAATTTCAAAATTGTTAAGTAAAAGACAGGGTTCGAACCCATGTCCTCTTGAACAAACACACGTTGCCTTGCCATCTAAGCTGAGTGGACTATCTGTTAACAATATGAAACAAAAGGAATACAAAGGGAATGAATTTTTGGGAACCATTGAACCAGAAAGCGCGCACAAGAGTCATCTTCTCCATTCAAATATTTGAACCTATAGCCACGGTTTCTTCTTTCCGTGGCTAAGTCCCTGCAAATCAAAACACTACGAAATATGCAATATAAATGGAATATGAGACCATGGATCAATTAGAAACAAGGTTCTGAACACAATGGTGCCCTTGGTTCCTTCCAATTTATCCTAAATAAGAAAACCCTAATTCAAGGTTTTAAAACCTAGCCATGGTGAATCCTTCGTTTGGTATCTAAGCTTCAATTAAACTATGCAGACACGATCGAAACTTCATCACAAACACAAAAACATGGTTAAATTCCAATGATTATGCGTAAAAATTAGAAAACGATTTTGAGTTAGAAACCAACAAACCGTGATCGAGTTCTGGTGATTCTGAGTGATTTGCTTGCTTGTGAATATCTGGATCGATTCAGAGGAACTCCATGAATTGATTGCAAGGCTTGGAATGCTTTGAATTGGACTGAAACTATGGCTGCTAGGTTGCTTGAATGCCACGGTTTTTGAAGCTTGGAATAGGGTTTTTGAGGCCAGAAATTCGTCCCTTGTGCATGTAGTATCATCATGTATTTATATTGTCAGGAATTAAGTCAAGAATTGTAAGAAAAAATCAAGCCAATCAATGAGAAATTATTTGATTTGGAATCAAACCAAATATTTCCTTTTTGAGCCAATTTCAATCAAATCTCATTACCAATCATGATTATTTCAAAATAATCAGATTAAATGGCTTGCTTGGACCTCAAGGATGAGAGAAAATCCATCTTGCAATTAATTTTTGATTTTCTATCTTTTATTTTAATTAAATTGGTTTTAAATGATTAAAAATCCAAAATAAATAAAAAATAAAAGATAAATTCGTGGCCTTGGGCTTGGAGGTTCCAATTCAGCTAAGGAACATGTTTGAATCAAGAAAAGTTAGGCCCATTTGAAATTTTTTTGGTTTTCTCAAGTATTTCTCTTTGTGCACCTCCTCAAAAATGCTCAACTTGGACAAGGTGTATCTTGCTCAATTTTTAACATTTTTGGGTGTTCTTGGACTTTTTAGAAAGCTCAAGATGTCTTCTAAGCAGAATTTTTGGTTTCATATTCATTGGAGTTTCCATGCTCATGAACACTTCTTTACAAAAAGTTGACTTTTTGTTGACTTTTAAATGGACCTGTAATATTTTGATCCATAACATCCAAATGAAGCATTTTCTGCCTAAGCTTGTGAGACATGAAGTTGTAGAGAATTGAATTCTCTTTAAAATGAGCTGTGATGGAAAACTTTCTGATAAAGTATGTGAAAGTTATGCTTGGTCAAAGTTCTGTTGACTTTTGTCTGAGAAAGCCTAATTTAGAAACTTTGACTTTTGATCAATTCTTGACTTTTCTTGATGAATCATGATCAAACCTTGATCAAATGATGAATATTACTTCAAAATATTGATGTTGACCAAAAATTATGAGGTTTGACTGTATGTTGACCATAGTTGACTTTTTGTCCAATACAACTGATTTTCAACCATCTAAGCAATTGTTTGAGAAAACTTGACTTGTATGGCTTGAACCTTGACATGGAGATTCTTTGAAGCATATGATGAGGCATGATGACCACTTGAAGTGTTAGAGGCCCACCTTAATTTGAGAATGGCCAAACCCTAGTTTGGGTTGATTGCCTATGAGAGGGTTTGTCTGGTCAACCCTTGTGAAATCCTTGAGTATGGATATGTGAAATGTCTTGAGAAGTAGGAGGGTAAATTTTGGGGTATAACAGGGTACAACTCACTCGATCATGGAATGCGAAAAATCTAAAACAATACAATAGTTAAAACACTAACCATCGACACACCTAAAGGCCCCTTATAGCTCGACATCACTCGACATCACAGCGTGACATAAAGGCACATAAAGAGACACTCTCTCCATTAATTTAACGAGCTATAACTCTACCCCGACACGGGGGACTCAAACGAGTCTCATTGTCTAAGTACATCGTCCGGAAGAACACCCTACTCGTGAAGGGACGTTAACGCCGACCTCGTCCAACAGCTTGAGCTCGGACCTCCAACAACGAATCACTTTAACTAGTTACTACAAAGTTCCATAAACATAATAAACATAAATACAATTGCTAAAATACTTAAACATTACATCCACGACCGTATAGATCGAATTTGTCTCGGAGATACAATGGGGACTCCACCCCAACAAAACAAAAGATTCAAAAACGACCTCAAGGGCCGAAAAACTATCATCACATAAATGGGCCACGCCCAAGAAAACATAATAAAAACAAGTTAAATTCATTCGGTCGGTCGAGCAGGATCATTTTCAGTGGTCGTCTGTGGGGGAGTATCCTTCACCATCATGTCGATAAGGAAGTCAGTTTTCTTTATCTCTCCTCCTTCGACAAAGAAATGAAACCATATCCCGTCGATCACCAACTCCACGCCAAGATTTAACACGCGCATCTGCGACACGACATTGTCAAAACTGGTCGTTGAAGCGACCACGACATCGTCATAAGTCTGGTGTACCTGACCTATAAACCCAGCCTGGTTCCTCACGTCAGAAAACTCCACGGGTTCACCTTCTCCAGGGGTCACCTCCTTCCGCAAATGATCGAGCTCTTCATTGATCTCACAATTATTCTTCAAATCAGCGTCACGCTCTTCGACCATCGCCTTATATTCCTCCGACCATTTCTGCTGGGCTTCCTCTCCCTTTCTCTTGACCTCTTTCGACTTGGCCTTAAGCTGACCTACTTCGGCGTCTGGGAGTTGATTATACCTGGCATAAGCAACAGCCATCTCGAGGATCCGCACCAACGCCCCCATATCCTCGGTTAAAGCATCCTTCTTGGACGGGCGATCCAGACCATCCAGCATAAGATTCGGCAAAGGGAAAGACCACACTTGCAGTCTTGAAATATTTCTTATCGTGCACGTGTCCTTTTCAGCATCGATGTCACTTGCTGGGGAGACAAAGTACCCCCCACCGGACTAGTAGACGACTTTCTATATCTAGTCGCACCGATCGTTCTCGGCTCCGTCGGAAAGGAACCTGCCTCTTTCCCCTTCTGTCTCATAGCTTGCCGAGCCACGCGCTCCATAGCTGGATTCATCCTATATACAAAACAAATGAGCAAAAATGGATTAACATAAAATTAAACACTCATATGGAAAAGCAAGATAAGAAAGACAAAACATCTACCCAAATATTCCCTTGGATCCCCGCAGGCAAGGAGCTCTCTAACGTTTATAAGACCAAGCTCGGAGATATCCTCCCCGTCTTTATCCAAGAGCGGCTCCGCCCCTTTCCCATTCGTCGAACGCGAGGGAAGCCTGCAACAAACATCGACAGCCTCTCAAAACTAGCTAAATCCTCGTCACATAGCTCACCTCGAGCCCATACATATAAATCTGGAGTCTTATCAAAATGTTTCTTCGACCGCCAAAACTCGAACTTCCTAATGAGCGCATACTTCCATTCTCCTTGTTTGTTAAAACAGGGGGTCCCATCCCTTTTTAGGCCACGGACTATCCAAAATCCGTTGCGCATCGCCCGATTAGAGAGCGGCTGAATAAGCATAAATCTATCCTTGAAAAAACAAACAGACTCCTGATACGCCATGAAAAACATCTCATTCTGATGATTTAACGACACCAATCCCCACTGGACCTTCCCGTCCACTTTCGTCGAACTCCTCTGAAGACAAAAGATATAAAAAAAATAGCTCGAGGGTGGCCCCCACCTCCAAATATTCACAGACAATCTCGAACGCCCGTATAAAACCTATGGCATTAGGATGAAGTTGTGACGGATCAAAATGAAGATGACGAAAGATACCCACCTGGAACTCAGTGAAGGGTACCCGAAAACCCAGTTCTCGAAACCATATATCATTAACCGGAATGTAACGAGCCTCATATCTCGAACAACTTTGACCATCTTCGGCCAGAATATGCATGGACCAATCTTCCTCGGTCGCCTCATCCTCCCTAAGAGCCTCGGCAGCGACATAGGAGTTCACATGGAAAAATGCCTCATTTGGGTTGCCCAGAAACTGGGTGGCATGTTTCACTACGTCGAAAGACGCCCAAATTTTTGGGTCATCCTCATCATTCTCATCAACATCAGCCGCAGAGGACTCTCTTCGACCTCAGGCATGGACAAACTCTCGCCACTCTGCTCTGTAGAAGTAAATCCATAATGTGTATTCCCCGAACCTTCCGGATCCTTGCGAATATCCTCGCTAATACTCGCCGTGTCACCTGAAAAGAAGAGGGGATAGGTAAGCTCGACATTAACGTCAAAACCACCCTTCCACCACTAATCAAGTGAAAGAGCTTAGATGAACAAGGATCGTATCCCCAGCCAAAAGCCCTCCCTAAAATGAGGAACACTCAGACCTATATCATCAGAATCAAGGGCAAACAGATAATCCAGGTGGCATAAACTGCCGAAAATAGGCGTAGCAACCGCTTACCATCAGAGAAAACTCTAAAGATATAAACCCTAACTGCGTATATCTCTACATGCAAGTTAAATCTCAAGTTTAAACAGCCAAATTCCTGTAAAAAGGTAAAAAATGTACTGTTTGTAGATGGAATAAACTGAAGAAATGAGTGTATCAAGAATTTGGAAGGCCAAGGTGACATCGACCACCGTAAAGTAACTCCTCGGATTGATAGGTGATAAAGTCGAACGAGAACAAATGGAAATAATCAGGTGAAACGAAAAACGAAAAGTTATAAATGAGAGGATCCTCTGGCTTTATTAACCCCCTCTGCACGCATGGGTTTGCGCCTATCTAGGGACCTAGGAGAATCATCATTACCCCCTAGTCCCTAGGTCTTCTAACAATCATTTCACGTGGCTCGAGGACACGTAGGCAAAACCCTACGAATTCTTTAACTTCTCGCTTCCTCGATAACCCCTCATATCCTCGAATAAAATGATTTTGACTTTTCCCTTGGGATCAAGTCATCGCATTCACGAGCAGATGCGACGACTTGGGGGGCTACTGTTCTGGACATCCCGAAAGCTTTTGGGCAGTTCGTTCCTCCCTTAATTACAACGACCTGTCAGGCCTCGACGGTGTTTTCAATGCTCCCAGCTGCCCACATCGCACATACTCTGCTCAACATAGGTCGAGCTAATCCACAGCTTGTTCCGTCATAAATTATGCCCGTTATGTCATCCATGCTTGACATAACGGCTAGTTACAGACATATTTGTTCGGTCTTGACCTAGTAAACTCGAACGACTATATTTGCGGATATGCGTATCTTGGCCCAAATATAGCAACCAATGAGAATCCTCTTATGTCCCTTATATAAACCCTCATATCTTTGAGGGCAAGGTATCACTTTCTTAAACTCAAAAACCTAATATTTTCTAGCTTCTCCCTTGAACATTTGCTTACTTTATCATCGGAGTGTCGTGCAGGTACACCACCCCCTCCTCAACATCAACTTTCTCGAAGGATCATCAAATGTTCTGGCCATCTCCGATTCTGATCACTTGTTCAGATCAGTTACAAAACTAGTGAATCAAATCAAGATATGTGGAGAACCATTAACAACAAGAGTTGCTGTTTCAAAGAGTTTGAGATCTTTGGCTCCCAAGTTCGACCACGTGGTGGTGGCTATCGAAGAAGGGAGAGATTTTCCGAAATTGACAAAAGAAGAGCTTCAAGGAACACTTGAATCTCAAGAACAAAGGATGAATGAAAGAGCTGCAGGAAAATCGAAGAGTTATGTGGCTCTGCAGGCTCAATCAGCAAAAGACAAGAAAGACAAAGGTAAGTGGTTCGACAAAGGTAGAGGTTGCTACAACAATTCGTCTGTCAGAGAAAACTAGAATGAAGGAAACATGTCGAATCAGAGAAGACCATACCAAGGCAACCAAAGAGGTGGTGTTGCAAATAAAGGAAGAGGTGGTGGTCGAAATCCTGACAAGAGTCACATTCAATGTTACAATTGTCAAAAATATGGTCACTATTTTAGTGATTGTCCATAGAAGCGAAGGAATCAAGGAAGTGATGCAAAGATCGCTAAGTATGAAGAAGAAGAAGAAGAAGAAGAGATGATTTTGATGGTCACAACAAGAGATGAAGAAAAATTCAAGGATCAATGGTACTTGGATTCAGGATTCTCATCACATATGTCTGGAAGGAAAGATTGGTTTGTTAATCTAAAGCCCTCAATGAAGAACATGGTGAAATTTGCAAATGACAATACTCTAGAAGCTGAAGGTATTGGAGATGTTATGATCATAAGAAAATATGGCAAAAGAGCAGTAATTTCAAATGTACTATACATTCAAGGCTTGAATAGAAACTTGCTTAGTATAGGGCAGTTGGTCAAAAATAATTACAAAGTGATTGTCGAAGACAAGCCGATGAGAGTTGTCGACGCGAATGGAAGCCTAATCTTGAAGGCTCCTATGTCCCATAATAGAACCTTCAAGGTCAAACTAAATGTGATGGAGCACAATTGCCTTTTGACTGCAGCTAGTAGAGACGAATGGATATGGCATTATCAACTAGGCCATCTCAACTTCATAGACATCATATATCTAAAGAAGAAGAATATGGTTTCAGGATTTCCAGAAATCAACATTCCAAACAAAGTGTGTGAAGAATTGTGTGCAAGCGAAGCAACAAAATAATAACTTCATCAAGGATGTAGGAAGCAAGTCGAAGGTTGTTCTCGAAGTCATATACTCTGATGTATGTGGACCAATCCAGGTGGATTCGTTTAGAGGTAATACATACTTTATCACGTTCATAGATAATTTTAGTCGAAAATTGTGGTCTTACCTGATCAAGAAGAAAAGTGAAGTGATTTAGGTATTTTCCAAGTTCAAGTCTATGGTCGAAAGACAAAGTGGTCGAAAACTCAAAGTTTTGAGAACTGGTGGTGGTGGAGAGTATGTGTCGAAAGATTTCGACAGGTTATGTGAAAAAGAAGGGATTGTGCATGAGGTGGTGCCACCCTACACTCCACAACAGAATGGGACTGTAGAAAGGAAGAATCGAACCATCATGAATATGGTTCGAAGTATGTTGAAAGGCAAGAATTTACCTAAACAATTTTGGGGTGAAGTTGTGTCGACTACAACATATATTTTGAACAGATGTCTGACAAAGAAGTTGTAAGGAATTACTCTAGAAGAATGTTGGTCTGGTGTAAAACATATCTTGGGTCATCTAAAGGTATTTTGATCTATTTCACATAGACATGTGTCAGATCAATTGAGAAGAAAACTTGATAGCAAGTCGAGTCAAATGATTCTAGTAGGATATCATTCGACAGAAGGCTACAAGTTGTTCGACCAAGTGAACAAGCAGATTGTGATCAGCAGGGACGTGATCATAAATGAGTTGAAAGAATGGGATTGGACTCAAAATGTCAAGAAAGATTTAGTGATAATCTTACTTGAAGAACTAGAAACTCAAGTCGAAAGAGAAGTTCGACAAGAGGAACCAACAGTCATAGATCAACCAAATACAAGTACAAACAGACCTCAAAGATCAAGATGCATACCCACAAGGTTGAAATATTGTGTGGTTACATCAGATGATGTGGTTGATAACGAAGGTGAGCTTGTACATTATGCTTTCTATGTAGATGTCGAACCTGTCAATGCAGCTAAAGCATTGAAATATTCAAAGTGGGTGAAAGCGATGAACGAAGAAGTGAAGTCCAACGAAGACAACAACACTTGGTCACTTGTCGAATTTCCTCAAGGCAAGAAGGAAATTAATGTCAAGTGGGTATACAAAGCGAAGATGAATCCTAAAGGGGAAGTAACTCGACACAAAGCAAGGCTAGTGGCGAAAGGATTTCTCCAGAAAGAAGGAATTGACTTCAATGAGGTTTTTGCACCTGTGGCTAGGAATGAAACAATCAGGTTGGTTGTTGGTTTAGCAAAAATAAACAGTTGGCGTATATGTCAGATGGACGTAAAGTGTGCATTCCTGAATGGACCCTTGGACGAAGAAGTTTATGTTAAACAACTATTTGAGTTTGTGAAACATAACAAAGAGAGAAAGGTGTACATACTTCATAAAGCCTTGTATGTATTGAAACAAGCTCCAAGAGCTTGGAACAAGAAGATTGATAGTTTACTAAGGGAGAAGAAGTTTGTGAAGTGTACAACTGAACACGGAGTATATGTTAGAAGAAGCAATAGTGAATTGCTTCTACTATTTCTCTATGTAGATGACTTGTTGATAACATGTAGCTGCAAGAAGGAGATCTAAGACTTCAAAGGTGATCGAAGCAAACACATCAAAATGAGGTTCCATTATCTTCGAGAGCAGGTAGCTAATGGGAAGATGAACTTGGAACACTACAGAACTGAGAACCAGATTGCAGATATCATGACGAAGGGTGTGCAGGTCGAAGTATTTTGAAGACTAAGAGCTATGATGAATGTAGATAGCTTAGACACAATGAATTAGGTGGTGTGTTGAATGTAATTCCTTGTGTAAGAAATTATTTGATTTGATTTGATTTAGGAGTGTGGAAACAGTTTGTTACACACATATTTGATTTTAGATTTAGATAGACTTGATTCAAATATAAAATAGAATATATTTGATTTGGCTTAGGTAGCAAGCTAACCTAAATCTATAATAGAGAGAGTAACCCCTATTTTTGTAACTCAACTCATTCACAGAATTTTGCAGTTGCAAAGTGAATAAGAAGTTTTCCACAATTTGTGGACAGAGAGTTACTTTGGAGAAAATAATTCTTTCTTCTTCTTCTTTTTCTTTAATTGTTAATTGTCATTGTGTGGTGATATCAATCTTGTTCATTAATGTTGGTAGAAATTCATCATAGATATTTGGTGGATTTCCAACAGTATTCACTCCAGACAAAATACGCATATGTATTTCTATATTTACACTAGGCAATAACTTTTAATGTTGTTTTAAAGATATACTAATGTAATTGACAATTTATTATAGCTATACCATTGTATTAAATTTTATATAAATTAAATCATATACTTATCAAATAATATGAAAATTCTATATATAAATGAATAAATCTAGAGGACACAATCAAGTCAAAATAAATTACAAGCAATAATAATGTTACTAATACAAATACTATATACTTCTGTGTATATTGGGTATGGGGCCCCTTGTTCCTACGTTGCTTCATGTACTACAATGACGTTTGTGCCTCATCAAGGATAACATCTACAATGTCTCTTGCCTCAAAGACTCTCGAAAACACTCAATTGTCTATACTTGTGTGCTGCAATATCCATTATATATCGACATCTAGGCAACACATCAACAACATGATTTCTCTATATATCCTACTCTCCTCTAGTATTTTTGGATGAGCTGACCTAGGTGGATCTCACAAAGCATCCAATGTCATATAAGGATGTGACACCCTTGAAGACCACTAGATATAGTTGTATGCATCTCCCTAGTCATTACAAGTTAGGCTCGTGCCTCAATTGATACTAGATGATTAAGGAAATCATCATACATGACATCTAGATCTCTGAGTGTTATAGCGAGATGACCATAATTAGAGAGGTCTTTGAGAATAAACCGCATGTAGTTGAACCGCCACATGACACAATCAAGAAGATGTGAATACATTAGGAATGGCCTACAATCCAACCATCAAGAGTAAAAGGCTATGACGTCCAATAGACGCATCTGATGGTAATCGATGTACGTCTGAAAGTGTATATCTTCTACTACCAAGAAGTATACACTCTAAAGGGATCTATCACATGATTCCCTATAAGTCAGCTGAATATACAAGCACGTGACATATCCTCAGTGTCGATCAAAATATATGACCAAAATGATATGTGTGGAAAGTGTTGGAGGATTTAAGCTTGAAAATGGTAATTATGAATTATTAATAATGGAGTAGCACAAGTGTTATGAAAATGATACACAAACACTAAAATATGCAAATTTATTACTGTCTATAGGGTGCATCTAGATGTCATCTATTTTATATTCCACATAGAACCGCCAGCTAACTTGGAGATTAGTTAGACCGAACAAGCGGCCCCTCAGTTGTACTCATGGATCTACTCCAAGTCGGGGAAGTGTATTAGGTAAACTACATCCACATATGTGGAAATCTTGTCCATAAAATCGAACGTGCCAACCAAGTACAACGTGTATGCTCTCAATGTGTATGTTATATATTGTATTACTTGTTTGTCATCACTAAAGGCCTATTCTATCACATGCAGTTGTTATGTAGGAATCGAAACCTAGCATGACATCTCAAGTGGGTTCTATATCTTATAGAATAGTGGGTGAACTTTTAGATATCTCACCATCATCTTCATATCTCCATATATGTTAATCTTGGTGTGGTCTAATAGTCTTCCCCTAATCGGAAGATGTAGTAGGAAAGAGACATCATCTAAGGTAATAGACATATCACTATATGAAAGATGAAAGGATGTCATCTCAGGATGCAATCTATAAACAAACACAGATAACATACCTCGGTTAATCGTAATATAATTGATCTTCAAAAAGATTCGTAACCTAGATAGTTGCATCACAACCGGAAACCACTTCTCAGCAGGATGAGGCATACCCATAATCTTTCAACCATGGTTGATGCATTATTAAGCTTCAAAGTGTTGTAGGAAAAATAAACCAGGTATCATCAGAAACTTCGAATATTATACCAAAGGTGTTTCAAAAAATAAATACAATTGAATTTTACCTCTCTATTCCACACATGCCTGACAACATGGTCAGAATATGGAAGAAACATCAATAAATCATATGGGCCTTCTCCAAACCCCTGGGGTACCTTATGAGGTGAAATCTGAATCTTATGGGAAGGCGAAGGCGCATATGCGTGAACACCGTAAATTAACTAATCTCTATCAACTGAACTAGAACCGACTGATTCCTATGATGATTGAGCTTTTCCCCTCTAACCCGATGCATGCCATAAAACTCTATTGTGCTTGAAATAAATATTGGTTATCAACCATAATACCATTAATTAGATCACAAAAGTATTATATATATATATATATACACATATATAACATAGTGAAATGAGGTTAAATAATGCAGACATACAAAATACGAAAATGCATTTTCGGATTCTGGAAATCAAAATGTTGAGAAAATATGGATAATCATTTCCAGATTATTCTGCAACTCAGAAGAATGAAAATGGTGGAAATGGTTTGAATCAAACATCTAAAAAAGCACGTGGATCACTTAAAATACTTATCAAACACATTGCTCAATTAAATAACATATATAAACTACCTATAACATAACCTACTGATCAATTTCAAAAAATTTATATAGAAATTAAAAAAATATAGAGAAATAAAAAACATACCAAATTTGAGTTTGATGTTATGCTCTTTGATCGATTGAATGTTGATGGTAGGAACTTGGACGATAGTTAAATGAGTTTGTGAGTTAAGAGGGTTTAAGAGTTAAGAGGTTTTAAGAGTTTGGAGACTTAGAGCTTGTGAGTTGAGAGAGTACTAGATAAATAAGGAAGGAGAGAGGACTCTAGTGCGTATTTAATTAAAAAAGTATCTGGAGATGCATCTCCATAAGTTATACAGAGATGCATTCATGTATTATTTGACATATTCTTAGGGTGTGGCTCGAAACAAATGTGAATAGGGCGCGTTCAGAGATGCATTTGTGAATTTCAAGGGTAGTTTTTGTTTTTCACTAGGGTGGTGGATAAATGCTTAGGGTTAGAAAAGAAATCCCCCTATATTTAGGGACATATATAGGGGTGGTAAAATGGACCTCACTAATTGGGAATGTTCATTTTTCATGCATTTTTTCACGGAACAAACCAAAAGTTTACACCCACAACCTTTAATATGCTGGTCCCATCCCACTAGGGGTGGAAAAACAAGTCACTCGCCTCTCCCCGTCTGAAGTCGACCAAAAAAGGATCATGGTGGACAAGCCTACCAAGTGGAAATAGACATAAAAGTCTATCTCACCCAGCCAGTATGGAGGATTGGTGGGCGGCGGGCTTGCCTGAGCTTTTGCTTACATTGACTGACTCAGTTAATATTTTAGAATCACCAGCATGGATCTTGTGTTTGATGTATTCCATATGTTTTAGATTTGCTTTCAAATGACTCAAGATTTTGATTTCCTTTATCCTTATATGAGTCTTTCTTATCAAACCCATGGCTTGTATTAACCGTTTAAGTGCATTGATGGACTTTCTCAACTATTGCATCTTTGTTATGTTGAGTATCATCTAATATGCTCTTTTATTCATCATGTTGCACATTTTACTATGCTGAATATTCTCTTATTACTCTTCTTGGTCGACTTTACATAAGGTTCACTACTATAAGTATCACTTCTAATATCGGGCGTGAAATGTGTTTTACCTCGACATAAGATGCGAGGTGAATAAGGTCGTCATAAAAAGTAAATAGTTATCACTTTGGTGTTTAAAACACTGAGGTAAAATTTTATTAGTGCATGGGTTCGAACCTCAACAATAGAAAATTTTATTATTTTCAAAACTATCATATCGTTTATCTCAGTTTGTCAAAATAACTGAGGGGTATGATTATTTATTTATGTTTTTCAAAAATTGTTGCATTGTTTACCCAAAATATTGCATTATTTACCCAGAATATTAAAATAAAAATAAAAATTATATTTCTTATGTATCTAGATAAAAATTAAATTCCCTCAAGATGTAGACTTTAGATCTTCGAATTATTGAATATTAGTGAAGATCAAATGTTGGGTGCAAGAATATTCTCTACAAATCTTGCGTGCATTGGTTTTTGGTGAAAAAAAGGGTAAGATAATGAATATCAACAATTATAATAAAACAAACCTTGAACCTAGAAATTTTCTGCTCTTGCAATCTATCGTAGAGAACTTTTCCAAGCATCCTTGGGTTTCAAGCGCTTCATATGTTTTATTTAGGTTAGATTTATGATATCGTAAGAGAACTTATATAATGTATGTTCATTTGGTTTCACACGGATCACTAATGTCAAATTCTTGAGCGTTTATAACATTTAAATGGACGAAAAAGATTTGTTTAAGGCCGTTGACAATAGTGAAAATAACATTAAACTATTCACTCAATTTTGGAATAAGATCGAGGGGTTAGCTTAATTTATTTATTTTGCAAAACTGGTACGTTGTTTACCTAGAATATTAAAAATATATTGTATGTAGGATATATTCGTTGAATATTAAAAATATAGCATGTACAGGTCCCATACAAGATGTTATAGATTTGTTTATCTGATATTCATCTTCTGTAAAGTTAAACTCTCTTCTTTGTTTAAACTTTCAAAAGTTGAGCTCCCTTCATTGTTAACTTGAAGAAAAAATAATTTTTTGCACTTGCAATATATCGAATGAGCAAAAATACAACAACAACATTTCTCTAAAAAATACAACACCATTTAGTGAGATAGATTACAAGGGCATAAAAAATGGTTTTGTTCTAGATAGAAGAATATTTAAGATTTTTCATGTCTTGCAATTTGTCCTGCATAAAAATGTGAGTTAGGGAGCTTCAGATTAGCACGAATTAGGGTAAAATATAACTATTGCTTTTATAGTAAAATCTGATTATTATACCCCTTGGTTTAATTATAAAACCGGAGTAATGTTATTATTTTTAACTATCACCTCAGTTAAGGTTATCAAACCGACGTGATAGTTATTATTATTTATTATTTTTTTGAACTATCACCTCGGTTAAGGTTAAAAACCGAGGTGATAATTTTTTTAATATTACATTGTTTATATATAATATTAAAATAAATTATTTACAACAAATATCTCCAATGGTTTTTCTGCACTTGCAATCCATCATATAAATATTGATGCTTGAATGTCAAAACTTTGCATCTAAGATTAATTGTTGATGCTATCATTATCACAACTTTCACTAGCGTATACAATGTCCATGCGTTGAATGCATTCAAATTCTAATAAGGTGTTTGTTCCAAAAATTAGAAAATGTTTTTTCTGCACTTGCAATCCATTAGTAAAGACTTTTAGGAATAAATCATAGTTGTTCAAAACCTTCAACAATAACAACAAAAAGAACATCAACACCATTGTTTGAGATGGATTGCAAAAGCTGAAAAAATGTTGTGTTCAAGGTAGAAGAACATTTTTTCAAGTTTTGCAATCCATCCCGAAAAAATTATGCATTCGACGATGGGGAGGCTACAAATAAGATAGCATTAGGGTGAAATTTGTTCAAATATTTGCTTATAGTAAAATCTGATTATTTTATCACCCAGGTTATCAAAGGAATTGAAGGGTTAGATCATTTATTTTACAATTGTAAACAAATAAAAACATAAAGTGTAGTATATGGGATTTGAAGCATGTCTGGAGTGGTATATCACCTCGATTTTTAAAATAACTGAGGGAACAAGTTGTTTTAAAAAAATGGCACTTCTTAGAATAAAACCTCAGCTTTTTTTGGATGACGTGAAAGTTTCATCATGAGAAGCGTTATTTGTTGTAGTGGTTGCATCTTTTACTATGCACGATGTACTTTCATTGCCATTCTACATTACTCGTCATATTGCATCTCTATCATGCTAATTGAAAGCTATGATATCTCATTGTATTGGTCTGCTTTTGCATCTTTAATATGTTGAATACACTTTATGATCTTTCTACAGTGGTCATCATCAAAACAACACATGTTACTTGCAAAACAAGATTCCACAAGAAGAAGCAAGAGTGAGTTGCTTATAATATGTCTCTATGTCGATGACTTGTTTATAATAGGTAACTACAAGAAAGAGATCGAAGACTTCAAAGGTTATCTTAGTAAGGAATTTGAAATGTCTGATCTGGGCGGAATTTCATATTTCCTTAGCATCGAGTTCTACAAGAGCAGTAGAGGATTAATGTTGCATCAAAGAAGACATGCAAGTGAAACTCTCAAGAGATTTGCGATGGAAGAATGCAACTCGACTTCGACACATATTGAACCAAGGCTGCAACTATTGAAAGATTCAGATGATGTCAACCTAACCCAATACAGAAGACTTATTTGGTCATTAAGGCATATTTGTCACACAATGCTAAATTTAGCATACATTGTAGGTATGCTGAGTAGATTTATGCATAAGCCAAAGATATCACATCGATCGGAGACGAAGAGGATACTAAGGTATCTTAAAGGATCTCTCGATTAAGGCATTCAATTTCCTATAAATGATAAAGGAAAATAATGCAAGTTAGTGGGATGTATCGACTCAAGTTGGTCTAGTGATGCTGAGAATAGAAAATTCACAGTTGGCTATGTGTTTATGCTGGATGGTGCATCATCTGCTTGGAGTTTGAGAAAAGAACCAGTAATGGCATTGTCATCATGTGAAGCAGAGTACATAGCTTCTTCCCTTTGTGTATGTCAAGCAACATAGATGGTGAACTTGGTTGAAGAAATTATAGGGAAGGATCATGGAGCAATTACCATGAAGATCGACATCATGTCAGCTATCAATCTGACAAAGAATATGATAGTACATGGTCAAAGCAAGCACATAGAGATGAGGTTCCATTATCTTTGAGAGCATGTAGCTAAAGGTAAGATGGACCTGAAATACTGCAAAACTAAGAATCAGAATGCAGACATCATGATGAAGGGTGTGCAAGACGAAATGTTCTAGAGGGAAGAAGTGATGTACTCTGCTTCACATGACGACAATGCCATTACTGGTTATTTTCTCAAACTTCAAGCAGATGATGCACTATCTAGCTTAGACACAATGAATTAGGTGGTGTGTTGAGATTGTAATCTTTGTGTCGAAGCAACGTTGCTCGAAAGAAACAAGGTTATGTCGAATTAGTCTAATATGTGTCGAGTTTTGTGTGTGGAAGCGTCGAAGTAGGTTGCTTCCCACAGGATTTCGACTTAGGTCTAAATAGTTATTTTGGATTTTTATAATTTTGGATTTTGACTTAGGGAACAAGCAAACTTATTATAAATAGAGGGAGTAACCCCTATTTTGTATATCTTGTATTCACAAGATTTTGCAGTTGCAAAGTGAATACGATTTTTTCTATATTTTGTGGGGTGAGGAAAACTCTGCAGAAAATCACCTTCTTTCCCAATTTTATTAAACCCTAATTCTTTCTTTCATTGTTATTGTGTATCAATAACAATCTTGTTCATCAAGTTTGATAGAAATTCTTCATAGATTTTGATGAATTTTCAACAATGTTCATCTATATGTATATGTATGCCTCAGTAATCTCTTTTGTAAAAAGTTGAACCAACCGAGCTAATCTAAACCACATCAGTTTGATTAGGTTCAATTTTATTTTTGAAATTCAATCGAACCACTCACTTTTTTCTCTTACGATTTAAATGAATTTTTATATAAAAATTGTTCAAATTGCACCACATAGTGAAGGAATCAATAATTGTTCATTGGAAGATTGTGATTAGCCTAGAGAATTGTGAACTTGATTGATCGGAAAAAATATAACTGTCACTTTAAAAATAAATTTTGTTCAATTATTTTGATTTTCAAAAATAATATTATTCCATAAATTAATGCATTTTAATTATTTTAAAATTTAATTTAGGACAACTGGCATTTATCAATTGCAGTAAATACGGGTGTTAACAATAGTAAACATACATGAACATAGAAAAGGGAAAAAAATCTTAACTTAGGGTTTCAGTAGAATCAAAATAAAACTATAAAGAATAAGGATTACACCAAAGTATAAATACTAAATTTTAAAAAAAATCAAACTATCCTTACAAATATATAATAAATAATAATAATAATAATAATAATAATTATTATAATTATTATTATTATTATTATTATTATTATTATTATTATTATTATTATTATTATTATATTCAATTCTAATAAGTAAATATATTTTTTATATTTCTTTGATATTTCTACGCCAATAATTTTTCTTAATTTTTTTTCTCATCAATTCTATAATTTGGTTGAATTGAGTTTTTTTTTTTAGTTTGATTCCCCTTCACTCTATTAATTTAGAGCTTATTTGACAACTTTAATGATATCACTATTAATTAGATATCTCCAATTTGGCTGGATTATCCTGTAAACCTTTTATTAATTGGGATGGATCTCAGCTTCATAGTTTGCGATGAATGTCGGGTTGATTATATACATCGTTAATAAAAAGATAATCCTCGTTGTCTATATGATAATCACCGACAATGTGTTTTCAAACCCTTTTATGAAAAATGTCATTAAGTGTAGTAATCTACATTGTTTTTAGTGCGACCAAAAGATAGATGATTAATATCACAATGGTGGTTGCTTTTGTATTTTTAATTGGTTGAATTGATAAATATAGTAATGTAGTATTGTTTTTACTTTCTGTTCTTTTTATCAAAGAGAGATTAAGTTCTAAAGAAAAAGAAACTACATCATAATCATCTTAGAAGATAGAAGTATTTGATGGTCAGGTAAATTTGAATCAAATAAGAATCTAAACCAAATCAAAATGATTTGGTCAGTTATATTTTTATTCGGGTAAAAATTAAATCAAATTAATAAAATTTAATGTTAATTGATCTAGACAAGGGATTTTAAAAATTTTACCCGCAAATATGTTTATCTGAACCGACTATATAAATTCATATGATTTATATAATTATTATTATAGAAACTAATATAATATATTCAATTTCAAGAAAAAATGAAATGTTATTTGTCACATACACAATCTAAATGGAGAAACAAAAATTTTAAATTAATATTATTATGAAAAATTAATTGATGCAAAATAGATATTATTTTAAAAAAATTTTACACATTTGATTTTAATGTATCTTATCAATCCAACTCAAATTAATATGTTATTTCTTAATTTGATTCGGTTTGGATTTTATCAGAAAAAAAATATAAAAATTCAAACCAAATCATATATTTTTGATCGATTTAGTACTATAAAAAATACATCTAACTTCGGACGCAAAATACATTTGACCTCAGTTGCGGAAGCAAGATAACAAAGGGCAACATGAAAAGCTATCACCTTACACCTCGGTTATTGAATAACCTAGAGGAAAAGTGGCACTAGTCGTGGGTTCAATCCCCAACAACCATGTTTTTTGTTAGAATTTTGGGTCACAGATGTAACATTTAAGGTGTTAGTACCATTACTTTAATTAGTCAGGACTTAAAGGGTCTAATTAATATAATATTAAATTTGTGGCTAAAAGCATAAATGTCATCATAGGTCGGGTTATTGTGTAGATACCATAAGACAATATCTAATTTGATGAGGGACCAAATTAGAATATTGAATACTAAGGGTTATTTATAGGTGTAACACCCCAATATTACCCAAAGTTTAATATGCAAAAATCAGAGTAATTTAAAAAAAAATTCATAAATTAAATATTGAGGCATCACACCTTCAAAAATAACTCACTTTAATCAATTTACTTTAAAGTATAAATCTCGGATACATAGCATCACCGGAAGACATAAATTGATTCATAAAAATAGAATATCTCGTTTATTAAACTTCCTCATCAAAATCATGTTCTTATAAATTATGGTTCCTATTCACAAAAAGGAAACAACAAAAGAACAACAACAAGGACAACATAAATATTCCCCCCGAGTGCTACGTATCAGAGTGACATCGACACGACTAACAGCAGCTATAAACTCCATCTTCATAACCTGCACGTTACCAATATAAAGGTAACGACGAAACAAGTAAAGGGTGAGATAATCCAAAACATATAGTTAAAGGCATGATAAAATATACATATAGTTTTGGAATCATAAGGGATATAAGTTAATAAGTGCATTCCAACACGTATCCAAACCTCACTTACTTTGATCGTTATTCTAATGTGTATAATCTACACTATAACTTCATCGGCATAAATCATTACAACAACACATAAACTTCCATCACCACGAAATCATCAAGAGTTATTACATCACTAATCAACACGACAATTATAAGCAACAACATCAAACAACCACATTAAACCATACTAATAAATTAATCGACATAAATAATATCATCACCAATTGGCTAAAGCCCATCGTTACAAACATCATCACGTCATATTTGCATTAAGCATTTCATCAAGTTAAATCATCGCAAAACTCATCATTTATATTCATCGCATAGTTCTCATGAAATTATCAAATTATATTCATTTCATGTTCATCATAAAGATCATCACCAAACAAAACATCATATATCATCGCAATTCAATATCATCCATCAATTAAAAAAACTCAACGCCAAACAACTCAAACATAAACATAACTGACTCCATGAGACACGACTATGTTATGCATGTGGTACCCGTCGCTTTGTCCATAATTAGGAACACTTGGCATAAAAGCCTCGTCGCTTGGCATAAAAGCCTCGTCGTTTGGCATAAAAGCCCATCTTCGCCAATGCAATGTATGTGACTCAATAATAAAGACAACACAACAACACATCATCATCGCTCATCAAAATTGACATAAAGTCCACGTCGCCATATTTATTCACACCAAATAAACATATCATCGCATCATAGTTGCATTATGCAAAACATCTCCAAACAAATCATCATTGTCAAAAGTCATGCATTCATAATTCGGAAGCATTTATTAACAACATCAATATAATCATCACATCATCATGTACAAAGACATATATCATCGCATCGCATATCACAAGTATTCATTAGTAAATACACCGTCACAAGCATTATATTTATTCACACCGCATCATTATCAATTAATTCACCAACTTCCAAAAACGGAAAAATAGCCAAAACATCAATAACCGTCGCAAAAGTCATTCCTAATAACCGGCATTAATCAAAATTATCAACATCGAAATCGGATTGTCCATACGCGCCTTAAATCTACTAAAACGCAATCCAATTCAATTTAACTATAAATTGGCCTATTCCGAGTCATCTCGTAAAAACTCGTAATTTCTAAAAACTAACCTCACCACTACGTTCTACACGTCGAACTTAGCTAGCACGTTAATTTTCGTTGAATTCGGAGCAACTTGCTCCGTCGTCGAATTTACCGAAATCGGAAAATCAGAACATAATCGGGTTCTAAATTTAATCGGCTAACTTATATCCTAATTATATTTTATTGATATAAAGTGTTACTAGGTGGAATTGGGATATTGGAAACAAACAGAAGCTATCAGCAGAAAATTATGCAGAAACTCATTTTCTGCAGAGAACAAAAAAACTTGCATACAGAAAATGGAAACTACAGAAAATAAAAATTCCACAAGTCCATTGTAGGACAAGGGGACGCACGTCCCTGGCCATACATACCATTGGAGGCTAGGACCTCATTTAAGGGGGTGGCCGCCCCACACATGGAGGTGGGCACCTCCCCCATGTATCAATTCCCATCCAATTTGCTTTTTCCCTGCGTTTTGGTTTACTGTATATCATTTTCTTTTTCTGGTTTTTCATATATGCTGTTATGTTTCTCTTTTCAATTTCCATTTCCATTCTATAATTTCCATTATACCATACTACTAATAACAACACCTATAATCTCTACTCCAAAATCAACTCTTCTAAACATTTCAACAATCACTCAACAAAACCCTATAAATCAACTATCAATTTTTCCCCCAAATCCAAAATATAGACATCAAAACCTAACAATATGAGATGGAGAATCAAACTCCTTACCTCACAAGCTTGGATGATTCAAGATGCTCCAACAAAACCCCAAATCCATGCTTGTTCTTGCTCCTCTTCTTCTTCTTCTCCAAACCCTTTCTTTCTCTCAAGCTCCCAAGTTTGGATTATGATGTTGGAAAGGAAAGAAAGTGAGGAAAATGGCTTTTATAAGTTATGTTTCTACTAGCTTCCTCTGTTGCTCTTGTTTGGGTTTGGTGTTTTATGTTGGAAGAAAAACAAGGAAAATGTTTTTATGGATGGAAAGAAAATGAGGAAAGTGGTTTTATGATAACCTTACTAGTAAACTAAGGTGTAAACCCAATCCTTCCCAATTAATCCTCACACTCCTAATTTATTAATATAATTAATTCAGTCAATTAAAATAATTCCGGGGAATTAAATATCGGATCCGAATAATGTTTTACCGGACCGAACGGAACGTCGCCAAATATATTATCATATATATCAATTAATATATTTATTCTCGTCGCAGAATAAATATCGATCGGTAACTCGAAAATATTAATATAATATAATATTAATTAGAAACGGGCGTTACAACTCTCCCCCAGTTATAAACTTTTCGTCCTCGAAATTTTGACCAAAACGGACAAATCGGGACATGCATATGCATTAGTCCACTTAGTTCACGCGTCAATTAAACAACATATAAAATACACCAAAAACAAGGAAATATCCCTAACCACAACGTCCAAACAAGAACAACCATGCCGAGACACAAAGCCCATACAATGCACTCGAAAACCAAATAACACTCAACAACCACACAAATCGCAGACACACCGGTTCACTCGAGACCCAAACAAATAAGATCGATACTATTCTAACGCCTCAACCATAGATTTATTCATACACTCGAACCGACACCTTGAAAACGAGTCACCAAAGATAGGAACATAAAGTCCTACAACACAACACCGACACCATCGCTAAATCGAAAACAACAAAATGGTTATACAAACCAAAACTGAAATAATCAGAAAAGGATAAAACCACGCGTGCTACACAAACACGAAAAGATTCCTTCCTTCATGCATAAGTACGAACTCAAGAATTACACTTGCAGTTACCGCTCTCATTCTAGAAGTCACAAGGTCACATCATCCTTGTAGAACACCAACGCACAACCCTTGATCAATAACAAGTTACACATACGTAATAGAACTGCGATACACCACTCATCCTAGGGCGTATACTGACGACTTGCGACTATAACTCACTAACCCAAATCCAACAATCCCTCATACTCGCTACAACTCAAAGCTCGATATCTAAACTATGTTGCGTCACTTCTACGCATAAGATGCCAACCATAAAACAACTTGGTTAATTCCTCAACTTCACAATTACTCAAAATGGATATGTTCAAAGCGTACACCCATCAAGACACCTCGCAACAACAACTTCATCAACTCGAAGAATCACTCTTTCATTCTCGATTGATCAACGTCCATTGGTCCTCTAAATATACGACATAGTTTGACCTTTTTAAATACTATCCAAATATTTCACTTGTGAAACTTTGACGTATACACTTGACTTCAACGAAGTCTTCCCTTATAACAATTCACTTCTCAAAATTTGTATTAAGTAATCGCCAACCTCGCACCGTCGCAACGATCAATACACAGTTCTTACTCGAAACACCCTTCACAACTTCCAATCTTCCCAAGTGGTAATTCAAACCAAAACACTCTCTCAAGAACACTACCCATCAACGTTGTCTCATACTACTGAAATTACAAAACAGGTTGGACTTAGAACCCTAACATGACTTTCTGGAATCCAACACGAACACCGTCGCGACCGACTTCAGTCACAGATAGAACATTCTTCTTTATAAAACATCAATCATCTTAAGGTACCTGTGGCTACCAACCCGTCACGAAATTCTTTACCGTCAAGACTTATCTTAGTCGTAATCTAATAATCCACCACGACTATTAGAATCCAACAAAATCCATATGTTAGTAGTGAACAAATCCTTAATAACCTTCTGAGCTTAATCTCAACAAGTGTCCCAAAATAACATGCGACGTTCTTCAAAATAATAAATCCCAAATCAGATATTCTTGGGTTAACCGCGATATCAACATACTAAACTCAACAACAGACGAAGTCTCTTATAGATTGCACTCAAACTTGAATTGTCTTAAACAATTCCAATCTCCTCGTTGTTAACATCTACACCTCTAAAATTTCAAATGAGCACAACCGCATTAAACTCTAACTCACGTCTCTGACAATTTTTCCTGATGAAAACAAATCGTTCCAAGGTAGAAATACACTTTTCCAACTCGTCGTCGAAATACATCTCAAGTCCAAAATAAAATATCATAATATGCCGCACAAGGTTCTTCAGTACGAAACAAAACCAAAATCAAAGCATTCGCTAAACTTTTCGCTGGCTTAAACAAATCCGCTTCCCATTGCGAAATCCAAATAGCGACTCAACCATATCAAGTCAAAGTACCCACTATCAATACCAGCTTACAAAAAGATCTTCCATCAAACTCACAAAGCTAACCATCCAAACAAAAGAAATTCTAAACTCTGAAATAACCCCTTAAGTCTTCTACAAGATACCAAATACATCTTCACGGAACTGTCCAAAGTATCACCGTCTAAGTTGCTTACTTAAGACACTCACGTCCAACAGTTCAAAATTCTATCTTTAGAATACTCGACCTGCACTGGTGTAACTCCACTACTGATAACGCAACGCTCGGGTGCTTGCCACAATTCCTTAACTTGATGTGAACCAAATAATGTCCATGAACACGAAACAACTCTTACAGCTACTCATGAGAGTACTGTCTGAACATTCCAAAATAACACCTGACACATCAGTCACACTAATGACATCAACAAACACTCGCCAGGACCATACACTATCTTGAAAAGCATTGACTAAACATCTTCAACCCTCACACTAATCCGTAGACAGCCAGACTTCACATCGATCTCACTAAACACAAAAGTTCTTAATGACTGATTTATCCAACATCAGTCCTTAGAAGTAGATACTTGTCTTCAATATCCACTTCGTCCCTTTGTCTGAAAATGACACATCAACTCGGGCAACCTTTGTTCTTCTCGAACAACACAACGGTAGCACTCCACGGTGACTCGCTCGAATAAACAACTCTGCTCAAACCAACCCTCAAGTTGACTCCTCAACTCTAATTCAGAATCAAACATCCCTCAAGAATACTTCGAATCATAACTAGTTCCAAAATCTCAATCCGTCAAAACTTCACCTCGCACTACAGCGGTAATTCACTCACATCTCCACAAAAGGCTTCGGAAGAATCACAACAAGAAGCTCGCTTGTCAAAATCTTGTCTCTCATCAAAATCCAAATTCGCTCACAACTCAAGTAACCATGCACCACCTTGTGCCAACACATCAGCTACATACACTATTAAGTTGGCAAGACAAGTCTATCCCAACCAACACAATTCCCGACTACTATCAACAAGAGATTAAGGATGATCAGTCCCTCAATTTATCAATAGATAGTCGACAATCATGATGGTGACATTAACCATCTCTACCAAACTACAACAGCGTCTTCAAACTTACACTTCAAGTTACCAAAGCATAACATCACTTGAGGCTCCAACTCTAAGCCCCAAGCGCCACCAAGAAGTAAAACTTCTCCCCCACTTATTTCAAACTCAACTCTGCAGACAAACAATTTGAAACAAACAAGTACCGACAGTGTTTCACACACATGTCGCGTACAACAGGGTTTAAACACATTAACTACCTGGCCGACACACCGACCTGCTCTGATACCACTATTGTAAAACCCCAATATTACCCAAAGTTTAATATGCAAAAATCAGAGTAATTTAAAAAATCATAAATTAAATACTGAGGCATCACACCTTCAAAAATAACTCACTTTAATCAATTTACTTTAAAGTATAAATCTCGGATACATAGCATCGCCGGAAGACATAAATTGATTCATAAAAATAGAATATCTCGTTTATTAAACTTCCTCATCAAAATCATGTTCTTATAAATTATGGTTCCTATTCACAAAAAGGAAACAACAAAAGAACAACAACAAGGACAACATAAATATTCCCCCCGAGTGCTACGTATCAGAGCGACACCGACACGACTAACAGCAGCTATAAACTCCGTCTTCATAACCTGCACGTCACCAATATAAAGGTAACGGCGAAACAAGTAAAGGGTGAGATAATCCAAAACATATAGTTAAAGGCATGATAAAATATACATATAGTTTTGGAATCATAAGGGATATAAGTTAATAAGTGCATTCCAACACGTATCCAAACCTCACTTACTTTGATCGTTATTCTAATGTGTATAATCTACACTATAACTTCATCGGCACAAATCATTACAACAACACATAAACTTCCATCACCACAAAATCTTCACAAGTTATTACATCACTAATCAACACGGAAATTATAAGCAACAACGTCAAACAACAACATTAAACCATACTAATAACTTAATCGACATAAATAATATCATCACCAATTGGCTAAAGCCCATCGTTACAAACATCATCACGTCATATTTGCATTAAGCATTTCATCAAGTTAAATCATCGCAAAACTCATCATTTATATTCATCGCATAGTTATCATGAAATTATCAAATTATATTCATTTCATGTTCATCATAAAGATCATCACCAAACAAAATATCATATATCATCGCAATTCAATATCATCCATCAATTAACAAAAATCAACGCCAAACAACTCAAACATAAACATAACCTACTCCATGAGACACGACTATGTTATGCATGTGGTACCCGTCGCTTTGTCCATAATTAGGAACACTTGGCATAAAAGCCTCGTCGCTTGGGATAAAAGCCTCGTCGCTTGGCATAAAAGCCTCGTCGCTTGGCATAAAAGCCCATCGTTGCCAATGCAATGTATGTGACTCAATAATAAAGACAACACAACAACACATCATCATCGCTCATCAAAATTGACATAAAGTCCACGTCGCCATATTTATTCACACCAAATAAACATATCATCGCATCATAGTTGCATTATGCAAAACATCGCCAAAGAAATCATCATCGTCAAAAGTCATGCATTCATAATTCGGAAGCATTTATTAACAACATCAATATAATCATCACATCATCATGTACAAAGACATATATCATCGCATCGTATATCACAAGAATTCATTAGTAAATACACCGTCACAAGCATTATATTTATTCACACCGCATCATTATCAATTAATTCACCAACTTCCAAAAACGGAAAAATAGCCAAAACATCAATAACCGTCGCAAAAGTCATTCCTAATAACCGGCATTAATCAAAATTATCAACATCGAAATCGGATTGTTCATACGCGCCTTAAATCTACTAAAACGCAATCCAATTCAATTTAACTGTAAATTGGCCTATTCCGAGTCATCTCGTAAAAACTCGTAATTTCTAAAAACTAACCCACCACTACGTTCTACACGTCGAACTTAGCTAGCACATCAATTTTCGTTGAATTCGGAGCAACTTGCTCCGTCGTCGAATTTACCGAAATCGGAACATAATCGGGTTCTAAATTTAATTGGCTAACTTATATCCTAATTATATTTTATTGATATAAAGTTTTACTAGGTGGAATTGGGATATTGGAAACAAACAGAAGCTATCAGCAGAAAATTATGCAGAAACTCATTTTCTGCAGAAAACAACAAAACTTGCATACAGAAAATGGAAACTACAGAAAACGAAAATTCCACAAGTCCATTGTAGGACAAGGGGCGCACGTCCCTGGCCATACATACCATTGGAGGCGAGGGCCTCATTTAAGGGGGTGGCCGCCCCACACATGGAGGTGGGCGCCTCCCCCATGTATCAATTCCCATCCAATTTTCTTTTTCCCTGCGTTTTGGTTTACTGTATATCATTTTCTTTTTCTGGTTTTTCATATATGCTGTTATGTTTCTCTTTTCAATTTCCATTTCCATTCTATAATTTTCATTATACCATACTACTAATAACAACACCTATAATCTCTACTCCAAAATCAACTCTTCTAAACATTTCAACAATCACTCAACAAAACCCTATAAATCAACTATCAATTTTTCCCCCAAATCCAAAATATAGACATCAAAACCTAACAATATGAGATGGAGAATCAAACCCCTTACCTCACAAGCTTGGATGATTCAAGATGCTCCAACAAAACCCCAAATCCATGCTTGCTCTTGCTCCTTTTCTTCTTCTTCTCCAAACCCTCTCTTTCTCTCAAGCTCCCAAGTTTGGCTTATGATGTTGGAAAGGAAAGAAAGTGAGGAAAATGGCTTTTATAAGTTATGTTTCTACTAGCTTCCTCTCTTGCTCTTGTTTGGCTTTGGTGTTTTATGTTGGAAGAAAAACAAGGAAAGTGTTTTTATGGATGGAAAGAAAATGAGGAAAGTGGTTTTATGATAACCTTACTAGTAAACTAAGGTGTAAACCCAATCCTTCCCAATTAATCCTCACACTCCTAATTTATTAATATAATTAATTCAATCAATCAAAATAATTCCGGGGAATTAAATATCAGATCCGAATAATGTTTTACCAGACCGAACGGAACGTCGCCAAATATATTATCATATATATCAATTAATATATTTATTTTCGTCGCAGAATAAATATCGATCGGTAACTCGAAAATATTAATATAATATAATATTAATTAGAAACGGGTGTTACAATAGGGATTGTGGTCCCCATTTGTAGACAATGAGAAAACGGTTTATTATGAATTCTCTCTTCATCCCATCAGAGGATAATCAATGAGCCCTAAGGAACTCTACAAATTGGAAGATCAAATATTCGCAAACCTTCGATAATTCTCAATGAAAATTCAGGTACGGTGCCGTTTTCATTCTCATCATTATATTCGGATATGACTTTAAGTGTTTTATTTAGAGTTCTATTCTTGAATTCTATATTGATAATATATTATAAGATTTATGGAAAAAAAAACCTAACAAGTGGTATCAGAGTCACCCATATTTGATTCAATTTGATTTTAGAGTTATCTTTTTAATTGTATTTTTCTAGTTGTTAATCAAATGGTTTTTTGAATTTTTAAATTCAGGGTTTTAAAAATTGAATATTTTTTATCTTTCAATTTGTATAAGGTTTTTTTTAATGTTGTTAAAGGGTTTCGTTTGATTTGAAACGATACAATGATAGAAAAAACTCATATTTGAGACCGGTTTATATTTACACTTTTTTTTTTTATACTTGATGTTGTCGTTAACCTATGTCTTTATCTCACCTTAACATGATAAATTGCTACTGTGCTTGAAAATTGGGATTATCAATTTATCATTTGTATAGTATATGCTATATGTCTTAATATTGAATTCTCAAATCTCCGTGATATTGTTTAATATCTCCACCATTATCAAATTGATTCATGGTAAGACATAGCTACATTATTTTGTTCAAGCATGCCAACTAAAATAGATTTTTTTAGGCAAAATTTCCTAATGACATACTCAGGTTGCAATTATTTATTTTTTTGGTTTTGTTTTGAAACTTTACGACAGTTTTAATTTAATTGTCGTTGTTACCAAAATACTTATTATGAATGGCTAAGAGAATTTTTTTTTAGATTTATCAATTTTTTTTAAAAATATATAAAAATTACGCAAATAATCAACTTTCAGGACAAAATTACACGTAGGAGCCATCTGAGATGGCTCCTCCTCTTAAACATTGTACACAGGCGTCATTCCACATGACTCCTGCATGTCAATAAGCCATGCAGGATGGCGCCTCCTCCTTAAGGTTTACATGTAGGAGCCATCTCAGATGGCTCCTACATGTATTTTTTTTTTTATAAATACACACCCATCCCTCCTTCATTTTTCATATTTTTTTCAAGTTCTCATCTCATATTCTCTCTTACTCTTTCTTTTTTTTCTACCATGACATCTCCATACATCCATACCAGAGATGGATACATTGTTTTCTCGGCCTCAAAACCTCCAATGAAAATGAAATTTTGACACATATTTACCGTGGCCAAACTGAAAAAAGAGTTGATGCGTTGGTTAGAGGGAGAAATAGAAGATGGTGATGAAATTAGAAGGATCTAGAGAAAGAGAACAACCATGAACTTCGCAACTGGTCAACCTCGAATTTGGTTAGATGAAGTCAAAACAGACGTCGACGTTATTGCGATGATGTATGGTTCCGATGAGATTGTTTTGATGGTTGTAGTGTCTTAAATAATTTTTTGTGTTGTTGATGCGTCATAGTTCATGTTGTTGTTTCTTTTAATCGTGTAGTTTGTATTTTTGTTGTCTGCGTATTGGTGTTTGTAATAAATGCGAATTAATGGAAAGAAGAAGATTTGTTACAATATTAAAAGTGCGGATAAATGAAATACAAATTTTAGGATGTTGAGGTTGTAGGGGGACAATTTTTCGATTGTGTCCGGATTGACATAGACCACACTTTCTTTCTAGTTTATCAACGTCGTCCATTTCGGTTGTTATCGTTTGCTCTTGGGGCGACCCTTTTATTTCTCCGCATTTGGTTATGCCAAACTACTTCCCCTTGCACGCAGGCCAATAATGCTTTTGCTGGTTCGAAGGCATTGTTGTATCGTTGAGCAAGGTGCGAGACTTGTAAATTGGAGAAAGAAGTACTAGTGCATCTGATGAACATGTGCACCGCAATGACATGAAGCGGGGCATTGAAGGCACGGAATTTTCCACATCGCACCACCGAGATGGTAGTTTAACCACACTCTTGTCTAGGAAAACCCTCATTATGGTCGATTATCTCTTTGACAATGAAGTTATGGTTATGTCGGTCGAATCTTGCAACAAGATGAGTGCTAGCTTTGGCACTCTCGGCCTTCCACTTTCCTCCACACTTGTCCGGATTGTACCACGCGTTCCACTTTTCACCTCTCTACAAACAAGGAGGCCATTCTAAAATATGTTGTACTAACCAACGCATTATTGGGAGTGCTCTTATGCCTTTGAAGCCCGTTCATTGATTCGACTAGATTCGTTGTCATGTGGCTAACGCACTCCATTGTCGTATGACCGTGTCCACTTTTCCACTGCAGATTATCAACCCACGCACCTACATGGGTTTTCCAATCGATCATTGCGATAATATGTAAAACACGGTTGTGTTAGCGCGCGCATTCATAACATTTTCGAAGGCGCTTATCTTTGATCTCGCATGAAGTTTTGAGCGATATGTCTTGCGCAATAAACATGTGTGAGCGGTGGGTCGTGCCAACCGTTGGCGGGATTGTTACGCACTTTCAATTGAGGCATGTCGCCGAAATTAGACAAAGATCACGTTGTGGTGCTACGTGTGTTCGAAGATGCTTTAGGAAGAAACTCAAGCTGCTCGCCTCTAGAGCATAGGCGATTGGGAACACGTTATTGTTGTCATCACGTGCCACGGCCATCGGTAGGGTGCCCTGTATTTCGTACAACCATGTTCCGTCTATCGTATGATAGGTTTGCGATTGCAAACCGGTGATGCAAGGTCGAAAAGCCCAGAAAAGTCTACTGAATATACCATGTCCGCTGACACAGGTACCGTCTTGGGAAAACGCCGGCGTCGTCTCCAGAGCATAAACTATTCCAGGAGCATACGTTCGCAGTGCATTCATGTAGCGAGGTAACTCTTTGTACGAACCCTCCCAGTTTCCGTAGATTTGCTCGATATCCTTGTTTTTTGCCAACCAGGCCTTTCTATACGAGGGGGTATAGTTGTATGTTGTAGTGATGTGGGATATTATTGTTTTAACCTTCAATGAAGGATCACAGCTAACAAGAGGTAAGATTTCTTGACAAATGAGATCATGACTCAATTTTCGGTGATCCTGTGATTGTGTGGAATTAACACAAGTGTGTTCCGTCATAAAACCTATCACCCAAGAATCACTACGCAATCTATACGATGCAGTTAGATGGAAGTTACACTCAGGGTGGGTACAGATGATTCTGTATCTCTCTGCTGTTGTTCGATCCACATGAAAGTCATAGTTGTTTATCATGTGGAACTTTTTTATTGCTCGAACGCAATCTTCTTTTGAACGAAATTTGGCTTTGACTTTTAAATTTGCATCTGACTGCACTTCAGGGTTGTAGAATATATCAGATGAAGGGTCATCTGTGCACATGTTGAGGGTGGTCATGTACGGAGGTGGTGTGAAGAACTGATGTAGAGGCAATTGGCTTTCTTCCTCGGCCTCTGATTCTTCATTTACCATGATGTTGAACTGCGTCTCCTCTGCTTCCTCTTCTTCTTCAGCAACATCCACCTCAGCTTGTTCCGCCTCCGTAGGATCAACCCTCTTTGTGTCCTGGAACACGACGTACAACTGAATCGAGTCGTACCCAGAATATTCATGATTACAAAACATGTTTTACAGATCTTCGTCGTCTTCAACAGCTACCTGGTAAAATGTTACCTGGTTCTCACCAGTAAAAACAGGATGTTGGTAGAAAATGTTGGAGGTCGGACCTCGACGAAGTTTGTTTTCGAGTCTTTTTTTGAAATACGAAAAATTCGCATTGCTATTTAGACAAAATTGGATATTTTCAGTGTTTCTGAATAAAAAACCGGATACCTCACTGTTGTATGTCTCACCATTGAAATTTACAGTGATAATATATTGTGGTACAAATGACATTTCGATTAGGGTTTAAGTGTTTGAAATTAGGGTTTTCGATTTTAATAAAATTCGATTTTTGGGTGTCTAAAAGTGTATGATTTATAGATGGGGAAAAAATCACATGCAATCTAGGGTGGCAGCTAGGGGACAGACCTATTTATGACTAGGTCTGTAAAAAGCCAAGTTGAATGGCTCCTATGTGTAAAAACACAAGGGAGGCGCCATCTCCTTTGGCTTTTTCCAGGCCTAGTTATAAATAGGTCTGCCACCTAGCTGACACACTAGCCTGCATGCATGTAACCTGCCACCTAGCTGAACCTAGCTGCCACCTAGTCTGTCACAAGCCATCTAGGATGGCGCCTTAGTGCAATATTAAAGGGGAGGCGCCATCCCACTTGGCTCCTCCTTGACAAGTGTCATCCATGCATGCAAGGCCCCAACCACCTCATTTATTCCTCTCTTCTTGAATCACCTATAAATATGGCTTCTCATTTGTGTTTTTTCCATCACCACTCTCCACTCCTCCTCTATCTCTAATACAATTCTCTCTTTCTCAAATCATCAGTAGAAATTTCAATCATGAGTCTCTTGACGTTAGGAGAATCTCACCGAGGAACAAGGGCAAACATTGCAAACTATGTAAGTATTCTTTCATTTTTTTGTTTTCATTCTTTTTCTTACATTCTTTTTTTATTATGCTTTAAATATTGTTTACACTTTCTTACACAATTTATTTTCACATTATCTATAGGACACAAAAAAATTTAGATGTCGCTCACATCATTATGTTGTTCCCGATCCGTTCATCGTTCCATACCTTGAACATGCCGGTTTTGGAGAGGTTATTAAAATCTCCAACTACACGATCGATTCAAAGTTCATTCTTGCATTGTGCGAAAGGTGGAGACCCGAGACACATACATTTCATATACCTATATGTGAGTGTACCGTCACACTAGAGGACGTATACATGTTGATGGGTCTTCCTATCAATGGTAAGGCGGTGAATGGTCCGGTCCAACAACCAAACAACCTATGCGAGGAGTTGTTGGGTAGAGATATGGTCGAAGGTCCTAGTGCAAGAGGCCAAGGTATATTTTTATCCACTCTTAGAGAGTATTATTATTCCCTTGTTGTGGATGAAAACTCCACCGAGGAACAAAAAATAATAAAAACTAGAAACTACATTATGTTAATGTTTGGTAGTTTTTTATTCCCCGAAAGTACCGGGAATAGTGTAAATTTTATGTATTTGTATTTACTTCGAGATGTCAATAAGATAGGAAGATATAGTTGGGGTTCTGCTGTTCTTGCCCAGCTATACTCCTCGTTGTGTAAAAATTGTATGAAAGACACATCAACTTTCAATGGATGTGCTTTCTTACTTCAAACATGGGGTTGGTGGAGAATGCAATCACTCAATCCCATCAACGACCTACCGTTCAGTTTTCCCTACGCAACAAAGTAAGTACATTGCTTATTTATTAAATTTTATTTATATCTTTCACATATATAAAATCCTAATATATTAAATGTTAATTCATTTACGTTTAGCGTAGTGGGCATGGATTACGGAAAGAATCTGAGACACAATGTTCTCCTATACCGTAATCTAATAGACCACCTTGGACCAACCGATGTACGTCATTTTTATTAACTCCAAATTATTTTAAATTTAACGTATATTATTTTTATCATTATTATTAATCTCCATTATTTTTTTTCAACAGTTTACATGGAGACCGTACTTGAGTTTGGACCATGTACCAAATGATGAAGATGCAGAGGTTTGGACTGCGAAGACTGCAATTATACGGTTTAACATTGTGGAAATGCACCACAGCAACCGTGTGAAGATGCAGTTTGGTATGTTCCAAGACATACCCCGCGATCTGATATGCTTGGATCCTTGGCATCTAAAAAGGGTCGATGCCCAATGGGGAATCAATAATTGGAGGAATTTTGCCAGGGAGTATTGTAGGATGTGGAAAAACCGAGCAGACCATATCTTACAATGTCCCATTTATGAAGATGACGAGATTATGCAACACTCTCGTCAATACATTGCTTGGTACCAGTCAGTCACAGTTCCAGATATGCATGTTTCTCAACCTCGCTATTTGGTCGACCCTCGCACCCAGTGGGGGCAACCTCCAGAGTCACAACAACAACGAAGACAACGCTACCGCCAACAACAACCTCAACAACAATACCAACAACAACCCCAACACTACCAACAACAACAACAACCACCCCCAACACTACCAACAACCATCCCAACAACACTACCAACAACCATCCCAACAACACTACCAACAACCATCAACTTCCCGCCAATCAACCCGACGACATAGAGCCACCAACACTCAATCCCAACCCCAACTCCAACAACAACCTCATCACCCACCCACCCAATACTCACATATGCCACACACCCAAGTTCAATACACCGAACAAAGGGCATATGTCCAACCCCCCTATATGGATCCATCAACATCTCACCTCACCCCAGACCCTGGTTTCCTTGAAGAATATTCCTCAACCAACCCAACATTCCACCAATCATTGTCGTACCAAACCCCTCGCCATTCATATGGGTACGAGACTCCTAACACCCAATTTCCTTTTTACCCCACACATTCACAATCCACATATACGGATGAGGACTGCTATAGTCCTCAAATGGAACCTAACCCCCAACCGCAACGACCAAGCTACAAGAACATGGGGACACGTTTATACGAAACTGGTGCAACAAGCAATGTAAATCTTGAGGCATTCATGGATCCTGATCTCATTCACTACGGGCAGCCATCAACCCATGATCAGGTCCCATCGACCCAACAACAACCGGATCCAGAACCTCGCATCAGACGAGTTAGGAGAGGACGCGCATGTGGAACCGGTGGTCATCTATGAGTCCCGGGTCGCCATGAATGAACTTATGTAATCGCTTTTTGCTGTAATCAAAATTTATAATACAAGATTTATTTCACAACATTGTCGTGCACTTTAATTTAAATTAAAAAAAAAATATATTTTTTAAAATAAGCCCTAGGCGCCATCTCAGATGGCTTTTCCTATGTGTTTTACATATAGGAGCCATCTGAGATGGCTTTTAGGGCAAAAAATTGAAAGGAGGCGCCATCCTAGCTGGCTCCTGCTCCTAAAAATCAGTGCAGGAGCCAGATGCCTCCTGCTTGTATTTTTGTCCTGAAAGTTGGTTATTTGCGTAAATTTTTTTAAAAATTGGTTATTTTTGTATTTTTTTTTTAAAAAAATAGTTATTCCAAAATAAAATTCTGGCTAAGACGTTAAAGGAGAATTATACCTTTTGGATATAAATATATTGCAATAAAGTAAATTGGTACTATTTTATTTGAGTTTGATATTTATTTTTTAATTTTCATTTAATTAGTGCATAAGGTACATCGACGTGCAATTTAATTAAATTTAGCATATGAATTTCTTTCAAGTGGTACCAATGCTTTAACAGTATAATGAAATATATTAGTACTTTTTATTTTGACTTAAAATTCAATTTTTGGATTTTAATTTGATTTCAACTTCTTTTTTTGTCACATTGCATGAAGTGCGCTATTGTTTATTGTTTTTAATTCCAAAATTTCTTTAATTCAAATTTGTTCGAATTTTGACTACGGTTTGTATTTGATAGTGTAATTTAACATTTTTAAGTGAGTAATTAAAATGAAAAAGGTCGCTAAAGTGACACTTTTATGAAAAGTACTTATGAAAAATGTTAAATAATTTTTTCATTGTGTGTATATTTATCCATGCAAGTATCAATTAACCCAAAGGATAGTTGATGGTTGACCGGTTTTCATACGTGCTTAAAATGGTAAACATGTGATAATTATAAGGTCTTTCATGTGAATAATAAATCAATCCAAAGAGGGATTTATATTCGACATGTTTTTATTATCAATATTTGATTGTTACAACAAGAGTACAACTAACCGTTAATATTAGTGTCCAAAGACTCAATATTAATGGTGCACTAGGTATCTTGAGATGAGTTATTTGAACAAATTGGTAATTCAGTTTTTATGTGAGTATATTTAAGATATTTAATTTTGTTCTTGTTTTTCAGCTATAATTGCTTCAATATCTGGTAATCTGAATTCGGTTTCGATCCTTAATGGGGCAAATTTCAAGGACTAGAAAGAGAACATAGAGATTGTTCTTGGCTGCATGGATCTTGACCTTGCATTAAGAAAGGAACAACCTGCTTCTCCTACGGAATCTACTACCTCTGATCAGAGGAAAGATTATGAGAAGTGGGATCACTCTAATTGCATGTGTCTCATGATTATTAAGTGCGGCATTCATGAGGTCTTTAGGGGTACTATATCAGAAGATATAACTAATCCCAAAGATTTCCTTGTTGAGATTGAAAAGTGCTTTAAGAAAAGTGATAAGGTGAAAACAAGTACTCTTCTTCAGAACTTGATTTCTATGAAGTATCAAGGCAAAAGAAATATAAGGGAATACATTATGAGCATGTCAAACATTGTTTCAAAACTTAAGGCACTAAAGCTTTAAGTTGTCTAAAGACTTGCTCATTCATTTATTATTACTTTCTCTTCCTTCATAGTATGGTCAGTTTAAAATATCTTATAACTGTCAGAAGGAGAAATGGTCTCTAAATGAGCTCATTTCATTTTGTGTGCAAGAAGAGGAAATGATGAAACAAGACAATACTGAAAGTGCTCATTTTGTTAGCACCTCTAAAGACAATGGCAAAACAAAAACAACTTATGAGCCCAAGAATGAAGCTGCGGATGTTCCAGCGCAAAAGAAACAAAAACAGGATGATAATTGTTTCTTTTGCAAAGCGTCTGAACATGTGAAGAAGAAATGCCCTAAATATCACGCTTGGCGTGCAAAGAAAGGTACATTTCTTACTTTGATCTGTTCTAAGTTCAATTTAGCTTAAGTGCCTAGAAACACTTGGTGGTTAGACTCAGGTGCAACTATTAACATCAGTATTTCAATGCAGGATTGCCTGAACTACCGAAATCCAAATGATGTTGAAAGATACATCTATGTTGGAGATGGCAAGTCGGTGGATGTGGAAGTTGTAGGGCATTTTAGATTATTATTATGGACTGAATTTTTTATATATATATATTTGGATTTAAAAGATAATTTTTGTTTGGCTGTCATTTAGACGAAATTTAATTTCAATTTCTTATTTGGACAAATCGGGTTATTTGTGTTCATTTGAGAATATGTTTAAGTTGTCTTTTAATTTAAATATTATTGGAATTGGTTAACTTATGAGTCATGATAATCTATATTTTCTTGACACAATAGCTTCCTATGGAAAATTCTTGAATAGATGAGGCAAGACCTTATAATTCAAATGAAAATAAATTAGACTCTCGAACAGTGAGCATTTAATTTATTGTTAATTCTTAAAGATATAGGGGATACAAATTTTATGATCTCAAATCAAAATCCAATTTTTGAAACGGGAACAACCACATTCTTTGAGGATATTGTGTTTGGGGGGAAGAATAAGGTTAGAAACTTTGTTTTAGAGGAAGAATCGGTAATAATTTCATAACTGATTCATACACTTGCTTTTGATCAAGCAAGTATGGAACCTCCACAAGACATTGTTGATTTTCCTGCTACTCAAGATGATTTTCAAAATATTCTTCCAAGTTGAATTTGAATTCCCAATCTTATCTTCTAATTGGACTTGAAGTCCCAAATCTCTTGATTAATGCCTTTTGCCTTTGAATGAGACATGGACATTTATTTAAAATTGTAGATTGGACAACCAATATTCTTTCTTTACCCTTAAGCATGATCACCATGTTTTGATGTCCTCAAGTAATTGAATGATCTTTGTGATTCCTTTTGATCCATGAAAACTTGCACTCAAAACAAACTTGTATGCCATGCTTGAATCAAATGAACTTTAATTTCCAAACTTTAACTCAACCTCTTGAGTGAAATTTAAAAAGAATAACGTGTACCATAAACAATGGTTCTCAATGCCTTGAAACTTAAACCACAATTGATTGGAGAAAGTATCCTTGAATCGTGAAGCTAAAAACCATAACTTGTAATATGGGACCAAATGACTCCAATCCTCCTACCTTGACCAATACCTTGTGACAAATGCCTTGAATTGATAACTAATAAATTCATAAAAGAAAACTAAATGCCCATACATCTTGATTTCCCAATGAACTAAGCTTAAGCATATATTCCATAAAGCACACCATATGAAGACCTTGCTCAAAATCCTTAATGTTGAAGAGAAAACCTCATAATGATGGAGAGACAAAATCCTGATTTAAGAAAACTCGGTTGAAACCCTAATCCTTGGCCTTGATGAATTTGAATGGAGAAAACCTTGTAGATTGATGAAGAAGAAGCCCACAATAACCATGAATAAAAAACCTAGCTTCAAACCATGATAGTTGAAGAAACCAGATGATTCAACCTTGAATGAATATGAGAGCCTAAAAGCACAAAGAAACCCTAAATCCTCAATATTCTTGATCCCATGCCAAATTTATTGATGATGCATGAATTATTGTATGAGCTAATGGAGGGATGCATATGCAAAAGTGAAAGATGCATAATACAGGGGGGAAAGTAAAAAGGGTATGACAAATTTGGGGTATGATAATCTCACCACCCATATGCATATCATCATGATTTTCCACAAAAATATTAACATCACCACCCAGTATATCATCAAGTTACTTCAACTTAGCTTCCTTCAACTCACCTTCCTTCAAGTCAACTTCCTTCAACTCAGCTTCCCCAGTAATTACTTCTTCAAACATTTTATCAACCAATTATTCCTCCTCATTAACAATATAATCATTATTTACTTCTATATCATCAACATGGCCCTCATAATAATCAGGTTAAGACAATGTGTGTTGAATACAAATATCAACATTTAGATGCACCTTATAAAAATCAATAATTTCTAATGCAACTTTGTCATCAACTAGAGCATTCATCTAAAATGTGGGGTCCTTGTAACATATTATCTCAAATTCCATATAACCTAACTCCTTCAGTACACCTACCAACTAAAAAACTTCACTTGTCAACATCTATTTACAAATCATCAAATAGTCCTCCTTCATATACATTTACTTCATCATCAATTAATTCACCACCGTGATGAATTCTTAGATGTAAATACTCAAGCATTTCAACCTATACAAATTAATTTTAAATTAAATTGTGCCCTATTACAGATAGAAATAAAATTCAAAAAAGGCAAATTCCTAAAAAATAATACATTTTGAGATCTTAAACATTAAAATAGCTAAATGCATATAACCCTCAATCTTATACAAACAACATTTGAAAAAGACAAAAGCTAGCCCTAAAGCTACCACAAATACTAGTTGTAGAACGAATTCATGAAAATACTCACTAACATGTATTCAACAATGGTGTCTTTAATAGCGTTTTCACTTCCCTTCTTTGATATCGCTTTCGATTTCGCCTTCAAAAACACTTTCGATTTGGCAAATCGCCTCATCTCCTCCTCGCCTTCACATGAGACTCTCTTCTAGGGTTTGTTCAACATCTCTTTGTCTATGTAAATTGATTAAGTGATTTCTTAATATTTCCTTTGAGTTTTTTTATTATAATATTATTTTCACGTCTGTGTCAACTAGACGCTTTTTTACTTTGAATAACGGGTCTAGCAAAAGGATTACAGTGGTCTTGTTTTAAGCGTTAAAGGATTAATGCAAATTTTTGAGATTAAATTGGACCCTCAGATGAAGTTAAAGGGTAAAAAGTTTTTTTTTATTAACATATCAAAAGTTAAAAATGAATGTATTTGATCCTCCTTATATAAATAAAATCAAAATAAATCAGGTTACAAATATTCTTCAAAATAGAAACATATTGCAAAGCACCAATCGTTCATTGATAGTAGCTTAAATTGAATTTAATTGACTTTCTCAGGAATTAAATTGCGTATTTACTCATTAATAAATAGTACAAAAACAATCGATATTAAAACAAGTCTTACATATACAACACAACCATTGGAATGTGTCACTAAACATTCTAAAACATATTTCTCATGTTCTATATGTGAATAGCATACAAGTAACATAAATGAGATGAAATATATAGTTTGAGTTTTTTATGTTGTTTGTTGGAACATTTCAGACATCACTAAATCTATTATCCTACAACTAGAAGGAAACAAAAATGCAAATGGTAACCCAAAATTTGGGAGTGCACCTTGTTGTTTCACTAATGTGGGAGTTTGAGATAGAGAGAAAGAACATGAAGAGCAATAAAGTATAGTACTACACTACACACAAAAGAAATCACAATCAACCCACTTTTGGTCCCAAGATAAGATAACAAAATAAAGTCCAAATCTTTACTATTTTTTTTATCACTTTTCAGCATCAACTTTTCCTCAATGTTTCAAGACCCCCCAAAGGCAATTGAACAAATTCAAGTGACAAATATACTGTGAGTGTAAATGCAAGTATGCAACCACTAAAGCCTAACACTTCCAAACAAATTTGGAACAATAACAAAAGACAGCTCAAAAGTAGATCCTCCATATATAGCAAAGAAACCAATAATAATATTTGCATATATATCTTTGTTTTTTCTTTCTAGTTTCAACATTGGATTTTGAACAATATGAACTCAAATGTTTTATCACCTTCAACCCATGTTCCACTCATGAATTGTCCCTATTGCTTTGTCAAGTGTGCTTCCTCTTTTAAGATTATAATCATTTGTTATTAAAGTATTTGATTTTGCTACCAACGTTCAGCCATGACAACCGTCAATTGTCGAGGGTATATACCATCATTCTCCACAAACACAAGTATGGAGCAATACGACTGAAAACAACAGGGTTAATGTTATAATAAATAAGCAAGATGAAGTAATGAAAATACATGAAAATAAAGAAAGAATGACTAGAAGTCAATTACAAGAAAAGTATTTCAATTAAAAGTTGAAGATGAAAAGTATCACTAAAAAGCAAAATAAATAAATAAAAGGATAGTAAACTGATAACTAGGTTTCTTGATGGGTAAGGAGTGCGATATTAAGAACTTTTGCAAATGTGCCTACTATTAGTATGTTCTATAGGGAACAAAAGAAAAAGAAGAACAAGGATTTGAGCAATATATGAGCCTATGATACAGTTTCATAAATTATCCTTCTACAAATTTATTTTATTTTATTTTATGAATAAACTATTTTATATTATCAAATACAATATAATATCATTGACAAAAAACATAATATTTTTATTTGTATGTAAACAAGATGCGATATTTATTATACTTGTTATTCAACAAATCTAGGACGTTTGTATTGTAGTAAAAAATAATATTCTAAAAGAATTCTATCTTTGTTGATGAAAATTTCCCACTCTTTTTAGTTAAAAACAGATTTTTTGCAAATAAAATTTGAGTAATATTTCTTTTAACATCTCTGATGATTGTGTTATTAATTCTTTTTTATTTAATACATGTTCATAAAAAAATATTTTAATACTTACTTATTCATTATGAGTATTTTAATCATGAATAAGTAAAATCACCATACTCCTTAGGGGTGTTCAAAACCAAACCAACCCAATAGAAAATCGCAAATCAAATCGAAAAACGGAAAAAATCGCATTTGGTTCGGATTAGTTTGGGTCATTTTTTAACAAAACCGCATGGTTTGGTTCAGTTTGCGGTTTGTATTTTGCAAACCAAACCGAACTAAACCGCATTATGTTACAACCTATATTTTACTTAAATCGCATCTAACCCAAACATAAATCTATTAGACATTAGCCTTATGATTATAGACAATTTTCCCATCTTTACAGTTATAGTTTCAATTTCAATCTTCTTAAATATCTCCTAACATTATCACTTCATCTTCACCACTTACATCTTGTCTCTTCTTATCTAATCTCTACTCTCTTATATTGTTTTCTTTGCACGTTCTTATTTTTTATGCAATTTTTCTCTCTTTCAATTTCATTTTATCGCGCATCTTTATCTCTAATCTCTCCTCTCTTATGTTCTTTCTTTTTCATCTTCACTAATTTCTCATCTCTTTTATTTTTTTTGTTTTATTATAATATTTTTTATATTGTTTTGTGCTATTATTTTATGTTTATTATTTCACTTTTGTCTAATCTAACTTTTACATATTAAATGAAAAGTTATTGTCCAAATATGATTAGTTTTTTGGTTATTATTTAGTAGTGTATCATGTATGAATGACCAAATACAAAGTTATGTTGTCATATATATGTGAATGTATGACTCAACAAATTATTTGTAAAAAACCGAACCAACCGCACCGAACCAAACCGCATTGGTTTGGTTTGGTTTGGTTTTTTTTCTAAAAATCAACCGAACCAAACCAAACTGCATGCCTTTTTCTCTCGCGGTTCGGATGATTTTTTGCGTCAAAACCGCCCAAACCGCACTGCGAACACCCCTAATACCCCTTGAGATAACATATCGATGTCTCCACAAGATCAACCATCTAAAAATCAGATTATTTACGGGTTGCCGCATAAATTCAATACGAGGATTGATCCACACTAGGAATTCTAGATACTTACAAGAGAATAGTGTTTTGCTTATATTGGAGAAAATTAGAGTTAAATTTAAAAATGTAGTATCCACATTAATTTCTATGAGGCTAGATGTCTCTACGAGCTCAACCCTCAAGAAATCAAATTATCTAGAGGTTACCTTGTAGACTCAAGGTGAGAATTGACCTCATTTATAATTCTAAGTACTTGAAGAAAAATATGGCTTGTTTACAATGGAGAAAGTCCCGAGTTAGATCCAAAAAGACATAATCCACATGAATCTCTAAAAACTCCTAAGAATGATATTAATAAACTTACTCATACCTCTGATAAATAATGGTGATTGAACCCCTATAGAACTTCTTCATTGTTCCAACTCATAACGATATGCTACTCTTTTGAAGACATAATGAATCTTCTTTTGATCCAATGTAGAAAAACATAGAGATCATGCCTTGTCATGAGGATCAACTTTTGATTGGACATGGCACTAACTAGGTCAATAGGACAATTAGCAAAGTTAAAGCAGGGTTGAGTACTGCTAAATTATGTGATACTCAGATGCTAAAGTACTAAGCAATGTAGGATTTAATTGAAGCAATAAAAAAGGCAAAGTCATGTCAAGATGAGGGACTGGGGAGTAATGGAGGAGGTGTCATGTGCTTTGTTCATGTAAGCCACTTTAATAAGGGCATTTGTCCCCTCAGACAAATATGATATTTGTATAACATTGATCCTTTTAACTCTTATGAGATTTATTATTGATTTGAAACTTGGTCACACTTACACTCATTTTTTTATCACTAAAACTTGGTCACACTCCATAAGACTCTAGGCTAATTTACATGAATCAAGGTTTTAAAAAACAGTTGCGGTCGCGTCACAGTTACATAAAGGTCTTCGCAATTTGGTCAGTATATTGTATAGGAACCGTCGCAGTGTAAATTAATCATAATTTATTTTTTAATATAGAAAATTGTAATAACGGTATCAGTGTCAACATATTTCAAAACTGTTTTCTCACAATCATTTTCGCGAGCCACATTCCTCATTTTACTAAAAAATAATCCAAAAATATACTTCCGCAATAAATCCACGAGTATATTCTGTAGGATTTGTTCTTGGGTTATGCAACTTTACTATAGATGATGAATGCAATGCTTCCCATTCTGGAAATGGATGACCATAATGATTTTGTTCTTTGAATCTATTTTTAAATTATATACCTGTTCAATTAATTTCAATGTGGTTGCTCAATAATTTAGAAACTTTTTATTTAGCATCAAGGATATACTATTATGTGCTTGCTCATTACACCATTTCTCCCAAACTCTATAAATGTTCAAAAATATTCTTATCTAAAAGCTAACTTTCAAACACACCTATATCGTTTTATTCATATAATTTCACATAAAAAATATTAAAGTAGTTTGAGTGAAAGTTACCTGCTAAAAAATCACATGTATATTCGAAGAAAATAATAAACTTTGTGCATTAGTACAAAATTTGCTGCGAAGTAAAAATTCCCAAGAAATTGGGAAGTAAAATCAGTTGAAAATTCCCCTAAGAATCCTAATGTCCAAAAGTTAACTTTCAGATACAGTTACTTGCAGGGTATGTCCACACGGAATATTAAAATATTAGCAAGACCAACGGAATTTGTTCAAAATAAGTGTGGCCGAAAGATAACTTCCAAACATACAAAGGTACATTTTCAAACTTCCATAGAAATTTGAAAAAAAATTATAAAACATATTAACCCTTTTAAAAAATGTGTATTTATTTTCACGTAGTTATACGGTAGCCGTTAGATTTTGATGAGCAGAATTTTATAACTCCATAAATAACCAGTTTAAATCAAGACCGTCAAATGTTAATCATACAGCTACCATTGCAGCGTGATTGCAGATTTTTCCGACTGCAACAAATCTTGATCCCGCCCTTTTCTCTGAGACACTACTAGACCATCTTTTTCAGAAAAAATAAATAAATTTGACTGGGGTACAAATTTCAGACAAGTCCAGACGACAAAACATTATATGGAAATTAATACTAATAGTTGTTTCCTTAACAGCTAAGAATCCTAAGTCATGTCCATACATAATATCATTGCAAAGACAAAGCACGTCTCATTACTATTACTACTAGATACAAGGAAAAAGCATCAATGTTCAACTTGGTAGTTTAATAGAACCAAATGCTATCTTTTGACACAGTACAGCGTCATCCCATTGGTGGAGTTGCTTTGTTTACTCAATGGACTGCTTATCTCAAAGCTTTATACTTGTAAGTTGTAACTATGATGCTTAAACGAAGATAAGGGAAACTTTTTTCTGTCAAAAGTTGCAGAACAGAAACCATTACCAAACGCATGAAACCGTCACAATAATAAAACCACAACCAATCAATACATGAATTCATCTAACCTGGCATTTTTTAATCCTAATCAAGACACACTTGTGCTAGCATTTTAATCACTATCAATAATATTCTATAGCACACGAAGAACTATTGATTGCTTTTTCTTTTTTTCCTCCTTTTGGGTTATAAAGACCTAGTGGGCTAAAAAAAAGGTTTTGAATAATCTCATGTACTTTTGAGAAAGATATTATAATCTTCACTTTTGACGAGAATCGTCACATCCGCTTCGCATTCATTTGAGCCTTCGTGGATGAAAATAGTACTGTCTATAGAAGATGTGACCCCAACAAAAATTACATACGCGTGCAACTGGTAAGTGTCTGCACTAAACATTTCGTAGTTGGAGGAATAGATTTTTACTTTTGTTTTACAGTCAACCAACAGGGGAAGGAAGCCCTGGGCAGAATGTCTAGAAGAAAGTTCAAAGGCTGATTCTGATTAAGAGTGGATAGCAATGACCTGTCTCATAACTAGGCCAAGAGTCTCTATCTGCGCCATTCAAGAACCCCTCATGACGTTTCCAGACTTCTTTGTCGTAGTTCTCTGTTACACTGATATGCAGGCCATTTTCTTCAGCCACCTCCAAGAACAGGTCCAATGAGTTGCCTCTTTTTGGACTTAAAAATATAGCCTCAGAAGATATTGTTTTTGATAACAAGTGTTTGACTATTCGAGCAAGATCTTTGTGGAAGTCCTTAAAGAAAGTGCTGTCAAAGTAGCCATTCAATGTCTTAATATAAAGATGAAATTAGCAGAAAGACCAAAAGAAAATGTAAGTCAAGATACATGCTTGTGAATCTACTGATCCATACATAATATAAGTTTGCCTTATCACCACTTGCAAATAAATTTTGTTTGTGAAGATTTTCACAATAACTACAACAGTCAAGCCTTATTCCACTAAGTGAAATCGTCTACATCATAAAATTACTCCATAATGTTCTATCCAAAATCATATTTCTATCAATTCGTTAATCTCGAAATCTTTCTTAGTAGTTTCTCTTATAGTTTTTCTAGATCTTTCTCTACCTCCAATTGTTTGACTCCTCTCCATCTGAATCTACTCTCCTTATAACAAAATCTACGGGTCTTCTCTCTACAAGCCAAAATCACTAAGCTTATTTTCCAACATCTTTTCTACTATAGATGCTAACTCAACACTTTCTCTAATATTGTCATTTCTAATCTTATGTCGCCTAATCTTACCACACATCCAACACAACATTCTCATCTCTACTACACTTACTTTATTTTCAAGTTGATTCTTAATCGTCCAACTATACCATGAATGCAAAATTTTGTGGATAGAAAAAAAAAACAAAATTTCCACCAAATAAACAATATATTTAATGCTTTGTGATTATCACTTCATGCTGAACCATTTGACTATTAAATTTATCAAAACTATGAACAGAAAATGCTATTGGCATGAAATAACATTTTCCATTAAGTTACAGGCATGCAGCTATGTCACTAGAGTTGCAAATAAGATCTTCAACTAAGGCAAAGTATGCGAACATATTGATAACATGAATTTATATAAGGAATAAAAAGCACTGGATCTAGTGTAAGGTTAGATCAGCGAAAAGTACACAACAATTTCCAGTGTAGAAATTGTTGTGAGAAAAAAAATATTATATGCTTAAAGACTAAGAAACGAAAAATAAAATAAAATTGCAAACTGAAAATGGAAATAAGAATAGAAAAGCTTGAAAGTAATTGTTCGGTAAAAATGCCGACCCTTTGCATTGGTCTTGTACGTTGTATTTATATCCTCCCTTTGCAACTTCTATTTTCAATCTTGTAGGAAATGGTGGTCGTGTAATGCCTAAAATGTCGTATTTTCAAATATTTCAACTGACCACACGTACTCGGAGACGGGCGCCTCGTGGAATAATAGAGAAGATGATTTATGAGACGTGCGTCTCACCACCCGATTTATCCACCGTGGTGTTCCACGAAAATGACGAAGCAAAGTGAGACGCACGTCTCATAAATCATCTTTTCTCTATTATTCCACGAGGCGCCCGTCTCCGAGTACGTGTGGTCAGTTGGAATATTTGAAAATACGACATTTTAGACATTACACGACCACCATTTCCTACAAGATTGGAAATAGAAGTTGCAAAGGGAGGATATAAATACAATGTACAAAACCAATGCAAAGGGTCGACATTTTTATCGAACAATTGCTTTCAAGCTTTTCTATTCTTATTTCCATTTTCAGTTTGCAATTTTATTTTATTTTCCATTTTCGTTTCTTAGTCTTTAAGCATATAATATTTTTTTTCTCACAACAATTTCTACACCGGAAATTGTTGTGTACTTTTCGCTGATCTAACCTTACGCTAGATCTAGTGCTTTTTATTCCTTGTCTTATTTTTCTTTTGATTCAAGAGTTTTAAGAGTAAGCTAGCCAGCCTGTGGTGGAGTACTCTGTATGTTTGAAGAACAAGATTAATTGCAGTATTCTTATTTCAGGTTCCTAAATATTTATTAGCTTTAATTTATTTGCATGCCATTTATTTGTATGTTTCTGAGTATGCCTAAATATATGAAATATTATTGTTTATGCATGATTGAGTTAATAAATATGTCTGGCTAAACCGATTAGATATCGGTATGTAAATTAATCGAACCAAAGGAATCTGAAATAAACTGGCCTAATATTATTTCGTTAAAAATATTTTTTCTGGTTTTAGTATCCAATTGAATTTATTAAGAGGTGAGAAATCAGCAGAGCGAAAGTTTGAGATTTAAAACTGGACTAAGGTTAGAAATCAACATAGCGAGAGTTTGAGATTTAAAACCGCATAGTGGACACTAGGCATTGATTTTAAAGACAGCGGAAGCGTTTTAAAATTGATTAAACTTTATTTATTTTCAATAAGTGTTTTTAAGTTCGGCGGATGGCGAGAGCATACGTTAGGATTTAATTACATGATCCGATTCAATAGAGCGAGAGTTTGAGATAGGATTTTTAAATAAATATTGTTTGCTGAAAAGAGTTTTTATCACTTAAGAACCAGGCCAGTAGAACTTCGGATTCTCGAAGTTTGACGAATTACATACCGATATCCGTTTAATTAATATTTTTATCTAGATTTAAATAATTTCTCTTTAATCATCATCCCAAAAGAATTATTGACCTTAGCTATATATAGTAACTTAGGAAACAGTAGATCAATTTAAGTCCCTATGGATGCGATATCTTTTAAAACTACGCGATAAACTGTGCACTTGCAGTCCGGATTATTTAGACTACTAAAGTCGCGATCACATATACAACAGTTGAAAAAATTTAAGTAAAGATCTTAAGGTCTTACCAATCACTTGCAACAATGATATCAAAATTGCCTGCAACACTAGAAATATCTTCCTGATTCCAATGAAGCATCATTGACTTCACAACTGTGTTCCCAAATGCTCCAGAATTAGCTTTAATATTACGCTGGGTATCTGTTTGTCATGGAAGAGCAGTTCATTTGACAAGAAAATATTTAATGAAGCATATTCTCAAAAGTGATAATACTCCATGCAAACTAAAAAACAAAATTTAAAAAACCTAGAAATTGTGTTTATTACATTGGCTAGACATGTACAACAGTATTCAATGCAGAAACAATGTAAAACAAGCAACAGTTGTTGATACTTTTGCTTAGAGATTTCACTACTTGCAACCATACATGATTTTTTTTTAAATGTTACTATATAGGGATGTATCAAGTGAGAACACACTCTCATGAGTAGACATAATCCTAATTATACAATTATGTATGAATAGTTAAGGCTAGATTTACACAAAACCAATTTGTCTACAAGGGAAAACACAAATACATGCTTGCATGAGACGAGATCATATGACAACAATTTGCTTTTGTAATAGCTAATTTTAGTTTTTGAGAGGTCTTTTCCTTTCCATAAGTAAAAATAAAACAACTGAAGTTGAAAGGAAGAGTAAATGCCAACACTTGGGCAATTACTTCCATATTCTCAAAAGCAGGACATACATGTCTATTACGTACACCAGAATGTTCAAAGTCTGTCGCTGTGTTCATCTACAACTAATCAGTATATTTGTCCTGTTAACAGCATGACATCACCCAGCAATAAATAAACACTCACAAATGAGTTCAAACAAGGATTAGGGAAAAACATGTTAGCTAATGATGGCATCAACGGGTATTATATAATTAGATTTTCCACATATAAGGCTTACTAACATCCGCTGCATCCGCTGCAAATACGGGTCAAAGAGGTGATTAGATTTTAGTAAAATCATTTTTACACATAAGGCACCTAAAAGGTGATCACCAAATCTTAATCCAGTTGTTTCCTGTTTATCACCAAAAATGTAGAGGGAAACAAAACAACTTGGTTGAAATTTATGCCAAGAAGAAGACTATTTTCCCTTCCTTGCATCTATTTATGGAACAAGTTTTGAATTCTTACTAACCAATTAATGATCGCTTTATCTAACACAGGGAATTAAGAAATATTGTCATCAATAACTATAGCAAAAGGATACAATCAACTACTAGTGGATTTCCATCTGAGATTACAACCTCTGATGCCTCAGTAACAGCTGCAATAACAAATCCAGCCAAACCATAGCCAGAACCAAGCTCAATAACCTTTTTAGACCTAAAAGAAATCATACCAGTCTGAGGTCACAGAAAAATAACAGTCAAATTGATGCTAGAAATACACAGAACAAATGAGGTAAAATATAACAATAGTTATTCAAAGGTGTGAGTAAATCTTCGTGAAATAAAAAATATAGATCCTCAAACCTGAATATATCTCTATGCGACAAGCAATAATGAGCAAGAACATCTTCTGATGGCCAATTACCTGCAGAGGACATCATGAATTTATAAGCACAAACGGTAAAAATTGAACGTGATAGAAGCACCTATGTTGTTTCATCCAAAATGTACAACCAACTGGCATCTGATTCATCTTCTTCTAAATACAGCTTAAATTTAAACCACTTAAAAAATTATTTATTTATTATTTTACATCATAATATTTAGGCAAAAAATTAATGCCCCCTCTAGTGAATTAAAAAAAACCTCAATAGCAGGCAAAATATGATTTGATTAGCCATAAAATATGTTTTTAAAGAATAATCTTATCTACATATTACATAAGTTTTGATCAGTTAGAAAAAATGAACAGTTAAAAATAATGCAAATAGAGTAATTATGGTTACACAATATCATATAATCATATAAATAAAGTAAATAGGATGATGTTAATCTTTGCAGCGTGTGGGACAAGCTTCTTTGTGTAAAAACACAGATTTCATCACCTTTCTTTCTTACTAAACATGATATCTAGAGCCCAATAAGAGCCAACTTTGATCCATGAATCCCGGTGTACCCACTGCCCATCAGTGCCAATTATTGTTTTCTACAGAAACTGGGTTTTCTAAGATTTTTGGTCTCCACTTATGTGTCCTCATTCCAGCATCCAAAAAAGCCCGCTCTAACCACTGTTAGACTGTTTTCTGGTCACCATCTGATACTGTCCAGCAACTTTTCTGGTCATGTGTGTCTTCTCTGTTCGGGCAGCCACCAGTTGAACAACGGTTGACCTGAACTCCTCTACACAGAACATCTCCCTTTGGTTCACTTAGTGTACTGCTTTGTGAGACAATGCCCAAGCTACACATACTTACTCCAGCTTCAGTGCATTTTGCAATGCCCGCTGAGACAATGACTTTCGAAAACCTCCCATTACATAAACTAATCCTTCAACAACTAGTGACTATGATGATATTTTGAAATAGTTTGTAGAGCATCTGTTTATGCTCCACTACCTCTATATTCTACACAACGGTAATTTGCTTGCATGTATTTCTAATCATGAGCTCTTGGTACTTGGGTTTTGGATTCTAGTGTCGTTGATCACATCTGTAGAAATAAATCCCCGGGATAACTTCACACGGTTACTTAGCTAATGATTCCCAATAACAAAGTCCAAACGAGTTGGTACTCGTAGTACCCATCCTCTCCTTTCTCTTTTGGTTGATTATGTATTATTTGTTCCAAAGTTTTCCAATTAATTTATGTTTTACTAGCCGCTTCTCTTGATTGTTTCATATCTTTAACTAGAGATTTATTTTCTTATGAGATCAAATTTCAGGTTAGATGATTTGCATTAGATGTGAGTTTAACGACCTAGACAAACTCCCCGACTACCTTGGCATTGGCAATGCCATAGATTCCCCCTTCTTCTAATACATGCTGAATTGGGAATCCTATCCTGACAAAGTTACAACAACTAGTGTGAACCTTGACCAAGATTCCCACTCCATCGTGTGAGCTGTGTTAACTCAAGAAACACATGTAGTTTGTTTCCTAATCAAATCCATAGTGAAACTCGGTCTCCTTTCTTTTTATTCCATTGATGTATGGGTTGCTAGTCATACTAATTCCACTTTGGAGTTGAGATGCTTTTTAATATTCAATGATGATCTCATCAAATTGTACATGGTTATTATTTATGAAAATAGGTCTGGATTATTTCCATTTTCCAGCAATTTTACCATGATATAGAAACAAAGTCTGGTGTTGTCATGCATACCTTATGCATTGATAATAATAGTTTATCTTGGTAATGTCAAAGCTTTAAGCCGTGGCATCTCATGTCCTTCTACACCAAACATCATGTGTTCATTTCACACCCCTCGACAAAATGGGGATACCAAATGCATGAAACACCGTCTTACTGAAATAGCTCAGTCAGACATTACTAATCCACTTAAATGTGCCTTTTCATTTAGGGGATTATTGTTCTTAAAATTTCTAATTCCTATGATAAGTAACTACTGAGCTAGAATAAGATGCAACATGAAAGAGGAAGGCAAGGAAACATACAGACAAGCCCAGTATTGTCAATGTTAAATTTGTTACATGTCTGAAAATCACTGAGGTCACTATGGTTGTCAACTCTTTGCCTGCATAAATAAAATATACAATAGATAATGAGATTGTGAGTTACTTGTACAGATACTACAATTTCACTCACCGCAAAAACAGTTGAGGAGCGTCAGGGATTGGCAAAGTATAACAAACTCGAGCATCTTTGGAAGAAGAATCGTTGCATTGTTTTGAACTATGTTCATCGTCGATTACACGAGAGGGTATCAAGTTGAATCCGTGACTGGTTCTTCTTGAAATGCGTTTGATACTCAATTGAGATTGATCGGCTATGAATAATGGGGGGCGGAAAATGAAAACGTGAACAAGTTTCAATACTAGTTATAGAAGCATTTTGGGAGCGAAATTTGATGGAAATGAAATTACCTGGATTTGGAGGAGAGGGGTTGGAGAGAAGAGATTGACGAAGGATTTTCCATCTTAAAGATGAAGCTTTCTCTTTCGTTTTGTTTTCCATTTCTACTTGTTACTTTTGATTTCGCTCACTTGCTCAAATATAAATATTACTTTCTCATATATAAAATCTACTATCTACTTATAAAAATGTAACTACTATTAAATTACACTAATTGTCTTATTAGCAAAGTTTTATTTTAGTTTAATTATAAGGATATTTTAGAGTTTTTTATACAACAACTAGTCAGAGACCCGTGCTCCCGCACAGGGTAAAATTATTTGTGAATTTTTTTTAATATTGACGAAATAAGTTTTTTGATATACATATGAAAAAAATTTATTTATTAAAAAAGTACAATAAATAATTATGAAATCAAAATATCACAACAAATAATATAATTATACAAAATATAATAGTAAATTTGACAAATGATGTATTTAGATACACATGTGAATTTAAATTGAATTACGTAATGTTAAAATAAACTTAATGTATTAAGTAATTTAAAAATAAAATAAAAAACTTGTGACATGGAGAAAGAAAAAAATTAACATTTAAAATAATGTTAATAATTTGATAGTGACCCGTAAGATAAAAAGTTAGTTGTATGAATGATATGTAGTAATATTCAATTTCATAAAATATATTTTTAAATTTATTAAAGTTAAATAATAGATTAATTAGTATTTAATGGGAAACTACAATTAAAAATTATGAAATTAAAATATTACAACAAATAATATGATTATACAAAATATAATGGTAAAATTCATAAATGATGTATTTAGATGCACGTGTGAATTTAAATTGAATTACGTCATGTTAAAATAAACTGAATGTATTAAGTAATTTAAAAAAAAAAACTTGTAATGACATGGTGAAAGAAAAAGAATTTACATTTGAAAATAATGGTAATAATTTGATAGTGATCCGTAAGATAAAAAGTTAGTTGTGTGAATAATATATAGTATTATTTAATTTTATAAAATATATTTTTAATTTTATTAAAGTTAAATAATATATTAATTAGTATTTTTAGTGATAATAAACAAATAGAAATCATAAAATATGTCTTAAAATGTAAGTTTAAAATGAGATATTTAATTGTAAAAAAATCAATTATATTAAAATTCAAATGTATTAAATAATCATATAAAATAAAAAGAGAAGAGTGAGAAAAGAGAAAGTAGTATAAGATGAGAAAAATAGTTTTTTAATTTGGACCAATGAGAAATTGACAATTGATGCATTAAATGAGAAAAGTTGAAAAAATTAAGGGTTATTTTGTTAATTACTAAAATATTCATAGTGTAGTATAATTTTTTTTAGAAAATGGTAGTTTAGATACTTTGGGCAATTTCTTAGTATATACTACTATTAGATAGTAGAGTAGACTATCACCACATTAGTTTGGGATTTATGACAGCTTATGTGTCATGATCTCAAAATTTCTACACAATTTTTGATTTTTTTTAATTATTGCTAACTAACTACAATTAGGGCTATCATTTACAATATACACGTTATTACTTCAGCTATCATTATAATTTGAAAATTGAAAATACTTTATTACTATGCTATATTAATATACCACTTTCCAAAGCCTCAACCCACTTTTTGCAATTTGAAATTGACGGCGGCATTGGAAAACAAAGGGTTGGGAGAGCAATGTTTCATTGTTGATGTCTTTCCAATACTCCCTTGATATTCACCATAATAAACTCTAACTGGCTACATATTCTCTCTATCCTCCCATTTTCTCCCTAAACTTTTCTATCGTCTTCGTCCCTCCTTCAACATGTCCTTCTTTTCTGAAACATAAATCTCAATTTGCTACACTATTCTTTTCTCTGGTAGCAACTATCGACACATTCATCGGATAAAAATGACAGTTGAGCATAAACAAGCAAAGAGAAAAAGGAAGAACAAGCGGTGTATCCATGGGAAGTTTTTGGCAAAGACGGAGGAACAATGCGTTGAGAAGGTCAGTTATCTCTACGCTCACTTCTTCCTTCGTTGCAACGTCGACCTTCGCTGAAGAAGTTTTCGGTTGTAAGTGGTATGCTTCATTCCGATTTCTTTTATCTGAATCACAATTTATGATTCGATCTTTCTTTTTCTCGATCTGTTGCTCTTCATATTGTGATTTTGATTTTAATTTTCATTTCGCTTTTCAGCATTGCATTGAAATTAAGGTAAATTGATTTTTATTTGTGCATGAATTAAATACGCAGGCAGATCTCTAGAGTGTTGGAGAAATCTAATATTAGTTTGTTACATGGAAAACTCCTTTAGGATAAAATAATCAAATCCAAGTATTTGAATCAATTGAGTTTTGTCTTCTTATTCTCTTTGCATGTAAAAAACAAAGCATTTTTATGTTGCACTTGTTATTGTTATTTGTACCGTGGTGATGGGATGAAGAATGTTGGTAAAGATTAAAGTTATGCTTGTCCTTTTTTTAAACATAACGTAGGTCTGGAGGTCGTGTTCATGATACTTGATATGAACTACTAACATTTCTTTTTTTATAAATTTTTTAAAATAAGTATCTCAGTATAAAGATTAGCAAATACAAAATACAAAAGTCAACTGAGGCTCATGTCAAAATGCAAGTATTCTGACTGTGACGACTAGAGAAAGCTCGATTACACTGATCCATATTATCAAGCTCTGGATATTAAAATGATGGTAATGATTTGTTGATGGTTACTTTTAATTTACTATATTTTATGTGTATGAGAGTTAATAATGAGTCAAAGTAAAATGACGCCTTCAAGAACAAACAACCATAAAATAACGCTATACAAAATTTAATGTCAAATGCAGAAAAATGATATAATGATAGGCATAGTTTATGCAAAAGGGCCCAGCTATGAAAAAAACCAAAAGTCTGATTATTAGAGCTCACATAATCATCTTCTTGACATGGTGAATTTGTCAATTATATAGACTTGCTACTTCTTATGGTCGTAAACCTGACTAATAAGGTGTTAAAAGTTACATAGTGGGACACTTCTCCATGGGTCGATTATGGATTTTTGGGAAAAGTTAATCAGTCATCAATTATTCATTAAACTTCTTATTCTTGACAAATAAGAATTAATTATTAAAAAATAAGATTAAATTTAATAAATATAAAAAATATGATTAAATAACGAATTAATTACATAATAAATTTAAAAAGGTTATAATTTAATATGATTATTTGAATTTAGCTTTTTTAAATTTTTAGTATGTATGAGATAATTTTTTATTAATTGGTTATAAAAGACTCAATTATAACATTTTCAGTTGCAAAATTAAAAATTAAATATATAGAATTTTTAAAATCAAACAGATTTAATAATTAATCTGAAAATTATAATTGTATATTAATTTTTATTTTATTTTTTTTATTGAAAATTAATGATAAAAGATAAAAAAAAAAATTATACAAATTTATAATAAATTAATAAAAAAAAATATATTTTTCTAAGAAATATTAATAAGAATAATATTATTTTACTTTATTAGAAAAATTGTAATTTGTTTAAAATTGAAAGCAAGTATTGTTATAGTTTAAATAACATTTTGTTACAAAAAAAATATTAAAAATCATGTATTTTTATCAAATATTAACTTCAAATCACTTATTTTTAAAAATATTAAACAAAAATATCTGGAAAAACCATGATTACCCTTCTTACTACAAGTTATAACTTTTTTTATTCCAATGTTAAATATTTAGTTTATCATTCTAAAACTATAAGAATAAAAATTATTTTATAATTATTTAAATCCTTATTTTGAATAAAAAATATTTTGAAATTTTTTATATTTTAATAGAAATGTTAATAAAACAAAACTAAATCAATTGAGATTTTGTAATTTTTTTAAATTTATGAAATAACTAAAACATAATCTTTTTAAATTAACATTATAATTGTAATCATGATAAAAAATGTTAAATGGTAGTCATAAAAATTTTAGTGATAAATAATAATCATAAAAAGTTAATGATTAAAGATAAAAATTTACTAGTACAATCATTTTGATGAATTGAATAAGTTATAATTATTTTTATAAACGAGAATAAATTACAAATAATATTATAAATGTAATAAATCCAACTATTTATACAATTATTTCTATAAATGAGAATAAGTTATATATATTTTTATAAATGAATTAATAAATATTTTGTATAGTTAGAATAAGTTACATATTTACATAGTTTATTAATTTTTGACAGGGTAGTGTCAAAAATTAATAAAGTATGTAAAATTTGTAAATATAATCTAATAAGAAGGTTTTAAAATTGAAATGTAACGAGAAGCTGTCATACATTGAAGGATCTAATTTTCTGGATTCATATTGGGTTTGTTAACTCATATAGATTAACGGATATATGTGAACGTATCTATGAGATATCAATTGTAGTGGGTTTGTTAACTCATATGGATTCACGGCTAGATGTGAATATATCTATGAGATATTAACTGTACTGAGTTTGTTAACTCATCTGGATTCACGGGTAATGTGAACGTATTTATGAGATATCAATTGTACTGAGTTTGTTAATTCATCTGGGTTCACGCGTATTTATGAAATATCAACTGTAGAGTGTTCATTTTAATGTCAATCTTTTAAATGTTTTTTTAATGTTGTTTTATATAATTAAAGTTAGAGAATCAAATGTACCATTTATTATAAGTACAGATCAATACTTAAAAGATTGTGTATATTATTAGTTTATATTTATAACTATAAGAATGTTAACCGATTGTAGAATGAATTCAAACTTTACAAATAATGATTTAGTAGACATGTATTAATGAGAATAAGCTACATATATTGGAAGTAATTAATATTTTGTATAGTTAGAATAAGTTACATATTTACATAGTTTATTAATTTTTGACGGGGTACTGTCAAAAATTAATAAACTATGTAAAATTTATAAATATGATCTAATAAGAAGGTTTTATAATTGAAATGTAACGAGAAGCTGTCATACATTGTAGGATGTAATTTTTTTAGAATTAACTCATTTGGATTCAATTGGTTTGTTAACTCATCTGGATTCACGGGTAGATGTGAACGTATCTATGAGAAAGTAGTTGTAGACTGTTCATTTTAATGTCCATCTTTTAAAAATTTATGTTGCTATTGTTTTATATAATTGAAGTTAGAGAATCGAATGTACAATTTATTATAAGTACAGATCAATGCTTAAAAATTTGTGTATATTATTAACTTATATTTATAACTATAAGAATGTTAACCGATTGGAGAATGAATTCAAACTTTACAAAGGATGATTTGGTAAACATGTAGTGTGAATCCCGACGGTACCCATGCGATAGCATAAGTTTCTTACTAGTAATTAATAAGAATAAAATAAAATTGTAACACTCCATACATACATTGCCTAGGATATACATATTTGGCATTAAATGGTACAAGAAACATACAACTAGATGAAAAAGGACAAGAATTTAAAACTGAGTACAATATAAATTCCAATCATAATTTATCCAAGAAGCTTATCTTCGGCATTGCACAGTAGAAAGATAACATCTACAGAGGTCTTCCTGCCTTCTTCTCATCTGCAGTCCTCGAAACTGATCATCTAGCAATTCTACTATTATTACATGCTCCTGAAAAATAATAAGAGGATTGGGGTGAGATTACTAAATCTCAGTGAGTCTCCCTATCTTAGGGGGTTCGCTCGATTCTAACGGGTGCATGCATCAATACGAATTCACCTAGAATTCGGGTTATTGTCTCCCGGCTAGGTGCAAATACAAATAAGGGGTAACACCGCCAATGGAAGTCCCATGACTAACCAATGGGGTAACAACACACAAGCAACATAATACACAATATGCAAACCCATATCCATATGTGATGAATCAAGGAGTTATACCCATCTAACTAGGATACCTCCGTCGTGTACCCTCGGTGAATACTCGAGTGCATATATGTCAAGAAACTTGCATAAGCACACCACTTAATGGAATCAGATCATTCCTACATGGAATTCCATCCGAGATGAGTTACCGTAGTGACATTGCCTAAGAGGCGTCACAACCCCATCACCAAGCACGCCAATGTGTTACGGCAAGTGAGGAAAACGCCATGAAAGACCCTCACGAGCACATTGCAATGGTATCCATCTTTATATGCTGATGTGTTACAGCAAATGCAATACACCTTCTTGACGCAAAAGCTCATCGGGAGAAAGCCTAATGATATTGTCTACTTGGCATCATTAGATGGTAAGTAATTTATGGTGACTTTGCCTACATGTCGTCACACTCACCAATACCAATCACGCTAGTGTGTTATGGAAAATGGGTAAACGTCATAAAAGACCCCCATAGGCACACTGCAATGGCAGCTCAGGTAACACAAAATATACGGGTAACACATGTATATACAACAGGCATAAAATCCAAAACATACAATGGTATAAATATATATCACAAATTGCCACTCGGGCTACCAATGGTGCATCCACATAGTAGGTAAACAGGATTTACTATCCTAGTAGTACGGTTTTACTCTGATTCATGCATATTCAATCAGTTCAGGTTCACACAAACCAATCATCCGAACGTCCTATCGGAACGACGGGAAAAAAAGATTCACAAGCATCACACATGCCAAAAGCTCATAGAAATATATTCAAGGCACAAGGAGACACAAAAGTAATTATTCCATATTTATTACTTGTAATTTATCATAATTCCATCATGGCATATGTTAGACGTAATCGATCAGTACGATTGTTTAAGGTACGATTAACAATAAATTAATCACCTAATGATGTGTAGTGTTGATTCAAACGTGTTTAAGGCAAACGGTTCTGAAGTAGGAACTATTCTGCACTTTTTGGGAAAATATATGGTTCTGCACAAGGGACCGCGCTGAGCAGGGTCACGCTGCTAAGCGGCCCCTGCGAAATATTAATTTTTCAATATATAGTAGGACGCGCTGAGCACGGCCCCGACCGTAGAGTGCGGTTAGCGTTTTGCAAAAAAATAGAACAAAAACAATTTTGTTCCAAGGTCCCAAACCCCAATTTTTCACTTCCAAACAATTACCCACAATGTTAGAATGTCATAACTAGGATCGTAGGGTGATGATGAGCATTAAAATCATACGTGCATTAACAAATTCACTCAAAACCCCAAAAATTCATAGGTTTTCGAAAACCCAATTTACCCAAGGTCTCTAACTAGAGACACACCTTGGTTAACTAGAGGTTTGGATGTCATCCTTGCAGCAATTTGACTCTTCTCATGTCCAAAATTCTACCTCCTTCATCATTTATCCCGTAACAACACTTTCCTCATTTTTCAGCATGCAACCCCAAGATTCAAATGTGTTTTTCTCCTTCAATATAGAAGCTATGAACGCGAATCAATATATCAAATTGAAGGGAATTTCATATAGATTTCATAACTTCAAGAATTTCTAAAATCGAAGTTATGAGTAAAAACTTATGACTTGATTAGTGGAGCTGATCAAGAAATCTCGACCCAGATTTTCCCCCCAAATCAACATCAGGCCCATAACTTCAAACACGTTTATCTCACTCATCAAGAACATGCAGAATACAAATCTTATATGAAAATCGAAGAGAATTTCATGAGCTTTCCTAAAAATCAAGAATCATCTTAATCAGAGTTATGAGTAGAAAGTGATCACCTATTTTATGAAGGCTGCCATTTAAGTGCAAAAATGGAGTTTGATCATGAGTTCTTATTTCTCCTTCTTTGCTTCCAAGCTCTTTTCTCTCATTTCTGATTTCTCAAGCCAAACAAACCTTTTTCTATGCTATGCCTTCTTGTTTAGGCCCAAAATGCCCTCTAACTATATCATAATTACCGTTTTCCACTTAGTTCATTTCTAACTAACTCCTTATGAACACAATTATTCTCATTAGGTGTATTAGTCTTTAATTCACATGCTTAGATAAAATTGGGATGTTACATTCTCCCACCCTTAAATAGAATTCATCCTTGAAATCCTTTCAATAACCATGACAACAGATTCCTCACGTCTTTTTCCAACGAGGGGACAAATGTTCCTTACATTCCTCCTTGGTTAAACCCTACGAGTTCGTTCGAAGGTCGCTCCATCCAAGAAAACACCACTCTCTACTACGCTTGTGTCCTTAATATTCATAACTAGAATCCTTAGCCGTCTCGCAACACATTCTTCAAATACTTCGTTTAGACTTACTTGGAAACAAGTTCCCTCAAGGTTTCCAACTTAGACCCATTCACATCGAGTATGCATAGCTCAAGAATCTCTAACCATTCATTTCAATCGAACAGTTCTTGTCCTCAAGGTTTGTGAAGCTCATCCTTGCTCAACTTATGATGCTGAATTTCACTTCCTCTCAGTTGACTACTTGCATTGTCTCGAATACTTACATATCCACTACAGTGTCTCGCTAGTGACAACTTTCAGATTCGCTTCCACACGCGTACAAATAATGTCATACAACCGCTTGTCAAACATCGTCGATCCTAACTTCCAGTTCCCATATGCTCAAATCGACTTGCTTCAACTTATCTTCCTCGTACCATAAAGCCTTACACTTCTATTCCTACTTCATCTTTAGATGAAACGTTTCTACCGGAAACCCAAGGATATACCATCCCATAACTATAATCTTCATATTCAACAACACACAACGTCCTGCCGACAAAGATCTAATTGTAACAGTTGATCTGCAACCATCGTCCAAGTCTTCATGCACGCCCAAATTTCCACAAGACACAACAATGAAAAGTCCACTCCAAGCGAAAACTCTTTCCTCACTTAATTCTCAATACTCACCAACACAACCACTGTCTCCAAAATATCTTATCACATACGAACTACACGGTTTTCTCTATATCGACCCATCAACAATACCACACGGGATTATGGCGGATACTTGAGAGACTGGGATAAATAAAACATTTCTCATAGAGTTTCTCGTGGGGGTGGTAATTCCAGTCAACACTTGTGATAGGTACTTCATTCACACTTACTACAAGCTTATTAGGTTCTCCGTTCATCCATTGCGCTACTCTGATCTTAATCAGTCATACACATTTCTCGAGACTTATTGAGTCACACTTCCTCCATAACACACTTGATTATATTACTCTACTATGCTTTGCTTGATTCCTTAAATAACAACAACTCTTCCTCGAAATTCGCAATTCACGATACTCGCTAGAGTCTTAAGCACACTTAACAAAGGTCGCTTGAGGTTGAGTAATTCCAAAACAAGGTCATTATTGACATCATCATTCTTTTTAGGTTCACAAATGCAATTTAGTTACTCACTTAGGTTTCAGAATGTTTAACGTCGAACACTTACTGAATACAAGTTCATCTCAAACCACCAACTTCCGTGTCGTACAACTATTACGATAATACTGCCAACTTTTCCATAGTTCCTCCCTAACCACATAACTTCACATTCTTAGCGTGACAACACCATTGATAACTCCTCAAACTTAACTGAAGCAATAATCCTCTCACAATTACATTGCGCCCAAGCAATCGTTTAATATTGTTTCTAATATTGTAGATTTCCTTTGGGACCACTGACTTACTCTACGACCGATACTAATCCTCATACAATCTCCTTTAACCATGAAGTCCCATACATGCACAGCCGCAGGATTCTCTTCATACCCGACGAAAATCTTGATTCCCACTCAATGTTGCTAGGTGTTAGCTGGTAATTTCGATGAAACTACTTTGTTGAAGAAATAGGTTTAATGTTAAGTAGATGTTCATTCGAATAAGGTCCAAAGATGAATGATTTGGCTGATCAGCAAGTAGTTTCGAATAAGAGACAGTTGATTGAAGAATTAGAATTTTTACTTTGGAAGTGTTTCAATTTAGAATGAAGTTTAGCTTATAAGAACTTCGAAGTTCGTTTTAAGGATTTCGAATATCCTGTTTTGTTATAAAGATTCGAATTAAAGGGTTGAAACGGTATAGCGAAGAGGTTTCTAAATTCAAAAACGAAAGATTTGAATTTAAAGAGTCTGTTCCAAGATTCGAAATTCGAATAAAAAGCGCCATTTTTAGAAGACGCGTGGAAGCCACTGATTGTAAGAGGCGTGCAAGCTTCGAACCTGCCATTATTCTAGAGTAGGACCGTCAGGGTCGAAATAGTATAAATAGATGTTCTAGTGTTAGAATTTGGTGTGTTCATTTTGTACTAAAAACTCTTATATACTCAAACTACCAATTGTTTAAGGGAAACGAGTAGCGGATATCATGTACATATAGAACACCATCGTTATATTTTTTACAGTTTAAATTAAAGTAATTTACTTTCATCCTTGCCTTTACAATTTTTATTCCTTTCAAGTCTTTCGTTTTCCTTTACATTTCAATCAAGCATTTACTTTTCCAGAAACCATTTACTTTTCCAAAAACCTTTACTTTCCTGTCAAAGTCTTTTACATTTTATCCACTTTAATTTACAAAGTCTTGTGTTTAAATTTTAAAGTCTTTTCTCAAATCGAATTCAATCATTAGTTTAAGCATTATTTTGTTAATACATTTCGTTACATAAGAAATTATTCTCAAACGAATTCATAGAATTTACTTTAAGATTCTTGTATTATACTTTGAAGATACAAATCCATAGATAACAAATAAAATATGAACATGAAACTTAACTCAGATATAATAAATTATGACACATGTCCTAGGATCAATCTAGTCGATCTGCAAGTAACCAAAACCAGTAATTTGGAAGACTAGCGGTTGTTTACGAGAAATCACCGTAAACACTATGATCGTCTCGTCGTCATGCTTCATCATTTCTGAAAATATTAGCAGACTAACTACCTCGGTTGCGCTCCCAATTGCAGCGTTTCTAATGTCTTGAGTTCGACTACAATATAGGAAACCATACTTCGTGCTTCGAACATCTCCCTTTTGGGGTTTATCGGCACTCTAAATCCAATGTGTCTTTGCTTACCGAGACTGACATTGCTTTACTTCTGAGAGTCTATAGATATTCACTTAGATACATCTCATATAAGCTAAACCAAAATACACTACATTTATTCTGACACTGATCAACAATGGTAAGGCCACCCACACAACATGTCGGCCAAGATATAATAATCTCATGTCAGCTCCACCTCTGGAATTCACGCATAATCATCACTTACCACTTCGCGAAACAAGAAACATCTATAAGGTATCATCAATTATCAACCACGCTGTTACGACCACTCAGAATCCCCATAAGTGTAATAACGGAACTTGATCCACCCCATTATCACCTGATAGTTCATAACTACCACCATGACACATGGGTTCTTGTTATACCCACCTCATGAGAACTCGAGTCTACGTCCCTGAATAACAATCATAAATTTTACCCTAAACTCTGGGTCATCACCATCCCACATCTGCCAGACCTCGTGCACGATAGCGATATTGTGGCGTTATACCTGTCTGGTAGTACTAACATGGTGGTCCAACTCCAAGGCCATGTACACACGTAACCTTCCCAATAGCGTATAACAATCTCCACGCGTATCCTATAGTCACGGTCGACAATGTCTGAATAGGCCTCCACTAAGGTCATATTTCTTCTAGATTATATCAATCACACTCCTTAGGATGTAAAACCTAAGAGTGCCACGCTCAGGGTTTACTTACTAGGAATAATAAGCTGGATCAGAACGGTTAGGAATTTTGTTTGAATTGTTATGCCATGCGCGTACTCAGTTGCACAGTGCATGCATAATAAATTCTATGAATAGTTATTCGCATAGGAATACCAAAGTTCGAACAATTGATATGACTGATCATCCCGTGGATGATTCGGAAGGACACTAGTTTCCATTCATCCAACTTTCCAACGCCAAACGTAGTTCTGTGGGATCACTTGGGGTTAGACAAATTATAACTAGTAAGAAACTTAGGCTATAACATATCCCGCTTTTACTTGCTTCAGCTGTCGCCTAGCATAGTTCTGGGATTCATTCACAGATTAGCAAGAACGATGATACATCAGCCCTTCCCCTAATCGGGTATCCAACATTCTCCCAATCAGGGATTGCCACATCTACTTGTCCAATCAATCCTTTACTGAGTAATCCACACACATCTTACGACATACCAAAATGATTCGAAGTGTAACACCTTGCTTATTCAAGTACTGTCCACATCACGGTGACCAAAAGGTTTCGATTCCTTCACCAAAACTCCCAAAAGTCTTTCGTTCGACAGATTTTCAAGTCATTCCCGTTGTTGGCATCAGGATTAAGCAGTGAATTTCCAATGGTCTCAGACTCCATTCCATCTCGAAATTCCTTATTATAGTCCTACTCAAGTTCCTCACAAAATCTACTCCACTACTATCGGGATCCAGATAAGGTCTCACTTCGCCCAATCGAATCTCAGAAACTCCCATTATTTCAGATCTTTACCACGACAAGGTTTTCAACTACTCTGCACCAAATGATCCATTAATACTCTATAATCCCAATACTCTCTTAATTCAACAGGTTTCTACCACCTCAACTCAAGTCTCTTTGGATCTTACACGTCCTCGTGGTGGCTCCACCGTGATCCTATCCATTAAACATGCAGTCGGTGAGATGGCCAGTCCCTACGATTGAATACTACGATGGTAGAAATCAGGCTAGCAACACGCACATATGAGGGAGAAAAGAATTGCTAGTGATGTTTCATGGCAGGGATAAGAATCGACCTGCTCTGATACAAACTGTAACACCTCATACATACATTGCCTAGGATATACGTATTTGGCATTAAATGGTACAAGAAACATATAACTAGATGAAAAAGGACAAAAATTTAAAACTGAATACAATACAAATTCCAATCATAATTTATCCAAGAAGCTTGTCTTCAGCATTGCACAGCGGAAAGATAACATCTACAGAGGTCTTCTTGCCCTCTACTCATTTGCAGTCCTCGAAACTTACCATCTAGCAATTCTACTATTATGACCTGCTCCTGAAAAATAATAAGAGGATTGGGGTGAGATTACTAAATCTCAGTGAGTCTCCCTATCTTAGGGGGTTCGCTCGGTTCTAACGGGTGCATGCATCAATACGAATTCACCTAGAATTTGGGTTATTGACTCACGGGTAGGTGCAAATATAAATAAGGGGTAACACCGCAAATAGAAGTCCCATGACTAACCAACGGGGTAACAACACAAGCAACATAATACATAATATGCAAACCCACATCCATATGTGAGGAATCAATGATTTATACCCATCTAACTAGGCTACCTCCGCCGCGTTTCTTCAGTGAGTACTCGAGTGCATATATGTCAAGAGACATGCATAAGCACACCACTTAATGGAATCAAATCATTCCTACATGGAATTCCATCCGAGATGAGTTGCCGTCGTGACATTGCCTAAGAGGCGTCACAACCCCATCACCAAGCACGCCAATGTGTTACGGCAAGTGAGGAAAACGCCATGAAAGACCCTCACAAGCACACTGCAATGGCATCCATCTTTATACGCCGGTATGTTACGGCAAATGCAATAAACCTTCTTGACGCACAAGCTCATCAGAAAAAAAGCCTAATGTCATTGCCTATTTGGCATCATTAGATAGTAAGTAATTCATGGTGACTTTGCATATATGGTGTCACACTTACCAATACCAATCACGCTAGTGTGTTACGGAAAATGGGGGAAACTCCATAAAAGACCCCATAGGCACACTGCAATGGTAGCTCAGGTAACACAAAATATACGGATAACACACGTATATACAATAGACATAAAATCCAAAGCATACCATGGTATAAATATATATCACAAATTGTCACTCGGGCTACCAATGGTGCATCCACATAGTGGGTAAACAGGATTTACTATTCTTCTATTCTTAAGAATTAATATAGTTACATTATAATTACAGTTAATTATGGTAGTTAATTATATATATATATATATATATATATATATATATATATATATATATATATATTTCAAAATAGTTATAAAATTAATTATAGTTAATATAGTTAAATGTTTACTTATATTTAATAAAAAGAGAATAATTGTATAAATGTGTAGTATGAAATATTATCAGTATTATCGTAGTTGGATGTACGATAGAATATATTTAAGAAGATGTGCACTTAAATCCAATTTTATAGTAGGAGTAGATGAGTTTATCACATGGGCGTTTGCTCAAGAATGGTGTCGAAGCGAATGAAGAGTTAAGTGTCCCTTTCTTAAATGTGAATATAGATTAATAATTAGTGACCCAAAGGAAGTAACACGATATTTGCATAGAAGGGATTTCATTGAAAATTATTGAGTTTATACGTATAATGGTGAATAACTGTCGAGTAACATACTAGAGACTAGCAACACACATGCTTCAAGTAGTCGACCGCCTATAAAATATGAGGAGAACTTTAATCTGATCGGTGAAACGGTTGAAGGTGTTTTTGGTGTGAACGTGACATATGATGAACCTGAACCTGTGTGTGTGATAAATGTCTGCCAAGTCAAATTAGAATGTTCCTGATCATTGTCTAGAACATTTCGCAAAAATGATCTTGGACTCCACCGCAACTAAAGACAACTTGCCTACAAGTTTTTATGATGCAAAGAAGTGGGTGTCGAAGTTGGGTTTAAAAGTAAGAAAGATTGATTGTTGCATTAATGATTGTATGTTGTTTTATGACAATGAGTTTGGTACTCAGATGAATTGTTGGAGGAGTGTAAGTTTTGTAATAGTCCAAGATATCAAGTTCGCAGTAGAGTCGTTAACAGCAAGCAAAAGTTTGTAGCAGTAAAATCCATGTTTTATCTTCGGATAATTCCTAGGTTAAAAAGAATGTTTGCTTCAATGCACAGTAAAACTCAAATGGCATGGCATCATACAAACTAAACAAGTTCAGGCACTATGCGACATCCATCTGATGGCAAGGCATGAAAGCACTTCGATCGGACACATCCTGACTTTGCTGCAGAACCTAGAAATGTTAAGCTTGGATTATGCTCTGATGGTTTTGGTCCATATGTGCAAGCGTCGAAAAATACGTATTCTTGTTGGCCAATTATTGTAACCCCTTACAACCTCCCTCCTAAGATGTGCATGACAAAACCATACTTTTTTTGACGCGCGTCATCCCAGGCTCGTCTAGTCCAAAAGCCAAAATTGACGTGTACTTACAATCTTTAATTGATGAATTGAAGAGGTTGTGGATTGGAGAATGAACTTATGATATATCCCGTAAATAGAACTTTACATTGCGAGTTGTCTTGATGTGGACCATTAACGACTTTCCAGCATATGGCATGTTGTTTGGTTGGGGTACGCATGGCAAAACGGGTTGTTCGTATGGCTTGGGATACACCAAAGTGTTTACGTTAGATAAAGGAGGGGAAATCTCGTGGTTTGACTGTCACCGCAAATTCTTACCAACAAATCTTCCCTATAGAATAAACAAGACAAATTTTAAAAAAGATGAACGAGTGACAAATTTGCCTCCACCTCGATTGTTACCAGGTGCTATATGGAACCAAGTTTGTGAACTACCAAAATTTACAGATACTGGCAAAGCATGTAGAATTGAAGGATACGAAGTCACGCACAATTGGACAAAAAGAAGTATATTTTGGGACCTCCCGGATTGAAAAGATAATTTGTTGTACCATAATCTTGATGTTATGCATATTGAGAAGAATTTTTTTGATGATGTATTTAACACAATGATGGATGTTAAAGATGAAACAAAAGATTATGAGAAGGCTATACAAGACATGGAATTTTGGTGTAACCGAAAAGAGTTGGAGTTGAAGCCTCAAACGAATGGAAAGTTATTAAAACCCAAGGCTTGTTTCAGTCTGACTTCCTAAGAAGCTAAAGTGGTTTGCGGATGGTTAAAAGATTTGAGAATGCCCGATGGGTATTCTTTAAATTTAGCAAGGGGTGCCGACCCTAACATTGGGAAATTGCATGGTATAAAAAGTCATGATTGCCACATTTTTATGGAACAATTGGTACCAATTGCATTTGGATCACTACCCAAACATGTTCTTAATCCACTAACTGAAATTAGACAATTTTTTAGAGATATTTGTGTGTCAGCTTTAAGTGTGGATGACATCATTAAGTTGGACAAAAACATTGCACTCATTCTTTGTAAGTTGGACAAAAACATTGCACTCATTCTTTGTAAGTTGGAGCAAGTATTTTCGCCTAGTTCTTTTGACTCCATGGAACATTTACCTGTGCATGTTGCATATGAAGCTTATCTTGGTGGACATGTTCAATATAGGTGGATGTATCCGTTTGAAAGGTTCATGGGTGATTCAAAACAATCAGTGAAAAATAAAGCTAGAGTGGAAGAATCTATATGTGCACATTACTTGCATCGGGAAACATCATATTTTTGCTTTCAATCACTTGATGTTAACTCCTAGAATCATATGGAATCCTGTAAATGTCAACGAGAGAAGTCAATTCACCTTATCAGTCTTCAAGCTTCCAGGTCAACTAGAAAGAAGGGTGTGCATTGGTTGACCCCAAAAAATGCAATCCGCACATGTCCATGTCTTGATCAACTACGTTGAAGTTAAACCATATCTTGAGTAAGTTTACCCAAACTTTTTAAAAATTTTTGACAATGTGTGTATACCAAACTTATTAAACTTATGGTGTGTGTTTTGTAGGGAATTTAACAATGCCTATTTTCATTGAACTGGTGTACAATCAACATCTGGTGTCATTCATGCTCATTTTCCCCCATGGTTCAATGAGAAGTTGTCTAGCATTGTTGCACCGACTCCAGAAATACTCCATTTGCGAAACTTGTCAGAAGGCCCTATTCAAAGCGCAAATGAATGGCACACATACTTCGTGAACGAATATAAATTTCACAGAGGTATGGACTGAAGGGAAAAAAACTATAAATAGTGGTGTATTTGTAAAAAGAGTTATAGATAGTGGTGAAGATGACGTATATGGCTTTGTTAAACATATCTAAGAGTTGGTATACAATTACTTGGACTCGGAAAATAAAGTTGTCCTATTTTATTGTGAATAGTATGATCTAACTAGAGGAACAAAAATAGACAAGTCATATGGTACTGTTGAGATACAAAGAGTACGACCCTTTCATAATGTCACATATTTTTAAGCAAGTTTATTATGTTATTATCCTTCATTTGTACCACATAAATGAGGATGGTGTGTTGTAATAAAAACAAAATCATTGGGTCATATTGAAACTGGCGATCTAGTGGAAGATGTTGCCTACCAAGTTGATGAAGTTGAACTAATTAATGATGTGATTGCAGATGAACATGTTACAAGTTTGTTTGATACAATGGTTGTGGGACATCAAGTTGACGCGTCTATATTGTTGGTTGATAATAATGTGGACGAAGAGAATGATGAAGAGTTTGAATCCGAGGACAATATCACATCAGATGATGAGAATGATATGGATGACGAGCATGAAGGTTTAGAATAACGAAACAATTTATTGAATGTGTTAATTAATGAATATGTATTAATGAGAATAATAAATCATCTATTGAATGTGTTAATTAATGAATATGTATCGATTAGAACAATCATCTATTGAATGTGTTAATGAATATGTATTGATGAGAATAATGAATCATCTATTGGATGTGTTAATGAATATGTATTGATGAGAATGTATTTTTCAAATTTATTGTTTTTATTGATGAATACATATATATATATATATATATATGTGTGTGTGTGTGTGTGTGTGTGTGTGTGTGTGTGTGTGTGTTTGTGTGTAAAGTGCCACCTAAAAGTAAGCATAATGGTAAGAAGTCCCGACGTCTGAGGATAGTAACATGTGAGGTACCTCACTCGGCCACGTGCCTTCTCCTACAGAGTCATGTTGATCCTATGTCCATGGCTAGTAAAAAGGATTTTGTGCCATTACTCTCCTCTCAGGCATTCCCATTTGGGGTACCTACATCTTTTGTGTGTGTGTGTGTGTGTGTGTGTGTGTGTGTGTTTGTGTGTAAAGTGCCACCTAAAAGTAAGCATAATGGTAAGAAGTCCCGACGTCTGAGGATAGTAACATGTGAGGTACCTCACTCGGCCACGTGCCTTCTCCTACAGAGTCATGTTGATCCTATGTCCATGGCTAGTAAAAAGGATTTTGTGCCATTACTCTCCTCTCAGACATTCCCATTTGGGGTACCTACATCTTTTGTTCGGCCACCTGGTTTTCCTTTCCACAGACCCAGATGCGCTCATCCTTCTAGCAGACTGGAGGACCCAATTTTCCATATCCCACATAGATGCCCTCATCCTTCCAACAGACTGGAGGATCCAGTTTTCCACACCCCACACAGATGCCCATATTCTTCCAGCATACTAGAGGATCTAGTTTTCCACACCCCACACAAATGCCCCCATCCTTCCAACAGACTAGAGTTTTCAATTTTCCATATCCCACATAGATGCCCTCATCCATTCAGCAGACTGGAGGATCTAGCAGCCGACGTCCCACATATACAGGAGGATCCCGCAGCCCACGTCCCACACAGGCTGGAGGATCTCGTACCCCATGTCTCACATATGTACCTGCACATGAGGATGGTGATGATAATGTAGATAAAGTAGTTGATGAGATATATGGAAATGATCTTCGAGGGAACGATGATTCGAGGAAGATTCATGTCATTGACGGGAGATTTTGGATTTGGCCTGAAGGAATCTCGTAAGTTTCTTATTTATAAACTTTTATTTAAGAATGTATACATTTTCATTTTTAATATAAATTTATATTTAATATTGCTAATTCAAAATATTGTTGTTTAGTTTATCGTCGAGTCGGACTACTGCCAAAGTTATAAATTATATAATTCAGCAGATGTATAAAGAATTTTGGAAGAGCTTTAGAGAGGTTAAAAATAAAGAAGTTTGGTTTAACAAATTCAAGGTATAATTAATTATTTTTTAGTTATTGTTATTTAAATGAATTTTTCATTATAATTATCTAACTATTTATTTTAATGTCATACATCATTGTAGAAAAATGTGTGTGGGATCTGTTGAACGAGAAGTTGATTAAAAAAATTAGGCAAAATACCCTTTTTGGTCCTTTAAGTTTACCCCAAGGTCCATTTTGGTCCTTTATCTAAAAAAAGTGCCAAACTGGTCCTATAATTCTTTCAAAAGTGCCATAGGAGTCCTTTCCGTCCAAAAGGCACAAACGGACGTTTGGTTTGCATGCGTGGCAGGTGACATGGAATGTTATGTACACCATCTTCAAGTTGCTTCCAGAAATCCTCAAATTCTAGGGTTCACACATTGCACCTCAATTTTCCCATTTTGAATTTGAAATTCCCTCCATATGATGAAGGAAGCATCATCAGAGATCCGGTCTTCGTACGATTGCAATAGAGATGGAAGCTTAGATGGAAAGTTGCGATGGAGACCTATATGTGGTTGTGGAGAATCTGCGGTTCTTCGAAGGGCTACGACTGTGACAAACTTTGGGAAGCAATTCTGGGGTTGTTGTCATTACAAGGTAAGCATGAAATTAAAATGGGTTTTCATATATTCTTGTTCTGATAGCTGAGATGAATCTGGATGTCACCATTACAGGGTTCATCTGAATCTGGGTGTGGATACTTTCAATGGTTCTTTGATGATGTGGTGGATGAGAAGGATCAGTTTATAAAGAAACAGAATAATAGGTTGGAGAAGCTGCAAAATGAGCTTGATGGAGCAAAGATGGAGATACATCATCTAAAGGAAAGGAAGGATGGGCTGAAACATAAGATAATGGAGTTACAAATTGAAATGAAGAAGATGATGAATTCTCGAAAAATGGAAAAGATTCTTCTTTATTCGTTAGTTGTTGTAATTTGGATGATATTGTAATAGATTGAATTGAGATTGTATGTTTAAGGTGTAAGACATCAACTAGTATTTTGATCATTATGAATTTGAAGATAGTAACATGTTTAAGGTGTAGACTGTTGAATGATGAAGAGAGTATCATTATGAATTTGAATTTTTGAACTAGTAGCATTTTGATCAATGTAAAACATACTGTAACTAGTAGCATTTTGATCAATGTAACATACTGTAGAAATTGAAGATAGGTAACAACATAAATGGAAATTTTACATAGTTCAAAACAGTTTGCAACATAAATGGTTTTGCAACATAAGCAGTTTTGCAACATAAATGGAAATTTTACATAGTTCAAAACATAAATGGTTTGATTTTACATAGTTTTAAAGCAGTTTTCACTTAGTTGAAAATGTAATTTAAATGAAAAGTTCAACTTGATGAAACTTCTCATCAATGTAAAACATCTTGTAAGATATTAGTAGCATTTTGATCAATGTAACCTCAGCAATTGAGGATAGGTAACAACATATAATTATAAGGTGGTGGATACCACTAAGTTGCATACAAAACAACACGATATTACAGTCCGGTAAATGACGATATTACAGGTCCAAAAAGAACAAAACGACTTGATATTACATGATCAAAACAACTTAACATAACCAATTCTAACAAAACAACATAAAAGCCAAAAGACATAACTATAGGTCCAATCCTAATCCAAACAGACATAAAAGCAAACTAAAGTTTCCTTTGTGGTGCTGCTCTTTTAGTTGGTGTTGTCCTTCTTGTTGTTGGACCTCTGACACTTCTTGATGCCTTTAACCTCGTTGTTGGACCTGGTGGGACAAATGGTGCATTTGGCCTTCTAACTGACAACTTTTTGGATGATTTAGATTGAGATGGCTGAGAAGCTTGACCAGGAACTGACTTAGATGATTGAGATGCCACTGCTTGAGATGCCACTGGTACAGATGCCACTGGTACAGATGCCACTGCTTGAGATGCCATTGGTACAGATGCCACTGGTACAGATGCCACTGGTACAGATGCTTGAGATACAGATGCTTGAGATGATTGAGAAGGTTGAGAAGCCACTGGTGGTACTTGTGGTACAGATGGTGCCTGTGGTACTTGTGTAGTAGTTGTTTGACTAGTAGAAGGCACCTTACAAGTAAGCTTATTGCGACCTACCTTCTTACACCTGCTACACTTTACAATGAATCTCGTTCTTCTCATCTTTTTATCAGTACCATCTAGCTCACCTTGCTATAAATTCCTCCTTTTCTTTGGCCTTCTAGGCATTTTCCTGAATTTGGGTGGCATAACATCAGGGTACTCAGTTGTAACCCATAGGTTTGAGCCATTAACAGGAAATATGACAGGTTTGTACACTTGCAAATATCTAGATTTCCTGTAATAATCGGGAATGTATTCATCAATCCTATGGTTCCTATTTTTCATTGCTGCAAGAGAATGAACACATGGTAGGCTGTTAGCTCCATCTTACGCATGAGCAGTTTTTTCCTTCAAGTTCTGGTGAATTTTTCAGCAGAATTTTCCAGATGCCTCACTTCAAACATATGCTCATCAGACATCCTAGCACAGAAAAAATAGACATTCCAAATTAAGACATCAAATGGACATTCCAAAGTCAGACATTCTAACATAGAAAAAATGCTTGTTTTAATAATTTTACCTGGGAAGCCACATGTTTGTGAATGAACTTGTTTTCTCAACCTTTTTCATAATGTTTGGCAACACTTCTGCATCTGACAATTTCTGAAACCTCATCCTGTTTGTAGCCCATCTCTCCATCATGTACATCCTAATTTCTTCCACCATGGTTATTAATGGCTTGGCCCTTGACTCCAAAATAACACTATTAAAGGATTCTGACATATTATTGAGAACGCATCGCATTTGTTATGAGTCTTGAAGTATGATCGCTCCAAACCTTGGAGGGTAGACATCATGTGCTTGTATGCTCGCATTGATATGTTTCATAACTTTCACCTCTCTTTCCCAAGCTTGGTAGTAAGTTGATTTGGATGCCTTCCATATAATTTCCTTTAGTTGGAAATCTCTTCCTAAAGTTGTTGTAGAGATGCTAACACGAATCTTTGTTCAAGTAGGCGTAGTTCCTCCATTGCAGCAATAATCCACGGATATGATATGTATAGAATTTAATTATTAAACATGAGAATACCAGGATAAACATGAGAATTTCATTATTAAAAATACTAATCAATTGAGAATTAACAATAGAGTCATACCTTTTATTGATCAGAAATAAAAGTGTAAGTGAGACACTCTTCTCTTCCACCTAGATCACCAATAAGCAGCTCCAAGAACCATGTCCAACTTTCCTTGTTTTCACTCTCAACTACTGCATATGCTATTGGTAGCATTTGATCATTGGGATCTCTGCCTATGGCTGACAGGATTTGACCTCCACAGAGCCCTTTCAAAAAACATCCATCAAGCCCTATGAAATGTCTACTTAACCTGAAGCTTTCCTTACAAGCTGCCAAGCATATGTAAATCCTTTTGAAGTGTAATTTCTGAACACCACTACCTTCTTGAGCTGGTTGGACATGTACTTTCACAGCTGACCCTGGGTTAGATCTTAACAACTCATGTGCATAGTCATAAACCCTTGCATAATCCCCTAAGAATGACCCATCAACCATGTCTCTTGCTGCAAACCTAGCCCTTATAGCCTTGGTTTTGTTGACCCCCACATTCCACTTCTTCTGCACCTTTTCCTTAATGTCCTTAACCTTCATTTTAGGGTTGGTTTTAAGTGCATTCTGCAACCTCTTGCTAAGCCATTTAGTCTTCAACAACTTCACATTATATTCTCTACTGCAACTATGGGTGTCCACCACCTTTCTTAGTTGCCAAGTATCCTCAACATCCAACTTAGCCCAATAACCTTCCCATTCACATCCATCCTTACACCTAACCCTAACCCTTATCTTGTCATTTTTGGTGTACTTTAAATTTACGCGGATTGATTGCATAAGAGGTAACTGCTTCCTTGATATCTTCTTTTGTACTAAAATATGTACCCACTTCCCATTTGTAATTGGACATATCCTTTAGAAGCTTGAAAATGGGATACTTCTTTCTCTTGGTAGTATTGCTATCTTCACTATCACATTCACTTACAAGATCCTCACTTTCATTATCACTTCCTTTACAATCTTCTTTATTTGCTTGCCACACTCATTAGTTACATCATCATTACCTTCTTCCTCTTCCAACTCAGGATCACACTCATCAGTTTCATCATCAAATACAACCTCCTTTGCACTATCATACTTGAAGCTACTATCATCAGAGCTATCATCATCAGAACTATCATCATCATTCGTCCAGCATTTTCACTTGCCTCATACATCCAACCTCATCTTCACTTGCCTCATTCTGTATAACAACATCTTCACTTGCCTCCTTCTGTCCAACCTCACCTTCACTTGCCTCATTCTGCATAACAACATCTTCACTTGCCTCCTTCTGTCCAACCTCACCTTCACTTGCCTCATTCTGCATAACAACATCTTCACTTGCCTCCTTCTGTCCAACCTCACCTTCACTTGCCTCATTCTGCATAACAACATCTTCACTTGCCTCCTTCTGTCCAACCTCACCTTCACTTGCCTCATTCTGCATAACAACATCTTCACTTGCCTCCTTCTGTCCAACAGCATCCTCACTTACCTCATTTGGTCTAACAGCATCCTCACTTACCTCATTGTGTCTAACTGCATCCTCACTTACCTCATTTTGTCTAAATGCATCCTCACTTACCTCATTCTGTCTAACTGCATCCTCTTCCATTACATTCAGGGGTGCCTCATCTAAAATAACTTCACTCTCATCAACATACTCAGGCTGTGACAATGGGTGTTGAATAAAGACTTCAACACTTAAATGAACCCTATATAGATCGAATCTCTAAGGCCCTTTGTCATCCAACAACGATTTATTCCACCGTTGGATCCCTATAGTATATCTTCTATGGTGGGTAACCTAGTTCCTTAATAGCACCCAATAACTCAAAATATCCCCACATATCGGATCTACTCTCAAATCGGCAATCTCACCTCCTTCGTACACACTCAAGTCCTCACTAACAAATTCACCATGTGGTGTATCGTAATATTCATTTCCATTACACACAATGCCTAAATAGAGATGAATTTCAGAGAAGAGATGAATGACAAGGAAACCCTAACTACGAAAATAGAATTGCGAAACTTACCTCGATGAGAAGTCGGTTTCACCTTCAGGAAACATGTGTCCTCACTCACCTTCGCTCGTTCTGCCAGATCGCGTTTCACCTTGCTCGTTCTGCTCGCGTTTCACCTTCAAGAATGAGAAGTTTTTGTTTCAAGATGAATCTCATAGTGACTGTGAAACTGACTTGTAAGTGGAATTGCCACATGGAAATTTTTCTAAACACACGTGTAATGCCACACAATGCCACATAAGCGCTGCCATTAACCTTGACTAACGGAGTGGATGGAAAGGACAAACGTGGCACTTTTGAAAGAATTATAGGACCAGTTTGGCACTTTTTTTTAGATAAAGGACCAAAATAGACCTTGGGGTAAACTTAAAGGACCAAAAAGGGTATTTTGCCAAAAAATTATTATGGCAGAACCTCAAGACGGCTCTCTGACATAATGCGATGTGTTAGAGAGAATTAGAAACTTCATGGTATCAGTCCAAATTGGATAGGCGTAGAGGTTTTTGACGAACTTCTTAAATATTGGGAGTCACCAGAATTTAAGGCAAAATCAGAAAATTTTAAGATGAGGGCGTCGGAAAATTTTAAGAAGATGAGGGCATCTGGAAGTATAAGTACTACGGAGCATGTTCGACGCATGCTAAATATTACCATTATTTTAAGTTATAATTTTATTCATAATATATTTTATTAATTAAATTAAATTTTATTATTTAGACTAAAAATTTAGGGAGACCACCATTGATTATTGAGTTGATTAAAAAGACTTGGACAAAGAAATCAGAGGTTTTATTGACGAACGCACGATGAAAGCTTATGTAAGTTATTTATTTTATGTTGTTTATATATTTTTTAAAATTTAATGACAATTTTGTGACGTGATTTTCGCATGGCAACTGATAAATTGTGGTGTGAAAATCACATGGTAATTTATTTTTTTTAATTTAATGACAATTTTGTGGCGTGATTATCACGTGGCAACTGATAAATTATGGCGTGAAAATCACGTTGTAATTGATAAGTCGTGGCGTCAAAATCATGTGACAACTTTTTAATATAATATTATAATTTAATATAAATATATATACATATATTTAATTTAATTTTTTTTATTGTATGTATGTGTAGGAGGACTATCATAAATTGCTCACAATTTTTTTGACTGCTAATCCTCAATATACTCCGGCAGATGGAGAGTCGCTTCATCGGGATGTTGATTTTTATATTTGGGATTAAGTCATTGGCGGAAAAGGGCCTAATGATTATTATTTTTTTGGTGGTGGAAATTTGGCGGGCGACTTGAGAATTGATGATAGAAATCTATTTCAAAGAATTAGAGATGGAGAAGGAGGGTCACGTCAACCAAATCTGACACCAGAACAACTTAAAATAGTAAGACAATTTGCACTAAATGAGACAAGACGTGAGTCAGTGCAACGTGAGGCGGCAATGGAGGCCCAAACGGAGGCAATGAGGCAAGAGCAAGAGCGACAAATAGAGATCATGGCGAAGAACAATCTGATATGGAGCATCAAAGTGACGATTTATGCAAGGGTTTGGTGAAAATCAAAATGTTCGTGGTACAGAGCCGGAGGATGACGGAAACGAAGATGATTTTGACATTGACAATTACCTTAACCAAGATGACCCGTAAAATAAATTTTTATGTATTTTGTTTTTAAACTTGAATTTGTGTAAGATATTAATTAATTAACACTTTTTAAATTTTAGTATATTAAATTGAATTGAATTGTGAATAAAAAAATAAAATATGTTGCGACGTGATTTTTACTTCACAACTTAGTGTAGTAAAAATCACGTGACAACTAAAGTTGTTGCATTGATTCCTTTCTATGTTATGTCTACTTTCACTGCAAAACTTTGATATTTGTGCAAATATATTGCATCGTGAAATGCACGTCACAACTTTGTGACATGATAAACACGTCGCAACAGGTTTGCCACCCGCTTCTCAGGCACGTGATACAACATGTCACTAGTTTTGATTGTGAGGTATGTTCTCAAGTTGTGACGTGAATTTCACATCGCAACTGAGAGTATTTTTTGTAACGATATTTTTAACGTTACAATAGTATTAAGAATGATGGGGCGAATTACAATTTAATGTACTATATTCTTTAACATATGAGTAAGACTAGTGAATAGAGAATGACAACACAAATAAAACAACACACTCAAAACAATTGAACACACCTTGCTTTATTTTCAAGGTTTGGTCATTACAACGGAGAGATACTCCTTAATTAGTATTAAGGTTCAACTTCAAAGGTCATTAGGGTTTGCATCTTTAAACGCGACTAAATCAATATCACAACCGCAAGAAATAAGTCTCCAATAAGTTGATTTGTAATAATTGATTTAATAAATCTTCATCATAATGCTCTCTCTGTTTCAAAATAACTGTCCTTTTTTCAAAGAAATTTTGTTTCAAAATTATTGTTATTCTCACTTTTCAATAAAAAAAATTATTGTTATTTTTTCAATTGTGACATTTAATTATTATTTTTACACTTTTTCCAATACATTAATAAAGTTAATTTATTAAAAAATAAAATATTCTATGACAACATCGTTGCATTTCTTAATTAATGTATAAAAATTTTAAACGAATATCTTTTAAAATATATGGAGTATCATATTTAGATGAATATTTCATCCTCTTGAGTCATACCTTAATCATGTCATTGTCAAAGTCTACCTTATCATATCTAGCAAGAACAATTATTATTTTCCATTTTATTATAATTAAAGCATATTTTTTTACAAATAAAACTTAAAACAAAATAAACCAAATTTCTCAACAAAAAATAATAAAAAAAAGAGTAAAAGAAGCGCAAGCTAAACATGCCATGATTCCTATTTATACAAATTTGAGCAGCTAATTCCCATGCCTGTAAGACTCTATACGAAAATAAAGGGGGGGAAACTAATTACATAACTAATGACAAGAGTACCACACACTTAATTACATCTGAGAAGTTGAGCTATACGTATTAATTATGGCCAGCTGGTGGATCTTTGGTAAGTGGAGTTTTTCGAGGACCACCCCTTCCCATTGAACTTAAATTCTGCACACAGTATATATACAAACATTATATTATATATAAGACACACTCTCACAGTTCAATTCATAGGTTTAATTTGGTGACTAAATAATATATAAAAGAAATATTAAATATATACATACAAGGGTTTGAGGAGATGTGGTTGATGAATCTGCAACACCTTCTTGTGAGTGTTTTTGAGTGCTACTTGAAGAGTTATATTGATCTTCTGAGGCTACAATAGAATCAGAAGCACATGCATGATGTTTGAGTAGTGGTGTTGATGAGTTTTCCTCTTCTTTGATTTGTGTGGACTCAAAACCTAAACACTTCAAGAAACTCATGAGTGCTTCTTTAAGGCAATAGCATGGATGGCAAACATTGAAACTCAATGTTTTCTGTTCTCTCTTAGGTGATAAACTGTCAATAGTCTCTTCTTCCATGTTTATCAGTTAACCTATTGTTTTTGTTTCTCATGCTACTATACACTAAGCTTATAAATAAACGAGGTTTCTAAAAAAGTGCATTGAGTGCGACTGACTGTATAATGTAGTCTAACATGTATTTTGCAGGTGACATTTCATAGTCTCAATTAATGCTGCCAAACACATAGGATTCAAGTTATAAAAGCAATGTCACCTACTCCAAACCAAGATGTCAGAGGGTAACTACCCTTCCCTCTTTCAAAATAAATTACTCCTTTCTTCCATAACAAAAATTATAAAATTGTTTTTATGGTTTTAATATTAGTGAAGGTAAAACTTCATTTTCAATAAATAAACTTGAAAAAGCAATCTAACACTCAACTTATATTCTATTAAATTTTTTAGTTGTTAGATTAATTGATAAAAATCTATCATCGTTTATTTATTTATATATTTTTTAATTTCTATAAATATCTTAAATTTCATTTTTAATCCTTATTAAAAAATAGTATATTATGGTCTCTACAAAAAATTTATTTATGCGGTTTTATTTTATTATTTTCTAAATTTTTGAAAACTATTTAAGTATTTTTAAATTTTAAATTTTTGAATAATTTTTTTCATGTGTATAGAATATTATAAAATATTTCTTTATTAAATTTTAGAATTTTTTAAAATGAGATAAATTAAATATGAATTTTTAAATTTCAAAAGATATTGATTAAAGTAATAAAAATATCGATTTAAAAATCAAATTTTATTTTTTTTTAGAGAACTTTTTATAACGTTTTAAACATGTATGCAAAATAACCATTCAGTGCATAATAATTTTGTACAGATTAAAACATGTCATATTTTCACACTTATATTGAAGCACAAGAAGATGAGAGAGAGAGAGAGAGAGAGAGAGAGAGAGAGAGAGAGAGAGAGAGAGAGAGAGAGAGAGAGAGAGAGAGAGAGAGAGAGAGAGTAGGCACAAAAATTTATCTTCTTTTTTATAATTAGATTATTTGTAAGAACCATAACCATTATCTTTTGTATCATTTCTGCTTACACCATAATTGAAGCCATGACGCTTCTACTTAGGCTACTTGCAATAAATTTTTGAAATGATTTGTCATATTTCTTCATAACATCATCAGTGCTCATAAAAGCTTTTGAAAAAATTTCCTTCACAAGACTGGAACTCTTTCTTTGAGAATAAAGTAATCAATCTTAAGAATATAATTTTCTTGTTTTAAATATGAAAATTCTTTCTTAAGTTTGTTGTGTTCTTTAGAAACAGTTTCATGGACCTTTTTAAGTTCCTTGAATTCGTTCTTAAGCAACTCATGTTTTTCCATAATTTTAAGTAAATAATTACAAGTTAATTCAGAGTGAGAAAGGTCAAAAAATACATCTTCTATATTTGAATCAATCTACAACATCTTATGGATGGATCACCTCATTAGAGGCTTTAACAATAGCCATCAAAACTACATTAGCTTGTTCTTCTTTTGATGAATTAGAATCATCACGTGTTGCCATCAACCATTTCTTCTTTCCTTCGAAAGCTTTCTTTTGGAGCTTGTCCTTCTTGAGCTTAGGACAATCTCTTTTGTAGTGGTTTGGTTCTTTGATCACTCATAGTAAGTAACCTCTTTTCTACCACCAGACTTTCTTTGTACATAAATAGACTCAAAGCGACTACCAGTTCTTTTGCCTCCTCTGAACTTGTTGTCTTGCTTCCTTTTTTAGAGTTGGTTAACCCTTTTGGACAATAGTGACAACTCATCTTCATCTTCATCATAACCTTCTTTGGAATCCTCGATCTCTTATGCTTGAAGAGCTCTTGTCTTCTCATTTATTCTGATGGATTTAAGATCAACAAATTTGCCTCACTTATGGGGTTCATCTTCTTCATATTCTATCTATTTATTTCTCAAAGAAATCACCAGTTCATATAAATAAGTATTGTTAAGATCTTTAGCCAATTTAAGAGCAGTTACAATAGGCCTCCATTTATATGATAAGCTTCTGATGATCTTTTCATATGATCTGAAGTAGAGTATCTTTTGTTCAGATCCCTAAGTCCTGCAACCAAAGTTTGAAACCTTGAGAATATAGTCTCAATTATTTCATCTTCTTCCATTTTAAAGACTTCATATTTCTGGATCAATGCCAAAGTTTTAGTCTCTTTAACTTGAGTATTGCCTTCATGAGTCATTTTTAAAGAATCAAAATAGACTTAGTTGAGTCTCTATTTGTTATCTTTTCATACTCCATATATGAAATCACATTCATCAAGATGGTTCTTGCTTTATAATTATTCTTATAATCTTTCTTTTGTTGGTCGTTGAAGCAACTCGATTTTCAAAAATCGCTTTAATTTTCGAAAACAGTGAAATCGCCACCTAATTTTATTTGTTCTAAAAAGAATGGGAAAATATAGATAAAACCCCCATACATGCGGATAAGACGGTCTACGATCAAAAATTGGAATCGGGAGTCGATTATGTAAGAGGAAGGTATTAACACCTCTTACATCCATCGTACTCGATGGGACCCGTTTAATTCTAAGTGTGTGTGTATATTCGCTAATCTCTAAGTTATAATCGAAAAAAGAAACGAAATTTGTTTATTATTATTTTGAGTTTGGCACGGTTTCAGAACCGTGTGCCTACATATTCCCTTGTGCAATGGGAAATTCAAAACTCCGTAGTTCCTCTAGAAAAGGTTTTAATTGGTTGTATTGATTTTATAAGAAAAATCGTGCGTTTTAGACATTTCAAATGCTTTGAACTAGGACTTGTTTAGTTTGTTTGAAAAGCTTAAGTCCTCGTTCGTGTTTCAAAATCATACAATACAATCGAAAATTTAAATAATTATTAGAAATGATTTTTTTCTGTTTGATGAAAAATCGACTAATAGTTTAATCGATAAATCATCAAACAAAACTATCAGAACCAATAATCATTTAGTACATCGCAACAAAAAATATTATTCATGATAAAAAATAAATTAATTGAAATTGGTAAAAGATTAGAAATAGCCTGTATTGCAGTGATTTCGCGAAGTACGAAAGAAATCCATCTGATCTTTGACTGGTCTGTAATACTTCAACGCGAGCTAGTGAACTGAGTGCGACAGATCCCATTCCAAAATACTCTGACGGTCCAAGATAGTGATATTATTGTACCAAATATATATTTTTTAATTAACATTAACATTTTCTTTAAAATAAATTAAACAAAAAGAAAATAAATAAATAAATAAAAGATTTTTTTATTAAAAAAACAAGGTGGTGACACTTGTCACCACCAGACCTAAGGTATTAAAAAAAATTGTTTTTTCTAATTTAAGTTTAAAAAACAAATAAAACTTAAATGTAAAACATTACCCAAATGGGTAACAACTCAGTCTCTCGTGTTTCCTCACCGCTCTCTCCATCATGTTCTTCATCGCTCTCTCACTGTTCTCTCTTCCTCAAATGAAAACCCTAGCCCAGAAATCCTAACCCACAGCAACTCGCCTCTCTCTCTCAATCATTCTCCTTCTCTCTCGTGCTCACAGCGCACCCACATGGAGCACAAGGCAGCCGCGCCGGAAATCACCCTCCGGCGTTGACGGCGGCGGAGAGGCCTTAGGGCTCCGATTTGTTATCATATTTACTCACTGATGCATGCTTATTGTTGTTTTACAGATAACTCTATGATTGTGGAACCCTAGAATCCTCATGGCAGCCGTGAATCTTACCTCTTCGTGATTGTATCGGGTGAGACCTTTCCGACCTCTCTTCTTCTTTCTCTGTATTCAGAATATAATTTCTGAAACAACTTGAACTCTGAAGGTAGTTTGGTGTCTGGAAAATGATGAGGAATATGCTAGCTTAGGTTTCGTATTTACGTTTTTCTGGGATTTGCTATTGTTTGGCTATATTGCTGGTTTAGATTGAACAGATACTACTCCTATTTGGCTTTTTCTGGTTGGGATAGAAACTGATACTACACTGATTTTGTCATTCTTCTGGTTTCTATCGATAGAACATAATGCTACACTTGTTTTTCTGGTTTGGAAATCGTTAGGACAGATGCTACAATGTTTTTGCTTTTTGGTTTGTGAGGAGATTAAAGGTTTTTTGGTGTTCTGTTGGTTTGTTGAGAGAAAACTGTGTTGTCTAAAAACTGATGGCTTTTCTTTCTTTTCAAAACAGATATATGCCTTGTTCTTTTTTTTTTGCTGTTAGGCATGATACTTGCTTCTTGGTTCTCTTTCTGGTTTCAAAGAATACTGATAGAACATATATTCACTTCTTCTTTTGGCTTCCAAAATTGATATGGCAGACTTTGCTTCTTGTTTTTGAGTTCCCAAACTGATGCTTGTTTTCTGTTTTTTCTATCTTCAAAACTGATATCTCAGATACTATACTTCTTGTTTTGGTTTTGCTCAGGAACTTTCATCACCAGTGCTGGCTTTTCTGTTTTTCCCCTTTTCACCTTTTGGTGAAAATATCACTTTGAAATTACTCTTTCCTCTTCCATGTTGCTGCTGTGTTAATTGCTTGTATGGTTGAATTTACCCTCCTTGGCTTTACTACTGCTGGCTTGCTTTTGTTGATAACCACATCCCTTTTCTTTTGTTGCTGCTATGTTAACTTTGACCAGCCTGTTGCCTTTGATCTTGCTGCCTGTTGGGAATCATTTGGACTGCTGGATTATAGTTGTTGAACTGTTGCCTTTGATTATACTGATTGGGATTAATTAGACTGTTGGGTTAGATTAAACTGTGATGAATAGTCTGAGTTAAACTTGTTTGTGAACCGAGTTAGCTCGCGATTTGCAAATAAGCCTTTTCACCGATGATTAATCTTGCGCAAGATTATGAGGATTAGCATTAAAACTTGATTCCCGCCAGACACCTAATGATGAGTTCAAAAATACGATATTTTTCCTTGATTTTACTTTGATATACAGCTACTAATCAATCTTTTTTTCTTGTGTTTCATGTGACGACGCGGAGAATGGCATAGCAACAAATGGGAAGGCAGCCCGGGTGTGAAGCAAAACTCGGAGGAAGCGACAATTAACTCGGACAAACATTAGGACTTGTAGCAACAAATATAGAATTAGGACATTCTTTTGTATTTTTGTAACCTTGTAATTCGACATTGTAACCGAATTCTAAAGAAATAATAAAAACTTCTCTTTTTCCAACATTGTATCTTGAAATTCCAATTTTGCATTTTTTTGCTTGAAACATCTTGTAATTATCTCTGGCTAGCAAATTCATACAGCGAGAACGGTGTTTTCCTTTATCGAATTCAAATAACTCAAGTAAAAAAAAAAGAAATTCTGTTTTTTTTTTTAAATTTAAATTCTCAAATAAATGATTATTTTTGAATTCAAGTTCTAAAACAAATAATCTTTTTTCGGACAAATAAATCCAAACAACCTTTTGAATCACTAGTCTGAAATCGTTCAAAACCTCTTGAATTTGAATTGAATCGGTTAACAAGATAGAACTTTCCCACCACTTTTTTTTCATGAAAAAATTTTCAGTAGGAATTCCTCTGAAACCATAATAAATGAACATTTTTTGCTTGAAAATAATGGGATAAAACGAAGGGGAAATTTTGGGGTGCGACAGTCGTGCATATATCTCCTCTCGATCTTATTTCCTGTTTCATTTGTAGTTTATTCATATAGCAATCGACTACCATATTCCCATGATCAACATCATGACCTAGAAAGAAACTTTCTAGTTTCTCCTTCAAATAATCAAATCTTTCACCATAAAAAATGGAACAAAAAATGGAAGGTTTAGCATTATAGTTTTCTCTCTCATTGAGAATAGGCACAACGACAGCATGTGGTGGAATATACATAGTGTTTCTAAAACGTCTAGAGTTTTATCTAACATTGTTCAGGGTTTGATAACTATCAATACAAAAACCAGACTCTTATACTAATTGAAGGTGCAGGAAACACAAGAAAGGGGGTTTGAATTGGGTTTCTAGAAATATTTGTTTTTTAAACCAAGAACTTGAAGTTAACACAAGAACAAAAATAAATTAACACATTTATTTTTATCCTGGTTCAGTGTTAACGAAGTTATTCCAGTCCATCCACCAAGGATATTTGTCTTCTCAAACAAAGACTTAATCCACTATAATCAAACTGATTACAATCCATAAAGACAATTTGTCAATGTCTTCTTGAGAATCTTTACTAAACATTAGTCTCTCAAGGAACAACAACTCAAAGATAAATTATCGATGACTTCTAGTGTATACTAACTAACACTTAGTCACTCAAGGAACAACAACTCAAAGACAAATTATCAATGACTTCTTGAGTATACTAACTAACACTTAGCCACTCAAGAAACAATCAACTAACTATTGAATACAGGTTTTTGTGTTTACGATATTGCTTCTTAAAAGTGGATTATACATAAATGAAGAACATATAATAACACAACAATGTTAAGCAAGTTAGTAAACAATAGTTCCTTGCTAGCAAGTTAATGAACAAAATTTTCTTGCTTTACAAAAATTACAAAGTTATTTTTGCAACGTTTCAGAAATTTGAATTAGCGTGAGTTTCTTCAAAGTTTTTCAACGATTTCAATTCTTCCAAGTCTTCATTTTATAGCTGAAAAGAAATTTATTGGAGGTAAAAGAGAAATACCAAAATTCCAGTTGTCTCTTTGCAACGGTTAGTGAGAGTGGTAGACAACATAGTACCAAAAGTACAGTCCTTGAACCACAAAACCAGGACAGTGGAAGGATGTGACGTTGTACTATCTTTTAACGTGAGACCTTTAATTTTCTCTTCTAATCTCCAGAGGCTTCACAATATGTATAAGTTGAAGCATACTTAGAAGGATCAAAAACTAGTCTTCAGAACCTTCGTCTTCAGAGTCTTTAGAACTTCGTTCCACAGAATCTTATCTTCAGCATGTTGGCCTTTAGAACCGTGTCTTCAAAATATTCAGAATTTATTCATTCAGAACCTTGTCTTTAAAATCTTCGCAACCTTGGAACAAGAGAGATTGGGAATCTTGAGAGCTTGAAAATCCATCAGAAGCTCTATTAACATAGTCATAATTAGAAACAATAAAATTAGCGTTCATCAGAGCCGTTGTTTTAAGAAACATTCTAAACAATGACACATGTATCACTTAGTGTGGAAGTGTTTGTGTTTTTCTTTAAAACAACCCAAAATATTGGAAATTTTAGTCATAATCATTTCTTCATAAAATATGAGTACATTTTTAAGGTTTTAAGGAATGTTTGAATATGTGGTATGTGATATAATAGAACGAAATTGATGTAATTTGATTTCATTGTTTGAATTTTCAAAGAATCGATGAAGTAAAATGGAACACAGTAGAGTTCATTCATCATATTTCATCAAATCCTTCATTTTTCATTCCCCTAATTTGGAATATATATGCAATTAAATCCAATTATAAAAAATATACAAAAATCTCTTCCTTTTTTCCACTCTACTCTATTATTCAACTATGTTCCATCATTTCAAAGATAGCATATATTTTAAATAAAAGATTCCCCTAATTTGGAATATATGCAATTAAATCCAATTATAAAAAATATACAAAAATCTCTTCTTTTTTTTCCACTCTACTCTATTATTCAACTCTCTTCCATCATTTCAAAGATAGCATATATTTTAAATAAAAGATTCCCCTAATTTGGAATATATGCAATTAAATCCAATTATAAAAAATATACAAAAATCTCTTCTTTTTTTTCACTCTACTCTATTATTCAACTCTGTTCCATCATTTCAAGGAGGATAGCATATATTTTAAATAAAAGAACACACATCGAATACAAAACGTAATTGTATACATGCTAACAAAACTCATTATGCGGTTAGATTAGAAAACATTGACACTTGAGTGCACTTAAAAGCATATCAGAAATTACAACTTATTCATGCTGATATATGTCGATTAGAAAATAATGTTGACGCCAGACTGCACTTGAAATTTTATGAATGATGATTGATGAACAATGAGGTCGCAGATTTTAATTTGGGGAAAAGCTATATGCAAAGTATTGATTCCTATCACAACACTTCAATACCAACGAAAATGATTCTTAGCATTTAAACCAGCATTTTTTTCAATGATCTCAATGATTCATATTTCAATAACAATAATGATAGAAGTAATAATAACAAAATATCCATTGTATGAAATCTTCTAATATACTTGGGGTACATCTAAAACTATTTGGATCTGAAAAAATATATTCTGAGTATGTAACAAAAGATGCCTCTAATATGGATAAAAAAAAGCAGTCTAAAACTGAACTCTTACTAATTTTAGTAAAATATCATATATTTTTCTTTTTCTTTTTTGTTTAGCCTATCAGTTCCGATGCACATACTGAACCGCCTAATCTGGTTTCGTGGTTCATAGAGACGACTCACTGGCCAAACCTTGTTTCCACCAAGAATCAAACTCGGGTAAAAAAATTCACTGTTTTACTAAAAAAACAGCCGGGTTCAGCTTTGAACCCCTTTTGAAGTCCATATTAAAGGCACCCAAGAAAATCAAATGACTACTTTTCTAAATTTTGCCACAAAGAGTCCACTAGTTTGTGATGTTAATGGGTCAAATCGCCATGTTTTTTGTATGCGACCACCCTTGCAAGGCCAATTTCTGGCAGCATCTATCTCTGTCAATTCTGTAGATTGAAGTAAGTGTTGCGAAAACATTAGAGGATTGAGGCATTAAACTATATCTTTGCATAGAGACTACAAATATATAAAACTATTGGAAATGGGTGAAGCTTCAGCATATTTCAATAGGAAAGAAAATGAAGCATGAAAATCCTACCGGCAGTTATATTTTCCTTCAAGAACTGTTCTACCACATCTTCATTTTGTGCAACAGTTAAACTAATGAACAACAAGGCATTTGTTAGAATAAAATCACGTGATATAAATTGTGGTGTCTTTGTGTGAAGGTATTTTGATTGCTTGTAAAAGAGCAAGAAGTTACGGAATAAAAGGCACCTGCAAGTGCTATAGACGAGTGATCCTCCAACTTTTAGTAGTCTGAAACCGTTGGTGAGAAGATTCAGCTGTAGTGAGATGCAAAAGGTGTATGTGTGGGTTAAAAAGAAAATGATACTTAAGACTAAAGGCATGCATGTAATTTATAGATCAAGAGAATAACAAGTCTTTGCCTGAAGAGCATGTAAATTATCTGTCCTCTCAGCATCCAGCACACGACGTTGAAGAGTTACCCAGCCCCATTGTTCAAACTTCTGAATATGTTTAACTGAACCATCATGAGTACATTCTGCATCCACAAGAACCTGAATCAAATCCCAACAAATGATATTTTTTAAGGGTTAATGACAGTGAAGAACTGTGCAAAATGAATTCAAAGTAAAGTAGTTACTTTGTCATAGCCATAGTCTGCAATCTCATTTTCAGATGCAGTCCTATATAATTCTCCTTTAGTAAGACCGATAACTCCAGAATGCCGTCCATAATATATGAGTTCGGGAGGGTGAGACTTAGACACCACTTGTGGAGTGCCACACTTCTTTGCTTTTTTCCTTTCTTTCCATGGCCTTCTAGATGTCCACTCCTTGAACACATCCATTCTTTCTTCCAATCTAGACTCACCTGTTTAATACTTGATAGGATGAAAACATTTCAAAATTGGGTAATAATGATTAATGAATAAGCATGATATTAAAATTTCAATATCACATTCCAAGATTGACCGTAAAATATCAATGCCACGGCTTAAACATCACTAACATGATTCAGAATCAGAACGAAACCCCTTGGGAATAACTGAAAATGTTGTTCCATCAGCAACAAAAAGCCGGCATCTATCACCCAGTTTATACTTCTGCAGCATTGTTCTACACGCTGCCAACCGATGCCTTGCAGCATCAACTCCAGTTACGGAGCCCGAATCACCAAGAAGGTCTAGTATCATACAAAGTTTAGCACCTGAACATCACATTTGAAAGAAAACCATTATAATCATGTGCTTTGTTTAGAAAACTGAAATAAATATATAGAAAGTTTTGAACAAGCTAAAAAGCATCTCCAAAAAATGTTCTTATTTAGAATTAAAAGTCTTATACACGTTCTCACTGAAATAAATCAAATCTCAATCTCAAACAATTTTTCTAACATTATTATAAACAATAAGAGGACAGACTATGAAGCATGTATACTTCAAATATGTCAAAGTATCAGTATCCAACACGTATCCGAAACTGATGTGTTTGATACTTCCCGATACGTACCAAGAAAGTATCTAATAATTTTATCAATTCACTTTTTAAAAATAATTCCCACCAATACTTCTCAGATACAGCCTTGATACTTCCTCCCAACAATACACACATGTTGTCTAGATATGATACATCTTGGAAAGAAGTATATCTTGGTTACATCATGTTAACTACAAACACAAAATTTTACTTTTTTTGTGTCACATTCATAGTAGAAAGAATAACGTTTATATAAGTAAGGCAACTATAAGTATGTTTGGAACCTCGTCCAATAGGACTTTGAACACGCAGCCATTGTGAAAGTACTACTGGAAGCATCATGTTAACAACATGGGGTGAAATTGAAAAGGTTGCAAAGTTGAAAGAAGCTATCCCAACTTGTTATGATCACAAATACCTTTTTGTAGATTATGATCATCATATGTTGACTAATGATATGTTCATGTACTTAATAAAGCAATTAACAATGTGAATGTCTCTTCACATACTTATTAACCTATCTTGGTCGCATTCAACAACAACAACAACCGAGTCCTATCCTACTAAGTGGGGCTGGCTACATGGATCAACTTGCGCGGTAATGTTCTATCTAGGACCATGTAACATGTTCCTACCCAAATCGTTAACCTAGAGATCTTTCTTAATAACTTCTCTAATGGCCTTTCTAGGTCTTCCTCTCCCTCTAATTGTTTGACTTCTCTCCATGTGATATACGCTCCTTACCTCAGAACCTTACAAGTCACCTCTCTACATGCACAAACCATCTAAGTCTATTTTACAAAATCTTCTCTACACCATACCTTAATTATTTAAAATTTCTTTATTCCCTTATTTTTATCATACTATCATCTTTGTACTACTACATACCCGAGCTTCTTAGAGAACAGATAACATAAACATGATTGAGCAAAGAAATATATACCCGGAGCAGCACATAGGTCCAACACATGATCCCCAGGTACAATACCTAAAGCCATAACAGCAGCTCCAGAAGATGCATCAATACCATATATCTGATACCAATAACAAAAAGCATAAAAAAAACGGAAATACGAAACAATTCAAATTTGAATGCAGAGAAACTCACTTACCTTTCCTTCTTGGTATGCCTTAGTACTAGCAATTTGAATATGAAGTGGAAGAGTGTAAAACCCTAGCAACCATTCCAATTTTTCGGGTTTACATTTAACTTCCGATTCAACATCTTCAATACAATCTTCAAAACCGGGTTTTAACCTATTACCCCAAATTCATAATATAAATTAAAAAATCAAATAAAGAACGGTATTAAGAAGATGGAGGAGTGGAGAGTGGAAAGTGGAATTTACCGAATGTATCGTGGTGTGGAATCGATTGAAGTGTAAATGGATGGGTCGATTCCATTGGATTCTAAGAAGTGGAGAAAAGCGTCGGGTAGTGGCGCCGTTGCACCGCCGTGTTCCATGGTTGCTTGAGGGGCGTCGGGTTATTCGGTGAGGTGAGAGTAACGTGTTTTTGGAAATAACACGCAGTAAACGAAGGAACTCAAAACCTTTCGTTTTACAGTGGAGCCAAACAGTATAGTAACTTTGTAAATCAAAATCCTTAAGGATTAATCTACGATGTTATATTAGTTTTAAAATTAAAAGTCTGATTTACTTGAATTCATATTTCTAATTAGTTAATAGTATAAAAATATTTTATATTTTTGGCGCATACTTTTATTTTAATTTTTTATTTTAATAGTAGTTGGGTTGGTCCAATATCTGATCCACCGCTATTGAGGTTTAATTCGATGGGCATAAAGATTTGAAGGTCCATCTGTCCATAACCGCTAGGGATGTCCCCACGTGCGTGTTAGGGTCATGTGGTCAATGGTTACTCAACTGTCACCCTGTCCTCCGAGAATAACGGGTCAATCGTCCCGCATATCACGGGGCAGCATACTAGGGAGGAGGCCACGTGCTTGACTCCTTTCTCATGCAAACCTTGGCAGTCCTTTAGTGGACTTCGCTAAACTACTCACTAACTGGACCTTGACCCAACGTTGGAGGTTATAAATAAAAGGTACCACATTCTCTTTCAACCAAACCAAACCAAACCAAACTAATGCGGTTTGATTCGGTTCGGTTGGTTCGATTTTTTATAAATATTTTATTGAGTCAACATATAGATGACAACATAGCTTCGTATTTACTCATTCATACACTATCAAATAACAATAAAACTCATCATATTTGGATAATAATTTCTCATTTAATATGTATAAATTAGATTAGACAAAAATGGAATAATAAATATAAAACAATATTAAAAATATTATAATGAAACAAAAAAAAGAGAAGAGACGAGGTATCAATGAAGATAAAAAAGAAAGAACATATGAGATGATAGATTATAAAAGAAGATGTGCGATAAAAATGAAAAGAACATTTGCATAAAAATGAGAAGGTGAGAAATAAAGAATATAAGAAAGTAGAGATTATAGAAGAAGATATAAGATGTATGTGGCGCAATAATGCTAAGAGAGATTTGAGAAGATTGAAACTGAAATCATAAGTGTAAGAATGAAAACATTATTCGTAATCATAAGACTAAAGTTTAGCTTTGGGTGAGATGTGAGTTAAATAAAATTTAAGTTGTAATATAATGCTGATTCGGTTTGGTTCAGTTTGTAAAATACAAACCGCAAAACGAACCGAACTATGCGGTTTTGTCAAAAGATGACTCAAACAAATTCGAATCAAATGTGATTTTTTGCAGTTTTGATTTAATTTAATTTAATTTGCGATTTTCTATTAGATTGATTTGATTTTGAACACCCTTATCCTAATTAATAGTCCTACAAGTACCAATTCCACAAACTACCACTTTTAAAAACAAAAATCAAAAACCTCTCTCGAATTACCTAAACGACCTTCTTTATTTTTTAACAACAAATGCTAGTAACTTATACTCATTAAACATTTGTTAAAAATTAAATACAGAAATAGTTGTCTTAAGCTAGTGTCTTAAAACAAAAGTTAACATTTTTAAATTAACGTTGCCTATAATGGATTTTAATTCGTGTATAATATTAATAACTTAAGAGGTGGTTGATTGGTGTACTAATCAGTAATCACCCTCCCATGTAACTGGAATCCGATTCACTCCGCAAATAATCTGACTCGTCACGCCATTCACAACTTATCCTCTAAATTTTTGTAACATAAACCCATTATCAGTCCAAGTACAGACCACTTTATATTATCATCACCATCATCATTTTTCATTTTATTATTTTTCCTCTCTTTTAGTATTATATATACACGTATTCACCTCACTCCATTTCTCATCCACTCTACTTCTCCTCTTTCTCATGGGTTCTATTGAAATTCAAAGGTTTCATTCATTCACCATTAATTATACTCCATATTTGTACACTTTTTATTCCATTTTCTTAAATATTATTTTTGCTCTTGCAGTTCACAACCTAAGGTTGTCACCATTGATGCAGACAAGTCCCTCATCCAGACCAAACCCGAGGTGGTCACCGTTGATGTGCTTGCAGCCAAATCTCTCATCCAGACCACCCATGTTTATCTTGATGTCAGGTAACAATATTTTTTCCAAATCTTTTTTTTTTCTTTCGGAATTTTGTCACTTTGATTGAATTTTTTTCTTATGCTAATTAATTTATAGAACTGTGGAAGAGTTTCAGAAAGGGCATGTGGATTCAGAGAAGATCATTAATATTGCATACATGTTTAATACACCTGAGGGTATGCTATAATTAAAGTTTCTAATTTTAGTATGAAATCACATGATTTTTAATATGAAAATCACATTGTTTTTGGGAAATAGGTAGGGTGAAGAACCCAGATTTTCTGAAGGAGGTTTTGTCTCTTTGCAAGAAAGAAGACCATCTCATTGTGGTATGTTTAATCAAAATCTAGATTAATTTCAACCTTGCACATTCACATATGCATTTTTTAATTGTATTCTAATATAGAGTATTTTATTTTTTGGTACAAAATTATATTCTAATACTATTTTCATCAATCATACAATATAATATTATTATATTAATTATTAAAACTTGCTTAGTTGCTTTCAATGCACCAAGATAGTGAAGTAATTCGGCATATTGTATTTGTACCGTTATGTGTATGTCTATCTATATTATTTGTATGAAATCTGAATTTCAGGGTTGCCAAAGTGGAGTGAGATCTGTCTATGCAACTGTTGATCTTCTGGCTGAAGTAAGTCAATTCATGTCAACTTCAATACACTCTTCAAGTAATCGTTGTATGATTAGCAGCACTTTAACTTTTATTGAATTCAACATATATGAATTGGCAGGGGTTTAAAGATGTCTCCAACATGGGTGGAGGTTATCTGGATTGGGTTAAAAAGGAATTTCCTGTCAAGATACCTGTCACCAAGTAGAACTTTTACTCACTCCTCACTTCTCTGTTGTATCTTTGAATGAACCGGAGTAAATATCGATCTTCTCCATTTTCTCCCTTCTCCATTTCATGCATTACCAAACTTTTAAAAATATTAATGTAATAATGTGACATTTAATAGTACATTTATTTTTTATGCACCACATATGTTTTCAAAATTATAATAATCGAGAGGGAAAATGGAGAGAATAAATAGAGAGTATCCTATCTCGAATGAACCACCCTTTCGTTTTTACTATTTTAATTTAAGTGAGTACATATAGTTGTGTTTTTTAGATGCTCGAGTGTAATCATGCTAAAGGCAAGACAAATTATGTTTACATTTGTAACTATTTAATAAAGGAAATTTTTTCGTGGTTTTTTCCCACACCTTTGAAAAATCAAAAATATTTTTTGTAAGTGCACTTACGAAGTAAATTAAATAAGATGAATCCGTAATTGCACTTACGAAATAAACCAAATAAAGTGAATTTGGAAGTGCACTCATGAAATAAATCAAATAAGATGAATTTGTAAGTGCGCTTACGAATTTTGGGTCTTATGAAGTAAATCAAATAAAATGAATTCGTAAGTGCAATTAGGGAGTAAATCAAATAAGGTGAATTCGTAGGTGCGTGTTTTGTTTCATGTGATTTTCATTACATATATACACGATTTCACGTACTAAAAACAGAATAGAAAAAATATATGCATTAAAAATCTTTTATTCTTAGACTATAATAATAAAATTTATTAATACAATTGATATCAATATCAAATTTGGCTATAATAAAAAATATATTAATACTATTGATAGCAATTTCTATATGAAGAGATACAATTGATTTTTTGTCTTGATTTACTTGATATGCATTAATTGTATAATATATTTGTAACAATATAATTAAATTGAATTATTATTAATAAAAATAACTTAAATTTATAATTAAAAATTATTAAAGTAAATTTATGAAATGAAATTAAACAATGAATGTAATAATTAATTTTTTAATTATAATAGTGAAATGTAATTGTCTTTTAATTATTTATTTAGAATTATGAATAATATTTGATTAAAAATACAAGAAATATTTTTTAATTATAATTTTAAAAGTTAAATTCAATTTAGATGACACTTTTTAATTTTTATTATAGAATTGATAAATTTCTTGTAAAAGATGATGAATAATTTATAAATTATAAAGATTTTCTATTTTATATATATATATATATATATATATATATATATATATATATATATATATATATCACAAGAATAAAAATCAAAATAAATCAAATAAGGTGAATTCGTTAGTACATTTACGAAATAAATTAAATAAGGTGAATTCGTAAGTGCACTTACGAAGTAAACCAAATAAGGTGAATTCGTAAGTGCACTTACGAAATAAACCAATTAAGGTGAATTCGTAATCAATTTTGGGTCTCTTATAAATTAAACCAAATAAGGTGAATTCGTAAGTGCACTTACAAATTTTGAAGGTATTTTGGGTTTTCCACCAGGAGTGGAGACGAAGCCCACTAGGTGGGTGAATAAATTTTGTTTAATAGATGCAAACATACTAGTTTACGTATGGGTAAATCCAAGTTACTTCAAATTATATGTGTTGCGATTTCTAAATGTTTTAAAACAAAATTCTATTAACATATAGTAAATGAATTTGAATTTAGACATCTAACAAGTTTCTTTGGGTGTGGGTTTTTATTTAAATAGACTTTTAGTTTTGTTATGTATATGGATTTACGGTATGTAGTGGTGGTTCGCGACATTTGATACAGTTGAGAGCGTGATGATTTGTAAAGTTGATACTGAAACACGAGTCAATAAGATAGTGAGAGAGTGAAAAATGAAGTTTGAATGAGAAAAGATTTAAATATTTGTGAAGTGACACACTTTCCTCTTTAAATATGGGAGATGATAGATAACAACATGCGTGTGGAACGACGTGAGATGGAGCTAATTATTGGATTAATATGGGATGTTAGCATGTCGTTCTCTTAAGGGGTTACCTTCCACACACGGGAAAAGGGGCACACCTGTTTAGCGTTTAGTAACTCGTTACCTTGCAATTAAGCCTTCATCTTTTGGGCTTTGCGGATGGCCCAAAACAACTCCCCCAAACCCTGGTCTCTATTTTTTAGGGTGAGGGTTTGTGACATGCATCATTACTCAATCAAGGAATTCGTGGACGTGGAAGTCCCAAATGGGACGTAGCCATTCTTGGAAATGGACACATTAAATATCCTTCTTGGGAGTCGTAATGTAACGTTATGAATGACTAACACACCTTTATCCACTAGCTAGTAATGATGTTTCTCCTTCTTTAGAGTACTCGAGTGTTGTCAAGCCATTTTTTTAGAGGATCTCGTTGGGGATAGGGGTGGATCATACAAACCCCAATGCATGAATAACATATAAGATATTTTGAAGTGTTACTTTACCTTTTTTGTTGTAGTGGGTCACAAAAAATATTTTGTTTCCTTTATTGTTCTCCCCTTAGAGCATTTGTTTTATCGTTGAATTAGGTTAAGACAATTTTGTTCATCGACGTTGGTTTTGCATGTTGGACTGACCATTTTCTTGAGTCATAAAGTCCACGTTTCCTTTTTGCTCATTGCCCCCTTTATAGGGTTTTCAAAATAGTGATCACTCGAGCTTTCCTGCTTCATTGTACAGTTAACTATGTTTTTTAACATATTTATAACATATTTATAACTAGGTGATAATATCAACTTCGACAAGGAAGGCTACTAAAGATATTTCCAAAAATTTGGTGGATCCCAACATACTAGGGATTCTCTACACCTTTGTTCGTGAATGACTATTTAATTGAGTTTTGACTAACACACCTTTGAAGGAGAGGCGACTATCTCTGAAACGAGACAACTTGTCGATTATATGAGTTTATTTAAGGTGTGAATATTTATTATGTTTTATTAATTAAGTTCTTATTTATCAAAGAGAAATCATTTATGTAATTTGTGTTTATTATGTAGTGTTGGATATACGAGTATTTTCCATCCATTTATGATAAGTGTGTTCATGGTCATACTATTGATGGATTCCTACGAGCCATTATATGGAGGTCCATGCATTCTCATTCAGGTGGTGTTATAGATTATAGGTGGAGGATTGATGCTCTAATCATCAACGGTGTCATATGGACATCTTATAAAGACCGTAGAGTGTATTAGGAGTTCAAGGGCACTGGCTTATTTTCCAGGTAATATGTAATGGGAGGGTTTTGTGACTAGATACATATTTACTTGAGAGGTGTTTGCACCCGTTTATGTATGTTCAGGAAATTTCTATACCAGTCATAGGTGTTCAATCTAGGCCATTGATAAATGGTTGAGGTCTGACATTGTCAACAATGTCATTGCTTTTAGAGATAATGTAGCGGATGTGTCTTTCATTGGGTAGTGTCTGTATGGTTAGTTTCAGTGGTACTTTAGAGTGTTACACTCTTGCATCATCCCCCATGTTTAGCTTGTAGATGATTGGACCTTCAGATGATGTATCGCTGCCTACACCTAGTATGATTGACATCAGCGGGTGCAAATGGTAGCACTTCTTTTAGATAACCTCATCAGTTAGGTAAAACTAGATGAAAAGGTATATGCAGACTTATCTTATGTATAACACACGTTGTAATGCTGGATCGGTGTAGATTTTATTAGCTTGTTCACTATTTATTATCGTTGATATTATTTTCAATTTGCAATGAATTATTTGTATATTATTGACACTTTACCTTAACATTGAATTGGATAAAAATTAACATTACATTACTTAAGTATGGACATAGCTTAACATGAACATTGCTTAACATAAAGTAACATGAAAATAACATGAACATAACTTACAACATTACTAGATGATTCATGATGTTTCAACATCTTGATAGTATCGCTGACAAATCTCGAAACTGTCATATCCACCTCGATTGGATCTTTTGTTTCATATCAATAAAATGTGTTGCACATAAATATTAAATCTTTATAGGTATTCAAATCAAAGTTTTTTTTGATATCAATCAATGGTGAATGATACTCGATTTGAACCACTATTCTGTTGTCTGGGTATCACAAGAGATTATCCAGCTTGGATTTTAGAACATTGAGATGAGTGTTCTTTGTGAGCCTAAAATAAATAGGAGGACCCGCGTCGTTGAAGTATACAAAAGTGAGATGCAAAAATTGAGACACTGTGAAGTGATTTGTTAACATGTGGTGCATATTTATACAAGTTTCAAATCATCATAGACCACACAAAAGTATTGTTTCAATCATAAATGTACAGAAGTGTCAACATAATCACGACCATTTAAAAATAACATTATCGAATTTTTAATGGGTATGGGAAAAATCTTTGATATATCAGATTTTTTGAAACACTTGATAAATCTTTTGATACACACATAATATTGCAATTAATGCGATAAAAACCTATACCAAATTTTTTATATGAACTACTTAGTATTTTTAATTGAGATTTTCTTTTGCAACATGTGGTTAGTAAAAAAACGAGGAGAATATTGTTTGTATTGAGAAAATATGTGAGGTGTTAGGTCAAATTGAGAGGTGCTATATATATTTTTAGGGGGATACTAACCCCACCTTTTGTGGTGGACAATTATCCTATGAAAATTTAAAATTGTTCCTCAGATTTCGGAGATGCGTCTCCGAACACACATTCTTTTCAGCCAAAATGTTAAAACTAAGTCACACCCAATATATTTTCCAAATTTTATTATGCAGATGCATCTCCATAATAGATCAATATATACCTCATTCATCCCTCTCTAAAACACCTCTTTTTACCATAATATATTGTTCTGGTGATGCATATTTGTAATCACACCAGGCAGAGTTCAGAGATGCATATTCGTAACTAGACCAGACAATATATTTTAAATTTGTTTTAGTGATGCTTAAAAAGAAATTGATGATATAGTAAAGGTATTATATGATGAATTAGATCATCCAACCGATACGCATAAGATGACATATATAAAATAATAAGTCTAGAGTACACGACAAAGTCGAAATAAGTCAAAATAAAATACAACCGAAAATAAATCTAGAGTATAAATACTATAAACTACTGCGTATAACAGACTCGACCTTGGGACCCCTTGTTCCTACGCTACCTCTTATAGTGGAGTTCCTCCTGTTCTCCCACCATCAAGGCATCTACAATGTCACTAGACTTAAATCCATCATAAAAGAGTCCTTTATCATTAACCATCTGCCAAATCTCTAAGATACGATGACATCTAGGCATAATATCAACAACATGATTTATTTCTAGACTGTTCCTCCTCTAGTATCTCGAGATGAGCAGGCCTCGGTGGATCTTCTATAGCATCATGTACCATATAAGAATGTGACACCTTGAAGAACCACTAAATGTAACCGTCTACGTAGCTACAATCGATCTCAACTATGGTACTTCGTGCCTTCCTAGATACCAGATAATTAAAAGAATAATTAAACATAACATATATATATCTCTACATGTCATAACAGAAGGATCATACACAAATAGGTCTTTAGGAATGTAATGTATATATCTTAACTGACGAATGATGCGCTCAGGCAGACAAGGAAACGTCAGATTGTGAGTTGCATGCTAACCATCCAGGGTATAGTACTATGTTATTAGATGGATGTGTAACACCCCTTCTAAATACCCGTGTAATTAATAATTAAGTTAGAGTAACATGTAAAACAAGGGATGTCACAATTTAGAATAAATATAAAAACCTCAAAAACAGTAGCCATGCTTCACTGAAGGACTTATTAAAATAATCAATTAAATTAATATCATGTTCTAGATAGTGGAAAAATACCACAAAACCGAAATAACTTCAATTCAAAAGTATTCTCAACATAAATCAATAACAATAAAGTATAAAATAAAACTCTCATCAAAACGTTTCCCCCAGTGTTACAACTACCAGAGCATGACACTGACACGCGGATAACAATATGACACAGCTCTACAAGCCATCCTCACCGACTCCTGAGCTGCTAACCTTAATCTGAAATCATCAAAGTAAGGGTGAGATTTTATTGCAATATAAAATGCAATATACGTTTTTAAATACAACAGAACAATTCAATATATTCGTTCATCCTCATTAGCATAATCAGATTTCAGTTCACAAATACATTTCACACAATTCATTATGCAAACAACAACCATCAATGAAATTATAACATAGGAAACCATCCAAACATGTTATAATTCCATATGTAATGCAGACTCTATGCATGTGGTACCAAACATGAACTAAATTCACACTGTTCCGTTTACACATCGGAAACAACGTTAATCATGATTCGCCCATCCACCAGTGGGACACGAATCTAGTCTCACCACCACTAAACCACTGGGTACGGATATTGGCTCTGCAGGTCCAATTCCACACAATGGGAATTAACCACCACCAGAATGCATATGCATGCACATCAAAAGCATGCAACATTCAAATAACGGAATATGATAACACAACATTATTCCATACATAGCCAACACCAACATATCACATGATAACAACATAATCATGAATAAACAACAGGAATAACTCATAAGCATCAATCCTCATCCCCATCAATCGGAACAATCCAAAACAGTTCATCACCATTTCTAAAACTACCAAAGTTTTCAAAAATCGGGAATTCAACTCTTTTTAAAATAAATTCCATGAAATGATTTGTTTTTCTTTTATAAGATAGTATTTTTAATTTAAGAAATACTGTGACACCCCAAATAATTCAACTATTAAATAATTAGAAATTTAATTATTAATTTAATTAAAGGTTTAATTATTGGTATTTTTGAATTAATGGATTTAATTAATTAATTAAGTAATGGGAGTGTTGGGGGTGTGAAGTGGAATTGGGAGGTGTGTAGAGTAAAAGGCTATAATTATTCTAATTATGTTATTTTTATTATTGGGAATAATAAAAAGAATAAATAAAGGAATAAAGAGAAGAAAATTAGAGTTTTCATTCTACGTGCTTTTGAGAAGAGAAGAGAAAGAGGAAAAGTCAAGGCGCCGGAAGTTCGAAGATTCATCGCGAGGTAAGGGGTGATTTGGTCAGATTATTATGCCTTATAGTTTTTGATGATCAATAGAATGAATTGATCCGTTAGGAATCTCGAATTAGGAATTTTAGGTTGTGCCCTAATGTTATGATCCGACGTACTAATTCAATTGGAATTGATAAGAACGATTAATTGTGTAGGATGATCGTAGGCTAAGTAGAAAGTATAATTGATGGTCAATTGGATGTGAAAATACATGATCTAATTCTGTTATGTTATAATATAAAGTTTGGTAATGAATGGAATCAATAGGAATTGGAAAACATTGAAGAATAAACTGGTTTTTGGTGAAAAATAACAGTATGAGTCGACACAAGAAGCTATGGGTCAATGCAAGTGGTAAAAATTTAGAAAAACCAGAGGCGTGGGAAAATCTTGCATCGATACATAGAGTCATGCATCGACTCATAGGGCAAAAATTGAAGTTATGCATCGACACATACGTGTTATGCATCGATGCATACTGACCAAAAATTGAAAAATGCAGAATTTTAATTGTATGCATCGACGCATACGATGCATGTGTCGACACATGCTGTTTATGTATGGATGCATGGGCTTATGCATCGATGCATACTGTTTGAAAACAGAACATGATTTTCTGAAAACGATTTTGGTCATATCTCTACGACCGTAACTCCGATTTAGGCATAATTGGTATCGTTGGAAAGTTGGGAATATGTACTTTCTTATAAGAAAATTCTTAAGAATTAATAATTAATTCTTGATGGATTGATGTGGCTATCCGTAGGAAGGATTCGTCGTAATTTGTGATTATTCGTTGTGTATACTTGCTGGATGTTAATTCCATGTGTTGTAATTAACGTTATATGTCCATGACTTGTTGTTATCATGAGATGTTGTTGGTGTTGGCTTTGTATGGAATAATGTTGTGTGATCATATTTCGTATTTGGATTGCTGCATGTTATTGATATGCATGCATATGCATTTCAGTGATGGTTAATTCCCATTGTGTGGAATTGGATCTGCAAAGCCAATACCCGTACCCAGTGGCTAGTGGTGGTGAGGCTGGATTCTTGACCCAGTGGTGTATGGGCGAATCGTTGTTTAGCTTTGTTTCCATGGTGTATGTGGAACAAGGTGTGAATTTAGTTCACGTTTGGTACCACATGCATTGAGTCTGCATTGCATATGTAATTATAACATGTTAGGATGATTTATAGTGTTATAATTGCATTGATTGTTGTTATATGCATAATAGTCTGTGTGCATTGTATTTGTGGATTGTAATCTGGTTATGCTAATGAGAGTGGAATAATGTATTGATCGTTTTATTGTTTAAAAGAAATGTATAATGCATTTTAATTGTTGATGAAATCTCACCCTTACTTTGATGATTTCAGATTGAAGGGTTAGCTGGTGAGGATAGCCTTGAGCTGTGCTATTTAGATTGTCCGCGTGTCAGTGTCATGCTCTGGTAGTTGTAACGCTGGGGAACGATTGGTTTAGAGTTATCATTAAACTCTTGTTTTCTTTTGGTTTATGTTTGGAATAATTATGATTTGATTTTATTCTGAATTTTATGTAATTTCCGCTGTGTAAAACCTAATTATTGGTTTTGAATTATATTCAATAAGTTCTTCAGTAAAAGCATGACTACTGTTACGATGTTTTATTATTTGAATTTTTAATTGTGATGCCCTTTCGTTATGTTAAACTCTGATTAAATATATAATTCGCGGGGAAATTAGAAGGGGTGTTACAATAATGGTATCTGAGCATAGTCTGTCGTGTCTTAGTGTAGTTATCCCTTTTGTATGCGACTAGTGCAAGGTAACACTGTCGATACTTGTGTTCTAATGTGATTGTTTTGTAATGTTACAGAACAATGGCCGGAAGAGGTAACGAAAGAGACGGTGCTACTATTGCTGAAGCCTTGGGAATGCTAGCTGGTGTGCTTTGAGGGAATAAGTTGGGAGTTGGTATTGGTGCTGATAGACAGTTGGGGAACTTCCAGAGGAACAATCCTCCATTGTTCAAAGGCACTCATGATCCCGAAGGTGCTCAGAGATGGTTGAAGGAGATCGAGAGGATCTTCAGGGTGATTGATTGTGCGGAGGAGCTGAAGGTGAGATATGGTACTCATATGCTGGCAGAGGAAGCTGATGACTGGTGGATTGCTACCAGGACTGAAATGGAACAAGATGGTGTTGCACTGAATTGGGTTGTGTTCAGGAGAGATTTTTTGAGGAGATACTTTCCTGAAGACATTCGGGGCAAGAAAGAGATTGAGTTTCTGGAGCTCAAGCAGGGCAACAAGTCTGTGAGTGAGTATGCTTCGAAATTTACTGAGTTGGCGAAGTACTATGCTCACTACAACAACGATGTAGATGGAGAAATTTCCAAATGTATCAAGTTTGAGAATGGTCTTCGTGATGAGATTAAGCAGGGTATCAGGTATCAGCGTATCCAAAGGTTTTCTAACTTGGTAGACTGTAGTAGGATTCTGGAAGAGGATCTTGCTAATACTCGAACGAATGCTCGTGGGTATGTGGATCGTAAATGAAAGCAATAGATGGATCGTGGGAAACCTTATGATAAGAATAATCAGAGATCCGGTGGTTGGAAGAAGCCTAGTGGGGGAGATTCTAGTGCTCCTATCAAGTGCTACAGGTGTGGTGAAATGGGGCATCGAGCTAATGAACGCAAGAATGATACGAGGAAGTGCTACAATTGTGGTAAGATTGGTCATGTAGCTACTGATTGCATAGCAAGAAAGGTAACTTGTTACAACTGTGGCGAAGAAGGTCATACTCGTCCGCAGTGCACTAAGCCAAAGAAGGAACAAGCTGGTGGTAAAGTGTTTGCCTTGTCTGGGCCAGAGACTAAGCCAGATGATCAGTTGATTAAAGGTACATGTTTTATTAATGGCATACCTTTGATTGCGATTATTGATATTGGAGCGACACATTCTTTTATTGCTTTGGATTGTCCTAAAAGATTGAACTTGGATATTTTTAATATGGATGGAAGTATGGTTATTGACACTCCTGCGTCGGGTTCAGTGACTACTTCACTTGTTTGTAGGAATTGTCCTATTGTGATTTTTGGTCGAGGTTTCGGTATGGACTTAGTGTGCCTATCGTTAGAACAACTTGATATCATCCTTGGAATAAACTGGTTGGAATTCAACCAGGTTCATATTAATTCTTTTGAGAAGACAGTTATTTTTCCTGAAGAAGCTAGAGTTGAAGATGTGACTATGTCAGTTAAGTAGATGAATTTAGCTGTTAAGGATGGTGTTGTGGTGTTTATGTTGTATTTTTCGATGGAGGTGGAAGGAAAAGCTAAGAGTGAGGAATTACTTGTTGTGAATGAATTCCCATAAGTGTTTTCGGAAGATGTTAGTGAATTGCCACCTGAGAGAGAAGTGGAGTTTACTATAGATTTGATTCCTGTAACTAGTCTGGTGTCGATGGCGCCTTATCGCATGTCGGCATCTGAATTATCTGAGTTGAAGAAGCAGTTAGAAGAATTGCTTGAGAAGAAGTTTATTCGGCTGAGTGTTTCACCGTGGGGTGCTCCTGTGTTGTTGGTTAAGAAGAAAGAGGGTTCAATGAGACTGTGTGTTGATTATAGGCAGTTGAACAAAGTTACAATCAAGAATCGGTATCCATTGCTGAGGATTGATGATTTGATGGATCAGTTAGTTGGAGCTTGTGTATTCAGCAAGTTTGATTTGAGATCTGGATACCATCAGATTCATGTGAAGACGGAGGATATTTAGAAAACAACATTTAGAACGAGGTATGGACATTATGAGTATTATGTTATGCCGTTTGGAGTTACTAATACACCTGGTGTTTTCATGGAGTATATGAACAGAATATTTCATCTGTATCTTGATAAGTTTGTGGTGGTATTTATCGATGACATTTTGATTTATTCGAAGAATGATGAAGAACATGCAGAACATCTTAGAATTGTGTTGGAATTGTTGAAAGAGAAGAAGCTGTATGCGAAGTTGTCTAAGTGTGAGTTCTGGTTAAGCGAAGTAAGTTTTCTTTATCATGTGATATCCAAGAATGACATTGTTGTTGATCCTACGAAGATAGAAGCAGTATCTTAGTGGAAAGCGCCGAAGAATGCTTCTGAAATCCATAGTTTTCTTGGTCTTGCAGGTTACTGCAGAAAGTTTATTGAAGGATTTTCGAAGTTAGCTTTGCCGTTGACTAAGTTGACAAGAAAGGGTCAAGTGTTTGTTTGGGATTCTGAATGTGAGAAAGGATTCCAAGAGTTGAAGAAGAGGTTGACTAGTGCTCCGATTCTGATTTTGCCGAATCCGGAGGAATCTTTTGTTGTATACTGTGATGCTTCATTGATGGGATTAGGTGGTGTTTTGATGCAAGATAAACAGGTAGTGGCTTATGCTTCAAGACAGTTGAAGGTTCATGAAAGGAATTATCCGACTCATGATTTAGAGCTGGCAGCGGTAGTGTTTGTTTTGAAATTATGGAGGCATTACTTGTACGGTTCTCGATTCGAGGTATTCAGTGATCATAAGAGTTTGAAGTATCTCTTTGATCAGAAGGAGTTAAACATGAGGCAGAGAAGATGGTTAGAATTTCTGAAGGATTGTGATTTTGGTTTGAATTACCATCCTGGTAAGGCAAACGTTGTTGCAGATGCATTGAGTAGGAAGTCCTTGCATATGTCTATGTTGATGGTGCGCGATTGGGATTTAGTTGAACAATTAAGAGATTTGAGTTTGGTATGTGAGACTACTTCTGATAGTGTTAAGTTGGGTATGTTGAAGTTGACGAGTGGTATTCTTGAGGAAATTCGAGCTGGACAGAAATTTGATGTTGGGTTGGTGGATAAATTGACATTGATCAACCAAGGTCAAGGAGGTGAATTCCGGATTGATGAGAATGGTGTTATGAGATTTGGTGACAGAGTGTGTGTTCCGAATATTGCAGAACTTAGAAGGAGTATTTTAGAAGAAGGACATCGTAGTGGATTGAGTATTCATCCCGGTGCTACTAAGATGTACCATGACTTGAAAAAGTTGTTTTGGTGGCCTGGAATGAAGAAGGAAATTGCTGAGTTTGTTTATGCTTGTTTGGTTTGTCAAAAGTCAAAGATTGAACATCAGAAATCGTCACGGTTAATGGAACCATTGTTTGTTCCGGATTGGAAATGGGATGGCATTTCTATGGATTTTGTGTCTGGTTTGCCGAGGATAGCGAAGAATTGTGATTCTATTTGGGTTATTGTTGATCGGTTGATGAAATCTGCTCATTTTATTCCAATAAGAATGGATTATCCTATGGAGAGATTGGCAGAATTGTATCTTGAGAAGATTGTAAGTTTGCATGGCATTCTTTCTAGTATTGTATCGGATAGAGATATGAGGTTTACGTCTAAGTTCTGGACAGGATTGCAAGAAGCTTTGGGTACTAAGTTGCGGTTGAGTTCTGCTTATCATCCGTAGACAAATGGTCAGACGGAGAGGATGATTCAGTCTTTAGAGGATTTGTTGCGAGCTTGTATGTTGGAGAAAGGTGGAGTTTGGGATAATTATCTACCATTGATTGAATTTACCTACAACAATGGTTTTCATTCGAGTATTGGTATGACTCCATTTGAGGCATTGTATGGTAGGAGGTGTCGGACACCATTGTGTTGGTACGAATCTGGAGAAAGTGTTGTAATTGGACCGGAGATTGTCCAACAGACTTCAGAAAAGATCAAGATGATTCAGGAGAAGATGAAAGCTTCTCAGAGTCGCCAGAAGATTTATCATGATAAGAGGAGGAAGGATCTTGAGTTTAGTGAAGGAGATCATGTGTTTATGTGAGTTACTCCGATGACTGGTATTGGTCGAGCTTTGAAGTCAAAAAAGTTGACTCCGCGCTTTATTGGTTCGTATCAGATTAATAAGAAGGTTAGAAGAGTTGCTTATCAGATTGTTTTACCGTCGTCGCTTGCGAATTTGCATGATGTCTTCCATGTATCTCAGTTGAGGAAGTACATTGCGGATCCATCTCATGAGATTCAGGTAGATGATATACAGGTGCGAGATAATCTGACTGTTGAAGCATTACCTGCGAGAATTGAGGATCGGAAGTTGAAGTAGTTGCGTGGTAAAGAGATAACTCTGGTGAAAGTAGCTTGGGGAGGACCAGCAGGTGGAAATGTTACGTGGGAACCGGAGAGCCAGATGAAGGACTCGTATCCCAAAATTTTCGTCTAAGGTATGTTTTCGAGGACGAAAACTCTTTTTAGTAGGGGAGAGTTGTGACACCCCAAACAATTAAACTATTAAATAATTAGAAATTTAATTATTAATTTAATTAAAGGTTTAATTATTGGTATTTTTGAATTAATGGATTTAATTAATTAATTAAGTAATGGGAGTGTTGGGGGTGTGAAGTGGAATTGGGAGGTGTGTAGAGTAAAAGGCTATAATTATTCTAATTATGTTATTTTTATTATTGGGAATAATAAAAAGAATAAATAAAGGAATAAAGAGAAGAAAATTAGAGTTTTCATTCTACGTGCTTTTGAGAAGAGAAGAGAAAGAGGAAAAGTCAAGGCGTCGGAAGTTCGAAGATTCATCGCGAGGTAATGGGTGATTTGGTCAGATTATTATGCCTTATAGGTTTTGATGATCAATAGAATGAATTGATCCGTTAGGAATCTCGAATTAGGAATTCTAGGTTGTGCCCTAATGTTATGATCCGACGTAATAATTCAATTGGAATTGATAAGAACGATTAATTGTGTAGGATGATCGTAGGCTAAGTAGAAAGTATAATTGATGGTCAATTGGATGTGAAAATACATGATCTAATTCTGTTATGTTATAATATAAAGTTTGGTAATGAATGGAATCAATAGGAATTGGAAAACATTGAAGAATAAACTGGTTTTTGGTGAAAAATAACAGTATGAGTCGACACAAGAAGCTATGGGTCAATGCAAGTGGTAAAAATTTAGAAAAACCAGAGGCGTGGGAAAATCTTGCATCGATACATAGAGTCATGCATCGACTCATAGGGCAAAAATTGAAGTTATGCATCGACACATACGTGTTATGCATCGATGCATACTGACCAAAAATTGAAAAATGCAGAATTTTAATTGTATGCATCGACGCATACGATGCATGTGTCGACACATGCTGTTTATGTATTGATGCATGGGCTTATGCATCGATGCATACTGTTTGAAAACAGAACATGATTTTCTGAAAACGATTTTGGTCATATCTTTGCGAACGTAACTCCGATTTAGGCATAATTGGTATCGTTGGAAAGCTGGGAATATGTACTTTCTTATAAGAACATTCTTAAGACTGAATAATTAATTCTTGATGGATTGATGTGGCTTTCCGTAGGAAGGATTCGTTGTAATTCGTGATTATTCGTTGTGTATACTTGCTGGATGTTAATTCCATGTGTTGTAATTAACGTTATATGTCCATGACTTGTTGTTATCATGAGATGTTGTTGGTGTTGGCTTTGTGTGGAATAATGTTGTGTGATCATATTCCGTATTTGGATTGTTGCATGCTTTTGATATGCATGCATATGCATTTCGGTGATGGTTAATTCCCATTGTGTGGAATTGGACCTGCAGAGCCTATTACCCAGTGGCTAATGGTGGTGAGGCTGGATTCTTGACCCAGTGGTGTATGGGCGAATCGTTGTTTAGCTTTGTTTCCATGGTGTAAGTGGAACAGGGTGTGAATTTAGTTCACGTTTGGTACCACATGCATTGAGTATGCATTGCACATGTAATTATAACATGTTAGGATGATTTCTAGTGTTATAATTGCATTGATTATTGTTATATGCATAATGATCTGTGTGCATTGTATTTGTGGATTGTAATCTGGTTATGCTAATGAGAGTGAAATAATATATTGATCATTTTATTGTTTAAAATAAACGTATAATGCATTTTAATTGTTGATGAAATCTCACCCTTACTTTGATGATTTCAGATTGAAGGGTTAGCTGCTTAGGAGCTGGTGAGGATAGCCTTGAGCTGTGCTATTTAGATTGTCCGCGTGTCAGTGTCATGCTTTGGTAGTTGTAACACTAGGGAACGATTGGTTTAGAGTTATCATTAAACTCTGTTTTCTTATGGTTTATGTTTGGAATAATTATGATTTGAATTTATTCCGGATTTTATGTTATTTCCGTTGTGTAAACCATAATTATTGGTTTTGAATTATATTTAATAAGTTCTTCAGTAAAAGCATGACTACTGTTACGATATTTTATTATTTGAATTTTTAATTGTGACGCCCTTTCGTTATGTTAAACTCTGATTAAATATATAATTCGCGGGAAATTAGAAGGGGTGTTACAAATACTGCCAAAAACGGCACTCGAATTAGAGTTACGGTTTAGAAATTATAAGTTTTTAAAGTTTTAAGCATTTTGGAAATTAACACAGTGGTAACCGATTCCTCCCAAGGAGAACCCGGTTCCCATATTGTTCAAAAACATGCTCTCTGGATTTACTATGGGGAACTCGGTTCCTCCATACTGAGAACCGGTTCCCACCAAAAATATTGATTTCATGTGTAAAATTTTAATTGGGAACCCGGTTCCTCCCCAGGAGTAACCGGTTCCCACTGAGCAAGAATTCCTCTCCTCTGTTTTTTATACTAGGAACCCGGTTCCTCCCACATGAGAATCGGTTCCTGCGACCTGCAGAACCAAAAATATGCAGTTTTGACAGCAGTATTCTATTCAAACCTCTCCTTTCTAATTCTATACGAATTATAGCATTAAGAACACCAAAATGCAACCAGTAAGCATCAATACAACCACATACATCACAATTTCATCATTCCTATTAATTATTTAACACACTAACGGTTCCAATTCCTATAATCCGACACAATTAGGGATAATTCTACAAATCTAGATTATCTAATTTCAAGTGTCTTAACATACCCAATCATCCAATTGAATTCCAAAACCCCTTACCTCGCGATGATTCTTCGAATTTTGGCGTTTGGCTTTTTCCCTCTTTCTCTTCTCTTATCCAATGTATGTAGAGTGACTTCTCAAAATCCTTCTCTTATTTCCTCTATTCCTTTTATTATTCCTTTTATCATTCCAATTAATAAAATAAAATAATTAGAGTAATTAGAGTGATTTACTCCCCACGCCCTTCAATTGACTTCACACCCCAACACATCCCTTTTATTTAATTAATTAATTAAATCAAATAATCCAAAAATACTAATAATTGAACTTTTAATTAAATTAATAATCAAAATTCTAATTATTAAATATTGAATTATTTGGGGTGTCACAAGATGCGTCTCATAGTGATCATCATAAGAATATAAGTGTATGTCTTGTGCTATCGGGTGGTCAAGATGCACTTGAACAAATATGTTGATTGGTTCCCTATGAGAGGGGTGAATGCAAAATCATGAGACGTGTATTCAGTATAATCCAATACGCATGATCTGACAAAGATGTGTGGGAAGTGTTGGAGGATCCAAGCCTGAAAAATGAATAATTACTAATGGCGTTACAAAAGTGTTATGAAAATAACACTCAAATAATAAAAATATCAAGAATATTACTACCAATTGTGTGATGTTGCATATCACTTATTTCATGTTCCTCATACACAGAGTTTATAAACTTAGAGACAAACAAGTAAACATGTTCTCCTAGTCAATATGTCTCATATGTGCTACAAACATGTTCATCGTCACCAATATCCTGCTCTACTTTAAGTAGATCATTTATATACACCTCATACAGGAAATAAAACGTAGCATGAGCCTATCGGGAGGCGTTAAACTTCGTCATGACAGCCTCTGGCCCAAATAGTCTACCATCAACTATAGTACCTCATCTTTGTTAATCTTCCCACGATCTAAAAGTTTCCCCTAATCAGAAGATGAAACAGACACGAGACATCATCCAGTATGATAGACATCTCACCATGTAACATAATCAGTCTTGCACAAGTCTCTCATCTCAGATAATTGCAAAATATCCTGAAACCACTGATGGTTAACCTGATGCAAGCCAATAATCTTATGCCCATGATTCATAAATTTTAGTGGATCATGGTCTTGTAGAAAAATAAATCATCATTAGAAAATTTTAATACTATAACAAACATAATTTAAAAGGAATGAATCCAACTAATTTTACCTCTGTGTCCCAGACATGTCTTGCAATATGGCCCTGAGGTGCCTTAAGTACCTCTATTGTTTCTTGTGCTTGGGGTGCCTCGGGTACCTCTAGTGTCTGAGGCACCTCTGTTGACTCAGGTGCATGAATAGGTGAAATATGCCGCATATGAGAAGATGGAGACAGAGATGCATGAAGAGGTGATACTCGTCTCCTACGGGAAGAAGTTGGCGGAAGAGATACATGAGCCCCAAAAATTGACGCCTCAACATCAACCGGGCTAGAGGTAACAAAGGCCTGAGATGGTTGACTATTTTCTCTCCAAACAAATGCATGTTGTGCGATCCTATTATGCCTCAATTGGTCTTGCCTATCAGCCATAATGCTTGCGAGTAAATCACACAATAGCGTCCAAAGATGCAACTTTGTAATTTTCTCCCTTTGATTTATGGCCTAATTTATGAATATATTGAATAGTGACGCATCCGAAGATGTATCTCTAAAATCTAAAAGTATTAATGTATTTTCATGAGATATGCTAATGTGAATTAAGATTTTTTTTTCATAGATGAGAATTCTAATCTCAAGCCCAATCCACTTTTGGAAAGGCCCATCATCATTTAATTGAAGAAAGACAAAAATTAAACACAATTTTATTTAAAAAATTAAGTAAAACCCTAAAACAACGAAACTCTGCAGCTCCGTCAACCGCCGGGAAACGTAGACGGAGTTGGCCGCCGGCCTCCAGTAACTGTAAGAATTACACTGATTATAAGTTTTCATTTTACTTCCTGTATGTTCTGTATGAATATTCATTGTCGTTGTTCTTGTTTATTAAGCGATTGTTTGTTTTCTGCAATTCAGATGAACAAGAAAAATATGCAATGGCAATAGTATTTTGATGAATACAATATGTTGAAAGAAAACAATATGTTTGAAAATAAGGGCATGTTTGGATTAACTTATGCAGGGCTTATTTTATAAGCTGCTAATTATACATTGCTTATATGTTGGATTTCATTATTTTGCTCAATTGTTTTTTTTTTGTTTGTATTCTTTAATATCGATATAGATTAAATGGAGCTGCCTCTTGTTAACGGCGATTTGATTGACGGTGAAACTGAATATTTGAGTGAGGATCTGTCACTATCTGAATCAAAAGAAGATGATGTTAAATTAGCTGAACCATCGAAAACGGCGATATTTAACAGAGATGGTTTATTAGATAAACTCGGAGACATGAGCTGGCCAGAGAATGTGGAATGGATACACAAACTCTCCGTTGATATTGATCAAGAGGTGGAAGTAGATGTTAACGATGACTTGGCGCGAGAGCTTGCGTTTTACACTCAGGCATTGGAGGGAACTAGACATGCTTTTGAGAAACTTCACTCGATGAGTCGACCTTTTTTAAGACCGGAAGATTATTATGCGGAAATGGTGAAGGCGGATAGTCACATGGAAAAGGTGAAGAGTCGGCTATTAGCGGAGAAGCAGAAAATGGAAGAGGCGGATGAGAGAAGAAAGGCGAGGGAGGCGAAGAGATTATCTAAAGAGATTCAGTCGCAGAAATTGAAAGAAAGGGCTAAGCAGAAAAAGGAGGATATTGAGTCTGTTAAGAAATGGAGGAAGCAGAGGCAACAGAGCGGATTTGCTGATAATGGTGCAGATAAGGCTTTGAACTTTGAGGATGGTAAAGCATTCGAGAGGTCAAAGAATAAAAGGCCTGGAGTGTCTCCGGGCGACCGATCAGGTGGTAAGGCAAAGCAAGTCTTTGGAAAGGGGAAGAAGCCAAAAAAAGATGTTAAGAATTCCAAATTCGGCTTTGGAGGCAAGAAGGGGTTGAAGAAACAGAATACAGCCGACACTACTAATGATTTTGGTGGGTTTAGTAAGAAGGGTGTTGTTGCAGGAAATAAGAGAAAGAGATAAAAATACAATCTTCTTTTAAATTGTTTTGCAATGAAGGATGCAATGGAATGTGCTAACGGGACTGTCCTCTGAATTTTCATCGACTCTAACAGTTCTATTACGTAGATGGACTCGGGATTATTTTATAACTTAATCAACAGTTATAAATTTCTATCCATCTACTCCAATTTGATGTTTTGCTAAATGATCCGTTACTTTATGCTGCCCTTACTAACAGGTATATGATGTAGCTCTTTTGAGTACACAAGACAGAATAGTTTTGCTGCAAGACAAAGGAAGAAAGGAACAATTTTTTTAAATTTACTCATCTTTTGGGGGGCAAATAAACTAGTCCTATCTTTTTATTTACTCAGCAGTGTAAAATAATGCTATGGATGAAATGAAACTAGCAGGAGTGTGCTCAATATGAAGGAGAATTTCTAGTGCAGTTACTGAAGTATTAGAGGTTGGTTACTGCATTAGCTTCCTTTAAGCGTGTATGAATGAATTTAGCTCTTCTAAAGTGTAGTGTGTACTTGCCAGTTGCCACACAGTATTGATGACTTTTCTAGTGGGTACTTGCAACATAGCTTCTTGGCGTAGTTGCTCATGTTAATTTAGAGCAGATATTCAAACCAGTTACACTACTAAATGTGCATCTCAATTTAATCCGTTCACTTTCTTTCAAAAATGACTTAGTTGCTAATGTTAATGTAGGATCAGTTGTCTGGATAACACAGGATAAAAAGTATCAACAACTGTTGATAATGTTTTGTTACTACTAAGTAAGGCTCGAAATGAGCTCGCCTCAGTTTGATAATAATTAGTTCAAACTCAAATTTTGATTTGAGTTTGACTTAGAACTTTTTCTTATGTTCAAATTCAACTAATTATAATTTCATGAACAATTCAACTTAACTCGTTAGATTTATTTATTTAATAGTTTATGTGTTTGGTTCATATTTTAAGAGGGGGAGGGGAGGTAGATGGAGGGGACTAAAATATCTTATGAGTCACTTTTTGCTTCCTTCCGATTTGGGGGGATTTGGAGGGGAGGGGAGGGGAGACATTTAATTTTAATTATAACTATATTTATATATTTACCCTTATTTATTTATTTAGTTAAATAAAAATTTAACTTATTAAAATGTTAAAAGTTCTAGTTTGAACAAATTTTATCTTCCTTTTATATTTCTTGTATTTTCATATCTTCATCTTATTATCATTATATGTGTCTAATTTATTTTATTTTATTTAATATATTTTAATGTAACTTTTTAATTATTATTATGTTTTTGTTTATAATAATTTTTGATATATTTTATTATATTTTATAATATTTTAAAAATTATATATCATAATCGTTACATTATTATAAAATCTTTTATAATATTATTTGATTGAATACTTATATTTCGTCATTGAATTTGTATTTTTGAATTATAAACGGTAATATCACAAGTCTTATGATAAAATTACAAAGATATAAAATTAAATTAGTTTTAAAATATCTCTCATTCCCTTGTAAACCAAACATGTTTGTAAATAAAATATTTTTCCTCTCTTATTTTGAACCAAACATATATTCCCTTGTAAACCAAACATGTTTGTAAATAAAATATTTTTCCTCTCTTATTTTGAACCAAACATATATGTAATTTAAATCCATCCACTCCCTTTGATAAAAATACCTCTCCTGTCCTCGATGTCCTCGATTGAATGAAACAAACCCTTAAGAGTAGTGGAAAAAATGATAAGAGGAGAGAGAAGTGGTGGGGTAAGGGATAGTGGAAAGAAAGTTATACTTGTTCTCACTTTTTTTGATAACTCATCTAGACCCTTTAAATATATCTTATGGAGTATTAAAATGGTCCATTTATAGACCATTTACTTGATGAATCACTCTAGATTAAACCATTTTTTAATTAGAAAATATATGTTAATTTTTAAATTATTTTCTTAAATAATTATTTATATGATGTCGATTTTATTTGTATAATTATTTTTAGAAATACTTTACTCAAATAAGAATATAAATGATCAATTTCTTTTAGCAAAATATAAATGATCAATTAAAACTATTAGATTAAAAGAAAATATATGATTGAGATTTTGAGTAAATCTTTAAACTTAATCTTAGAGTCAATATAACTCCTTTAGTATATAATCAAGTTAAAACTCATGAATCTAACGAGTTCAATATGTATAGTTTAAATTCATCTCATTTAGTTAACAAATTTAATTTTTTTTTGCTCAATTAAGAATATAAATGATCAATCAAAACCATTAAGTTAAAAGAAAATGTAGGATTGAGATTTGTAGTAAATCTTTAAACTTATTCTTAGAGTCAATATAAATCTTCTCATATATCATCGAGTTCATTCGTGAATCAATGAGTTAAAGTTGAATTATATATAGTTCAAATTCAACTCATTTAGTTAACAAAGTTAGTTTTTTTTGTTCATATTCATCTAATTTAGTTTATAAACCTAATTCAACAATTTAATTGTTAAATCGAGTTGGTTTAGTTCATTATAACCATATTGCTAATAACAAGTTTACTTTGCATTAATGGTGGAGTTTTATGTATGACACCGTACAAGTTCTCCTTGGCACCCCTATGGCATTTTGAACAAAATATCTCTTTAACCAAAAAATGTAAACTGTTTGTTTGGTTTGACTTTTAGAAATTTCAAAAGCATTTTTATAGGTGTAAAATTAATTTTAGAGTCGTTTTTAGGTGTTTAATTTTTCTATATCAGAATTGATTTTACTTCTAGAATTGATTCTACTAGAAACTAGAGCTTGTAGTTTTATGAATTTAAACGTGATTTTTAAACTAAAATTTATTGTTTAGCTCACTTTATCTAAATATAAATCAATTTTGTTAAACTCAATTATATTAAAATCGATTCTACTAAACTCAATTATATCAAAATTAATTCTTTCCACCATCAATCCAAACACACACAATAAATTTTCAAAAGCAAAACTATTTACTTTGAATTTTTTAATGAAAAATATGGTATTTTTTGGATTTTCACTGGAATTTTTTGAATATTTATAAGTATACTTTTTCAATTTTTTATTGAATTTTTAATAAGATCACATTTAAATATATTGATTTTATAAAATTTTCCATAATCTCTAGTATAAATGCATATATTTGATGACTTTTACCAAAACTTTCATAATGTCATATAAAAATACAATAAATATAGGATTTTTTTTAAAAAGTTTGATATCAAATATTTGAGATTTTACTAAATTCTTACGCATGTTTGGTATAAATGATATATCTTCACGTGCTTTTATAAAAATGTGGTACATTTGTAGGGGAGCCACCGAATTTTAAAAAATTTGATAAGTCAATTATTTTAGTGAGAGTTAGAGGAAAAAATGGTAAAATTATACGTAGATTGAGTGACTGACTTGTTGGAGATGTTGTAGAGCGTTCGACCAAAGTTGATAGACACAATCATTTAGCCACTCAAATAGGTAGAATAGCTTTCATCGATTCTCATCGTAGGAGGATTGAAGAGTCACACTGATCACATATTCTTCGCTATTAAGGGTGTATAATTGGTCTCTCGAGAGATCACAACGAGGAGGCAAACAATATTGTATTAATTATGTTGAGCCAAAGGTTAATACAAAGGTGTTTAATCAGTCAAATACAATTGACAATCATGATGTTCATGCATATAACATGTTCCCCGGAGGCAGGGTGGGAAAGATAAGCTTGACCCATCGAATATGTATGTTTTTTTGCCTTTCGTGAGAATCGAATCCTGAATGTTAAATTTTTTTTGCATATTCAAATACTATTGGGTATTGACTATTTTGTTAAAAATATTTAACTTTAAACATTGTAGGATATATTTAACCATAATAACATCGTCTTAGTTTTGACGAATCATCGAATATCATATTATTACATTGGATTATTATTTGTAGAATATTTAAACCCTACGATATTTAGAGTTTTTTAAATATAACTTTAAATATAAAAAATAAAATAATAATTTGAATCTAACTTCAAAAACTATTTTTATCTTTCCACAAAATAAAAGTAATTTCTATTCACATTACATATTTTTAAAAATAACAAATTTTTTAATTTAGATGTACATGATTAAAAAAAAGAAGAAGTTTTGGCCATTATAGTGTTTGGTGTTCCAATAAAAAAGCCCAAGTGAAGAAAACCTCCTTCGCAAGCACTCGAGCGCTCTTCTTCTCACCTCTCTCTCTTCGACAAAAAGTTTTTACCCTCCTTCCAAATCTTGCTTCTGAACTTCATCAAATCTCCAACAATGGTGCTCGAGGTAACTGCTCCGATTCTCAACGATTCACCGTTCCACTAAAATCCCCCAATTTCCTCTTTCTCATTCGATCAATTAGGTTTTTCGCTGTTCGCTATTAGGCTACACTTTTATTATTGAAGTACTCTTATTGTTATTCTCTGGTTTTAACAGGCGACGATGATCTGTATTGACAACTCTGAGTGGATGCGTAACGGTGATTACTCTCCTTCTCGATTTCAAGCCCAATCCGACGCTGTAAGTCTCATTTGCGGTGCTAAAACTCAGGTGAGTCTAATTGTTGCTTAAGTAATACACTTGTATTGTATGCGATTCCGATTCTATGCGATTGTTGTATTTCAGAGTTGGTTTTTAGGTTTAATTTTAGGTTTAGGTGATTGCGCGTGTTCATGTGATTTGTTGTTTAATGAATTTCAGTCTAATCCTGAAAATACTGTTGGAGTTCTCACTATGGCGGGGAAAGGCGTTCGGGTTTTGGCTACTCCTACAAGTGATTTGGGCAAAATCTTGGCTTGTATGCATGGTATGCTTTTTTCTCCCTTTGAATCTTTGTTACTCCATGTGATAATTGTTGTTCTCTGGTATATTAATGTTTAGACTTAGGTGGTTTGGGAAAGTAGAGAGAAGAGCTGGAGATTCTGTAGTGAGGAGAGTAGCCCGGATGAAGAGAAGCCAAACAATTCGAGGAAGACCCCGAAAACTATAAGAGACATTGTTAAGAAAAATCTCGAGATTAATGATTTGTATAGAAACACAGTTCTTGATAGAACATTATGACGGAAGTTGATCCGTGTAGCCAGACTTAGTTGTTGTTGTTGTTGTTGTTGTTGTTGTTGTAGTACACGGTTGTAAGTTCTATGTGAATTGGATCCTTAGATTGTGGAAGTTTGTTTGATTAGTTACTCAGGTCTGTTTGATTAGTTACTCAGGTCTGTTTGGATTGAGTTACTTGAACTTGTCTATTGACATAACATATTGTGAGGCTGTTGTTAGAGACATCTTAGGAAAACTACTCATGACATGTTCGGGAAGTGTTTTAAGCTTATTTCATTAGCTCTTCAGGATAGCTTATGAACACAACTTATATGTTATATGAAAATGATTTGATTTGATAATTTTGCTATAGGAGTGACTTATGCATAAGCATTTATGCTATACTTGCTTAATTAAGTTGTTTATCCAAACAAGGCAATAGTTTCTTTTTCTTTTGGGTTGTTAACGTTCTAGTTCTAGATATAATTCATGTCAAACTTCCATATGAAAGGATATTAGTAAGATTACTTTAATGTAAATCATTTATGTAAATAGTGAGCAAGTGTGACAAGTTTATGTTGTATTGGATTTGTCTTTTGATGAAATAATTTATTCATTTTTCTTCCTTAGGTCTAGAAATAGGCGGCGAGATGAACCTAGCTGCTGGAATTCAGGTGGCACAGTTGGCTCTTAAGCATCGACAGAATAAGAAGCAGCAGCAAAGGATTATCGTCTTTTCTGGAAGGTATGTACAACTTTTTCTTTTTGTTTGAAGTTATTTATTTTATTTGTTGCCGATTCTCCTCCCATTATCTAACTTAATGCTTTTTTAGTCCTGTCAAGCACGAGAAGAAAATGTTGGAAATGATTGGGAGAAAGTTGAAAAAGAATAGTGTAGCACTTGACATTGTCAACTTTGGGGAAGATGATGAGGGGAAGACGGAGAAGCTTGAAGCACTCCTTGCAGCGGTAAACAATAATGATAGTAGCCACATGGTTCATGTTCCACCTGGTCCAAATGCTCTTTCAGACGTACTTATAAGGTTTGTGAGTTCAGTTTTGTCTGATTTTTTTCTCTCTTCCTTTGTACTCAGCATTCCCATTTAAGTGGGGGATTCCAGTAGAAATTTGAGTATTTGAGAAGTTATTTATTCAATATCTCAGCTGTTTCTACTCAGCTTTGCCTTCTTCTCTTTACTTCTATAGGAGAGGCTTTGGACTTCGGTGTTTTTCAAAAAACTCTTTTCTCAGTTCTTAACTGGATTCCCAAATAGCCATAAATGCTTCCTTGATAAACACATTAGGATTTCCAAAATTCCTTTTAATGTCAAATCTTTCATTTGATCAATCCGGTTAACACTAAGACATGCTTCAAAGTGTGTGTATCTCTCTCTAACTTGCAAATACATTGGGATCCTGGTCGTGTTAGTTTTTTTTCTCCCTCTTCTATCCTTGTTTTCTTACTTCCATATTTTTTTTTTCTAGAAGAGACTTTATTCTTACTCCTTCTAAAATATATTTCCTGGTCTATAATCTGATAAAATTATCTTTTTATCTATGAGAAACTTTCTAAAATAGTTATTTAACTTGTGTTGTGGCAGTACACCTATTTTTACTGGTGATGGAGAAGGTGGAAGTGGTTTTGCAGCTGCTGCTGCAGCAGCATCTGCAGGTGGTGCATCTGGATATGATTTTGGTGTTGATCCAAACTTGGACCCTGAATTGGCTCTTGCTCTAAGAGTTTCGATGGAAGAGGAGAGAGCTAGGCAGGAAGCAGCTGCGAAAAAGGCTGCAGAGGATGCTTCCAAACAGGAGAAAGGTGGCGAACAGCAAGCTACTTCCCAGGATGCAACTATGACTGAGCAAACCAGTACTGCAGCTTCTGAAGTTGAGCCTAAGACAAATGACATGATGGTTAGTGTAATTAGTCATTTAAGCCATTTTTGTTGCTTGTTTATTTGTCCTATACTCTCTATATGGGTTCTAAGAATAATTTTCTAAGTATACGGTATACTCATTCTTACGCTCACCACCATCATGACATGGGCACTAATTATTCTCTGTAATTCTTCACATGGTTTAAAATATACAGATAAAATACTTGCCTGTGGAGGTTGATTGTTACAATGTAACTGCTATGGGTACACAGGAACTTATTGTTCTTTTTTCTAGCGATATGTTACTTCTCAGATTGCTACTCAACATTGCAGGCAGTGAATAATGCCTTTTCCATGGGCTGAAACAAGACAGACAACTTGCATTTTTTTATTCTATCCGCTTTGCTTTTGAATCAATTACTCCATCCGTTCCTTTTTAAGTGTCATTTTAGCATAAAGCTCTTCAACCAAGATAGTGGATTATTAGAGTTATATTTTCTATTATACCCTCATTTATTTTCTCTTTCCTAATAAATTCATTCATGCACTCCCTCTCATTTATTGAGAAAGTAAGGGTATAATTGATAAATAATGACATTAAACTCTAAAACGACACTTAAATAGAAACAAAAAAATTCTTCTAAAACGACACTTAAAAAGGAACGGAGGGAGTATCTTGTTTTAATATTCAGTTTTATTATTTCCACACACCATATCATGCTGTTGTACTCTTTTTGTGAATTGTCTGACACTTATTCTGTGTGAACTGGCTTTCATGTGGAAACAGGACGATGAGAATGCTCTACTACAACAAGCCCTTGCAATGTCGATGGATGATCCTGCAGTTAGCCATGATGTAAGAGATGCAGATATGTCTGAAGCAGCTACAGATGACCCTGAGTTGGCTCGAGGTGAGTTTTTTTAAATGTTTCTTAATCATTAATCATCTAGAAATGGCTGAATATTTTCAAGTCATTTTAGTCTTGTAGCATGTGAGATGTGTTTTCTTATCATGTTGCATGATGATTGTGATAGAAACCGGAACTAAAATACAAATTAATGGTAGAAACTGACTTTTATTTATAGTAGAATTTGTTTACAACAACAGACTCATAATTACAAACACTAGAGAATGCATAATACACACAAACTAATCGAAGAAATTTGAGAGTCTTGGTCTCTCCTTCCAAGAATTAGAGAGCATGGTCTCTCCCACCCAAAACCATTCAATAACCATACTATCATTTGTTTCTCTTTTCCTTTCTCAAATTTTTTTTTTTTTGGATTTCACCACCAGTATCCAACCCACTGGACCGCCTAATCTGGTCCTTTCTCTATTTATTCTGAAACAGAAACTCACATACATAACCCATAACTTCCACACATAACTCATATCAATAAAAATAACTACCCATAACTGCTCATCCATAAAAATAACTACCCATAATAAGAAGTTTATCAAATTGAGTTTGGTTCTATCAAGAGGGAGGGATACAGTTTTTTCCCGCAGTTTTATTTGTTTCATGATCTAGATGGCATCTTTTCATTGAATAGGGTATGTTTTATATGAATTTATCATGCTCAACCATCTCATACTTTTTTGAGGGTTTAGATTTGTTAAATCATGAATAATTTTACATTCTCTTCTGGGAGAAGTTGTCCTGATGACAGAATCAGTTTGTATTTCTGTACTTTTTTCAGGAAAGAGGTAGTTATTTCCACTGATTTCTTGTCTGTTGTTGCCTGTAGCTTTCCAATTGTCAGTATCTGACCCCCCCAATGACACAGTGGGTAGATTGTTGGCGGACCAGTCCTTTGTATCTTCTATCCTTGCATCGGTATGTAATCTAGTAAACTCTTAGTTTGTTCTTTGAATGCATTAGTGGCTGTGTTGTTAAATGGCGGCCATTTGAGAATGGCGTGGCGTTTTTTCTTTTGAAAACCGCCATGACTCCGTCATAGGCGGCAATTATGTGTTGGCTGATATCCCCCTTTCTGCCAACACTGATTAGTGGAATGATTTATGATATGTTATATACCTCACTAAGTAATAATTCCTTGTTTCCGCAGCTTCCCGGGGTTGATCCAAATGATCCATCTGTCAAAGATTTGCTGGCTTCCATGCAAAATCAGTCTGAGGTAAGTCTTCTTTTATTGGAAAATACTAGTATTGGGTTTGAAAAGAATTTTGTAGAAAATCTTAATGGAACTGAATTTGACTTCACCTGGATTAATTTTGACCTCCAATTCAATCACATTTTTGCCCAGTACTATACATTCTGGGCTACTATTTTCTGGTAATTTAGATTTTGGTACATATTGTACATTATTACTGATATTATGTTTGTATTTTCAATCAGTCTCAGAAGAAGAATGACGAGGGACCAAATGAGGAGGACAAGAAGTAATCTGTCATCTTGCAGTTTTTTTTTTTATATTTCTGTTCCTTTGACAGTCATATTGCTACTGGGTAAGGTGATTCTAGTCGGGGTATTACTTCACTGGCACTGCAGTTGAGTCTCCCTAGCTTATTGGAACAGATGGATGTCTCTAGATATGGTTATTAAAGCTCGTTGTCATGAGGGCATTAAGCAAGGACATACATATACATTGTTTTATGGTGAAGAATATTCAATTAAAATGTTAGTCAATTTATTACAGTAAAAAATTGAACATTCTCAACTGCAATATATGTGGGATTTTTTTTTTTTAATTTTTAAATTTGATCATATAAAATTATTTTAAAATCATCAAGTAACACATTTTAATACAAAAGTTTTCCATCATCAATTTAGACAACAAAAGTTTTTGAAAACAACAAACATATACTCAGACCGTTATACAAAGCACACTTCTACTTTTATTATGCATAGAAATTGATACACACACACCAAAGGTACAATCATATATAATACAACACAATATCAAGGCCAAAACATGGTGTTGGCTAGGGTGCACGACTGACCTTATCTTGCATTATGCCTCAAATATTTTGGGGATTATTTTTTCCACCCTAAGTGGTGGAGAAGGAGCATGTGGAAATATAAAGATGTCCCTGCAATCTAAAATTGTATATACACGTGTAAATGAGCCACACCTTTCATTTTATTGAGCCACACCTTTCATTTTATTGGTAATTGGTTTACCTTTCATTTTATTGGTAATTGGTTTGGAGATGTACTTCCGTATTCACTCTATATGAATCTCATCCATTTCTATCTAAGGCACTCTCATTTTATAATAAATTGATCTGAAGATGTATCTCTATAATATAATATGAATATACACTTTTGTATTCACCTTCGACAATAAATTTTGTCGTTTTTCTTTATAAATACACTGATATAATAGACCATGTATTATATATTATATAATATTTTTTTATTTATAAATTAAACCATATACTTATTAAATAAGATGAAAATGTCATATATGAACGAATCAATCCTAAATTTAGAATTCAATCAAGATAACTACAAATAATAATACTATCCCTAATATAAATACTATACTGCAGTTCATGTTAGACCTCTCGTTCCTTCGTTGTCTCATGAACTGAAATATTATCTATGTCTCAATAAGAATGACATATACAATATACAATGACCTTTTTAAAAGAGTCTTTCACAAAAGCTTTTTTGTTTATACTTGCTTGTGCTAGATCAACAATACAATGACATGCAGACATAACATGCATATATACACACTCTGACCATACTAGGAGCTATGACACCTCGTGCTTCATTCGGTATTAGATGATTAAGAGATCTACATCTATATCGAAAGGAGCAACCTACATATGCGGACATCATCATATGTGACCCATAAGCAAACCATCTAAAGTAAAAGTCTATATCTTCCAAGGGACACACATGATGATGGTCACCGTATGGTTGAAAGCATATCGTGTACTGTGCAATTTAGACACATTCTAAAAGGCTCGGTCGACTGATTCTCTATGAGCGTACAAATGCACAAGTACATGGCATACCCTCAGTGTAGTCCTCAACATATGACCGACCAATGATGTGTGGAAAGTGTTGGAGGATCCATGTCTGAAAATGGTACATATGAATTATTAATGATAAGTGTTATGAAAGTGGTAGAAAATTAGTAAAGAAATCAAATATATTATCATCAACTGTGTGCGACTAGCTTTCATATGTTTGGTCTTCTAGAGACAACCTTCGACTAACTTGAAGTACTGATAGACCAAACAAACACCTTCTCAATTGTACTCCTGAATTTTCTCGAAGTCAAGGAAGTATCTGAGGTAAACCACATCCACATAATAAACATTGTTGCTTCATATGCTCTATGCTTCATAACATGTTCAACATCATCATCAGCCCGCTTTGCATACAATATCTTCAGGAATCCAAATCTAGCATATGACACCCTTGAGTGTCTTTAACTCCTCCAGGGCATCCTTTGGGTCAACTCTCAAATAGTCAACCATCATAGCCAATGCATCATATTTGGTAATCATAGACCGGTGTAATAATATTCCTCTAATCTAAAGATGAAGTAGACATGACACATTATCTAATGTGTGAACATCTCACAATGTGGAAGACACGTTTTCGAGTGCCATCTCTCAACGAATGTTGAAAGCATGCCATGATTAATAGTAGTATAATCGGACTTACATAAGTCTCACAACCTAGATAACTGCATTACATTGTGAAACCACTTCTCTTGAGGTTATTGTAGCTTTGAAATATTTCGACCACAGTTGATGCATTTTAAAGCATCACGATACCGCAAAACAATAAAATTTTGAAAACTTCAAATATTATAACATATGGGTTCTCAAAGAATAAATACAGATGAATTTAAACTCTTTGTTTCACACATGCTTGATAGCATGGTCCATATATATATAGGTAGCAGTGATAAGACATATGAGTCTCCTCCATAATCCTCAAGAACAATTGCATCAAAAACACGTGCATCAACCTGGATCAATGAGGCTTTTGGGGCATTAAGAGGTGACACTTGCCTCCTTCAGGAAGACGAAGCCACAAATCCATGAATCCTAGAAGTTGATGCCTTCACATCAAATAAACTAGAATCGATCAGTGGTTGTGGAGGTTTGGTTTTTTCTCTACAAACTGATGAATGTTGTGACACTTTGTTGAGCCCCATTGAATTTAGGTTATCATCCATGTTTCATATAATTAAATCACACAAGCATTACATTGTAGAAAAAATCAAACCCAGATGAAACACAACAAAAGTCAAGTCAAACAATGCAGATATACAAAATACAAAAATTCACTTCTGGATTTCTGGAAAATCAAGTTTTGAACAAATATTTCCTTTGATGTAGCACCATACCTTGATTCGTTATTTGAAAATCCATTCCTAGGAAATAAGACAATTTTCCCAGATCCTACATTTCAAATTCCTTCGTCATCAGCTCTTTGAACTTCGACAAGTTCTGCAAGCTATTTCCAGTTACTAGCAAGTCATCAACATATAAGCAGATGGTTGTTATATCTTGTGCTACAACCTGAACATAGACACCATACTCTGATTTTCATTTGACAAATCCCAATTCGACTAAGTATGAGTCAATATTCTTGTTCAATGCCCTAGGTGCCTGCTTGAGACCATAGAGCGCTTTATGCAACTTATATACTTTACTCGCTTCCTTCTGAACCACAAACCTAGGAGGTTGTGTGACATAATCCTCTTATTCTAAAGGACCATTCAGAAATGATGATTTCACATCTAAATGAAATGTCGACCAACCTTGGTTGCATGCTAATGCTACTACTAGTCGAATAGTTTCCAATCTTGCTACTGGAGCAAATACTTCAGAGTAGTCAAGTCCTTATCTTTGAAGAAACCCTCGAGCTACTAATCTTGATTTATGTCTTGCTATCGAACCATCAACATTGTGTTTCAACTTGAATACCCACTTTACGTCGATAGCTTTTGTATGTGCTAGAAATTCGACTAACTCCCATGTGTTGTTTCTTTCGATTGCCTGTAACTCTTCGACCATAGCTAACTTCCACTTGTTACTCTATACAGCTTCACTATAGTTGATTGGTTTAGCACCTGCAAGTAAAGTAAAATGAACTAATTCTCCATCTGGTGTTACTTCATCATCACCAGTTACTTCATAATCTTGAAGTCTTGTTGGAGGAACTCTATTTCGTTGAGGTCTATGGCTTTTGCTAGCCACACCCTCTTCGACTTCTACATTGTCTGGAATATTAGCATTTGCTTCATCTTTGACTTCGACTGGATTCTCAGTAATTCCTTCAACTTCGACCCCTTAAATTTCTTCGTCGAAATCAGAGCTCATTAGCGGCTTGTTAATTGAATTACTAGAATTCCAATCCCAGGCATAATTTTCATCAATTACAATGTCTCTACTTAACACAATATTCTCATTAACTGGATTGAATAACTTGTATGCACCAGTTTTATGATATCCTACCAGAATCATAGGTTCACTCTCGTCATCAAGCTTCCTTCTTCTTGCATCAGGAATATGCTTATAACACATAGAGCTAAACACCTTTAAATGTCTTAATGATGGTCGTTTACCACTCCATACTTCTTCAGGAACCTTGTTCTTCAATATCTTGGTAGGGAACTTGTTCAAAATATAATCTACAGTCGAAACAACTTCTCCCCATAGAGATTTTGGCAAATTCTTTTGCTTTAGCATGCATCTTGCCATATCTAATATGGTTCTGTTTCTTCTTTCAGCAATTTCATTATGTTGAGGCGTATAAGGAGCAGTTACCTCATGATCAACACCATGTTCTATACAGAATTTCTCAAACATATTCGAAGTGTATTCGCCACCTCCATCTGTTTGTAGAACTTTGATCCTTTTGTCACTCTGGTTTTCGATAAGTATCTTGAATCTCTTAAAGATTTCGAATACTTCGTCCTTTCGTTTGATCACATAGATCCACAGCTTTCGACTGAACTCATCAACAAACGAAACAAAATATCTATTTCCACCAATGGTATGTTCTTCGAATGGACCACATACATCTGAATGTACCACTTCGAGAATGCAGGATGATCTTATTGGCATAGTCGAAATGAAAGAATTTATGGATTGCTTTCCAACTAAACAACCTTCACAAAGTTTTTCAGGTATCTCAAGACTTGGAATTCCAGAAACCATATCTTGAGTAATCAGTTGATTAAGTGATCGAAAATTCAAATGTCCAAAACTCAAATGCCACAAACAACTATCCTTGTGGTCAACAACAATTTTTAAACATTGAACTTCTGTCGAACTGATCATAGTCTTAAATGTCCCGTTCTTCGACAACGGAGATTTTAAGACAAAATTGTTCTTGGTGTCGAACAATTTCAAAGCTCCATCTTTCATAACAACTGAGAAACCTTTTTCGACCAGTTGTCCTACACTTAGCAAGTTGCACTTCATTCCAGGTACATAGATCACATCTTTAATAATAGCTTTTCCTCCATTACTCATTTGAAAAACTATGTTGCCAGTATCTTTTGTCTGCAACAAACTATTATCAGTAAGTTTTACCTTGCTCTTCTTCGACTTGTCGTAGTCTGCCAACCACTCTTTTCGACTAGTCATGTGATTCGAGCAGCCTGAGTTGAGGAACCAGATCTTGGATTCGACATGATTATCTGAAACTGGAGCCATAACCACCATACCACCTTCAGAATCATCTGAATCTTGGCGTGCAAGGTTTGCTCCTTCGTCTTTGCCTTTTGTCGATCCCTTGTCTTTTTTGTACCAACAATTTTTGGATACGTGGTCCAACTTTTCATAGTTATAGCATTGTACACCCTTCATATCTTCTTTGTCATTTCGATTGTTTCCTCCTCCCCTTTTCGAGGATTCTGAATTTCTATCTTCGACCTTATTCTTGTGGAAATTCGACCAAGGCTTCTTTCCCTGAGACTTGTCGAACTTGTCTTTGAATTTGTTGGAGCCACCATCCTTTTTTCATGACTGAGCTTGCAGAGCCTGTATCGAGTCTTGAAATCCTTTCCTTTTGACAATCCTCATCTCATGTGCCTCCAACGAACCAACCAAATCTTCCACTTTAGTGGTTTCAAGTTTGTTGGATTCTTGAATAGCTACGATAACGTGATCAAAGTGAGAGGTCATTGTTCTCATTACCTTCTCAACTATCATCTTATCAGTTATGGTTTCACCACAACCCTTCATGAGATGGAAGAGTTTCTGAACCTTCGACACATATTCTGTAACTTTTTCATCTTCTCCCAACGACAATAATTCATACTGTCGACGCAAGGTTTGTAACTTGACAACCTTAACTTCCTCACCTCCTTCATAATACTTCACCAGAATATCCCATGCCTCTTTCCCCGTATCAGCATGAGAGTTTCTGTCGAAATTTGCAGCATCAACATCCGTATGAATGCAATAAGCAACCTTGCAATCTTTCTTCTTGACTTCGTTGTGGGATTTTTCTGTGCTTTGGTTACATCTGCAGCCAACGCAAGAACGCCGTCAGTAACCACCTCTAGGGTTTCATGGAAGCCAAACAAGGATTGCGTCTGTTTTTTCCATCGGATCCAATTCTTGCCATCAAGCATTGGAAGAGAATTCAGAATACCCTTATCACTAGCCATCTTCGCAGCGATTGATTCACTTGCCTTGGAAATACGATCTCTGACGTAAAATTCTTGAAAACTCAATAAAAAACAATAACCAAAAGCTCTGGATACCAATTTGTTAGTGCGTGAGATACTTTTAGTGAAGAGAGAAAGAGAGAATAATAAAGGAAATAAGAATTTGTATTATTGAATTGTACAAATAATAATACAGACTATGACTATTTATATACAACTCTAATTATACTTGAGTTTACACAACTTAAATTATATTTAAATATTAAATAAAATAAAATAAAATAAAATCAAATATTTTTACAAAATCTAATTTAATATTATATGTTCAAAGAATTTCATGATAATCTAAACAGTGTGACTTTTACCGAACAGCAGTATACCTAGTACACCTGGTAATTGACATAACATGTGTGTTTAATCTAACTCAATGCCAAAAACAACATTTATAAGCACATCACGAACCGAAAACAAAGCCTAAAAATTTGAGGAGTAATAAAGGAACGTAAACACCTGATCTTCCTTCCCCGGATAGACGTAACAGTGATTCCTTCTTGACGCCTTTAAATCTCTTTCATGGTTGGTGGCAATGTTAACGATTTCAAGTCGGAGGCACCACGTCAGAAACCATCCTCCTCAGAACACTGCAGACCCAATAACAACTCGATAAAGGTCCTATCCGCACATCCGGGCTGATATCGTAATAGTTTCTCGTTGGCGTCTTTAGAGGATTTATTCCTGAAAACATGAAAGATTCATTCGTCCGTCACGGTTTAGCTAGCATATTTTAGGCGAGAGCATAAAAGTATGTCAACGTGAACTGACAGGATGGTTATCATATATAAACTTCACAGCATAGATTATGCTCATCCTTATAACAGAACTATGATAAACTAATTAAACACGTGAGAGTTACTTATCTTTTCATGGCGGTAACATGATTCTTTGCGTGATCTTCCAGTCCTAACGTGTTCAACTCGAAAACGAATCGCGTCGGCATGAATCATTGATTCCAGGGTCACTGATCTCAAGAGAACCACCGACGAATCCTATGGTTACACCCCGGCATTCATGGTAAGACCGTCGAAATTACGGTTGACTGCGATGTATAGCTTTTGAACCACATCCCTACACGTGCCAAACAAACAATATACATTTATTGTATTCATAATTATCCATTACGGCCAGTTTCTTGATGACTTTATCGTCGTAAATCACAACTTGTCGCCATCCTCGGAGAAGCCATAGTTTACGTATGGATTGAACTTCGCTTCATGCCAGACACCATAGTTTTGTATGCTTATTTGCACTAAACTTCTCCATAATCTATTAGCACATAAGAATGATGTACAAGCAGCATATAGATCGTCCCTGTACGTCAAAAGCAGGACAAGAATTCCTCTTAGTCTGATTCCAACTAATAAGAATATACACAAGAGAGTTACACGGTTATTCATAACATAGTTACCCGACAACCGTATAACTCGGTTGAGGAGCAACACATCGGCCATAGGGAAAGAAAGTATAGATGCATTATGAAAATTGAATACTCATCTTTAACTACAATGATGCTGCTCTATTTTTGGGATGGCTTTGATGACCATAAACACGATAGAAAGGATGCCGATGAGCTATAATCTCTTTTGGCTTGACCATCGAAGGTCATAACCTTTATCTTTTTGCTGCATCTTCGCATTTCTTGGACACCACTTCCTCGATAAGATTCCCCGACCGTTGCATATTGAGATTCAGTGACGATTAAAAGCAACGCATCATTTCCACGTTGATGTTGCTGCTACCGTTCTTTCAATGACGAATTTGAACCGTCTAGTAATTCTGGAGACTTTTTCGTTATCTGGCTAGTGCACGATTCTTCAAGGAGTGATTTTAGCTTTCTCTCAAACATTTCATCTAGCACTGTATTTTTCTCTAATGCCTCGGATATTTGGACCATAGCTTCTCCGCGGCCATCGATGCTCCGGCAACCTCCTTATCACTGGGATCAGCCCATGCGTTATGATTTTATTGTGTAGACGACTTATGTAACAGCAACGACGTCTTTATAATAATTTCAAAATGTAATTTCAAAATGCACCATAACTGTCTATAAAACATCATAATATATATTGAAGAAAGCCGATATCAAGTATTCATCTAACTTCCTCGACATTGACTAGCAGGGCAATAATATAACAGCTAGCTATTTAATGTAATGAACTTAGTATTGTTTATCATTCCTGTAACGTTACCTTTCCTCATTATGAGCTGATAGGCTATCAAAAATGCTAACAAATTATAATTGAAACATGCTATACTAATTTTAGCTTCTTTTCATATGTTGAATGTATTTTTTGACGAATGAGTATCGATGAAGACTTAAAAGAAATCAGGTCCGCCAATGTGTCAGACGTTCAATAATCATAATAATGAATTGTTGAATAAACTTTAAATGTTATAATCAGTGGGTTTCTATTAATAAGTTAGTGGAAAGAGTAAGAGTCGGTTGTAGTTGGAAGACCAAGAGATAATGGCTTCTTATTAGTATTTACTGTTACTTTGTTTTTCCTTAGAATAGCAGAAACTCTGAGTCTATATAAAGACCAAAGTTCCTTAGAATAGCAGAAACTCTGAGTCTATATAAAGACCAAAGTTGTGATCTATAAAACAAGAAAGAAGATATAAAAGTAGTATTTGCTTATTTCAACAAATTGGCATCAGAGCTAATGGCAAACATGATGAATCAAATGCCATTGCCACGGCTAACGAAGTCAAATTATGAAAACTGGAGTATCCAAATGAAAGCTCTTCTTGGATCTCTAGAGGGAAGGAATCGAAGCAGGTTCGAAGAACCAACGATACCACGGTTATCTGGCTCAAAACAAAGCGTTGAAATTAACGCGATCAAAGGATAAAACGACATTGTATGTACTATTCCGATTGATGAAGCGAGCTTGAAAAGATTGCGGTTCGACTACGTCGAAAGAAGCATGGGACACGTTAGAAAAGCGTTCAAAGTGCGAGACCGAGTAAAGCGAGTTCGACTCCAAACCCTTAGTGGTGAATTAGAAAGATGCAAATGAAGTCGAGCATGTCGACTACATCAGCGTGTACAAAAGGTGGTGAACCAACTCACGGTAAATGGCGAAATGGCGATGCATTGAAAAGATTTTGAGATCTTTAATAGATAAATTTGAGAATATTGTATGTGCAATAGAAGAGTCGAAGGACCTTTCGGCGCTCTCGATCGAGCTCATTGGTTCTCTCGAAGCACATGAACAACGTAAGATGAAAAAGAAGGAAGAAGCGATCGAAGCAAGTCAAACCAAGGAGTCAATCAAAGATGAAAATGTACTCTTTTCTCAAAACTTTAGAGGAAGAGGCGTGGTCGTGGAGGTCGTGACGGTGGTCGAAGTGGTCGAGGCAACCGAGAGAGAACGACCCACAAAATTGGTGTGGAGGGGCGTGGTCAAAGAGGTGGTCGATCGAACTACTCCAACGTCAAATTCTATAAGTGTGGGAAGTATGGTCATTACGCGAAGGATTGCAATTCCTACAGATGCTATAACTGTGATAAAGTGGGACATCTTGCAAAAGATTGTCGAATCGAAAAGAAGGTAGAAGAAACAACCAATCTAGCTTTGGAAGCTGAAGTAAATGAAGGTTTTCTCTTGATGGCTCAAAATGAAATCAACACCAATAATGACAATGTTTGGTATCTTGACTCAGGAGCAAGCAATCACATGTGTGGTCACAAATACTTGTTTAAAGAAATGAAAAAAATTGAAGATGGTAATGTGTCTTTCGGAGATGCATCGAAAGTGAAGGTCGAAGGCAAGTGCAGTCAATTCTGAAGGATGGCTTGATTGGATCAATCCAAAATGTTTATCATGTACGGACCTCAAGACCAACATCTTGAGTTTGGGACAACTTCTGAAAAAAGGTTATTCGATACTTATAAAAGATCGGATACTGCATTTGAAGGACAGAGTGGGACATCCTATTGCTCATGTCGAAATGGAAAGAAATCGAATGTACAAACTGAATCTGAGGAACGTTCGAGAGAAATGCTTACAAGTCAATATGCAAGACAAAGCGTCACTATGGCATCAACGCTTTGGTCATCTACATCATGCTGGTTTGAGAAGGTTGGCGAAAAAGAACATGGTACACGGACTACCTGACATGGATTATGAAGGAAAGTTTTGTGAAGAATGTGTACTTAGTAAACAAACAAGAACCTCATTTCAAAAGAAGGCAGAGTATCAAGCTAAACATAGTCTCTAATTGATTCATACCGACATATGTGGGCCAATCACTCCGGAATCTTTCAGTGGCAAAAGGTACTTCATTTCCTTTATCGACGATTTCTCACGTAAAACTTGGGTTTATTTCTTAAAAGAAAAATCTGACGCATTAGAGGTGTTCAAAAAGTTCAAAGTAATGGTGGAGAAGGCAACTGACAGACACATCAAAGCAGTTCGATCTAACAGAGGTGGTGAGTACATTTCGACAGCCTTTATGAAGTATTGTGAAGAGCAGGGCATAAGGAGATTCCTAACTGCACCATATTCACCTCAGCAAAACGGTGTGGCTGAAAGAAAGAATCGAACAACTCTTGACATGGTTCGATCAATGCTTAAGAGCAAGAACATGTCGAAAGAATTATGGGCAGAAGCTGTACAATGTGCCATCTATGTTCAGAATCGATGTCCACATTCGAAGTTAGAAGATCAAACACCACAAGAAGCATGGAGCGGACATAAGCCAACAGTTTCTCATCTCAAAGTATTTGGTAGTGTAGCTTACGCACATGTACCAGATCAACGAAGAACGAAACTTTAAGATAAAAGTCAGAAGTACATATTCATTGGGTATGATGAGAAAACAAAAGGGTACAAGCTATTCGATCCCATAAGCAAGAAAGTGATAGTGAGTAGAGATGTTCGAATAAACAAAGTGAGCAAGTGGGACTGGAACAATTCGACAGAAGTTATCGACGAAGTTGAAGAATCATCTGTCGTTGTACCAACAAGCATTTCAACAGAACATGAAGATTCCGAAAATGAAGATGAACCTCTACAACCCGAATGAAGTTTGCAAGATTTATATGATTCGACAAATGAGGTACACCTTGTATGCCTTCTGGCAGATGCTAAAAACATCAGTTTCGAAGAAGCATTGCGAGACAAGAAGTGGAAAAGCGCCATGGACGAAGAGATTAGAGCAATAGGCCGCAACAACACTTGGGAGCTAGTCGAATTGCCAAAAGGTAGTCAACCTATTGGTGTAAAGTGGGTATTCAAGAAAAAGATGAATGCTCAAGGAGAAATAGAACGATATAAAGCGCGACTTATTGCGAAGGGATACAAACAGAAAGCAGGTATTGACTATGACGAAGTATTTGCACCTGTTGCAAGAATGGAGACAATTAGTTGCTCATTTCTCAAGCTCAATTCAAATGGCGATATTTCGGATGGATGTCAAGTCAAGCATTTAAATGGTGTGCTCAAGAAGAAGTCTATATCGAACAACCACCAGGGTACATGAAAGTCGAAAATGAAAGAAAAGTGTTGAAACTCAAGAAGGCAGTTTATGGGTTGAAGCAGGCGCCACAAGCATGGAATACTCGAATTGACACATATTTCAAAAAGCATGGTTTCCAAATGTCCCTATGAACATGCTTTATATGTGAAGAAGGATAAAGAAAAATGTTACTTGTTGCTCTCTATGTCGATGACCGATTTTCATGGGCAACAATAATCAAATGATGGAAGAATTCAAAAGCACAATGACACGTGAATTGAAATGGACTTAGGTTTGATGAGTTTCTTTCTTGGTGCGGAGGTTCGACAAGAAGAAACATGAATTTTCATCTCACAAGAAAAGTATGCAAGAGATATCCCGAAAAGATTTAAGATGGATGGTTGCAATCCAATTTCGACACCGATGGAACCGAGCCAAGCTTTCAAAATTTGATGGGGAGAACGTGTCGAAACAAGCAAATTTCAAGCTTGATAGGAAGCCTTGATATCTTACATGCACAAGACCGGATCTTTCACCGAGTGTTGGAATTTTGAGTCGGTTTATGGAAGAACCGTCTATGCACCTGGAAGGCTTTGAAAAGAATCCTTCGATATGTCCAAGGAATTATCACTTGGAATGTTCTACTCAAGAGCGAAAATTACAAGTCGACGCTACTCCGCGAGATTGGTGCGGAGATATAGGCGATCGAAAAACACCTCGGATATGTGTTCTTCATGGAAATACCGCATTTACTTGGATTTCTAAGAAACAACCGATAGTGACACTTTCTACATGTGAAGCGAGAATGTGGCAGCATCTTGGTGTGTATGTCATGCAATATGGCTAAGAAGATTGTTGAGCAAGATGAAGTCAAGCGGGAAGAAGCAACGATGTACAAGTGGACAACAAATCAGCAATTGAGTTAGCAAAGAATCCAATAAACCATGAAAGGAGTAAACACATTGACGTTCGCTTCCACTTCATTCGAGAACATGTGAAGGAAGGAAATGTCGAATTGAGGCATGTAGCAAGCAAGGATCAAGCAGCGATATTTTACAAAACCATTATCGAAAGAAATTTTCAAGAGGCAAGAAATTGATAGGCATGATGGATAGAAGAAACATTTAAGTTTGAGGAATTTTGTTGAATAAACTTTAAATGTTATAATCGATGGATTTCTATTAATAAGTTAGTGGAAAGAGTAAGAGTCTGTTGTAGTTGGAAGGCCAAGAGATAATGGCTTCTTATTAGTATTTACTGTTACTTTGTTTTTCCTTAGAATAGCAGAAACTCTGAGTCTATATAAAGACCAAAGTTGTGATCTATAAAACAAGAAAGAAGATATAAAAGTAGTATTTGCTTATTTCAACATGAATAAGTAAACATTATGAAGAATCACTTATCTTTCAATGCGGATGTCACCGATCTTATGCTTTTCTATTTTAACGTGAATGTCTTTATTAGCAATCGGAATTACAAAGGCATCTTTGAAATATGAGGTGTTGAGGACGCGGACAGCCACAACGATCTTTACGAAGATAGCCGGGTTGGGAATGACATCTCATCAGTTTACTCCACCAAACTCCACCATTATAGTGATACTGTTACCAAAAAATAACAAGTGCGTTGGAGGTTGTGCACAATTTCAGATATCGTTGCAATGACTCTATTTAGGTAACAAACGAGTCTACAAAATGCCAGTGTTATTGCCAAAGTTAACACTAATTATTATTACCAACTAGCACAAACATAATGTTGTGCGCGAATCGTGGTTTGTAATGTCACTTCGATCAGGATCGAATAGGTATGGAACTTGAGGCCCATGAAAGTTTTATCGGGCCCCACGGTGGGCGCCAAATATTATGTGGGAAAAATTATTTTTAGGATTTTAAGGAATTCAGAGGCTCAAGCGAGGTTACTTGGCCTCCAAGCTATGGGTCTAATTTATCCCGCAGTCGGGAGCCCTTAAGAATAGTGCATGAGTCTTCTCTTGAGCATGTAGCTAAGAGAGAAAGTGAGAGAGTGATAAAGGTCCTCCTCTTTCTCTGAGGTGTTTAGGGCTATTTATAATATAGGTCATAACCCTTATTTAATTAGCCATGATTAATGGTAACCATCTATTAATATCTTATAACGTTCGTAACCACCCATAATGACTTGTAACGCTTGTAACCGCTACTTATTAAGTTCTGTAAACCAACCCGACCTGTCTTGACTCGGCCAACATAGTTAGACCGCAAACATATGACTAGTGAGTCCGACCATAATACCCGGTTCTGATTTTGGGATCCCTTCGAGGTGTTGATCGGTTATCAGCTAATAAGCCTACCTTAGTTTCTTTTCATCTCTCCTAGCCAGAGCAGTAGATATTATACACGAACAGGATGTTATCACGCCTTTCTGATTAAAAACCTGTCTGGAGGTGCATCTCTGTAAGTGATACAAATATGCATTTCCGTATTAATTTTTGATAAAAGTCTGGGTTTGTCTCATTTACAAATGACTTGTGTGTGAAGTGCGGTGCTTTCAGAAGTACATTTTAGTATTCTAGGGATTATTTTAGTGTTTTACTAGCGTGTTGATGTAACTTAAGAGTGTACGACAATGTGAAGTAGCACAAAAGATATTGACATGTAGCTAGGGTGTTAATTACCTATTTTTACTCTAGAAATGCGTAGCTAAGGTGATCCGAATATTGGAGATTCAGTGCAAGTGAATAAAATTAATAGAATAAAAATCAGGACATGAGGTACGTGATTATCTATCCCGACATACCCAATTGGTTCTCCGAAAGCGATACACCTTTAGTTGTTTAGCAATATGCTCTTGAATATCGAATTATTACTTTTTAGTACATGATCCGTATCTGAGTTTCTTTTGTTTTTGCAACCGACACAAATATGTTTAAGCGCTTAGGTTCTATCCATATACAAATAATTCAACTGGGGATTGTCATGAGATAGGTGTGTGTATTCATGAACTAGGTACTATAATTATGTTTGTGTTGCTAAAATACCTGAAAGAAACTTGGATAAAGAAGATTTGTTTTTGAGAGAGATACTTTTTAGGGTTGGTGCAAATCAACCACATCATTGCCACTCTCCAACATATCCACCTAAAAACCTAAAATTTTAAGGTGATATGTGTGTGGATTCTCACTTATATAGTGTTTAATTTTCTTTTTTTTACCGATGTGAAATTTCTTTCTCACACTTGATTTTCAACATGTACTCTTTCATTATCATGTAATGAATGAGATTTTTACTGTAAAAGAAAAAGAATATACGAGTGCCAAGATCAAATTTTTATCCACTATCCGATTTTAATTTATAAATTTCACAACCGACATTAAAAATTTTATATCTGAATTAAAAAGTTGACTTTAAATAAATAATTTTGTAAATTCCATATATCAAATATTAAATAGGTTATTATACTCTGAAGAAACAAAGGTTGATACCGATATTAACGCGGGAAATATCGTTGGTAGTTAAATCCCGTTTGAATTTCCCACGGTCATTTCTTCTTCTCCTTTCTCCTTAACGCCACATGCCGTTTCTTCCTTCATCACTCTTCTTTTCATTTTCTCTCTCTGCTAACTAACAATTCCACAACGGAAAAGGAACATTCATCAATGGATTCTCAAAATCCTAACAAAAACTCCCTTTACCCAGAAATTATACTTTCCGACCCCGAAACATCTAACCCTAATAAAACCTCTTCCTCTCTCTACCCTTCAATCGACGACGACGTCGGCGACCTCGTCGAAGATCTCTTTCCCGATAACAGAAGCCCGTCCGCTCCACCAATCGCCGCTGAAGATATCCTCATCAAAATTCCCGGCGCTATTCTCCATCTTATTGATCAACAATACAGCGTTGAGCTTGCTATTGGTGATCTCACCATTATTCGTCTCCGGCAGGGTGATAGCACCGTCGCTGTTTACGCTCGTGTTGCAGACGATATCCAATGGCCGCTCGCCAAGGACGAGGCTGCCGTGAAGGTAGACGACTCACATTATTTTTTCAGCTTCCGTGTTCGGAAGGAAAAGGAGGATTCGGATAGCGATTCGAGTGATGATGAAGATAAAAAGAAAAAGAAAAGCCGGAGGAAAGATAAAGATAGCAGGAAAGGGAAAGGAGACGGCGGTTTTGATTTGCTCAGCTACGGTTTGACGATTGCGTCGAAAGGACAGGAGGATTTGGTGAAGGAGCTTGACGAGGTTTTGAAGGAATGCAGCAGTTTCTCTATTCAGGAAGTGTCGGAGAAGGCGAAGAAGAAAGGGGAGGCTTTGGATGGTTCTTTGGCGATGGAGATTTCCCCGGTGGAAATGGAATCAGAAAAGGAGAAGAAGGAATTGATGGAGGAGAGATGTGCTGCTTATTGGACTACATTGGCTCCTAATGTGGAGGATTACAATGGAACTGCTGCGAGGCTTATTGCCGCCGGTTCTGGACAATTGGTTAAGGGAATTTTGTGGTGTGGTGATGTTACCATTGATAGGTTGAAATGGGGAAATGAGTTCATGAAGAAGAGGATGGGTCCTTCTTCACAGGTCGAGATTAGTCCCCAAACGTTAAGGCGAATCAAAAGGTACTCCTGACTCCTGATTATTATTTCTTTTAGTTTAAGCGTGTGTTTCAGTGTCGGTGTCTGGAGTCCGTGTCCTCTATTCCGTGTTTATTAGACAAAAAGTTATGTTATGTGATTCATGGGTAGTTACTGTTATTTGTAATGGATATATACAACTGATATTGGTGTCCTTTGGCTTAAATTTCATATAGGGCGAAAAGAGTGACTAAAATGACAGAGAGTGTTGCCACTGGGGTCTTAACTGGAGTGGTGAAGGTATCAGGGTTTTTCACCAGTTCAGTGGCAAATTCAAAAGCAGGACAGAAAATTTTCAAGCTTCTACCCGGCGAAGTTGTGCTTGCATCGTTGGATGGATTCAGTATGTTAGTTATCTTAATCCATGTCATTTAAGTACTCGTGATTTGCATGTATTGCTAAATGTTGTTAGAAACTTGAAAATCTCTTGCCAATCATCCTTAGCAAATGAAGAAATAATCGGTTATTTGTGGTTGTTGGAAATATTTGTACAATGAACGGTTCTTTTGACTTTAATTACTAAGGATGATTTTACATTATTATTCAAAATGTCATAAGAAACTTTAAATTTCGACTTTACATTTTGATTATTTTTTATATGTATAGGCAAACTGTGTGATGCTGTTGAAGTAGCAGGAAAAAATGTTATGTCAACATCAAACACGGTGACAACCGAGGTTGTTCATCACAGGTAAGGCCAATGGGACAAAGCATGAAATTAGATATCTGAATTTGAATGTGATGCTATTATGAGGGCATATCATATATATGTAACTTTACATTGGAATATCAAAGCCCTATGTGTAAATTGACATTATGTATATATTCCACAGATATGGAGAAGAAGCTGCCAAGGCAACTAGTGAAGGTCTGGATGCTGCTGGTCATGCAGTAGGTACTGCATGGGCTGCTTTTAAGATTCGACAGGCTTTCAATCCTAAAAGTGTTCTAAAACCTTCCGCCTTGGCCAAATCTGCAGCTAAAGTTGCTAATGACTATAAGGCTAAAAAATCCAAGTAATTTAAGGAAGGGGTTCTTCAATTAAGGTATGACCATCCTTCTACCACTCAAAGTCACTGTTATTCATTGCTCACGGGTGACGGCTTCTCTTAGACAGGTAGAAACAGTGTATTGTACATATTACTAATATTATAGGTGGAAACATTGATGCAACGGTTTGATCAATTCTCTTCACAATACATACACATATGTATCTATGGCAGTTGTATTTATTGTTTTCGCGGCAAGAACTACACTCACTGTTTTTGTGACAAGTACTGGAAATTAATGAAATCCACTTCTAGTTTTTCTTTCCATTCTCTGAAAGATGAATGTTTAGCCTTACATCTAAAACAATTGGTGTCTATCTGCATAACATATTCTCAGTAATTGGCAAATTGCAACTATGGAATATTACTTATGTCAACTTGGGAAAATGCCTTTACGATACATATCCTATATTTAGATATTCTTAATTTACCCGAACTTAGCTTTCTCTCTTTTGTAAAAGTAAGAGAGACGACACTCACACAAGTTTTTATACACATGTGCACAGTAAGAGTACTCTTTTAGTAGAGTTTTTATCACAAAAATAAAATAAATATGCCACTTGTTTTTGTTTTGAATGATAAGATTTATGTATCATCTTGATGATTTAGTTTTTAATAAACTAAGTCTACTTTTAACCATGCAACGGAAATGGAACAATGTGGACTGTGGAGGCTGTTTCTGAATTCATATTCTAATGCAGGGGTGAAAAGGAAAACCACCAAAGGTTTGTATGTGGAATAGTGAGTTGGAACACATACATAGATGTGTTCTATGTTAACTAATAATCAGCTAATTTTCATCTTAACATATCTGGTTTATATTTGTGATATGAATTAGGAGAGAATAGACAAATTGATCATGGAAACCGAAATTGCAAGTATCCATTATAAATGTAATAAAAAATGCCCATTTGTTAACTCCGTCACTTAGAGACTACAATGACACATTAATTAGCTGCACATGTCACATTGTTTGCTTCAATTCAATTAATGTTAGTTTAATATGTTAAATTTAGATCATCTTATAAAAATATTTTTATGTAATTTCAGTTTTGCAAAGACTAATTATTAGAAATACAAATCCTAATATACCAGATAAATTAATCTTTAATATAGGTCACATATTAGTTAAGGTGTCACATCCTTGCATTATTGATTTTTAATAGAAAAAGTTATACAAGACTATAAAATTATTATAAAATATTGTGATTCAATTTCACATTATAACCTCTCTCCAAGTTTTGGTCACGTGAGATATATAGAGATGATATAAATGAAATTAGACAAGATAGAATACATGCAAAATATTAGAAACATTTCATCACGCCACGTCATGGTAAGTCCTTGGTAGTGAGTCACACACCATATTACCGAGGCAGAGTTGTGTGACTAACTCAAAATTAATTTTAAAGTCTGATATCTATTATTAACTATATTATATTATATCTTTGTGTGAGTCACATCGAAATTGTAGTATGACATATTCAAAAATATATTTTGTTTAATTCTTCCAATTTGTATGATTAATTTTTTTAATCACTTTATGAATTAGATCGTGATACCGATTACTATATATTAACACAATTATTCCTTTTTTTTTTTCTTTCATATATTCCGTAAACACAAGTTAAAGAAAAGAAGAAGACAAAGATAACACCAAGAATGTGTTGGGTAGCACGGTGAATGACCGCTATTCAGGGTTGGTCCAATATGTTTGAATGTCTAAAGAAATTTTTTAAACGAGATCTTTAAAAAGTATTTTAAAATAATAATTTTATAGTTGTTAAGAGTTGATCTCAAGACCAAAAGAAAAAGAAGTTTAAACTTTATGTATTTAATGTATCATTACATATTATTATAAAATAAATGAGACTTTTTTTTAACTCAAACTTTTGAGGTCTAAAACCCTAGCTTTGGTGGCTTGGCCCTTGGGCCGGTCCTACCGCTACCGCATGTCTATACACTCTTCACCGTGATTTTTTTAAGCTATAACTAATAGTTTTTATCCACCATGATATTCTACGGAATTTTTTAAATATTTCAAACACACTAAGTTATTGTTTAATTTTAATAGGCCACTAATTAGTAGTACACTAATCATAAGAGTAATATGTACATTATATAAGTACATCTTTAATCTACTTAAAAGTTTAATTCATATTAATACACTTAAACATACCACTGGCCACTAGGTAGGGGTCTTCCCCTTTTATTCAACAAAAAAGGAAGCCACTATACGTCTAGAACTACTCTAAGTCTACCACTAAATATGTTTATCAATAAATAAGTTTATCTATGTGGCCAATAACTTCCCACTTAGTAAGTTTATCTATAAATAGGTTGGCCCGCCACTAAATATGCCAATAACTTAAACTATTTTTAATTTTTGGGCAAAAATATTAGTACTTTTATCATAAACTTTATTTCATTCCTCTCAATTGTACGAATGAATTTATGTCATTATTTTTTACTTGACTCCAAATAGCAGTATAGTACTGCTGACTTGTTTGTTTGCTGTGAAAAGCCACAAGCACTTTGGTTTCTTGCTTGTGAGCTACCTCTTCGTTGCAGCACGCATGGTTAAGGTGTTGTCATTTTTTTCTAAATGTTTTGGTATCTTTATTTATTAGTTTTTTAGAAAATTTATAATCTTATAATAATTGAGAAATTAAAACTTACATCTAGTGCAATTCGTGTATGGAGTTTGTTGTGCCAGATAGCAGCGCCCTTTTATTTTTGCTTAATATAGGTGTAGTATAGTCTTGATGTTGTAACTTGTAATTGACTCCTAATTAGTAAACATTTTTGAGTAAAAAGAAGAGAATTTCTTTCTAGTGAAAAATTTCCTATACAAATCTAAAAATGCTTATGAAAAATCGAAAATATATTTCTCGTTCGTACTTTATAAATTTATAATTTATTCGTTTTGAAATACACCGTAAAAAATAGAATCAGAAATACACTTCCATATAGATGTATTTCAGTTTTTAACAAAGAAAAGTATATGCACCCCAAGTGATTTATGCCGTTTTTTGTTGTTATAGCAACAATTTTACTTATGTTAGAAACCAAAAATATATTTTTGATTTGTATCGAAAGTGCATTTTTGAATTTTTATAAATGTAATTTAAAAATAGTGCGCGCTGAAAAATATAGTTTTGATTTTTAAAATTTTAAGTAGTGTCTAAAAAAATACGAGAAACAAATTTTAAAAATATGAAAAGGTAAAATAAAAAGGTAAATGTTGTCTAAGAAACACCAATTTAATGCCTTATTTTTTGTGTTTAGTAGATGTAATGAATTTAAATAGTGACTTGTTGTGAGTATCTCTAACGAAAGTATTTCATAGAGTTTTATAAAATAATAGCGTTATATTAATTCTTTTTAATACTGGAATCATAAGACAACACAATCTAATGAATAGAAAAATAATAAAATTATGCCATATTTATTTGATAATTTTTTAAGCAAAATTTATTTGATATTTATATTAAAAATAAATATACATTTTTATAATATGTTAAAAAGTTAAAAAAAAAAATGTTTTGGATTCAAAAACTTTGTGAGATTGTCACATCGTTAATTTATTTGATCTTAATATTTATAATAAATTTATATTTATAATAATTATTATTATTTTAATATTTATTATTTTTAACTAAATATTATATTATTATTATTATTATTAATGATTATTTAATATATTATTATTATTATTATTATTATTATTATTATTATAATTTGAGAATTAAAGATATTTTTGTACAAAAAATTTAGATATTAAAATATAATAATATTAATTGAATATTATTCTTATTTTTACTATTTATAATTGTGGGAGTTGATTTATATATTATTATTATTATTATTATTATTAGCGAAATTTTTCACTTATGGTTGATGAAAGCAAGCTTTCTTTTTTGTTAACGGATGACGAATGATACTCGATCTTCACAATTTTGCAATTGTAGCTATATGGTAGAAGATTCTTCAATATGTATTGCAAATCTTCAAAAGGGGTTTACTTGTGGATCTTATATTCTAGTGATGGTGTCCTGTTGGTAAAGTGAACATTTCTAACATGCCATTTGATGTTCGTTATAGTTTTTTGTGTTTTGGTATGAAACAATATGACAAATGATCTTATTTATATAGTAGTGAGATGCTAATATATACCACACAAACCCTATCTTGTGACAGAGAAAGTTCCAAAGATGTAACTCCGAAAACACTGTTTATTTGTTAATTCTGGAGATGTACTTCTGAATACTTCCCTGGTATTAGAAAACATAAACAAAACATAAACTTGTACTGAATGTTGAGTTTTTTGGTCAAACTACAAAATATTTATATTAGATAGCATAACACATTAACAAAATGTCATTACAATAAAATGATAAATAAATACTTAAATGAACTTCAATAATTATCGTCGGCCAAATCTACAAGTGGTACCCCTTTTGACTTTTCCTTATTTTTTTCGATTTAAATGTTGTTCAATTTGATGTACTCTTGCATCCTTTCAGTAGGTTGGTCCGGCCAATTCTCAGATTGAATTGAATAATGAGTTGCTCCTTCCAGTGATGTAAGTGGTATAAGACATCCCAGTTTTAAATACACTTGAAGAAAATGTTGCAGATTTGAAACTCATCCAACACGGAACAAAAATGATACGATCATTAGGATTTGGTGGTGGAGCAGTGTGCAGTGGAAAAAATGTTTATGAGAAACCGTATCTTGTAAGATCAATACACACTCTCTCATACAGTTTCTATGAAATGACGCATCTCAGAGAAGCACGTCCATTTATCCTCCAGTGCAGGTCCACTAATGCAAGGTACAAGAGCATGATAAATTTCTTCAACTTTATCTTTATTCCCAAATACCTGTGTGTATAATTCTTTATTGTATCTTATACTCTTATTCATTTTTAAAATGGTTCCGAATATCTACCACCTTCACTAAGAGAGGTGAAACAACTTGAGGCACAATATATTTGGGGATAGCATCAAGATGCACCATATTTAATGTAAACAAAAACATGTAAACTAGTAAACATCCATAACAATAACAAAATTGATGGACAAGTTCATTGCGTTTTCGGAAATATACTTCTTGTATAAGCGTGACCTTTTTCTTACTGAAAATCAGATTAATGACTTGAATAGGGGTTGAAATTAATGAACTTTACCATAAATTTTACTCCCTTTATCTCCTTTTGATATGATGAAACACAAAAATAAAGATTTGGAGTAAAATTTTGATTGAGAATGAGAGGATTTTTGAAGAGGGTTTAAGGAAAATATTGCAAATGAAGCTGATCGTGCTGGTATGTTGGTTGCTGTTTTTAGCAATATGACTTTTGATTTTTTCGAAAATACATCTCCAAAAATATCTGACCTGCAAAGGTGACATGAATTTTAGTTTCCTGCACTAATTTTTCGGAAATACATCTCCAGTCATATCCCTGTAATAGTTCTGAATCAATTAATTATATCATAATAGATATATCTCCGAAACTTTTCTTAATTTTACTATGGGATGACACCACATTTGATCGCGTTTGTGTGGTGTGAAATGTGCATCCGAAAATATACATCCAGAAACAGAGGGGCAATTTTTAGTTTTCGTAGAGTTCTTTTCATCTATATAGGATGTAACAAGAAATTCCCATTATTGATAGGTGGTGTACCATGTATCGTTGATATTGTTGTTTAAATTGCAAGATAACCCCCGAAGTCTCCAGCTTTTCTCAAATTTCCCAAACCAAAATCCAAAAGATGAATCCACCTCTTTCAAACTCATTATACATCCTCTTACTTGCCCTTCATCTCATGCACAACACAAGGATGTCATAGTCCAAAGCTTGTCCAATCAGGTGCATCTTAAACACATCCTGATGCTTATTGGCAGAAACAGCATCATAATAATTGAAAAGCAGTTTAGACCCACAGACAGCACAAAATTCAGAGTATCCAAACCATAACATAGGAAGCTTCTCTTATTGGCTGTGCTTTCTTTCCATTGTTCCCATCCCACAGTACTAGCCACAAGTGTATGATTCAAAACAAGCCAACCCTCCAACTGGGCCAACCCAAGCCAGGGCCCCAGCATATAAAAGGAATGTAGCAAATGTAAATTATAATATATGCTATCCTCAATAAACACCTCAACTCTCTATCACTTTTTCTACCTCCATATTCGCCATATAATAATGATTCCACTGGATCAATATAAAATCACACAAAATTTTCCAAGACACAAGTTGATCATGTACTTTATAAGCTCATTATAACAATTTTCAAGTAACATAACAGTAAGTTACAAGTGTCAGAAGAGAAAAGACCAAACCACTTTTGCATGTTCAAATTCTCCTATCATGTCTACCAAGTGCATGCACGTTTTTGATAGATTGTTTATGTGTATTGCCACTTCTTGGAATAAAAATAGCACACCAAAAACCAGAAGGAAATTCCACCGGGATGTCGAGAAAGAAGAAGAATTTCAGTTTGCAAGTACTCAATGTCTCTCATCCTATTACAGTGTCTTTGTCGTTCGCCTAGCAATCATGGTTAGTTCATTTTTCCTTTGTAGTTAGTACAAGATTTTCTGTTATAGAAATTATAATAGACCCTTTGTTGTGAAGATAGATAAAGAATCAATTTTTGTTGGATTTACAAGTCATTGTTTTGTTCAATATAGGTTATGCTAGCTATCTTGATTGGTCTACTTACTATCCTAACATGGCATTTCACAAAGATCTATACAACAAAGTCTCTAAATAGTCTTGCTTATGACCTACGTTACGAACTTCTACAACGTCCGATCTTGAGGATGTGGAACATTTTGAACACTACTGCTGAAATCACAGCTGCTCAAGTTAAGTTGTCTGAGTACGTTATCAGAAGCCATGGTAACCTAGCCAATCAAGACGAACGGGTTCAGGTTGAATTTTAATAATTGTTTTCTTTTGAACCGGGATTGCTGGTCTAAAACTTATTTGTCTTGTTACAATTTGTGGCAGATGTATGAAGCCATGAGGGCTGTAACATGGGCGCTGTTTGCTAGTCGAAAAGCTCTCAACTCGATAACTGTCAAATATAACAACGGTTTTGTTCAGGCATTTCATAGAGACTTGAAGGATAATAATACTTTTTACATTTACACTGATCTTGCATATAATGAGACCAATTCAGTTCATAGCAACAACTCTGTGATTTGGTTCCGAGAACAGCTTGATCCTGTCAGTGGCGAGAAGATCGGAAAAGCAACAAAAATTGCTCCAGAAAACTCTATAAGTATAGCTGGCCTTTCCCAAGTACCTGACGGTGTAGTTTCGTGGAACGTTTCTGTGAACAATTTTACGGATTCACCTTTACTCTCAGCAGCATTGCCAGTTTTGGATTCTTCTAATAAGAATATTGTTGCAGTTGTGGGAGTAACAACGGCACTTTATAGTGTAGGACAACTAATGAAGGAACTAGTTGATAAGCACAGTGGCCATATATATTTGACCTCACAAAAAGGCTATTTGCTCGCAACTTCGACAAATGACCCTCTACTGACAAATTCAAGAAGGAATCCTAAGATTAAAATGGCTGTTGAATGTGATAATGAAGTAATAAGAGAGGGAGCTCAGTGGCTACAGAAAACCTATGGGAACGATTTCCCTCCGAGTCATGAAGTTCATGTAGAGAATGCCCGGCTAGGCCACCAGCAATATTACATCGATTCGTTCTACCTGAACTTGAAAAGGCTTCCTCTGGTACATTAAAGACACTTCACTTGTTCCTTATAATCGGTCTTATTTATTGAATTGGTTTTAAAATTGGACAAAACTTAGGTACAATGCTATAGGCTTAACTTTTGTGCAGGTGGGTGTAATAATCTTACCGAGGAAGCATATCATGGGGCAAGCAGATGAAAGAGCCTTCAAAACATTGGTTATTCTAATATCTGCATCATTGTGTATTATTGTCATTGGATGTTTTTGCATTTTGATATTGACAAATGGAGTATCGAAGGAAATGAATCTTAGAGCAGAATTAATCAGTCATCTTGAAGCGAGAAGAAAGGCGGAGGCATCAAGCAACTATAAAAGCCAATTTCTCGCAAACATGAGGTTGGCTTTTTTGATTCAGTGTCAATAGTACAGACAACATTACTTAAGATGCAATAATACAAGGTTTTTACTCTTCATAGATTTTTCTTGGATGCATTACAGTCATGAACTGAGGACACCAATGGCAGCAGTAATTGGATTACTCGACATTCTTTTGTCTGATGATCATCTCACAAATGAACAATGTGCAACCGTTACTCAAATAAGAAAATGCCCGACCACATTACTCCGTTTACTGAATAACATCTTGGATCTAAGCAAGGTGAGATATAAGCTAAGGTTTTTCTCAAAGAACTGCTGTGGCAAAACTTCTAATATATAATAGCACATAGGTGGAATCTGGAAAACTTGTCTTGGAAGATGAAGAATTTGACTTAGGAAGGGAACTTGAAGGGCTTGTAGATATGTTTTCTGTGCAATGCATTAACCACACTGTAGAAATTATTTTAGACCTTTCTGGTATGAATGAATCTTATGCTTGGTTGCATCAAATTGGTGATTGTAAACCTCTACAAGTTTCTGATTCATCTAGTTCATTTTCCGCAGACGATATGCCAAAGCTAGTTCGGGGAGATTCTGCTAGAGTAGTTCAAATTTTTGCAAATTTGATCAACAACTCAATCAAGTTTACTCTATGTAAGTAAAAAAATAAATAGTTTTCTATACCGTAATGTTCATGTCAATAGTATACATGAGAAATTAAAGATTTATCAAATGGTATCAATGAAGTACTGAAACTCTGACGGAAGGCTAATCCTAACTCTTTTCTATTGGTTTACAGCGGGTCACATTATTCTGAGAGGATGGTGTGGAAACTCGAATTTTTATGGTGATTATGAAAGTTTCACCCCAGAGCCGAAGAAATCGGGGTGTTCCCCGAAGACCAGAACGAGGCAACGTGAAAACCATGCAAAGAAGGCTTCTAATAGTGATAATAAAATAATAATTTGGTTTGAAGTCGATGATACGGGTTGTGGTATGAGCCAAAAAACTAGTCTAGAAAAATAGCATAGAAAACTGTCTTTTTGTGGCAAAAGAAAAAACATTTTAAGGCTAAATCATAAAGATTTTCTTCACAAGTTTTCAACATTTTTATGGATAACAAATATTTTTTGACATTTGAAGGTATTGACCCGAGTAAATGGGATTCTGTGTTTGAAAGCTTTGAGCAAGCTGATCCATCAACTACTAGACTGTAAGTGATTTAAATACTTAACAAAAACTATACAAGTCTGCGAGTAATTAATCACCTTCGTGCAAACAAATCAACACTACCTTGTTATCTGAGATTGTAACTGAATTTCCAAAATTAATTGAAACCTTTGTCCAATAGTTAAAATGACTTCTGAAAGTCACTTATTTACGATATAAGGAATTCTTAAACATTTTTTTTCATTTCAGGCACGGAGGCACTGGTCTTGGTCTTTGCATTGTCAGATCCTTGGTGAGTAAGACCATTTAATATGTAGTCGAGGCTTATATCAGTTGCTTGTAGAGCAAGAAAATCACGATCTTATTACTCTTTGGTGACAGGTTAATAAGATGGGTGGAGAAATCAAGATTGTTAAAAAGGATGGCCCGGGAACACTAATGCAATTATACCTGCATCTCAACGCACCCGTGGATGCCACAGAACAACCTTGTCAAGTAGATTTTGCTAACAACGGCTTAGTGGTGAGTAGTAGAATCACCCTGGCATTACTCTAGTTGACTGCAAAGATAATAGGCAGAACCTTATATAAGTGTCAAATCAATGCAGGTACTTCTTGCACTACACGGCAACATGAGTCGATTAATTACGTCTAAGTGGTTACAGACAAACGGCATTGTCACTATGGAAGCATCTGAATGGAATGGATTAACACAAATTCTAAGAGAACTATTTCATGAAACAACTTCAACTCATAATAACGACGACTTTGATGCACCTTATCCAGTTCATGAGGTTCTGAAATCCAAATTGCTGAGCATACAGGAGTTGACAAACCCGACATTTGTCATTGCTGTTGATATTGATCTACTTGACTTGAGCACAGATATATGGAAGGAACAACTTAACTTCCTTCACAAGTACTACGGAAGAGTGAAATTCATTTGGTTACATAACCATGACTCGGCCAATACCATAAAGACGGAGCTTCGCAAGAAAGGGAGAATACTAACTGTCAACAAACCTCTTTACAAAGCAAAGATGGTTCATATTTTGGAAGCTGTCATAAATGAAAGAAATGTTGAGGCTCAAAAGCAAAATATGATTTCTTCAAGATTCACAGTGAAAGAAGATGATTTGCATGAATGTCTAGAAATTGATTATACTCATTGTGATGTTGGAAGCTCAGAAGGCTCTGACATATCTGAAATCGGTAGTTCTAATCTTGGTACCGGAAAAGAGGTAGCTAGATACAATCAATCATTGATATACCAGAAAAGTAACAGTGTATTAGGATTAAGTAATGAATATATGGAACATAATAGTCCTAGTAATGAAGCGTTAATTTCAACAAGAGCAAAAGCTGAAGATTCCGGAGGTAGTGAAACAAAAAATGTCTGTGGTTCAAGTAAAGCTATAAAAGGAAATAAGTCTCTTGAAGGTCTGAGGATATTGCTCGCAGAAGATACAGCAGTAATTCAAAGAGTTGCAACCATAATGCTGGAAAAAATGGGAGCAACTGTTGTTGCTGTAGGTGATGGGCAACAGGCGGTGGATGCTCTAAATGGCTCGATTGGAGTTGAAAATTGTAGAAACACAAAAACATCAAAAACCGAGATTCTAAGTTTCCCTTCATATGACTTAATCCTTATGGATTGTCAGGTATGTATGTAAAACATGTAATTCTTTACTTTGAAAAAATTTAGGCCATGTTCGGATTTACTACAGCTTAATGAAACAAAACACTTATAACAGAATCAATACTCATATAAGTGCTGATTTATAAGATACAACTTATTTCTGATTCACACTGTGTTTGTAAAATAAAGCAGATGCCAAAGATGGATGGATATGAAGCAACAAAAGAAATAAGAAAATCAGAAGTGGGAACTGGATTCCACATTCCAATTGTTGCTCTTACAGCTCATGCAATGTCATGTGATGAAGCCAAATGTTTGGAAGTGGGCATGGATGCTTATTTAACAAAGCCAATTGACTTTAAACTGATGGAATCTACCATTCTTTCACTCACAAGAGAGAAACCTTGACATCTCAAAAAATGAGAATAGGATACGATGATGCTAACAAAGGATTGGTCCTAGATAGTCTACATCGAGAAAAAACACTAATTTTATGTCATCTAAAAGTGTACTTCCGAACAATTTTAGTCGTACGGAGGTAGCGAAAGCAAGTGAACCGACCAATTATAAATGAATGGTAGTTTACAAAATATCAACATTTGGATAATATGGGACACTTTATTTATAGAAGTCACATATTTTTGTGCTCTTCGCAATCAGATGTAGAACACACCAATTTAATAGAGAGACACATGTTTATTTCTTAAAATCAAAAACATCAATGAAGATTTGAGACTCTAGTTCTTAAAAATTCAACAAGAAAGTACGAATTTCCATAGGACCAAGCTCTACAACAAAATCTGAAGTGCTGACAGAACGTCCCCTAACTGCTTGAGGTTCTTGTCCTTTGTCCCCTTCAACCTTCCATGTCATCTTCTTTATTTCTGACTTCTCTTGGTTAGCCGATAAACTTACCTCTTTCAACGCCTTTATCTGCATTAATGAAAGAAAACTTGATTCAAATTATGCTAGTTTAAGATAGTATATGCATCACAAGGATAAGTTGAATATGTACCGTTTTTGTGGCAAACAACTTTTTTAGTTCAACTTTGGCTAGAGTTGAATACTGAGCATCTTCACTTTGCTATAATAACCACATTGAAAACACAAGAGAATTATATAACAACCAATATATAGCCGTGAAAAAGAGTAAATGCAACGAGGATGATGATGATTTTCATATATTTACCTCATATAGATGTGCCAAACGGAGAAGAACAATTCCACCATCCAACTCCTGAAAAACATTTCAAGTTAATGAGAGAGAGTTAAGAGAGCTATAACATTTATGAGCTGTATTTGATCTACCTCGAGAGTTATCAACGCAACATTAGGAGGCAAGCTGTAATTTGGATCCATGACAGTTCCTTTGGTTGAATGAGAGGACTTCCAAGTTTCTGCTTTCTGTTCAATTAAATATCTCATAAGATCTAATATTGAGCCATATGGAGGTGATTATTAGTCCATGAAGTACCAAAATTTAAGTCTGTCAAACCTCATGTGCTAATGCCAATAAAAGTGGTGAGTAAATTTCTTGACCAGTTGTACGGCGCCAGCGTGAACCAGCTCCGACGTTGTCGATGCTGATATAGTAATTTCCTCTTACCTATGTAGAATTAGATATGACAGGAAAAAAAAGGTGATAAGAAATCTATTATCTATACAGAGACAGAAGAGAGGAAAACACGAGGATGCATAAAAATATAAACGAATTGGTGACACTGCCATACTCTTAGTCCTTCACATGTAACATTAGCATCCTGTATGCAAACTTCTTCGTCGAGTGGCTCTCCTACTCCTCTACCATCGTCATTGGTAAGCCGCCTTGAGTAGTATTTTGTGTCAATAGATTGTATAGTTTCCAAAAAGATTGAAATAGAGAATGAAAATTTAGTTAGATACCTATGAAGCATCAATTCCACCTCACCATCTTTGATGCTGGATCCACCGGTGGCACGATCAACTAAGACTGAGAATTCAGATTTCTCATCCTTGGTATAAATCCCAAGATTGAGCTGGTGAGAAAAAATTAGTTATTTTTTAGATTGAGCTGGACAAATATTATAAATTTATATTATAATATAGTTTTCGTGTCACCCTACGATTATAACAAATTAATCAAAGACTACAAAATCGAAACTAATACAGTAAAAGAATTTTACTGGATAGTAGTTTCCTGCTACAGGCTGAGTAACTTGAAGTGGCCAATCTTCCCTATGATCTCGAACCTGCATCGGCATTTTTTAGGACATATAAATACTTTATCCTCATAAGATTTCATATTAAACAGAAGATATGTATGAGTGTTACCCGTTTCAGAAAATCTCGTCCATTAGAATCAGTATAAAACTCCTTGTTTGTGGCCATATTTGTTGTCATTCTTGTGATTACCTCTTTCCCAGATCCATCGTTAGGAATCGGACCAATCTTCATATATAAATTTGTCTCAGAACTTTATTTTTCATTTTACTAGATTTTTAGTTTTTGGCTAGTATCAAAACATTAAAGTGGTCTTCGAGACAAGGTGACTTACAGTATATTCGATTTCCGCATGATCTTTGCCCTTGTACAGCCTAGTAACCTAATAAAAAGTAAACAGTGCCATTAAATTTTCAATATTAAATCACTCAAATTTGTAGTTTAAATTGGTAGCTTAAGGTACAAGTTACTAACTTGGTAAATCCAAGAACTAAATGTCTGATGAACCTCATCAACTAGTGGTCCACGGATTACCTTGACGGGCACCTGCATATCAAATGAATCATAAATGTGTCTATACAGATAAAAATATTCTATAACAAATATAAAAGCTGAATGAAAGTGGACACGAAGAATAGAAAACCTAAGATAGTTTGGAGCTTTCTGTCAATTTCTTATCGTCTGTTGAGAACCTATACTCACACTCCGTATTATATCTACCCAGTGACATAGGTTTATTGATTAAAGATAGTAACTTACCGATTTTGAAACAATATATGGAGCGGATCCATTTGGGCGGAATATATATGCACCAGATGCCTACAGAAGAAATCACACCATTGTAGCATACACTAAAATATTTAAATTTGTTCTTAGACTGATACGTGCAAGGAAACCACTCACCTGAGAATCACGAACATCACCTTCACTAGAGGCATACCAAAGGTAGTTTTGCTGAATTGGTACATTTACCTGAGAAATTTAAAAATCATGTCATTTTCTCTCCGACTCATTTAGAAATGTGTCTTCATGTTAAACAATAAATTTAAACCTAAGTAACAAAACTATGTCTTGAACAACTTGATTTGCATTGAAATCTTTAGAACTAAAATGATTCCTTGCATATGAAGTCAACATAATGTATACTTAGCCAAACACACAAAAAAGCATATGTTTATAACAACCATAGCTAGATGTATATGAAAATTTGAAATTGATGATTTCATCGACATTGAGTTAAATTCCAACAATAAAGAAAGGACATGTGGTTTTGCTGTAGTTTGAGAATTTATCATAAAAAGCAACCCAGTTAACACAAAATTGTGAAAATTCTTCTGATGTGTAAGAACATGAAAAGTATCTTACTCCGGTTTTGGAATTATATATCCGTTCGAGTAGTCCAGAGGTTGAAGAAAATGACATCTTAAACTTTCCAGGTCCGACGTCAATATTCTTACCATTCTTGTTGTTGTGCTGTGAGAGTTTTCCCTTTCTCCTAATACCTATCAAGTGGACACATCAATTAAACATATTAAGTACTGAAAATTATTAAACGAGAACATTATTTTATATTTCATATATAACCACTCTGATAAAAATCAGCGACTTTCACATAGAACATTTGGAACTTACTTTTTCCATCTGCCTTGGAAATGAAGTATGTGCTCCAACCAAGTGGTGGTACTGATGCTTGAAACAGAAGCCAATATTTTGGGGCTTTTTTCGGAGACAATCCCAAATAGGCCTTCACATAAAATCTTCTTAAATCTGCTGTAATGCTGTCTACATCCACATATTGTACTTCAAGGTTGTTTCCTGATGAATCTTTTACCGCGAGATTAGCTTCATTGACCTGATGTAAATAATCGCCTTCAGCATGATATTGAAAATGTTGTATTTGATGATGCTACGAGAAAATTATGTATTCTTACTGGTATTCTGACAATATCAGTACGATTCCATCCAAGAGGGTTATACAGCACCACTACCTGAATACAAATCATTAACATGTCACATGAAATCGAACCACCATAAATTTTTGCTCAACAAACTATTATAAAAATATTACCAAATCTTTAGCTGCTGGAATATTGTCTTCTGTTGGAGGGCAGTAACTGATATTAAGTAATTGACACTGCCAAAATCCATGTAAAGTTGGAAAAATTAAGAACAATGATAGGATCTACTTCAACATTTTTTATGTTTGTTTCTTTCTCCATTAATTCTTTTGAAACAATACCTGGGAAAACGATGATGCAACTGCTGAATTTTGATAGCCAGATTGCTTACTAACAAGATACGCCAAAGAAGAGCTAACAGCTACTTCAGCCTGCAAGACACAAGTACTTTTAAAAAATTAATTAATCATATAAACAATCCCCAAACACATAACATAAGGTCAAATTTTAGAATCTAGAGAAGTTCAAGTTCCTGACCTTGGATGCTCCAATAGCCAACCGTTTCGCATAGTCATCAGTTGTATGTTGTTTGGCAGTTCCAGAGACAGCATCGTGGTGCTGTGCGATTCCTAGAGCATCTGCAAGGTCAAAAGTATTGTATATAGTTGATTGTTTTCCGGCGAAAAATTCAAGTTGACGCGTGGCCTGCATCAAAATGTTGGATGTTTCAAATGTCATGGACTTGTTAAGATTGCTTGAGTGCAAACAAGAAAATTTCACTTAAAATCGTACCAAATAATATCCACTTATGAATCTAACATATCGCTTTAAGCCCGGGCGGCTAGTGAAATAGCCTGTCCAATATGCATATGGTCCATCAGCATACCTATACGAAATCACCAGAAATATGTGCATAACATAATTAGTTAACAAATCGCAAGCTTCATTGCAAGCAAAACAATGGAAGATCCTCACGGGAAGTAGTCATTGGTTTTCAATGGCCACAATTGATTTGCCGCATTTTTAGCTTCAGTATAAATAGATGGAGTAGAATACAAGGCATTCACTCGTCCATCCTGAACATTATACACAAGAAAACATGTATTAAAACTCAGCACCATACAAATCAACTCGCGTTTTAAAAAAAAAATTGGCAGCATATGAATTCTAGACCCTACCTTATTAACATAGTGAATTAGTTTATCCATTTGCTTGAACCAAGACTCTGCATATTGATACTGAAAATCATCCCCCATTGTCCACATGATATGGTTTGTCCTCGTAACATTCGCCTACATAAAATAAGTACAATCAAATCAAACTCACACATTCTTGTCCATTTGGATTTCAAAATTCATGGAAAGAATTGGCCTACTTGGATAATAGCAGCATCGATAAAATCTTGGACACGCTGTTCAATATTGGGATCGAATAAAAGAGGATCATCCTGCATTTATAAAAGGTGACATGCAAATGTTAAACAAAACAAGCAAAAAATTATAACTATAAGCATTGGTATTATAATTGCTTCGCGTTATGGAACCTGTAATGGAACAAACTCATTCGAGGATCCAACTTCAAAATTGAAACCCTTTGGAGCACTATAATGAACTGGAAAAGTGTTGGCAAAAATTTGAGATGAAGAACCAAATGTTTTAGAGGCACGCCAAATAACTTCGAGAGATTTGTCATTTTTGCGCTTAGCTCGGTCTCCATAATCAATTCTTGCAAAGTGTACAGAATCAAACCCAAGCTGCAAAGCCAAATCAAATGCAAGTGTTCAATTGTTGCCATTTATGCTGCTTAATATGGTTTGATGTACTTAAAATTCTCAAAATTCTAACAAAATGAATTGATTAAATTATTTTGAAAATCTTAATCCAACATCCTACATTTCTTTTCAAATTTTATCACTTTCTTATTAAACAACTATATAACTTAAAAAAATTGTGAACCAAAGAAAAACTCTTAGGTATCAAATTAAGCATCAAATCTTCAAATATTTTAATGCAAAAATAAAAAATTATGGATTTCTGACATTGTTATCTATAAACAAAGACGTGTTTGATACTTGGAACCTGATACCGACACATGTGATTACGTTTAATTAATTTATTTTATTCAAATTATTATCAATGTTAACATATTAGTATCATTGTCGTTTCATGTCTATTTTTTGTACTTCATAGGTTTTAATAAAACATTAAATTTTAAAATTAAGGAAAAATATTGATTAAAATAATATGAATGAGTCACACTATTTATAGACTAAAAGTTTAAACTAGTGACGAAAATTATGAATGGCCTAAGATTACACCTTGCAGCCTAGATAGAGAAGTGAAAATGTAATCAAATGAAAAGAATTTTGGAAAAATGAAATGCTTGAAAAAGTAGTTTGACAATTCTTATATCTAAAGATATAGCACTAAAAGAGGGACCAAATAATTTTTTTTTGTCAATATGATACTAGATGGAATTGAATTGGATGTACACACCTCAGCACCAAGTAGGTAACCTTGAACAGCAGAGTGCCCAAAAGGATCAATCTGCCAACCAGCTTTAGGTGTCGCATTAAATTGGTCCTTTATAAAACGATGTCCTAAAGTTGTTTGGTCTATCATGTCTATGTAGTGGACTGCTGCTTCATCATGCATACACCAACCACCATTTCTGCCGACACAATTACATAAATACTATAATCATACTAAATAATTATGTACAACTATGTTCCGTCAATAAATTATTACTCAGTTGATAGTTACATAGACATTTGATATGTTAGGGTATGAGTTTGAATGTATTACTTACACGAATTCTAGCCGACCAGCGGCCACAAGCTTCTTCACTTGTTCTTGTGTTTCTGGACTTTGTTCTACCCACCATCGATGGAAAAACGCCTATAAAAAGGTTATAATTTAAATTCATACTAAATTTGTCTATAAAAATAAACAAGTGTAAGTCGTGTGCGTAACATATTGATTTGTATGTTTGGTTGTATCGTATATATATAGAATCTAATCAAAGTTTTGAGGTTAAGTTTAGTAGCTTACTATCTCTGCAAACACAAACTTTCTATTTGGATCCTTTTGAAGAGAACAAACCACTGAGTCCAACACATTTTCAACACATGCACCCTACAAAAAACCAATCAAACATAGAAAAAACATTCATTGTTATATCGTGAAACCAAACATGCATTTAAACATACGAATGAATATGATTGAAACCTGAATTGTACTGTTGGAGCCAACATAGTACTGATCAACTGTCTTAAGCCAACCAACATCATCATGGGAGTGTGGAACCAAGTGAACATTCAACTTCCCTTCAACAACAGTAGCTCCAGTGTTGTACTTTGTGTATGCAGAAACAAATGTTCCATAGAAACATATCAAAAGAAGAACTAAACTCTTTGCATTTCCCATTTTAACTCTGCGAATGTAATGATATTTTAATTTTGTTTTTGTTTACTTATTCATCAAATAATTATGCATACAAACCAAAGGTGAATATGAGAGCAATAATAAATTGAGCATTGTTTCTTTGCATAGGAGTGCCGGCCTATGTATTCTTTTTTGTTGTGAGTGATTTACCACAAGGTTCAAAGTGGGGACAAAATTATTGAAGATGAGATTAGTTTAAGAGAAATAAGGGAGAGTTAGTTCTAAAGATAACATGTTATAGAATAGTTTTAAGGTATTCTTATAGTGTTCACCTACTTTTCTTTTTGTAATGAAATTAGAAGAAAATGGAAAAAGAGTTGGACCCATCTCTTTCTAAAATCCTTTTCAATAGAGTAAGAATCTTATTTTGTTAACTTTTTGCGCCTTTTTTTTTGGTTATATAAGGAATTAAAATTTTTATTTTAAGTTTAAATAGTTTTGATACTTCTTATTTTTTGACTGAAATTAAAGGCGTGTCTAATTTATATTTTTTATTTTAATTTTTTTTAATTATGTGCTCAATTTTAATAAGAGGAGATTAAAATTGTTTGAATTTTTAAAAAAATTGAATGAGAAAATAAGAAAATAAATGTGGTGATTAGACCTTTTAATTATTTATCTATTTTATTATGAGTTAAAGGTAGTGCGTGTAAAAAAATTTTACACTATTATTTTATAAAAATCATCATTAACCATTGCATATAATTCATTTAAAAATAATATTATAATCTAGCACTTAATATGATTATGATTGTGATTTGAATCTAGCATTGATTTGTTGAAAGTTTAAAATTAAAAGTGATATTGTATGGTGTATTGAGCTAAGATTTTAAAAGATGTTTCTTTTAATAATTTTTTTGTGTGTATTTTAAAAAGTTATGTAAAATTTAAGAGTTAAATATGTTTTTAGTCTCTATAAATATAAATATGTGATTTTTTTATTTTGGTTTCTCTAATTTATTTATTTTTTAAAATAATAGTCCTTGTAAAATTATTATGCACTTAGTTGTAATTTTTACTGTTAAATCGATGTGTATTTTTGAATGATTATTTTACAAACATGTGTAGAACGTTATAAAAAGTTTTTTGAAAAAAAAGAAATTCAAAATTCGATTTCTAAATCGAAATTTTCATTGTTTTATCAATATTTTTTTAAATTTAAAAATTCATATTTAATTCTTCTCATTTTAAAAAAATTTAAAATTCAATAAATAATATTTTATAGTATTCTGAATACATATATGAAAAAATTATTCAAAAAATAAAAAATTTAAAGATGATTAAGTTGTTTTAAAAAATTTTAAAAATAAAAGAGACTAAAATTACATGATAAAAAGTTTATGAGAACTATTATTCAGAAGAAAATTTTATAGAAATTAAAATTATAGGATCGTATACTTATAAGACTAAAAAAGTATTTAACGTAATTCTTAAAATTTATAATTTGGTTTTCAAGAGAATATATTATAAAACTTTGTCAGATTTGAAATGCCGTTTATAAAATTTTAAAGTGATCTGCCAAATTTTAAACAAACAATAAAAAAAAAAATATTAGAAGACCATTTCTACCACATTATTTTCAAGACACACGCTTTTATTTATTGAAATTTAAATTCTTTTGGAAAATTTCACTAAATAATCTTACAAAGATCATCCATCGAAAGTTGTTTTATTAAAGTACAACGTATATATAAAGAGAGAATTAGAATAAAATAAAATAATAATTAATTTTAAAATATAAAAAGCATCCTAAAAACATTAAATTAATAAAAATAGAGATAAAATATAAAATTAATATTAAAAATAATAATTTCCTCTCTCTTTTCTTTCTTCCTTATTTTAAAGAAATAGTAAAAAGTGGTCAATCTTCTTCTTATCTCTTTAATATCTCTGTACACTCTTTTTCTTATCTCTTTCATATCTCTCTTCTAAACCAATGAAAAAAAACAATTCCTCCTTATCTAAAAAACACACACAAGTCAATTTATTCTTCAAAAAGAAAAAATAAGTCTCCTACAAAAATAATTTGAAAAATAATCTATTTCTTCAAAAAAGAAAAAATTACACTGAGATTATTTTTGGATGATATTGAAAAGTGGCAAAGGAGAATAGATTCACAACTCAAGCATCAGTTGGTGACAAATAAACAATGACTAAAAGCATATTAAGCCATAAGAAAACAAAAAATTAGCATATTTTTAAGCATATTAATAAACATATTAAAGAGGCCAAAATTGAATTGACATACCTAAATTCCAAGCTCTGCAAAATATTTTTAAAACAGTTATCCTCTTCAATGCTGATTTTTTCTCTCTAATCCTTTTCTCTCACTCCAATGGTGTTTCACTCAAACAATTGCACTCAATTTAAGAATATATAAGGCTCCGACAACTAAAGACAAATTAAAGTGCCCACTCACCATTATTTTTTCTTTTATTTATTACCAGCATTCTTATTTTCCTATTATATCATTTTTCTATTTCTTAGTATTAATATTTCTATTTCTAACTACAAACCATTTCTTGAAGAAACAAATGTACTATAGGATTTTTTATCATATATACCATGTTAATGTTATTTTTATTATATTTCTAAGATAAAAAATATTTTTATACTCATTTTAACATCTACACAGTAGATACAGATACATATTAAATCATATAAATTTTATTTTTTAATAGTTTACTTTTTAATTAAAAATATATTTGGTTCAATAGCGGAGGGGAGGAATTTTCTTTAAAAAATTTATATTTTTATCCTTATGATATTCAAATGTGAAAAATTCATAAATAATTTTTTGGTGATTAAATTTCTAATATTGAGTGACTAAAAATATTACTCCCTTTGTCTCATATTATTTGTCACTGTGGTTCCTTTCACACATATTAAGAAACAACAATAAATGAATAAAATAATTATAAATTTACCAAATTATCTTGTTTAACCATTAGTTTATTCAAATTAACATTAATATCAAGTGGAAAAACAATAAATTAAGAGTATTTATTAAAGGGTACAATTGGAAGGTTAAATATAAAATTGCATGGTAATGTAAAGTGATTAGTATTCTTTTTTATTTATTTTTTCTTAATATTAATAAAAATAATTTTATAAAATAATTTATAATATCTTTCAAAATCAATTAGATTTTTTAATATGTATGAATTAGTAAAGTAACACAAAAAAAGTTCGTAGAAAACTAAGAGCACTCGGATGATATGATGACTAATATTTTTTCAAACTTAAATAAAGGTTAGGGGCTCGACATGCCCAAATCTTAAATTTTCTTAAAAGGATATCTGTGGTCATCTATTGTAATTTTTTCATTTTCATCACTATTATAAAAAATGTTTTTAATATCGGATGTAAAAAGTATTTTATCTCGACTAATAAAATGAGATAACGAATGAGGTCATAAAAAATTGTCACTTAACATTTTGGTGAATTAAAATTGAGGGGTTATATATAGATGGATTCGAATCTCATCAGCAAGAAATTTTATTATTTTTAAAATTAGCGTATCTTTTATCTCAGTTTAACTAAATAACTAATGGGTATGATTATTTATTTATTTTTAAAAATGATTATATTGTTTATCCAGAATATTAAAATTAAAATTAAAATCAAATTCATTAAGGATCTAGATAAAAATTTCTTAATATTTAGATTTTAGATCTTCTAATTATTGAATCTAGGTGAAGACAAAATGTTGGGTGCAAAATTGTTCTCTATGAATCTTACATGCATTTTTTTTGGTGGAAAAAATTGTAAGATAATTAATATCAATAATAAAAAATATTTTTGGTACAAATAAAAATATAATAAAACAAACTTTGAACCCAAATGATTTTCTGCTGTTGTAATCCATCATAAAGAACTTTTTCAAGCATCCATAAATTTCAAGCGCTTCATATGTTTCATTTATGTTAGATTTTTCAATATTGTAAGAGAACTTTTATAATAGATGCCTCTTAGATTTCACGTAGATCACTAATAGCATATTCGTGAGCGTTGATAACTATTAAATGGGCGACAAAGCTTTGTTAAGACAAGTGCATATAGAGAAAAAATAATTTAAACTCTCACGTCGATCATGACAAAACACCGAGGTAATAAGCTTCTTTTTTATTAAAAAAAATTATACGTTGTATGCAACAAGATTTAGATTATATCGAGGTTCCATGGAAGATGCTAGGGAATTTTTATTTTCTACACTTGCAATCCATCTAAGAGATATGAAATGGACAATGGTAAATATTTTCTCTCTTTGGAGCGCCTTCATAATATTAAGGATTAGGGAAATCTGTTTAACAAGTGTTTTTATAGTAAAATATGATTATTATATCCCTAGATTTATTAATAAAATTAAGGTATAATTTCATCTCCTTTTAACTATCATCTCAGTTGAGGTTAAATATCGAGATGATAGTTATTTTTTTATAGGCTTAAATGCATTTTTGGTTCTCCTATATTAATTTTTTTAATATTTTAGTCCCTCTGTAAAAAAAATCAACTATTAGGTCCCCCAATATCATATTTCATGTTTTTTAGTGGCTCCCATGATAAAATAATCTAATTTGCATAGGTGACATTGAAATTATGAAGTGACATTTTTTTAATTGATGTCACGCCATTATAAATATTTAAAAATTTATTATTATTATTATTTTAAGTTTTCTATAATAATTAAACGTTTTTAATTATTTTATTCATTTTGTTTAGAAATATTTATTTAGAAATTATATATTATAAATTTTAATTCTAAAATATATATTTTTGTGTCTATTTTTAATGACGTGACAACAATTAAAAAATGTCACCTCATAATTTCAATGTCACCTTATAATTTCAATGTCACATATGCAAATTAGACTATTTTATCATGGGGAGCCTAAAAAAAACATGAAATACGATATTGAGGGACCTAATAGTTAGTTTTTTTTTTATAGGGGGACTAAAATGTTTAGAAAATTAATATAGGGGGACCAAAAGTGCATTTAAGTCTTTTTTTTTATATTACATTGTCCACACGGAATATTAAAATCAATTATTTACAACAAATCTCTTCAATGGTTATTGTGCACTTGCAATCCATCATAATGATGTTAATGCTTGAGTGTTAGAACTTTGCATCTAAGATTGACTATTGATGCTATCATTGTCATTGTTTTCACTAGCTATACAATATTGTGCATGTTTTGAATACATCCAACTTCTAATAAAGTGTTTGTTCAAAAAACTGGAAAATGTTTTTTTTTTTTTTTGCATTTGTAATCCATCAGTAAGAATTTTTAGGAATAAATTTCTCAATGTTGTCAACCCAAAAAAATTATATTGTTTTCTTCGTTTTACAACATTGAAAGGTTGTTCAAAACCTTCAACAACAACAACACTGTTTGAGATGGATTGCAAAAGTTGGAAAAATATTTTGTTCAAGGTAGAACAACATTTTTTTCAATTTGCAATCCATCCCAAAAAAATGATGCATGCGACAGTGGGGCGGCTACAAATAAGATAACATTAAGGTAAAATATGTTTAACGAGTGTTTTATAGTAAAATATGTTATTTTATCCATCGGTTATCATTGAAACTGGAGGGTTAGATTAGTTATTTTACACTTGTAAACAAATAAATACATAAATTGCAGTTGTTGAGATTCGAATCATGTACGAAATGGTCTATCACCTCAGTTTTTACATTAACCGATGGGACAAGTTTTTATTTTTATAAAACAAACATGACGCATCTTAGAATACCACTTCGATATTTTTCTGGTTGACATGAAAGTTTCATCATGAAAAATGTTAGGCTTAAATAGTCTTTTGGTCCTTGTAAGTTGACGTGTTTTTTATTTTCATCCATGTATCTTATTTTTCTTGGAAATGATCCCTGAATGTTAAAATTCTTTTGTTTTAGTTCCTAAAATCAAAATTCGTAGGAAAATCTACAAGTTTTCTATAGATTTTGCTTCGAATTTTCATGCGAATTTTAATTTTAGGGACTAAAACCAAAATGATTTTAACACTCAAAGATCATTTAAAAAAAATAAGATACAGAGAGTAAAATAAAAAACACGCCAACTTATAAGGACCAAAAGACTATTTAAACCAAAATATTATTTGTTGTAGAGCGTGGAAGATACTTAATTTCAACCGAAAAAAATAAAAAAGATTTGAGGATTGTTGATCTTATCAGGATCAGTAAGAGATGTCTGGCTGGTCCAATTATACGTTGGTCCAAGTTGCTCCTCAGATGAAGGTTTACTTGCAATGGACTCTGATACTAAAACCATACATTTTTCTTTGGTTGATTTTTTTGCATATAATTTCTTATTTCTTTCAGAGTTTACCTTTGATGGATGACAAACAAAGAAAACAACTTGGGAAGAGTTTTATAAGTGTCAAATGTGTATATTGTTCCATACCAAAACTTGGAACTTTTAAGCATTTTTCAGTGTTTTTGATAATTGAAGTTTCCATGTTTGTTTGGTTTTAGCTCAGATGTTGATAATTGTGGTATGTGTAATGTATTTGTTAGTTATGCAGCAAAATAAAAACAAAAGTGCCACAAAAGCAAGTCTTTGTGAAGAAGAAAGGAAGCAAAACCAAGACAAAATGTCTGAGCAAACTCGTCCAGCGAGCTAGGGGCGAAGGCGGCGGCGTCAGGCGAGCCCGAGCTTGTGGAGGGCATTTTGATGAAATTCAAGTAGCTTCTAGTTTTTGGTTCAAGGTAAATTTGTCCAACAAAGCAAGAGTGAGCTTGGAGCAAGGAGTTCTCCCGACGAGGCTTGTGGGCATCATGCAAATCTGGATATTTTGGGATAGTATAAGGGATTTTTTATTAAATAACCATATAAAAAGGATTCATGAGATGGAGAAAGAAAAAGAAAATTTAACATTTGAAAAAAAAAAGTCGATAATTGTTGATAAAATAAAATAGACATTGATTTTATAATGATCAGTGAAATAAAAATAATTTGATGCAACATAAAATCTATTTAAATACAAATTTAAAATTTAAAATAATTTATTTAATTGTAAAATAAATAATAGTTATATAAAAATAAAGGAAAAAAAGAGTCGTAAGATGGAAAAAGAAAAAAAATTATTATTTAAAAATAAGGGTTTTCTGTTTCAAATTAAAAAAATGATTAATTAAAAAAAATTATCAGTATTTTTGGTGATAGTAAATAAATAGAGAAAAATAAAATTAAAAATGAGAAATTGTGAAAAAAAGAAATGTGAGAAAAAATTAAAATTTTAATCAAGAGAGAAATGAATATGTAATATTTACTTGTGATTTAATTGGTGAAGGTTGAAAATTGAATGCCACATGTCATGATGTAATAGGAGATGCAATTGCAAAAAATAAATAGTATTACTTAATTGTTTAAATATCTTAGTGTAAAAAAATTGTGATAAAAAGACAATTTAGGAAGTTATGCAATTGATTTTTAATAGATATATAATGTATTCACATTTTTAAATAATAAATTAATAGTGAAACTTATAATCTAAATTTATATTTTAACTTAGATGATTTCAATTTATTATTATTATTTGTTGCAAATATTATTATTTTACTTAATAAATTATGTATCATAATACAAGGATTTTCTGTTTCAAATTAAGGAAATGATTAATTAAAATAAAATAAATAAATTATCAGTATTTTTAGTGATAGTAAATAAATAGGAAAAAATAAAAATAAAAATGAGAAAGTGTAAAAAAAAATGTGAGAAAAAATTAAAATTTTAAATCAAGAGAGAAATGAATATGTAATATTTACTTGTGATTTAATTGGTGAAGGTTGAAAATTGAATGCCACGTGTCATGATGTAATAGGAGATGAAATTGCAAAAAATAAATATTACTTAATTGCTTAAATATCTTAGTGTAAAAATTTTGTGATAAAAAAGACAATTTAGGAAGTTATGCAATTGATTTTTGATAGATATACAATGTATTTATATTTTTAAATAATAAATTGATAGTGAAACTTATAATCTAAATTTATATTTTAATTTAGATGATTTGAATTTATTATTATTTTTTGTTGCAAATATCATTATTTTATTTAATAAATTATGTATTATAATACAAATTATCTTGTAGGTTGTCTGTTGCGAAGTCTCCAAAATTGTTCCTTTCTCCACTTCCTCTTGGTGATAGGATTTAATTTCCTTAAACAAGAAGAAGCGTGATGATGCAAGTGTCAAAAATTGTAATTTCGAAATTGCAAGGGGATACATTGCGGCCTTTTGGCATTCTTCTTGGATCCGGTATACGATGTTAAAAGATAGTTTTCTTGCTTTTTTTCGCTTCTCTAATACATAGGGTTTTAGTTGTTGGGATGAGGGTTTGGAATGATGGCATTTGACAATGTGACAACTTCGGTATCCCGTATTCTATGGTGTTGCAGTTCGACTTAGAAGCTGAAATTATGGAGTCGTGGTCTCTGCTAGATGGATTTGCTTGCAGTCCAACTGAGAATGACTTGGTGGGGTGGAATTTAGAAGGTTACACTGAATTTTTGGTCTGCTTCTATGCTGCAATAGTAGACTCGAAAATCCCCTATGATCCAATTAACAAATTTGACAGAGCTTTGTAATTAGTGTGTAAAACAATGGTTCTATTTAAGATTAAAGTTTTTGGGTGGAGATTTCTTATCAATAAGCTCCCGACCAATGATCTCTGGAAGCTTAGAGGTATTGATCTCCCTATTAATTCTCAAAAGTGTGGTTTTTATGGGATAAAAGTTGAATATGTGAATCACTCTTTTTTTTAAACGTGTCGTCGCAAAACATATATGACGGGATATTACGGAGTGGATTGATTTTTCGAACTGAAAGGAGGATGATTCGAAAAGGAGTTTTGTGACATGGTACATGTATTACAAGTCTAAAAAGGTGAAAAAGGAAAGAAAAAAAAAAGTTGCCTTTGGATGACTATAAAATGGAATATATGGATTCTTAGGAATAAAATCATTCTCCTTAATAATGGTTGGAATGTTCTAGATGTCATTTGGAAAATTTAGGCTATTGTTTGGAGATGATTTTGGATTGGTGAAATTACTCATCCCAATTGTAATTTTTATGAGTTTAACAAAGATACTTTATTTTTCTTATCTTAAGTGTAATTGGTCGATAAATTCTCTTTTTGGCGAGATGTTTTGATTGTTTCCTTGTGTATTCTAAGTTAGAGAATCTTTAATTCTTTTTTTTTCTAATATATCTTGCTTACACACACAAAAATATTTTATTGAGGAGAAAAAAAAAGGAGAAAGTATATTAGAAAAATACGTAGTGTTAAAAGCAATGGTATTAAAAAATGGTAATACTAGGCCCAAGAGGCCCAAAAAAAAGAAGCTACTTGTTGTTCAAGCAGGATCGCAGTCAACAACACTACATCACAGTGCATTTCTTTACAGAAAAGAAGAGAAAGCTTCTTCACATAGGTTTTGTTCAAATCGGAAAAGTAGAAGAAAGAAGAAAATCAAAATGGCGAGATACGACAGAGCGATCACAGTCTTCTCCCCCGATGGCCATCTCTTCCAAGTCGAGTACGCTCTTGAAGCCGTTCGCAAAGGTAACGCCGCCGTCGGTGTTCGCGGTACCGATAACGTCGTTCTCGGCGTCGAGAAGAAATCCACCGCCAAACTCCAAGACTCTAGGTTTTACTCCTTTCAATTTTATGTTATACTAAATCGAAATTAATCTAGGTTTTCCATGATTATGTTCGAATTGGATCATAGATTTAGGATCCTAGGGTTTAGGGTTTACAGTGGGATCTGTTATTTACGTAGTTTTTATCCTCTGGAAATATGGTTTGTTTTTACTGTTGTTTTACTTTTGTTGTGCAGATCAGTGAGGAAGATTGTTAATCTGGACGATCACATTGCACTTGCGTGCGCCGGCCTAAAAGCTGATGCTCGTGTTCTTATTAACCGGGCGCGAGTTGAATGTCAGAGTCACAGGCTTACTGTTGAGGATCCTTGCACTGTGGAGTATATAACCCGTCACATTGCAGGTCTTCAGCAGAAATACACACAAAGTGGTGGTGTAAGACCCTTTGGGCTTTCAACCTTGATTGTTGGATTTGATCCTTACACCGGGTCACCGTCCCTGTACCAAACAGACCCTTCTGGCACTTTTTCAGCTTGGAAGGCTAATGCAACTGGAAGAAACTCAAATTCCATCCGGGAGTTTTTAGAGAAGAACTTTAAAGAAACTTCTGGGCAAGAAACTGTCAAATTGGCTATTCGGGCATTGCTTGAAGTGAGTTAATTTGTTCTCTTTTGTGCTTTTTATATTTAAAGAAATAGTATCTGATTCTATCATTTATATATTGGTTCTTTGTTGCTACTTAGGCAAGGTCTTTTTTTTCCTTGCTGAATATATTGGTGCTGTTATTATCCGCCTTATATATCCACCTCTTACTCTTTTATTGCTGTCAATGACCTAAGAGCGGGACTTTGGAAGAACTTCTTTAGGTTTTGGGAGGGACCTTAACAAAAATATTTGACTTTAAATTTGGTGGAAGTTTAGAATAAATTACCTGTGTATTAGAAAGATATTCATATGCTTTATCATGGTTTCACTTTTCCACCAGTTTAGACGAGTTATTATAGTAACTTAACCTTAATATAAGGTAAAACTACCAACAATTGACCAATAATGTTGTGTTTATGACCATTCCCTAAATCCTGCTATGGTGGGGACTTTATAGCACTAAGTTTCCCTCCCTTTTTTTTTATCTGTTTGAGATCTTTATCTCTTTCTGATTCTTGATCAACAGTTGTTTTGGTACACATGAACATAACAAATCATCAATTATAGTTCAATATAGACACACATATTTTTCTTTTCTAGAATATTTTCATTTGAATGAGATTAAAGCACAAATCTTATATTAGAGAACTTACTACACCTGTAATATATATTGGGGTTAAATGACTATCTGAATAAAGGGTAGGAATAGAAACTAAAGAGCAGAGGAACAAACCCTGTGGGTGTAACTTCTAGCAAGGCAATCATTGAATTGACAAATAATACAAACGATTTAGAATCGGTAATTGAACAAATTTAGCAGCCTCTAGGAATTAGAGATTGTAGTCTCTCCCAAACCAACCAACATACAAAATACCTAATGCGCTCCCGTTTCCTTTTCAGCCAATATATATAAGTAAAATGCTTGTTAGGACAACACAAAAATTGACTATTGACATGGTCATCAGTCTGCCTCACATTTATACCACCATTACCCCTTCATTTCACAAAATCTTGAAGATATAATCATCCCCAACTTACAAGACCTCAGTTTTGTGAGTTTTACAAATGTATTATCTTCTTACTAAATAGCAATGACCTATTTAAAATTCTGACTACATATAGCAGTTACATAGCGGTTACTGCATATACAATATTTAATAATAAGATAAACCATCTCATACTAACATAATGGATAGAGTAATTTGTCTATTTCTATTGCATAATTATAGTACTATTATTGGCAAGTAACTTGTTAAATGTTAGGAACTAGATCTGATAAAGACTTTACATCTGGCTTTTCTTTGTCGGCATATGTAATTAGGTTGTTGAGAGTGGAGGCAAGAACATTGAAGTTGCTGTGATGACCAAAGAGCATGGTCTGCGTCAACTAGAGGAAGCTGAAATTGACGCCATTGTTGCTGAGATTGAAGCAGAGAAAGCTGCTGCTGAGGCCGCAAAGAAAGCTCCTCCCAAGGATACATGATTTTAGGTTTCTTTTGTTTTGTACTTCGCAAGCACCGTTCTTATGGGTGTTGGCTCTACTTAATGTAAGCTAAAATCCGTGCCATCATATCTGAGATTGACACAAAAAAAAGGCATACTGATGCTACACAAGAGATCCTTAGACATGATTTTCATTTATATCTGTTTAGATCGTTAAATGTTCTTGCTGGGTGATGGCCTAACTTAAAAATGATTGATTTTACTGTTTTTTTTTTGGGTCATGTCATGTAGTTATTTTCAATTTAATAGCATGCCATTATTATTCAAGTTTGTAAATGTTAATTTTTAAATATTTCATGCCAAGACTATATTAAAAAATTGAGTTTTATTTTAAATATTCCAAGAGAAAATAGGAGATGCATTGATTGTTAACCAATCATGACCATGAATTAGGACATGTCATACAGTAATTTAAAAAAAAATTATATTATATGACATGATATTTTAATATGGACCACTTTTCTTAGTATACTATGGATTGATACACTTGATAGAAAAAAATTGACACGTATTTGCTAATGTGGCACGCTCATTGTGTATTGATTTTGTTATGCCAAACTACTACTCTTTTATACGTACTCCTTTATACGTAGGTCAATAATTTGGTTTTGTAATCGGTTCGAAGGCATTGTTGTATATGTTGAACAAGGTCTCAGACTTGTAAATGAGAGAAAGAAGTAGTAGTGTATCTTGATGAACATGTGCACACGCCGCAATGACATGAGAGCAGGGCATTCGAAAGGCCTGAAATTTTCCACAGCCGCACCAATGCGATGGTAGTTTAACCCTGTACTCTTGTCTAGCCAAACCCTTGTTGTGGTCGATTGTCTCTTTAATAATGAAGTTATGGTTATGTCGGTTGAATCTTATAACAAGATGAGTGCTAGCTTTGGCACTTTTGGCCTTAATAAATTTGATGCAACTTTTGCAACTTTCACTCCACACTTATGAAGTTATGGTTATGTCGGTCGAATCTTGTAACAAGATGAGTGCTAGCTTTGGCACTTTTGGCCTTAATAAATTTGATGCAACTTTCACTCCACACTTGTCTTGATTGTATCACCACGTTCCACTTTTCACCTCTCTCTCTACAAACAACGAGGTCATGGTAAAATATGTTGTATTCACCAAAACAGTTATTGGGAGTGTTCTTATGCCTTTGAAGACGTTCATTAATTCGACTAGATTTGTTGTCATGTGGCCCCAACGCACGTCATTGTCGTATGATCGTGTCACCTTTCCACTTGCAGATTATCAACCCATGCACTTGCATCTGAATTTGCCATTCTGATATGGATGCGATAATATTTAAAATGTGGTTTTGTTAGTGCGTACGCCGCATTCATAATTGTTTTCCGAAGATTCTTATCTTTGATCTCGCGCATGAAATTTTGAACGATATGTCTTACGCAAGAAACATTTATAGATGGTGGGTCGTGCCAACCGTTAGCGGGATTGTTGTACGCACTATCAATTGAGGCATGTCTGTCAGAAATCAGACAAAGATCACATTGTGGAGCTACGTGTGTTCGAAGATTCTTTAGGAAGAAACTCCAAGCTGCTCCAATTTCTGCATCGACAAGAGCATATGCGATTGGGAATATGTTATTGTTTCCAGCCTGTGCGACGGTCATCAGTAGGATGTCATTGTATTTCCCGTACAACTATGTTTCGTCTATCTGTATGATAGGTTTGCAGTGTGCAAACCCAGTGATGCAAGGTCGAAAAGTCCAGAAAAGTCTACTGAATATTCCATGCCCGCTAACACAGGTACCGTCTAGGGCATACGCCGTGATCGTCTCCATAACATAAATTGTTCCAGGAGCATACGTTTGCAGTGCATTCATGTAGCGAGGTAACTCTTTGTATGAACCCTGCCAGTTACCATAGATTTGCTCAATAGCCTTGTTTTTTGCTAACCAGGCCTTTCTATACGAGGGGGAATAGTTGTATGTTGTAGTGATGTGCGAGATTATTGTTTTCACCTTCAATGACGGATCGTAGCTGACAAGAGGTAAGATTTATTGACAAATGAGATCATAACTCAATTTGCGGTGATCACGTGATTGTGTGGAATTAACACATGTGTGTTCCGTCATAGAACCTATCACCCAGGAATCACTCCTCAACATGTACGATGGAGTTAGATGGAACCTACACTCAGGGTGGGCACAAATGATTTTGTATCTGTCTGTATTTGTTCGATCCACATGAAAGTCATAGTTGTTTATCATGTGGAACTTTTTTATTGCTTGCACACAATCTTTTTTTGACAGAAAATTTTTTTGATGTCGCTCACATCATTATATTGCTCTCATTCCATTAATCGTTCCATACCTTGTACGTGTCGGTTTTGGGGATGTTATTAAAATCTTCAAATGTACGAGAGATTCAAAGTTTATTCTTGTATTGTGCGAAAGGTGGAGACCCGAGACACACACCTTTCATCTGCTCGTAGGTGAATGTACGGTCACACTTGAGGACGTTTACATGTTGATGGGTCTTTCGATTAATGGTAAGGTGGTTAATGGTCCGGTCCAACAAGCAAACGGTCTATGCGAGGAGATTTTGGGTAGAGATATGGTGGAAGGTCCTAGTGCAAGAGGCCAAAGTATATTTGTATCCGCACTTAGAGCGCATTATTATTCTCTTGGTTTGAACGAAAATTCCACCGAGGAAGAAAAAATAAAAAGACAAGAAATTATATTATGTTAATGTTTGGGAGTCTATTATTCCCCGAGAGTACATGAAATAGCGTAAATTTTATGTACTTGAGTTTGTTTGGGGACATTGATAAGATAGGAAAATATAGTTGGGGTTCCGTTATTCTAGCTCAACTATACAGTTCCTTGTGTAAGAACTGTAAGAAAGACACATCAACTTTTAATGGATGCGCTTTCTTGCTTCAATCATAGGGTTGGTGGATAATGCAATCACTTAATCCCGTCAACGACCTACTGTTCAGTTTTCCCTACGCAACAAAATAAGTACATTACTTAATTATTAAAATATTTATGTCTTTCATATATATAAAATCTTAATATATTAAATGTTCATTCATTTAGGTATAGTGTAACAAGTATGAATTACATAAAGAATCTGAGACACAATGTTGTCCTTTATCGTAATCTAATAGACTACCTTGGTGCAACTGATGCACGTAATTTCTATTAACTCCAACTAATTTTAACGTATATTATTTAAAATATATAATTAATCTGCATATTTTTTATCAATAATTTACATGGAGACCATACCTGGGGTTTGAATCATATACCCAATGAAGATGATGCAGGGGTTTGGACTGCAAAGACTGCTATCATACGGTTTAACATTGTGGAAATGCACCATAGCGACCGTGTGAAGATGCAATTCGGTATGTTCCAAGACATACCGCAAAATTCTATATGTTTGGATCCTTGGCATCTGAAAAGGGTCGATGCCCAATAAAGATATGATAATTGGAAAATTTTTGCCAGGGAGTTTTGTAGGATGTGGAAAAACGGAGCGGACCATATCTTACAATTCCCTGTTTACGAGGATGACGAAATTATGCAATACTCTCGTCAATACATTACTTGGTACCGGTCCGTAACGAATCCAGAAATGCATGTCTCTCACTCCCGCTATTTGGTCTACCCACGCACCCAGTGAGGCCAACCCTCAGCTCCACAACAACAACTACAACAACACCACCAACAACAACCGCACCAACAATACCAACAACCACCCCAGCAACACTACCAACAACAGACCCAACATCCATCAACCTCCCGCCAACCAACCCGACGATATAGGACCACCAACACTCAATCTCAACCCCAACCTCAACCTGATTACCAATTTCAATACTCTCATATGTCAAACACCCAACCCCCCTATATGGGCCCATCAACATCTCACCTCAGCCCAGACACTGGCTTCCCCGAGGAATATTCCCCAACCAACCTAACATACCACCAACCATCACCGTACCAAACCCCCCACCATTTATATGGGTACCAGTCTCCAAACACCCAATTTCCTTTTTACCCCACCCATTCATAATCCACGTATACAACTGACGACTACTATCATCCCCACATGAAACCTAACCACCCACCACAACGACCAAGCTTTGAGAACATGGGAACACGTCTATACGAAAGCAGTATGACAAACAAAGCAGATCTTGAGGCATACATGGATCTTGATCGCATACACTACGAGCGGCCATCGACCCAACCTCAGGGGCCATCGACCCAACAACAACCGGTTCAAGAACCTCGCATCACACGAGTTAGGAGAGGACGCGAATGTGGAACCCGTGGACGTCTAAACGTCCCGGGTCGCCGAGAATAAATCTATGTAATTGTTATTCGTTATGTTTGTAATGAAAAATTATATTTGAAGTTTTATTTCACAACATTGCCTTGTACTTTAATTTAAATCGATTTTTTTTTACTTAACACATAGGCGCCATCTCAGATGGCTTTTCCCATGTGATTAACACATAGGCGCCATCTTAGATGACTTTTAAGAAAAAATAACACATAGGCGCCAAATGGTGTGGCACTTGCTTGTTAAAAACGAATGCATGAGTCATCTGAGATGATTCTCTGCTTGTATGTTAAACCTGAAACATGGTTATTTGGATAATTAATTTCAATACATAGTTATTTAAGTATTTTTTTTAAAACATGGTTATTGAAAAAAAAATTCACAAAAATTAATAGAAAAACAAAAAAAATACACAATCAGCGTGCCACATAAACAAATACGTGTGTATTTTTTTGTTAAGATTTATTTTTTTGTTAAGGTTTAAAACGACATAATCTTCATTTAATAGAGGACAAAAATGTTATTAACTCTATAAAAATATTTATTGATATGCGATTCTTCTTCCACCAGAATTTCTAACCTAATACTTTTCAGATTAGGAGAAATGGTAAACAAAATTATTAGGATAAATAGTAAATTGTTTATCGTACTTGTGTATTGGGGATCAAAGTTCATATATAGGTGATGATTCATTATGGTTTCTTATATATAAGTAACTAAATCAATTCCAAACAATTTTATACTGTATGAAATATTATTTTATTGGGGTTTACTTTTTTCAACAATTTTAATTTTTTCACTTACTAGTACTGTACTTTTCAAATTGATTTTTTTAACGAGGAATTGAATTTGTTTTTAAAATGATGATTTATCAGCGACTTAAAAATGATCAATTATTTCTGACAATTTTTCATATATTATTTATTTAATAGCATTATTGTGCATTAGACCATTAAATTTATCATTTAATATTTATAAATGTTACCAATTAAAATTAATGGATCCGTGTAAACTTATGGGTCTTTTACTAGTTAAAATTTTAAGTTTGGAAAGCTCTCTTATAATTTGTAGATATAGGTCTACGGAAATCGAAGGTGACCTAGGCTTGGATTTTAGACCTTACACTTTTTCTTTTTAATTAATTTATATATTATTAAATTATTTATATTTATAAAAAAAAAGAGAAAAAATGGTTCTTATGTTTTATATATTAAAAATAAATAAATAAATTTCTATATAAATTAGTATACTTAATTCTAAATTGTATTTAAGAAAAAACTAAATTATTTCGAAATTTTTGTACCTTAAAAAAATCATTTAATTAATTAGATTATTTATTGCTTTCTAAAGAAAATATATATCTTTGAATTTACTTTGTATATTAAAAAATCAATTTTTTAATTAATTACTATTTATTGTTTATTATGTTTAAGAAGTTGGACCATATCATATGCTATACATTGAAATAAAATCATGACCGTTAAATTATAAATTATATTTTACTTTTATTTTATTATTTATAAAATATTATTAGTGGGTGGATGGTTGTGATGCAACGATCGTGTAAAATATTATATTGACAGTGCATAATAATGAATTTCATAATTAATTTATATTAATTGTGAATTGATTTTAAATTAATTTGTATATAAATATATTAAAATAAAATAGATTATGTCTAATTTATAGTGTTTGGTTAATTAAATGAAAATTGATTTTATTTTTGTAATTAAAAAGATATATTTTAGGTTAAGTCTAAGGTGAAGGTAGAATTAAGCCCTCAGCGGTGAAACCTCTAAAAATAACCATAGGATTATAATAAAATGAAGTCTTCCAAATCACAATAAAACAATCAATTTTAACGTCAATTTTGTGTACATTTAAGTTATAATCTACATTATCTCAATGTTTAAAATTCTTGGGATCTAGGAGAGCCTTGTATTTCTAAACAATGCTATCCGGTTTGAGTTCTTCGTTAATATCAATTTATAATCTATAGGTTTGCAGCTTGGAGGAAAGTTTACTAAGTACCTGACCTTGTTAGATTCTATAGAATCCATATTATTGTATATGGCCCTATGCCATAATATAGTGATGAGTGAAAACATAACTTTTTGAAGGTTTGTTGGATCTTCATCTACGGTACAACCGCCAAAGTCTGGTCCATAGTATTTATCAACTCTTGTTCTCTTATTTCTATGTGGCTCTGCTTCTTCCCATTTGTTGTTTTCACTTCTTCTAAATTCAATAATGTGACTCGATAACTTGTTCTAATCATCAACACAATACCCCTCAAGGACAACAATAAACTTTTGATATTGTAATATAAGGTTCATGGTCCTTTTAACTTACCTCAATACTCTATAATAGTATGTCAATGCTATATTCCAAATCTACTTGTAGTCGTGCACAACAGTCTCGTGTTATAAGAAATGTCAGTGTCATACCCCAAGTTTTACCCCTAAAATATTTTATTCATAACATGATATGCAATTGCATCACCAATCACTCATTTGCATGAGCTCATAAGGCATGGTATCAAAGGAATATTGGCGTTAAAGCTTCCTCCATGGATTAAAGTCTCTACTTCACCCAAGTTGATTCAACTGGTTAATTCATCACTTTTTAATTGTGAGCTAATCATAAGCATCATGAAAATATTTCTTGGCAAGGTTCACCAAGCTACAAAGGACCACGATGTTATCAGAAATATCCTGTTGCTTTAGGTTGATGTTCCCAGAGTCAAATATTACTTGAGATGTATCTGATTAAGACACCTTCTATCATGCAGAAGTATGTATAACCACATAACAAGTATTTAGAATAATATTTTTCACAAGAGAAGTAAGAACACATAAAACTAGTTTCATTCTGGACAAAGTTCCATGTTTAAGTTCTTCATAATGAATTGAAATCTACCTTCAGGCAAGGGTTTTATGAAAGTATCATCTCATTGATGATCTATATTTATAAGTTTTAGAATAAGAATCCCTTTCTTAACATAATTTCTAATAAAATGATGTTTGATTTCTATGAGTTTTGCTCTAGAGAGTAAAATATGATTCTTACTTACGCAAATAACAACAATGTAATCACAAAAGATAGGAATGTTACCTTTGTAGATCATGAAATCTTTAAGTTGACTCTTTATCCACAACATCCGAGTACTGCACATAGATGTTGATATATATTATGCTTCAGCAATTGACTGCCTTTTGCTAGACCAAGAAATGAGATTTTCACCAGAAACTGGCAGTTTCCAGAAGTGTTTTTTCGTTCTATTCTATCTCCGATATAGTCTACATCACAGAAACCTGATAACTTATATTCTGATGTTTTCTTATACATTAATCCAAGGTTATATGTTCCCTTCAGATACCTTAAGATTCTTTTAACATCTGTTAAGTGAGTTTCCTTTGGGTCTGACTGAAACCGACATATAGACACATATTGAACAAAATATCTGGTAGAAGCGGTTAGATAGATAAGAAAGCCTATCGTACCACAATAAAGCTTCTGACAAACCATTGTGCTTACCTCATATTTCTCAAGAATGCGTGTAGGATACATAGGTGTCTTAGTAAGTTTTCTATCTGACATGTCAAACTTCTTCAGAAGTTCTTTCGTATATTTAATTTAATGAATATATGTAGCTTCTGGAGTTTGATTTATTTGGATCCCTTGGAAGTATCTTAGTTCTTGCATCAGACTCATTTTAAATTTTGCCTGCATTAACTTCGAAAATTCTTATGTAACAGAGGGATTAGTAGAACAAAAAATTATAACATCCACATATATTTGACATATCATAAGATCGTTCCACGGTTTTTACAAAAAGGGTAGTATCCACCCTGCCTCTTGAAAAACCATTTTCTAAGAGAAATTCACTTAGTCTTTCATACTAATCTCTTAGGGCTTGTTTCAGACTGTATAGTGATTCCTTAAGTTTGAATACATGTTGTGGAAACCTAGTACATTCAAAACCTGGAGTTTGGTAAACATATATCCTCTTCATAAATGAAACCATTTAGAAGCGTGCTTTTAACACCTATTTAATATAAGGTAATATGATTATTAACACCAAAAGAGATTAGAAGACGAATAAATTCTAACCCGGCTGTTGAGGAAAATGTCTCATTGTAGTCAATACCTTCTTGTTGACTATAACCTTATGCAACCAGTCGTGCCTTATTTCCAACGACTTCTCCTTTCTCATTTAATTTATTTCTAAATATCCACTTGGTTCCAATCACATGAATTCATTTAGGATTATGTACCAGATCTCATACATCATTTATGGAGAACTAATTTAGTTCTTCTTACATAGCCTGGTTTGTCACAATTAAATAACTTAAAAGATCTTGAAATAATTTTATTTAAAAAAAATATATAAAATAAAAATGGTGGCGTATAGTGTTGAATTTTATTAAATAAAATTAATGTAGTAAAAAAATTAATAATTATGGAAATTATTGTAACGAAAAAAATTAAATAAATACGTAAATTATTGTACATGGTCTAAGTTATGAAAAATATTAAGGAGTATTGGATGGAGATTAAAAAGTTGTTTTCGTTTTTAGGGTTTAGAAATTAATAAATTAAATGAGAATTTGTAATTTACACGTAAGAATAAAAAAACAAACAGATAATAATAGATTTCCCCGAAAAATAAAACTACCCCAGTTCTTGTCTGTCCTTTGTCTCGTCATCATTATCATTAGGGTCTTCTAACTAAACTCATCAGAAGGATAATAAAGGATACCAAATCAATTTTGCGGTGGTTTCCGACACAGTCGCCATGAAAGAAGATCAAGAGGTTCTTCCTTTTCATCTCTATTTATCATCAAACCTCAAATACTCGAATTTTTCCCCTTTACTTGTGTATTTTTCATGCATCTTCATAAGGTTAAGCTATTGGTAGTGTTTCTGATTGTTGAACTCTATTTGGAATTTGTGATGTATTTTAACATATTTGGATTAGTTAATGTTTGTGTTCAAATTCTGTTGATTTTATATATAGAAAGAATCAAAGTGTGTTTCTGTTTATTAATACTGAATGATGAATGAGTTTCAGTTCACTACTTTTGCTGACTTAAATTAGGGAGATATAAACTATAATTACAATGATGTCGATGGCTTTCCATGCCGGAAAGCCAATATCCCGCCATCCCAGCCGCTTTGTGGCGCCTTTATAGTGGATTATGGTGGAGAAACTTGCAATATTAGCCGATATTTACCACTGCGACGAACCCAAAAGTTATCATATATATCCGCCATAGCGCTGCAATGGCCGCTATTTGATAACACTGGTTGAGCCGGCCCTGTTATTTATAAGGAAACTTTCTCGGGATATAAAGATATATGTAGGCGACAGTAAATTTGTGCAGCTAATCACTGAGGATATTGCTGGCTCCTGATCATTGTTGTCAAATTGTGGCCATGGCGGTTTGCGGTTTGCGGAAATTCAACATAGTGCCATCGAAAAGCTGTGGCATTGCGGATTTTGCATTGCGGTGTCATGGCAGCTTCCGTGAGATTGCGGAAATTGTGTTTTTTTAAATAAGTCTGCAAATTGTTGTCTGGGTATTTTCTACCCGACCACTAAACAAGCCTGGAGAATTCAAACATTGATCAAATACTAATAATCCTCATTAAATACAACTAATTCTGATTAGGCTGCAACCTTTTCCATTCTCGATTTGTTGTCCTCCATGCTTCCGCCATCTGCCTTATTTTCATGGTGGCTCTCTGCTATTCTGCGTCATCCACCATAGAGAACATTGCTCTTGATTTTTATTGAGTTTATTGGTGTTTGTTTTCCATGCAAAGATATCAATCATTTTTGGCAATATACATTGGGAAATTTAAGGTATTTGTGATGTTAAAACTGGTAGTTTAAAAATCGAGTCTTTGTTTGATGTCACATTTCATACAATATCCGTTGACTTGAGCATATGGCAAAAACAATTGCTTTTGAGCATGAGTAACAACTTCAAAGAAATTCAAAGTTACCTATAGTTTTGTTGAGACTTGAGAGGACAATTTTTTATTTCCTTCAATAAGTTCAGTGTTATTGATTACTTGATTTTGAGGTTGTTTATATTCTCTCCGATACTAATGTGAAAGAACTGAAATTGGTTTCAGCTAGATTTCAAAAAGGAAGCTGCTGCCAACACTTTGGACAGTTATTCAAAATTTGTGATCGCAAGGGTTGGAAGTAGGACTCGACCATGTGATTTGAGGTTACATTTAATGAAGGTTCGATACAAAATTCTGTAATTTTCTCATTAGGAACAGTACCGCGTTTGTTTATTTGTCTTCAAAACTAGTTTGTTTGTATTCTCATTGATCCATGCCCTCTAACTTGTGATAGTTATTATATAATCATTTTCAGGAGATTTCAGGTATGCCAACTTCTCTAAATAGGGAAACAGCACATGCCGCAGCATCTCCGGAGACAATGGGCGAGTCATCCAGCTCCGGGACAGCAAGACTGGATAAAGCAGATAGTTTTCGGGCAGTGTAGTTGATATCTGACTGTGTTTTTTGTTTAGGGTTGTGGTATAGTATGTGGTTGTTGATAGATAGCAGCTACTCTTTGCAATATCGGGCAAAATTATGTTATAAATCACTATCTGTGTCTCGTATTGGTATAAATTATAATACCCTCTTATTTTCATTTCAAGTTTGATATATGATTTATGAAGTATTATGGGTTGTTTGATAAAAGTAGTCTACTTTACTTAATAGGATAAGGCTTGAATGTTGTTGAAATTTCATAGTTAAATTTGTAAAATCAGGCGAAATAAGGTGATTATACCCATTTTAACAATTTTGGATGATTCAATTCAATTAGAACTTTCATTATTTTGACATTTATTAGGTCCTTGGAATTCAAATTATGTCTATCGGTACCTATTCATAAAAATGATTTTGGTAATATGGTAGCGATAATTGATTTTGATTAAATGTGAGTTATGTTTGGATTTCTTTGCTATAAAAAATGATTTGTATAAAGATATTTGATAGTATTTTGTTTTGCAAAAAAAAATCATTTTAAATCTTCGCGGCTACCTCAAAATAGGAAGGATATAGAGAGCAGGACAAAATAGGAAGGATATAGAGAGCAGGACAAACTATTTATTTTTTATAATAATTAAATGGAGATATATTGACATTAGTAAAAATAATTTATCCTATTATTCAATAGAAATATATCATTTTATTATGTCATATCATTAATTTTTAAATTTTAATATGATTTGATGGAATACATGATAGTGATTATTTGACAATGTAAAATTATTTGACAATATAAAATAAATGTACACCGTCAATCATTTGACAATGTAAAATTATTTGACAATATAAAATAAATGTACACCGTCAATGTTAAGTTGACTTCTGTCAACTATAAGTATTATTATCCATCCTTCCCTTTCAAAACCAAACAAAAATCACATTGTTATAACTTTTACATATTAGATATCCCTTTCAAAATAATAAAAAATAAAGACTTCAATTTAAACTTTTAAAAGTTAATGATCAAATTGAAATTAAAATAAAAAATAAAAAAACCTCATTGATTATTTAAGAAAACACAATTCAACCTGATTGATTATTTAAGAAAAAACAATTCAAACTTATTTAAGATACCAAAATATTTTTTATATAAATATAAATAAGAGACAAAAATATAATCTACATGAAAGCCCATTATCAAGAAATCTTATCAAAAAGCCCATTATCTATAAATTTGGTAATATAATAAACCCAATATATACCAATTATGTTTCAAACGGCTACATATTTCTAACGGCTATTTTTTTGTAAATTTAAAAACCTGATTTCATCTTTCAAATCTCATTCTTCTGTCTCGTGACTCTCTATCGCTCTCTCCAAAACACTATCCATTTTTCTTTTCCCCGCAGGAACATATTCTGTTCTTCCCAACAACGCAACTTGCATTTTTTTTCCACAATGTTGCAAGAGATGTGGAATGCTCCTCTAGGTTTGAGACCATCCAAATCCGCACCGTCTTCACCTGCGAAACCTCTCGGTGTTTCCAGAACTCGTTCCGAATCTTTTCACATCACTCACAAGGTTCCGGTTGGAGATTCTCCTTATGTCAGAGCCAAAAACGTTCAGGTAAATCTCGTTGTTTGATTTGTTTTTCTGATGTGAAACTTTGTTCCTCAGATTTGTAATGGTTCAAGTAAATGGGTTTTTTATTTGATGTTTAGTTAGTGGATAAGGATCCGGAGAGAGCCATTCCGTTGTTTTGGGCTGCGATAAATGCGGGAGATAGAGTGGATAGTGCTTTGAAAGATATGGCTATTGTTATGAAGCAACAAAATCGGGCTGAAGAAGCCATTGAAGCTATTAAATCGCTTCGAATTAGATGCTCAGATCAAGCACAAGAGTCGCTTGATAATATTCTTTTGGATCTATACAAGGTGAATCATTGTATACCAATTTGTATTATTATTTTCGAGTTAAATGCGATTTTGGCATTCAAATTTTTTTGTTAATCAACATATAGAGATGTGGTAGACTTGATGACCAAATTGCTCTATTGAGGCACAAGCTGTATTTAATCCAACAAGGGTTGGCTTTCAACGGCAAGCGCACAAAGACGGCTAGATCTCAAGGGAAGAAGTTTCAAGTTTCAGTGGAACAAGAAGCCACTAGATTGTTGGTAAGCAAAGGAACACACAGTTTAATTTTGTTTTAATCCATATAAACTTCATTTAATTATTATGGGTGTCCCTAGATTTGTAGTACCGACATCTCTGGAAATGTGTGTCTGAGTCGGTTGTGAATTTTTATTTTATTTTTAAATTATTATGGGTGTCATGTCATGTGTTCAGGGTATCTGTGCTTCATAGGTTCCAAGCTACATTTTGTTTAATTTAATTATTTTTTACTTCTATAGCATGGAACTTGATATTTGAATTTGTTGGTAAATGAAGGGAAACTTGGGATGGGCACTGATGCAACAAAACAACTACATTGAAGCAGAAGAAGCCTATCGCCGCGCACTTACACTAGCTCCCGACAACAACAAGATGTGCAATTTAGGCATATGTTTGATGAAACAAGGAAGAATTTCTGAAGCAAAAGAAACTCTCCATAGAGTCAAACCTGCAGTAACAGATGGACCAAGAGGTTCAGATTCTCATCTGAAAGCCTATGAAAGAGCACAGCAAATGCTCAAGGATCTCGAATCCGAAATGATGAACAGAGGAGGAGTTGATAGGATTGAACAAAGTAGGCTCTTCGAAGCTTTTCTTGGTTCTTCATCAATTTGGCAACCTCAGCCTTGTAAGGATCACATTCAGACAAGTTTGCCACCAATCAGAACAACAACAGCAGCAGCAGCAATTCAAGATGAATTTGGTGATGAAAACATCAATTCCAACATTGTGAAAAACCACACATCAAAGTTTGGCCCTTTGGTGAACAACAACTCACTTAATGTTTCAGCTCCACCGTTTTATGCAGCACCGAAAGCCTCTTTGAAGGAGTCAAATGAGAATATGAGTTTCTCCGAGACACTTAAGAGAACAAGATCTGGAAATGCTGCAGGATCAATGAGAGTAGTGAATGATATGAGCAAGGTGAATGCAGCAGAATTAGGTGTGCCTGTGCCTGGGAGCAAAGCAAGAAGGCTTTCATTTGAGAAGAATAAGTTGTATGATTTGTTACCTGATACTAAGGATTTTGAAGATGCTATTCTTTCTTCAATTTTGGAGCCTTCAAGTGAGTCCAATGAATCTACTGCCACTTCTGGGATTTTGACTAAAAAATCTGACAAGAGGAGGCTTAAGGTTTTTCAAGATATTACATTATCTTTGAGTCCAAAGGCTTGACTGATAGTACATTTTGTTTTTTTGAATAACATTATAGTGTTAAATTGGAGATGAACTTGGTCTCCATTTTAAACTTAATTCCTATGTATTGCTTCATTGCAGCAATAGCTAGCTAGCTGTATTTTGGAGTCTTTTTCTCTCAATTAATTGTTATGTTGTAGTTATTTGATTGCTTTGTAAAAGAGGCACGTTAACTTGAATAAATTATATGATTAGTTCTTTGAAACTAATTCCTTTATGTTTTAAAAAAGTTTGCCTCATGAGCCTAGTTTTCTATTATTATTGTAGAGAAGTTCTTAAAACTAATTCTCCATGTCATTTGGATCTTTTATTTCCTTTTGTGTCCTGAGGGAAAAGTTAAACATGATCAAGTTAAAAAAAAAAAAAAAAGGCACAAATCTCATTCTCAAACTCTGAATGGTAGGATCAATATTGCAAAAGAATCATCCTCACAAACCGTGTCCTCCAGTGGAAATGAATAGTAAAAAATCATGAAATATGGGGTTAAGAAGAGATGTAAACTCTAAATGAATTCTGACTAAGGTCGAGAATTTTTAAAAATCCAAGTACAAAAGCATTAAAACAGATGTCTCAATTTCAAGTTTATAAAATATTTTTGTGAAATCATTTCAAGTTTATAAAATACTTGGCATGATGCTGATGTAAAAGCTAGTTGTAGTCTATATGTGGATCATGATGTTTCTGTTTTCAGCTTAACGTTTTGGCGTCAGCTGTGCATTCTTATATTCTAGGCTGTGACCATTGAATTTTTTGGTTTGGTGAATCTAAGAGGCAATGCGTAGGTTGTGCCCACTGATTTTTTTGGTTTGGTAAATTTAGGAGGCAATGTTGTTTGTGTTTCTAAGGCTTTGGTTGGGTTTATGTAATTCTGGTTTTTTAGTTGATGTTGTGTTGGTATGTTGCTTTTACTGATTTTGGTTAAGCCAAAGCATGTCCAAAGACCAAACCACTAAATAATAGTATTTGCTAACAGGTTGAGTTGGAATCTGGTTTTTTATACTTGATTTTAGCAAGATTTTATTTTTATAATTTACTTTTATACATTTCCTGCCGCAAATAAATAGTGATTTAGCCCTCTGTATTTGATGTATTTTAAAAACCAAACACATTGAATTACAAAACAAAATAAAGTGTCTCAGGAAATTAGTTCGACACATTTCTCGAACTTTGATGAGATTCTCCAATAACAAATTTGGTATTTACAGCAACAAGTCTCATTAAGCACTTGTGTTCCAAACCCATAGTTCCATCAAGATCTGAGAACACCGGTTACAATTTGGCTTGTAATCAAGCATGCATCAGAAAAACTACTATATTCACACCAAAACATGTCATGCCCTAAGAAACACTCCAGCTTTAATCAACACTGAAGACAAAAAGAGCAAATAACTACTGTAACAGAAATTACAAAACACTAAAGGAAGGTCCGCTAACTAAAGGAGTACATGTTATGTGACTACCAATCTTCTATGTCATCGTCGGAAATCTCCATTGCTTCACCATCTAAACTCATTTTGTCAGTATCAAAATCTTCCATATCCAAGTTCTGCACTGATTCCTGATCTAATTCATTATATACACTGTCAACCCTATTTCCAAGCAATTTAAATATAGGCATGTATTCTGTGGCCATAACTGACATGTGATAAGAACTCAGCTGATTACAAGCAGGGATTCTCTGCCTAAACATCTCATTCTGCAATAAAATATCGCAAATAAAAGTCAAATGTTAAGAGAGACATGAGCCATTTACAAGATTTAATCATGAAACCAATTTACATTTGGCTACAAAATCCGTAGCTCCATAATCATAGCCAACCTAGAAAATGAGATATTTGATTCTTCTAATGATAAGGCTACCTGCTTTCACTACCACTACCAAGTATTCTAGGCAGAAAAACAGCATAAAAAGAGCATTAACCAAGGAAACCTATAAAATGTTTTCATTAATGCACTCTAGAGTCATTTTCTCTCTCCAAAGTTAAAATGAAATGTATCATCAAATTACCTACATGAAATAGAAATTGAAACATTGCAGGATAATAAAATATTACAGAAGGAGCCATAATGAGATTTTACCTTGTGGTATGATGATTCTTTCTGAACCTGCCAGAGTTTTGGTCGTCGAATTGCATGCCACCTGTAGAAGCAAACTGATAAAAATACAAAGAATATAAATTTTTGCTTTGCAGAGAAGACTGCACACATATAAGTGATTACCTGGAAGAAATTGGCTGAGAATTTCCAAACAGTACCCCACGAACAGCAATTGACGCAGCAGCTGACTGTAAAATACTCTCTGCCTCATTATGACTAGATAGCGTACCCCGAAGCTTAGCAAGAAGAATGTCAGAATCACCTAGATATGAAGACAAAATCCATGCATCCTCTACTGCCTCATCATTCAAAAAATCTAGAACTGCAAGAAATTAACAAGAATTAGAAAATCACTGTATTGGGTTTAGTAAAATTTTAAAAACAACAAAAATATCCACACTAAAATCAATTTTTCACAAAGAAAACTAACAGCAGGTTGAAAGGAAATACCATTTTCATGCAGAAAATCAGCAACTGGACCAGGTTGCACATGGCTTTGACAAAGAATCTTCTCTGGGATATCCATTTTTAAAGGTAATCTTGAAAATCTTTCTTGCATGAGAAAGCCATTTTGGTCTAGAAGAGAATGAACTAAAATTAAAATGGTGCAGGATAAAATTATCTTAATATTCAACATACACTTATTTCCACTGCTGTTTCCCCCACAGAAAGACAATATATGAAATTTAAATTTGACTAAATTATTTATGAACCAGTACCATATTCTGCTGCTACTCCATTCTCCCTCTTATTATGCAAAAATTTCCCTAAGGCGTGAAATAAAGATACTGTTTCATCTCTGCCAAAGTACAAGGAAGATCCATCATCTAACTCGACAGGTTTATTACTTTTCTCTTTTAATGCATGAGGAGTGCGAGTTGGTAGAGACAAAGAATGCACTCGATCTGGGTTCACACAGAAAAACTGTAGAGAAGTAATTGCATGTCTGATGTCACCTCCACTTGCTTTTGCTATTAGATCAACATGTTCAGCAGTCACATCACACTGCTCATTTTGACATATTCTAAAAAGTACCTTCTTAATAGAATTAACTGTAATTGGATTGAATGCAACCTGAAAGTTTCACCAATTAAATTTAGGCATATTCTAGTATAACATGAAATCGAAAACCACAAGAATTCTTCAAGGTAGTAGTAACCTTACAAGCCCCAGAACGTTCTAGAGATATTTTAAGTTCTTCAACGGATCGTGCATTATAATCAGCTGAATCAGTATTGCCATAATCTGTCACCAATATGGCTGTGGGTATCTGAGTTGTGTGAACCAAAAGGTGCAAGCAATCTTTAAGTCTTCCTAAAGCAGCTTTATTATGCATCATGGGAAGATCGTCTATTAAAAATATGATGGAAGGCTTTGATTCCCCAGTAAAGGAAGTTGGTATGAATCCATATTTCCGTATTCTCTCAACAAAACTAACAAATTCATCCAACTTGGAAGTGTATTTTGTCGCTGTCAATCAACCAAAAAATGTATTAGAAATAAACAGTCACAACTCACAAGGAAGTTACAAATTTTGATTATTCGGAGTTTTTCCTATAAAATTCCATTTGGACTATAAACACAATGGACGTAGTCATTTACTCATTTGGACAATAAATCCTCAAGGACTCTCACCATTTAACAGTAAAAACAGATTTTTCAATAGGAGGGCTTAAAGGGGAAGAGAGTGAAGCTTGTTATAAGCATTTCATCAAGAGCATACAGGCATGGCTCACCTGTTCCAGAGTTATAAAGATGCTCTTGCCAAATTACAGGTGTAGGTGTGTTCCATCCACATACCATTGCACCCAAATGAGAAGCAATTACATGAATAGCAGCCTACGCAATCAAAAGAAGAAATTCTTCAGTGTCAATCAATGGGTATTCCTAACAAAGTAAAGTATGTTAAGATGTGGTTCATTGTGACAATGTTATAAGTAAAAAGCCTTTTAAATGTTTTTTTTAGATAACGCAGAGTCTACAAAAGTGAAAAGTAGAAATTCTACATTGTCCGCTGTGAGTGTGCTAACACGTGAAAGAGGGATAATAGTGTTAAGAGTTTAGAAGATAATGGAAGAGCAACATACAGATTTTCCAACTCCTGCCTGCCCACTGACAACAAGAACGTTATTTCTGTAAACGCCCTGTAAACAAAGGAGAGAAAAAATAAGCTCACATTACACACACATGCGCAAAGTGCAGGGAAAGACTTACATTCACTTGTATCAGTATAACCTTGCACGGAGAGAAAATTTTCTCTAGATATTTCAACTCTTTAACTAAGTAAACTTGGGAGTTGGGAGAATTAGTAAACAAACAACTAATAAATGACGATGTTCTCTTCTTTCAGCAACTTGAAAAATTATCCCGACGACTTTGTTGTGAACAAATGTTTATTACTTATAATAGTTGTAATAATGTTTATACAATGATGGTGCTCACAGCCTCACACATCATGCCAAAATAAGATCATGGGGAAAGTTAATTATGGAAAAACTAGGAATCTATTACCTAAGCCTCAATCATTTTTATATTTTTATATAATAACAAAATATTATTTAAGGTAATTAACAAAATCTTCCACAACAATATTGGAAATCAAAGAACCAAACATTCTTAAATACTGATAATTCGACCATTATATAGCCTATTCTTAATTTGTCTAAACATTATTTTGCATGTCTATATATATAGGTGAATAACGATCTCTAGAAGGATATAAATTCTACAATGGGTGAAAACCAATGGAATAAGCATAAGACACAAACAAATTGATTAAAATTATATAGTACTTTTTCTATATTAATTACCTTTGAAGGTTTCAACCTTTCTTCAAACCATGTCTTAACTTCTTCAACCTGTAAATACAACAAAAAGGGAAAAGTGAAAATAGCATAGCATTCATATAACCAGTATCGAGAACTTAAGGAAGAGACATTTTACCTTTTTCTTGTGAACAGAAAGCTCTTCCAGTGAATGAGGCTTGTATTTATCGACCCATAGCTCCTCTGCAGTGTTCTGAGTACCTGGCACGTCTATTCAGCACTTATGATTTGTGAGATCAAGGAACAAAGATAAAGATTCAGAGGCACAATGACTAGAGGAAACAACATAATGTAAGCTTTTAAATTTAGTTTACAAATTTGCTTAACGACTTAGGCCTATTTTACACACTTTAGGGTTTCAACAACCAATATAGCCCTTATATTAACAAGTAATAACAAACTGAAAAGGAACAATTGAAATACTACATATTTTATCTTTCCAAAATATCCTTCTTTCTATCTTGAGTTAGAGTGAAGCATCAAATGTGGAGACTTCTTTCCAGCTGTGACTTTCTATGCGCTTGAATCAATGGATTTAATGGCAGTGTTGGGTGCGGTGGTGTAAGGGGTAGTAACGGCAATTGGATTTGAGGCTTCTCCGCTCTTGGGTTCTTGCAGTGCTTATGTGGCAGCGTTAAAGAGCGTCTTAAGTTGGCTCATTCTCGAGGTTTTATCAGGATAGAGCTTCATGTAGATTACAAGGTGGTGGATACTTTAAATTGTCGGTCTAACGGTAAGCAAATTTTTATTTGAATGCTATGGCAAACGTGGGTTGTGAAAGTTCCTTGCCTTTGATTTTATGAGCTTTGTCCGACTCAATAGGCACTTGATGTTAGCTTTGTTCGGCTCAAAGTCACATGTTTAAGAGCCCTGAGCATATACATCTCATCACTTTAATGCCGCTTAGGAATGAAGTCCAAAAAGACAAGAATAAAAAAAATAATAAAAAAAAGAATAAGATGTGTGATGGCAAACTGAGACTAAGAAGTTGGAGGGCAAAAAGGAGACAAATTAAAGGCTGTGAAGTGTGAATAAAGAGCACAGCATAAAGGTATGAAATGTTAGACATCCCAAAACCACTTGAACACCCTTTAAGGCCAAGGCAAAAAATTTGCTCTCACATCAAATGTTTTGTAATGTGTGTAGCAGATACCGACACAGAAATAAACATAATCTAAGCGATGCTATGCATCAACAAAGGGCTTGCTGAACGCTATGGCAAAATGCCAGATAACTATGGAACAGTCGCTATATATGAAGGAAGACGATGCTTGAACCAACATTCATTCCACAAGAACTCTATACAATTATGGTCGAGTTTTTAACAGTAAACCAAACATACATTTAGTCTGATCAAGAAAGTGTGAGAAATCATAAAAAGCTCTCAAATGAGGATTAATCCATATAGCACCAACCTATGTAGCGCCAACACCTCTGAAAACAGGCGTGTCCGTGTCCGTGTCGGAGTCAGACACTTGTATCAACACTTGTGATTACGTTTAATTTATTCATTTTTTAAAATTATTATCGGTGTCGTCGTGTCAGTGTCAGGGTTATATTTGGCATGTCCGAGCTTCATAGGCACCGACACCTCTAAAAAAACGTGTGTCCGCGTTGGACACCGATACTAACACGACACCGATATTTGTTATTACAATCAATTCATTCATCGCATCGGTGTCTGGTGTTCGTGCTTCATAGGGAGAAATTGCAAAAGCATTAAGCTCAACGTGAAAAGGGTATGTTCCATAAACCATCGGTCAACATAGCCACTACTCTAAATAGTAAATAATCCTTACTAATTAAGTTCCCAAGTTCATATAAAAGCAAAAATCCATGTTAAACAAAAAAACACAGAAACAGCATACCAGCGAATACCTTTGACCTGGTAAACACTTGATTGAAATCATCATCAAACAAGTCTATCTGCAATCAAACAAAGTCACCCCTTTTAATCATTTTCAAAAAATGCAGTTAGAACTAAGGTACAAAACACGTCACACAAATGGAAGTAACTACCAATCAAAAACAGCTAAAGCCAGTGGATTGATTGATATTACCTCATGAAGCTTCGATAAACGAGGCGCAGAACTGGAAACACGGGCTTTCTTTCTTCCTCTGGAGCCCGATGAACTCGCCTTGGGGTTGGGCTTTGTGCGGGCCGAACTATATGAACGAGTTTTGGGAGTTTCTTGTTCCTCGTCCGATGAGAGAACAATGACGGAGTTTCGCTTTGGCATATTGTAGAACCGTTTTTACAATAAGAGTAAAGTAAAGTTACGCGCGAAATTTGAGATGAATCTTCGTATTAGGTTAGATTTATGAACACTGAGAATTGCTCGACGGGGTTGGCATGGCCGTGGAAGTGAAATCAGAGTGAGAAACCCCACATGGCGGGTTTTGAAGGGCAAAATGAGAAAGTAATTGTGTTTTTGGTGGGAATGGGAAATGGCTTAGAGAAGAAGCCTTCGGCATGGATGGTGGGTCCCTATCATTGGGCCTTATGGTAACTCCTCGGCCCATCATTTTCGTCCCAATTTCCAAAAGTCACATTGATAATGAATTTTTAAAAAAAGAGAATTGTTAACCCCAACTAATATGGTGGAAAAGAACATTTGAAATTGTTTCTTTGATTTCGGAATTATATCTCACCAAAATACGTCATTTTGATTAGAACCCATGAATTTTTCAAAAATTATTCGAGAGATCTTCATGTAAACTCATGCATTATTTAGGAAAACATTTTATTTTTGACATAGGTTATTTCGGATATGACTCTTCGATTCACATCTGACATAATTCGGAAATGCGTCTCTAGGATTATATTAGACAATAATTTTTTTTACTTTAATTTAGAGGTCCTCTGATGAGTTTGACCATTTATTACGATATATTGTAGTTATAATATCATTTTCAATTTTGTATAAATTAAACCACACACTTTCTGGAAAATATGAAGTCAAAATGACATGTAAAAGTTAGTAAATTTGAATTACACAATGAGTTAAAAATGAAATACAAATGATAATAGTGCTTTTGATACAAATACAACATATTATTGTGTAAGACGAACTACGGTCCCCTTGTTCCTACATTACCTTTTGCGCCTCATTTATCATGGCATCTAGAATTTCCCTCACCTCAAAGCCATCCGAAAATAGTCATATGTATATAAACGTCTACCCAATCTCCACAATACGACGACATCTAAGTCACACATCTACAACATGATTTATTATAGCTTGCTCCTCCTCAAGTATTTTTCTTATGAGTTGGCCTAACTGGATCTCCCGGAGCATCTGGTACCATATAAGGGTGTGACACCCTGAAATACCATAGGATTTAGTCGTGTACATCACTACAGTCTCTAAAATTCATGGTACTTTGTGCATCGTATGGTACCATATGATAAAAAGATAACCATCAAACACAATATCCATATCTTTACGTGTCATTGCGGGGGGACCAGAGTGTGAAGGGTCTCTGGGAACAAGTTGCTTGTAGTAAAATTTTCACATGACGCAGTCAGACAAATGAGGATATGTTACACGTGAGCCTCAAGTTAACCAATCAAAGTAGAAGGCGATGATGTCATCCAAGGGATTACTAGTTGCAACATTAACATAACCATCACTAGCTGTGAAAGCAGCAATATCATCAACAGGTGTAGTAGGCTTGCATAAACATCAAACAACCATCAATAGTTGTCACACTGAATCCAAGAAAGGTATCGTCTTAGCCTTACAATATTCAAATAGTACCAAAAAGATACTCCCTGAGCTCACCCAATGACATACAAAGTGCCTGCTCTTATACCAACTGACATCCTGACACTGATATACACATGTTCATAATGATGTATTTAACATTAGAACATGATGTTGGGACAGATGTTATGACGTTTGTAGACAGACTGAATAACAATATCAAACTGAAATAATATGCATAATTTAAATGCAAAATGTTAAAGAACACAATCAATTGTTAACCCATTTAGGTGCAACTCACCTACCTTAGGGAATACCAAGCTAGGAAGGAAATCCACTATTAGTAGTATTAATTTTAAGCCTAAACAATCTTAGTTTATAACTTATCACTTAATCCTTACCCAATGCAACTTCTACCTAGGTACCTCCTAGATATGAGAAATTGTCATCTCACTTCCAATCATTGCAATGATAAAAGACTCACCCCAATCTCAATGACAATCTGTAGATCAGTTAATATCACAGTAACTAGTACGAAGATAAACTCAATAGACGATTACACTTTAAATATAATACTTCGTTAAGACTCTCAACTAAGAAAAATACATGGTTTGCTTAAAAGCTTCTTCCAAGAACAATAATTATCTCATTACCTAAAGGCTTTTGAGTTAGAATATTATGTCTACCACAAGTATCAAAAGATACAAGGGTGACTTACAAACACACAAAAAAACACGAGAGACTCTCAAAACCTAAACCCTTATTTTTAACTAACAAACTTAAGAACTAACTAGCTAGCCTTAGGTCTCAGTCTTCTTTTGATAATCTCCAGTTGTCCACGGGCTTCGAATTCTCTGTCAAAATATTTCCTTGATCCATGTGTTGATTGTTATAGAAAATATCTCCTTAAATCTTAGAACAAATCTTTAAGTATCCTAAATTGTCTCAACGATACAATTTAGAAACTTTAATGCTTTAGATATTTGATTTATTTGTTCCAAATTACATCTTCTTAATCTGCGAAAATAATTGAGATATATCCAAAAGGAATCTCAAAAAATTAAATCTTGTCAAGAAATACAAACAGCATCGCCTGTTGTACTAGACCAAGATGTCATGACATTGCCTTCGACATCTGGTTGAATACACATAACAACAAACATGTTATGACAAACCATGTTTTACCAAAATTATGTCAATTCTAAAACTATAGTATTAACACACCCAAAAACGATATGAGAAACATCTGAGCTCGTAGTAGAAAAAACAACAGAAGCTGCAAAGCGGTTAAAATAAATATTTATATAGAAAATAAAAAATGCCACACACAAATAAAAGTTGCATAAACATATATTAAAAAATTCCTGAAATTAAACTAAAAATTTCAAGTTCTAATGTTGTCGAAAGCAAAAAACATAAATTAAAAATGAATCAAAACTCAAAAGTTAAGTAGTTCAAATTAATAACTAGTAGTCCTTATAAGTCTCACTAGTGATAACAAATGTATCTATTCTTATTTTCCCTAACATAATTATTATCATATAGCGAGACATATCTTTCAGTTTCTTCAATTGAATTGTAACACCCTAATTTATCCCTGTATAATTATGTGTTAGTCAACTCAATTTCAAATAAACATTAAGTTCAAAGACATGAGAATTACCTCTATAAATGCATCAATTTTGTTGCAGTCATCAAGAGATCTCTGAAGAGTGTACCACCTCCAAACTTCTTCTTGAAGTTAGCTTTAAAATGCATTAGATAAAACTCGTGTTCAAATCTAGGATACTCTTCCTCAAATACTTGCACTAGTCCCTAAACACATAATAACATAAATTATTAGTAAATTATAATGACAATCAAGTACAATAACCACCAATGGACCACTACACATACCAAGAGTCCATGGTCCCATTGTCTACAACCCAATCTTCAACTTGTCAATAATTACTTTAGCACTTTCTTCCACATTTGTGTTTATGAAACAAAGGTTTTATCTTAAATATTATAGTTCTTAAAACGGTGCTAAATAGGACAATGTAGCTACACTTCTTTTTTGTCCTTATAAACAATCCTACACATGTTCCCATCACCGTCCAAATACAAAAAATTGGGTTGCTCAGTTTCTGCACTGAAGAAAAATCAGAATGATTATTAGATGATTGTGAAATACCTTGAAAAATATTATGAGCTTATGAAAGTTGGTTACATTGTAAGAATTCAAATGTTTCTGATAGTTTTATTTACAATTGCAAGAATGAAAAAAAATCTTCTTGAGTGTTTACTATTTATTATTGAGCCCTAATCCCCAATTACATAATTTTTGGAAAATAACTCAAATTAAGACAAAACTCAATATCGATCACAAGCCATAATTCACTAATTAAAATCAAAGGTAACTAAAAAAATTGAAAATCAAAATCATTACATTTGAACTCATATACAGAAAACAAATTCAAGCATAAACCCTAATTCTCAAATTGAAATACACATATATAGAAAACAAATTCAAGCATAAACATTAATTCCCAAATTGAAATTGATCGTACCTGATCAGAAGGTGTCTTGGCCCAATCTGCAACGGTGGTCCAAAGTGAAAGAGAGGGGGTACCTGCAAGATACTCCGATGCCAAAGTAAGTAGAGGCAGAGAGGAAGCAAGCAAGTAAGAAGAGAGTAGAGAATGAGATACCTGACCCTCTCAAGTGAGAGGGTATTTATAGCCCCCAGCGCTGGGCCAAGATCCGATTAGTGGCGTCCAAGCCCACTAGCGGATTCTAGAAACTTGCGTGTGAGAGGAACGTGGCCTCCTCCCTAGATTGTCGCCCGGGAAATCCGGGTTTGTTGCGAAGTCCCTGGGAGACGTGACGGTTAAGGAGATCCAGTAAAAAGGGGTCTGATATTATTGGGGGGCACGTGGCAGTCAAGGACCGTTGGCCACGTGGCCCCCACGTGGATACTCCAAGCTGTTTCCCAAGGGCAATTGGGCCTAGAATCTGTTGGGCCTAGAGCGTGAGCCAGTCCAGAACAAAAATCAAATTTAACACTTCCAATTATACTTCATTCAAAATCGGTAAATCTTAATAACTAATTTTATATAAATATAACAAACAATATCGTATTTACCTTAGCAAATGTGTCTTCTATACGAGCACAAGAAAACTGTGTTTTTCAATCTCGATATCAAATGATTAGTGTGGTGTTATGTTCGATGAACGATTGAATCAGAGAATGTCATTAGAGAGTTTTGGACAAAGAATTTGAGAATGTAACACCCCAATTTCTACCCAAGTAATTTATAAAAATCAGAGTTATAAAATTCTTTTCAACAAACGATTGGAGTATTACAATTCAACTTAAACAACATCACGTTATCACAGATACATAACACATAAACTAGGATGAACCGAAACAATAAGAATCAACTTTTTTAATATTAAGCAGCAGAACTACATTAATAAACTAATTTGGCATAGCATCTTTTCAACTTAAAATAAGTTAAAATCAATAATTACTTTCATATAATCAACATGATTTTCAGCAATGAAATCAAAATAACAAATAACACAACTAGCGTACATCCCCCTGAGTGTTACGTATCAGAGCGACGATCCGACTCGAACTACCGGCTACTAACGCTTTATTCTTCGTTACCTACACGTTACCAATATAAAGGCAACAACGAAACAAATGAAAGGGGTGAGATATCTAACAATCTAATAAATCATATGATAAATAATATATTAGAATCAGATAATATAAATCACCGCTTCGCAAATTATTCACACAACAAACAATCACAACATAATCATCAACGTAATATAACGACCATAATTTATCAACACAACAACATTTATCACAACATATTCGTCAACATAACACAACAACAAATTTACCATCATAACAACTCAAATATGCAACATGTGATGCTATAACTTATTCAAATTCACATGCATGTGGTACCATTGGAGCAGAGCTCCCATCGTGTTTGCCATCAAGGCCAAAACATAAGCCTTCACCATCATTGTGTTTGCCATTAAGGCCAAGGCATAAGCCTTCGCCGCTAATTTTGCCAATCCAGGCCAACGTGGTGCCAATCTAGGCCATCGCAAAGATGCAAATGTATGTGACTCAACGAATGCAACAATCACATACGCAACAACAACAATTAACATCGTAATTAACGTCACAAGACATAAGCCTATATCACCATTGTTACCAATAAATAGAGGTAACTCATCGTCACTTAATATCCCAATAACATCGCATTATCAACAAAATTTATCACAACATCATAACATCACAACACATCACAAGGAAAAACAACAACACAGAGTAACACAACCAATTTCATCACAACATGCAACATCACAATTTATTATCAACATCATCACAAGCAAACAACAACAACAATTCAACAGAAACAACACAACACAATTTTATCAACTGCAAATTCATAATTTACGGCAAGTATATAATTTATTCTATACTCTTAACTCATAAAAATATCATAATAATTTATAATTATAATTTGACATAATCCTCAGTGAATTATAAATCACTCTACCACAATTCTACCATTCTAAAATAATTCTAAGGTGCTCAAAATTGCTCTACCGACAACTCTATGAAAATAATTGATTAATGGTTTGACTCAAGTAATAATAAAACAACTCTAAAGGGTCAAATACCTTTACCTTTTATTCTACGACTTATTAGATTTAATTTTAAACAACTCAAAAACAACGCTGACAACTCTAAACATGTCAGAATCACCAAACACAATTAAAATATCACTCTTAATAATTCAAAATAACTCCTAACAACTTTAACAACTCTATTGACAACTCTATCAATTCTATTGATAACTCAAACAAATTTAAAATTAACTTAAATTAGTTAATTAACCCAAAATAATTATCACTAATTCAAACTCATAAAAATATTAAACTAATAATATTAAATCACAATTACTATTATTATTATTATTATTATTATTATTATTATTATTATTATTATTATTATTATTATTATTATTATTATTATTATTATTATTATTATTTATACAAATGACATAAGATATATCAGTAAATTTAAAAGAAAAAGGAATTCCTAGTTTAAAACATGAAGAAAATGGAATTCCTAGTTTAAAACATGACGTGATGTTTTATTAAAAAAAAATCAGTTTCTTTTAAAAAAAATCAGTTTCTTTCAAAAAAAATCAGTTTTTTTTTATTTAAAAAATTCAGTTTTATTACTATGGAAAAATTTTATTTTCTTTTTGGTTTTTTCTTTTTTCTAAAAACTTTTTTTTTAATTTAAAAAGAAATAGATTTATTTGATCTAAGGAATAATCCATTAAAACATTAAAATGTGGTGGATGGATCAATCCATATATAGATGGATGGATTAGACCAATCCATTAACTTATTTTTTATTAGGATGATAGATTGAATGAATTGGATAGATTTTTTGGTGGATGAATTGGATAAATTTTGTTTTAATGGATTCAATTGTCACCCCTATTCTTATTAACAATTCTTACGATATGAAATTTATATACACCTTATCAATTACAAAATTCAACACTTGAAATCGGCTCACAACAAATTTATATACACATTATCAACTACAAAATTCAACACTTGAACTCGGCTCACAACAAATGAATGAAATATCCAACCATACATGTCAATCACATTTTGAACTTCACGCATGGTATGTCATGACATTGGGATTTGGTTCCCCTAACTTTCAATTCTTTAACTTTTTCTAACTTTCTCATTATCTCTCTTAGAATTTACTTTCTCTCACATTTTTTTTCTTCTCCAAAATAATTATCATCCCTCTTTGTCTTATTTATTTTTTGGTCTAAAGTCACTCTACATTTCCCTCCATTTAAAAATTAACATTGTGTTATAAATTGGGGTGAACGTTTGCATATCACACTCATTGAGCTTTGTAACCATCCATAAACCTATGTTCACAACATGACTTACACATCACCATCCCATATGGTATAACAAACAAGTTGATACTAATTTCAACCTTTATGATTAATTAACTTAATCACTAAATCAACATTAAGTATGCAAAATATACTATATACCCACATGAGTATTAACTAAAAATTACTTTTACCCATTAAAGTAGTTTTTCAAACAAAATCATTGTCAAGAAACAAAAGTATTCTGGAGGCGGTTTAATATCACACACCTGCCATTAAACACAGCACATTTGTTTTCAAGCCTAACTTAAAGCATCACCAACCAACAAAAATAGATCTGGAAAAGAATGAGACAACACTCACTAACTACTGAACAAATGACAACTAATAACAGCTAGAAAACTTTGCACACACCAAACATTATTACGAAATACAAAAATAATTTAGATATTATATATATCTTCAAGCAAACAAGATAGTCATCATCCTAACTGGAAAATTCCAGTCTATTAATACATAAAACTTTAAGTTAAGAAAAAGGTGGGAACCATGAAATGCAAATTTGACAATTAGAATTCACAATAATTCCAAGAAAAACAAAGCATCAACCACCTTAATGCTTCAAGGAGATCTAGAGTATGTTAGACGAACGAACACCCACATAGACTCCAACTTCTTCAACAGCGTAGGAATGAAGAAAACCAAGAAGAGGAGAGAATTACAGATTGGAGAAATGGTTGTCAAATTTTTAGACCGACCTAGCAAATCACAATATCGAACAGGCCTTTTGTGCTTTACTCTTCTTTTTCTTTTGCTTTGGTGGTTGAAGGACAACTCTTATAGCTGCATCAAAGACTGCTTTCACGTTCTGCAGTAAAGACCATACATGAATTTAGAACTACTAATTGACTAATCCGTCGTGCAGAAAAAGAAGATAAAAATATATTCAATCATATCATATATACCTGCTGTGATTTAGAACTGCATTCAATATAAGCAGGTGCATTGATCAGCTTCCTAAGCTCTTCTCCCTTCAAGAAGATATGCAAATTTTAGATTGTGAACATGCACAAGTATGATGAAATTAAAGAAGCGCCGGAAACACAATATTCACCTGAGCAGTGGTAATGGGCACAGCACCAGGATGGTCAACAAAGAACTGCTTGTCATCCCGAAGATCTGTCTCATTTCAAATCAGAAGATGGTAAAGGAATAATTCTTATTTGACAAAACACATAATAGAATATGCACATCACGGAGACTGTTAAAACAATTATTTATCCCCTAAATAGAACAAACAAGGCAGTGGAAGTAATTTACATGTCATTCAAAAGTATTGAATCTACGCATGCACACAGCATCAATAAAAAAACTGAAGTTTGAATGACTATTTTAGTTAATGTCAAATACTAATACACTTCCGATGAGGACAATGCGGTGGTCCAAATCAAAATTCCAAATTAACAACTTTCAAATCATGCTATTGCATTTGACAAAACACTTCCTACTTTTTAGGGGTAAGCATATAGTCAAGCTTGGTAACTAACTCTAGCATTGTACTAGACTTCCAAATCATTCCATCTGGTGTGTTCATATATATATATATATATATATATATATATATATATATATATATATATATATATATATATATATATATATATATATATATATATATATATATATATATATATATATATATATATATATATATATATATATATATATATATATATATATATATATATATATATATATATATATATATATATATATATATATATATATATAGTTCAACATCTAAAACTTAAATAGGAACAACGATGTGTAAACTGTACTAATTAACAAGTATTAGACAGCAAATGTCAATTTAGAAAAATCCCTACAGCACAAAACATATTGGAAAATAGATACAAGAAAGAAGAATATCCAACAAAAAGCATGAGCATATCTTTTGTAACAAGTATTGAAAGAATAAATTGAAACGAAAGCTTAGAAGATGAGAAAAAAGGCACAAGATGAAGCAATAAAACAATTCTTCACCCCTTTAGCAGAAGAAAGAAGTTTCTCTTTAGTATTACCGTCCATCGGTTATAATATCAACATAAAAAGAACTATGAATCAACTACCTCATGAAAATACATAATGTGCAAGTAGCTGAAAGCAGCATTCATGGATCATGGAATCCATAGAATTAAGAACATATCATTTCATAGCACAAACAACGATTGATATAAATACGCTAGAAGGAAGCAACTGACTAATGCATGATATTACAGTATCAGATGTTTACATTAGGAAAAAAACAAACTTACCAAGCTTAGTGCCAACCAAAATAATGGGAACACCAGGTGCATAATGCTTCAACTCTGGAATCCACTGGAAAAGAAACAGCACATATGAAATTTATCATCAATCTGTAATTAATATGCAAAAGCGCATTTTAAATTCACAAGATAAGTACCTTTTTAGAAACATTTTCATAACTGGCTTTGCTAATGAGGGAGAAAGCCAGAATGAAAACATCGGCACCACGATAACTCAAAGGTCTTAATCTGTTATAATCCTCTTGTCCTGTTTCATAAGATAAAACAATAACAATCCAGAAAGAAGTCTCAACATTGTATATTAAAAAAGAAAAATGTAATTATATAACAATACCTGCAGTATCCCACAAACCCAGATTAACAGTGCTTCCATTCACAACCACATTTGCACTGAAATTGTCGAAGACAGTTGGCACGTAATCCTGTTCCCAAACAAAGTGAAGAGATGCAAAAATAATAATCATCTATCTTTTTCAACAAGCATGCATACATGATAGATAACAAGGCATTGGATTTGGAGTACAATCCCAGAATCTAATTCTATCCTTTCAGAAATTTTAAATAATACCCAATACATCATTTCATGTAATTCTCATACTCTTCAAAAGAAAAACAGATCAACAATTGAAAAAATGGGAAGACTACAAAACTACATGCATGTGAATCAAATCAAGGCACAACAAACATTAATTTCTTCATCTATGATCACAAAAATTCAAAGGAACATAGAATGAAAACCAACAACTCCAATTTCCTCAAACATCATTAACCATATATCAACATTTGTGAATAAATTTCTCAAAGATACAATTCAACAAACATAAAAAAGACACAAAAAAGGGAAAGAAAAAGCTCACAGTGGGGAAGGTATTGCTAGTGTAGGAAATTAACAAACAAGTTTTACCCACAGCACCATCCCCAACAGTAACACACTTGATGAACCTAGAAGCGCTCATCTTCTCCTTGTTTCACCTCAAACGAAAACCCTAGCCAGATCTTCCACCTAAGGACCCCAATCACTCTCACCCACACACCCTCCCAACTTCTCCTCCTCAAGTTATCGTCAATTTTCCCCTTCAATTATGCATCTGTACCATGTAAAACCAAAATCCACAAACTTCCATAATTGAAAAAAAAAATGAAAATTTTGGAAAATGAAATTGGGAAATGCAGAGAGAGAAATGAAAAATGAAAATGGAAACCCTAACCCTTTAGGAGGAGATGGAAAATAAGAGTGAGAAAATGAGAATTGTTGCGCATGGAGAAGAAAGAGAGAGAGACAGGAAGCCTTGAAGCCCGGGAAATTTTGCCGTTGAAGCGTTCGTTAACCAAACCAATCTCTGCCAACAAACCAGTACCTTTGTGTTCTTACTATTATTGATTCTTTTTCTTCTTGTCTTTTTTATTATTTTTTTTGTCTGTTTGTGTGTTTTTTTTTACAGTACTACGTGTTAATCGCAATGAGGTCCGGTTTCAACTCAAAAATATTCGGATCGTCACTCAATTACTCTCACAAAATGCTCCTTTTATTTAACTACTCATTTTTAAGTGTGTTTTTTTTTGGGACAAAATTTATGAAATTGTTTTTGTTGCCAACGAATATCGATTCGGTTGGTAAGATAGTAGAAATATTTGGAAGCGTATTTATAAGTGGTGTTTGTTTGTTGAACTTTTTTATCTTCATATTTTGGTGTAAAATAAGGAAATTAAATGGTTTGTTTTGAAATAAGATAGGAGAAACAATAATTAACTAAACAAAAGTAAAATGTAAGAGCTTTATGAAAAATGTCATTCTTTTTTTGGATCTTTAAATACTTAGATACATTAATGATGGACCGGCCAAATTAAGAATAGGTTGGAAATATGTTAATCTAAGTCTTTCTTAATTTTAGGGAATTTTTTAATGTAAATACATCTCGTAAAAATACAAGAGGATTTCTTACCTATGTGATGCAGAAAAATCAAACACTATATAATTTTTATAATTCTCGTTTAAAATTGAAAGTATATTTTCAATGCTTATTTTTTTAAAAAAAAATTGATTTAAAATTGAAAGAATAGTTTAGGTTTTAAATTGGCAATATATTTTCGGTTATGATGCTGTTAGTAGCGAAAAATTCAAATTTGCAAGGAAATATATTTTTCGTTTTTTCATCACAAATTAAAACTTATACAAATCATACACATCACAAATGGAACAAAAGATACACACACACACACACACACATATATATATATATATATATATATATATATAATATGGTAAAATATTCATTTTGGTCCCTTAAATATAAGTCATAGTTCATTTTGATCCCTTAATTTTTTTGTGTCAAATTGGTCCCTTAATTTTCAAAATGATGCAAACAAGTCCGTTTCGTCCACTCTGTTAGTCAAAGTCTGTTAAAATCCTACGTGGCACATTTGACCAACCATTGTGACAGAGTTAGCGTCCAAAATACGACGCCAAATATTTTCAGATTTTTGTTTATTTATATTCATCTTCTTCCCCAAATGAGTATTTTATATGATTAACCATGAAAATTTAAGGGGAAAAATACATTCAGGAAAAGACATTAAAATCTAGTTGACCCAACTATCTCTCAATCTCGATCTCCACCTATCTTTCAATCTCGATTTGCCCCTATCTTCTTTCAATTTTGAAATCATTTTCATCGTCCCCAGCCAACATCGATTCACCATTGTTGGGTGTTTTTCCATAACCTTTGGTGTACTGATTTCTCCTAATCCTCTTCCACAATCACAAGAATGTTGATCTCATTAGGAATCTCACGCGCACAGTAAAGAAAAGGAACAATATACACTAATCACGTCTCTCTTTCACTGATATTGGAAATTAGATCTGAAAATTTCCAAATGAAAAAGTAGAAAACATGTACTACAAGTATCCTTCTTTAATACTACTTCATCCACGTCTTCAACTAATCAAAACCCATACAGCCACAAACCTTCACATACACCATTGTTTTTCCACCAAAATCCTTTGGAGTAGCCACTATCGCCAATATCCGCCCTCACTGCCAAAATCACGGAGGTCATTGCTGGAGATTTCGTTCCCTTAACCCTTGATTTTTGATTGAAGATTATTGATATTGTTTTGAGTGATAAGGAAACTAGTTAATTAATGAGAAAAATACAATATTGCATGATTTTATTTTGTGTATGTTTATCAGTATATTGGTGGTGTCTATCTTCTGGACTTGTTTATTTAAATTAATGTACAAGTCCTTTTTCTCTTCATTGACCCAATTTTATTTCGTTTGTTCTAAGTTTTACTCAATGGGTATGCATTTAAAAATTTGGGGAAGAAGATGAACAATAGTAATTAAAATCCAGAAATAGCTTTTAGCATCGGTTTTTTGGACGCTAACTCTGTCACAATAATTGGTCAAATATGCCACGTAGGATTTTAACAGACTTTGACTAACGGAGTAGACGGAACGGACTTGTTTGCATCGTTTTGAAAATTAACGGACCAATTTGACACAAAAATGGTTAAGGGACCAAAATGAACCATTACCTATAGTTAATGGAGCAAAATGTAATCCAGATACGATACAATACAATTCTAAAAAACTAAAAGCAAAATACAAATGCATCAGCATAAATTACTGAGTATGGCGGATGATGAGTCAGCCTATCACCCTCGAGGTGTCCCTCTGCTGCCTCCTGTAAAATAGATCACTCTAAGCCTCTTCCATAATGGCATCCAAAACACCTATAACATCAGATCCGTCAGAAAACAGTCCTCTGTCAATACCATCCCGCGCAAGCTCTATGATACGACGACACCTATGCAACACATCATGAGCATGATCCATCTTAGCATGCTCTTACTCTAGGATCTCTTGATGAACTGACCTCAATGAGTTCTCTAAAGCATCCTCTATCAGTACGAATGAGATGCCTTGAAAAAACATAGCATGTAACCGTACTCGTAACTCCAATCGTCTGGTGCTACGGTATTCATGACCTCATCAGGAACAAGATGATTCTCAAAATCATCAAACATGCACCAACAGGATCCCGGGGAATAATCTGGGTAAACTCGAACTAACGCATCACCTGCTCTGGCATATAAGCAACAGTTTTGTGAATCCCGCAAGTCAACCAACTTGTAAACATTGCAACCTCGTCAAATGGTATCATGACACGGTGGTCGATGTATGAACTAAAGTGAATGTCCTCATGCACCAGCCAGTCAATGTAAACCCGGAACGACTCAATCGCTTGGTTCCCTCAGAGCGGGTCGATGCAGTTTATCATTAGTATAACTCGTAACATATGACCAACCCGAGATGCGGGGTGTAACACCCCAACTTTTAAAATTGCTGATTTGATGAATTATATATATATATATATATATATATATATATATATATATATATTGTGAATTATCGAATAATTGATGTTTTACATGATGTGTGTTGGTTTGTTGTTGTTTATGATGTAGAACAACATATGAATTATAATGGTTAGATGTGTTGGAATAATTAAATAATTATTTAGTAATTATTTGAATTATTAGAATTAATAGGAATAATTATTTAATAGGCTATATTGGTAATTAGTAGAAAGACTAGTGACATGATGGTAATTAGAGGAACACCACCCAGTGTTGTCTACCGAATCCGTGACACCACCGTCGGCTGTTTCGTGAACAGCAACCCGCCCCCGTCTATCACTCCGCTGCACCACATATGTTTGTTACTTTTTTATTTTGATTTTGATATGTGATAAAAATTAGGGTTTGTTTAAGATGAGATAATTGAAATTTGTTATTGTTTTATGAGATTTTGTTGTTGTTGTTGTTGTTTTTGATATGTTATTGTTTCCGCTCTATCTCTTTTTCTTACTTCCAATACATGTTTTGTTAGAAAGAATGAAAGAATTTTTAGGTTAGTTTTTATTTTAGTTTTCTTTCTGTGCTTCGATGTCATCTACGTTGGCTAATAAATTGTGATAAGGATATTATATGATGTGATATACAATTGGAAAATAGTGACTTAGTGAGCCCTTTAAATTTATCCACTTGTATTTTACATTGTTGATTTCTGTTGTTTATATCGAGTTGTTTACAACTTTCCATAAGTAAAATTCTTAATGAATTTGCATTAGTGCACCTTATATATTCCTGCTATTAATATGCTTGTTCCGTTAGAATTTGTGGGAAGTGGTATTTGCAGTCTACTTATAGTTCAGAACATGTTCTTTTTTTTTAAAATCTTGGTATCTAACATTGTGACCGACTAATCCAAGAGGGACAAATCACACCGTTCACTTGCAGGGGTCCCGTTTAAAGTTAGAACAAAGTTCTATATGGACTGATCGAACACAAGAATTATTAGCACCTAGCAGGATTCGAAATCAAGATCTTGAGAGGAGTTCAAAACATGTTAATTATTTGATAGTTTGAAGAGTGCATGTTAGAAAGAATGAAATAATTTATATGTTAGTTTTCATTTTAGTAATGTTTAATTTTAGTATGTTTAATTTTATTTTAGTTTACTTTACAGCATTACAGTATTACATAAATACATAATGAGTTTTTATTTTAGTATGTTTGTATTGCAATAATTTTTATTGAGATGAAGTCATAGCTTGATAATTTATATTGCAATAGCTTATATTGAGATGAAGTTATAGTTTGAGTCATTGTTTTATAGTCACACATTTCATTGCAATAATTTATATTGAGATGAAGTCATAGTTTGAGCCATTGTTTTATTTAGGAATTTTGAATTGTTTTACAAGAAAACAACATCTTCTGAAACACCATCATCACAACCACCATCGTAAGAAACTTCTTTAGCTCGTAATTTAGTTTAACATAGTGTTAGAGAAAAAATTGATATAGCTTGGACACATTGTACTAAAAGTCCAGATGAAAATCTCTTATTTGTATCTAGTGTCACAAAGCTTTTGTTGGAGGTGGAATTCATAGGGTAAAACAACACTTGGCTGAAGTAGTAGGAAATGTTGAAATCTGCAAGTTAGTGCCTGCAAAAATTTGTTTTCAGATGAAACAACATTTTAATGAGCAGAGCAAGAAAAAAATCTCAGATGTGGCTGAAAGCAAGTCATTTTCTGTGGATGAGAGTGAATTGCAAGTACAAACAAATCCATGAATTGGTGCATCAGAAAAGAATGACGCTCGCATTGGTACTTATTTTTTACCTAAAAAAAGTGTGATGCAAAGTAAAGAAGTGGTAGAAAAATGTGATCTTGTTATTGCTAAGTGATTTATTGATGCATAATTTCCTTTAATGCTGCAAACTCGCCTTATTTTCAACTTACAGTTGATGCGCTTTGTTGCTGGGTGTTTGTTATAAAGTCCCTACTATACACGTCCTTCATGGTAATTTGTTAAATAAGTGGGTTGATGACGTGAAGATACAGATAGAGCAATATTGTTCAATTTGAAAGGATACATGTTGTACTCTTATGGAAGATGGGTGGACTGATCGTTGTAGGAGAACTCTTATCAAATTTTTAGTTTATTGCCCCAAGGGAATTATTTTCATAAAGTCTATTCATACCTCCGGTGCTTCTAAAACTGCAGACACATTGTTTAAACTTTTTAAGGAAGTATTGTTGTATGTTGGACTGGAGAATGTTGCCCAAATCGTTACAGATAATGATGTGAATTATGTTACTGTTGGAAAGTTGTTGGAAATTCACCACAAATCTTGATCATTGAGGAAGTGGAAGCACTACACAAAAATCTTGCTAGTATAATAAGTCAACCAATTTCAAATGATATTGGTATGATGTTAGATATTGTGATTACAATTTTGTTATTTTAATTTATTACTATATGTATATTTATAAACTCTTTAAATTGATGTTTTTATAGATCAATTAAATTTGAATGATCCATAACTCAATTACATTGAGGGTGATGCTGTTAGCTGGAATTTTGTAAAATGAACTAAGGGCATGTTTTAGAAGCAAAAGTTCCTACAGTTTAGGAACTAATCTTAGACAGTAAACAACTTTTGGAGATGTTCAACAAAGCTAAGTCAGGGGTTCCAGAAGAAATGCTAGTTAGTTAGGAATTTGGCTTAGAGGGCCAAATTACGTCGACCAGAAGCAAAACAACGTTAATAAAACAAGACCACGTCGACGCGTTACATAACAGTCGAATCGACAGAGAGTTGAGTCGAAAGAAGAAGCTAGTCGAGATGATGCCACTGTCGAAGTAGTTCGCTGTAGACTTATGAAATTTCGTTGTGTTTCAAGGAAATAGACAAAATCTGAAGGCAGTTCCTTTTGAGACACGAAGCGGGAGAAAGTCAAATAAATTAGATCATGGGTAGTTACTTCAGAAGATCGTGGGATATGAGTTCCAAATGAAGGCTGAAACGTGGGCAAAAGTTACTTCCAAGGATTAAATCTCAGTCGTTGATAGCTTTAGCGGTTACTTCTGTAAATTACTATAAATTAGTTAGAATGTTTAGAATTAGGTGTGTTCATTTGTACTACTAAATTACTTGCTAAAACTCTGCTCAATTCCGCGCTAAAGGAAGAAAGAGTATGCAATCTTTGATGTACGTGAATCACCAAACTTTTATTTCAATGCAATCCTTTTACATTTAACTCTGTCTTTATTGCTTTTGTTTATTTCACTTCTGTGTATTTGCTTGCTGGTCACGAGTCACCACTAGCCTTAGTTACCAAAACATTTTTAACGTAAATTATTGGTCACGAGTCACCAATAGTCAGTATCTTTTTGTGTGGAAAGCCATTGCATTATTTCCCTAGGCTCTGGAAACCGTTTCTGGGCCAAGGATAATTTCACTCTCAGAAGTAGTGCAATTTACCAGAAACCTTAGCACGTGTCTTGAGATCAACTGGTCGATCTCGCTAGTAACCTTTAGTTCTAGGACTCTGGGAGGACCAACGGTTGTTTACCATTTTCCACAGTAAACAGATGCACAACTTAATTCTGGAGAAAACAACTAAAATTATAATATAATTGATGGGGAAGATGTTGCAAATGCGATTGATTATGCTGCAGATATGGATGTATAGAAATATGTTTTCTATTTGTATATCTTTGTAACACAGTACATATGAGGTATTTATAGACTATGAATTACACTATGAAATAGGGGTAATTATTCTCCCTATAAATGCTAATCCTAAATAAGGTAAGAATAGAATAATACAATTAATTACAATTTAAATCCATCCATAATATGCAGTATGACATAATCTGTTTTGATTTTGTGCTAATATTCAACATTCCCCCTCAAGCTGACATGAATATATCGTTCATAGCAAGCTTGCACACCATGTTATCAAACAGTTTCTTTGGAAGACTCTTTGTGAGAACATCTGCTACCTGACTTTTGGTGGGTATGTAGGACATACAACTCTCGCCGCTGTCAATTTTTTCTTTGATGAAATGCTTGTCTACTTCAACATGCTTCGTTCTGTCATGTAGGACAGGATTATGGGCAATAGAAATAGCAGCCTTATTATCGCAGTAAACTTTAATTGGAGTTGGGCCAAAAAACTTTAATTCTTCCATGAATTTTTTGATCCATAATACTTCACAAAAACCATGGGCCACAGATCAGAATTCAGCTTCTGCACTGCTCCTGGCTACAACATTTTGTTTTTTGCTCCTCCATGTAACTAGATTTCCACCTACAAAAGTACAATATCCTGAGGTAGACCTTCTATCATTTATATTACCTGCCCAATCAACATCTGTATAGGCTTCAACCTGTATATGTCCTCTATTTCTGAATATCAGCCCCTTTCCTGGAGTACCTTTCAAATATCTTAATATTCTGAAAATAGCTTCAAAGTGGGCTGCCCCTGGTGCATGCATAAATTGGCTTATTACACTCACTGCAAAGGCTATATCTGGCCTTGTATGTGACAAATAAGTTAGCCTTCCAGCCAATCGTTGATAACGTTCTCTATCTACTATTTCATCTTCAGCAACTGACTTTAGTTTCACATTGGGATCCATTGGTGTTTCTACTGCTTTACACCCTGTCATCCCTGTTTCTGCGAGTAAATCGAGTATATACTTGCGCTGGTTGAGAAAAATTCCTTCTTTAGATCTTGCGAATTCCATCCCAAGGAAGTATTTTAACTTTCCAAGATCCTTGATATCGAACTCAGCCTCAAGTCTTCTCTTCAGATCACTAATTGCTTTGACGTCATCTCCTGTAATAATAATGTCATCAACATACACTATTAAGATAGCAATCTTACCTTCACATGAATGTTTAAAGAACATAGTGTGATCTGCTTGACTTTGGATGAAGCCATGTCTCTTAACAACACTTCCAAATCTCTCAAACTAGGCCCTTGGCGATTGTTTCAATCCATATAAGGATTTTCTCAATCTGCATACTTTGTTACTTCCAAGATTTTTTTCGAATCCAAGAGGTAAACTCATATATACTTCTTCATGTAATTCACCATTTAAGAAGGCATTCTTAACATCATATTGATATAGTGTCTAGTTGAAATTTACTGCAAGGGAAAGGAGAATTCTGATAGAATTGATCTTAGCAACCGGAGCAAAAGTCTCTTAGTAATCAATACCATGAGTTTAAGTAAATCCTTTTGCTACTAATCTCGCTTTGTATCTTTCCACACTTCCATCAGCCTTGCATTTCACTGTAAAGACCCACTTACACCCTACTGCCTTTTTATCTTGTGGTAGATCAGTGATACTCCAAGTGTTATTTTTGTTTAGAGCATCCATCTCTTCTTTCACCGCTAATTTCCAATTCGGATCACTTAATGCTTCCTGAATAGTTCTAGGCACAAACAAATTAGAAATCCTAGACACATATGCCTTGTGGGTGTGTGATAGTTTGTCATATGACAAATAATTAGACATAGGATGTTTAGTGCACATACGAGAACCTTTCCTCTCAGCAATTGGGACATCTAGGTCAGGAATATTTTTTCTCACAGAAATTGGAAGATTAATATCAGGAAAAGACAAATCAGATAAATCATTGGATGAGTAAGAAGGATTACCAGATGAAAAACTAGAAGGAAAATTATCTGTAGGACCTTCACTTGGTAAATCAGATTGGATTTCTACTGAAGAGACAATAGGGTTTGCACCACCTGCACTACCTTTGTGGAATTTTTTCCGAACATACACTTTAATTTCAGGATTATCATCCTTAAACAGTGTTACTCCCCCTGTTTCAGATTCTATTATCTCAGCACTTGGGTGATTTGTAGTCACAATATCATCTAGAGTAGGCAAAGTTTCCCAAAAATTATCTTATTTAATATTACATTGACTCTCCCCCTGAAGAGAATTTTTTAAAAAAGGTTGATTTTCAACAAAGTGAACATCCATGCTTTCAAAAAATTTCTTTGTAACAGGGGTAAAACATTTGTATCCCTTTTTATTGGATGCATAGCCAAGAAAAACACATTTTTCGGTTTTAGGATCCAACTTAGAACGAAAAACATTGGGGATGTAAACATAACAGAGACAACCAAAAACTTTAAGGGGAAGATCCGTAATAATACGAGATGTAGGAAATTTTTTTTTAACACTTGTACAGGACTTTCATATTGTAACACCCGAGATGGCATTAGATTGATGAGATGACAAGCAGTTAATAAAGCATTTCCCCAAAGATACTTAGGTACATTCATAGAAAACATAATAGCTCTAGTAACTTCGAGGAGATGTCTATTTTTTCTTTCAGCAATACCATTTTGTTGCGGAGTATTGCGACAAGTGGATTGATGAATTATCCCCTTAGTTACAAGGAATGTACTTAAATATTTGTTGAAATATTCAGTGCCATTGTCAGACCTTAGAATACCAATCTTGGTTTGAAATTGATTGTTAATCATATTAAAAAAATCTTGAAATCTTTGTTCAACTTCTGATTTTTTTCCATGAGATAAACCCAACACAACCGTGTATGATCATCAATAAATGTCACAAACCATTTTTTTCCAGACATAGTTTTAATTTTTGAAGGACCCCAAACATCACTGTGAATTAAATAAAAAGGTTTGGAAGCAGAATAGTCTTTTGATTTAAAAGACACACGATGATCTTTAGCTAAGTGACAAGCTTCACAATGAAATTGTGAGGAATTTATTTCTTTGGAAAAAACAGGAAACAAATGCTTAAGATATGAAAAACTAGGGTGGCCTAATCTTTTATGCCATAGCATAACTTGATCTGAAACAGGAGATGAGTTTGTACTGTTTGAACCGAAAAAAGCTGTATTGCCAAACTGAATTCCATCAAGGTAGTACAGTCCATTCATCTCTCTAGCAGTTCCAATCGTCTTCCCCGAGTTCTGGTCCTGAAAAACACAAGTAGAGGGACGAAATAGAACATAACAATTAGTGTCCTTAGACAATTTATGAACAGATAGAAGATTACAAGCGAATTTCGGAACATGTAAAACAGATTGCAAAGTGATTTGCTCTGAAATTTTTATGTTGCCTTTGCCTGCAATACTTGAGTAACTACCATCAGTTATCCTAACTTTTTCAAAACCTGAACTAGGAAAATAGGAATTGAATAGATGAAAGCAATTAGTCATGTGTTCAGATGCCCCTGAATCTATTATCCAAGGGTTAGAGTGGTTGTGGGCAGATAGTGCCCAAGAATCCTTACCTGTTTGTGCCACAGTTCCAGTAGGAATATTAAGAGATGAATTGAACTTTAGAAGCTTAAGAAGGTTATCCATTTGCTCCTTCGTACATGGAGACGAATCAGCCTCATTGACCATAGGCATAGGACGATCACCAAACTTACCAGCCTTGCCATGGTTTGGTCGTCCATGTAGTTTATAGCAAGTTTCCCGAGTGTGGAGATTGCGCCCACAGTAGTCGCAAACTAAATGACTCTTGTCGCCACCTCGTTGACTAGGAAGTGGTTTACGATTGACATGGGGAATTGCCAAGGCAGATCCTTCAACTGGTGGAGGAACAACTGCTGGATTTTTGCCAAGCATCACTTGCCGACGACTCTCTTCGCGACGTACTTCTGAAAAAACTTCACCAATTGGAGGGATAGGATTTCTGCCTAAAATTCGGCCACGAACCTCATCAAAATCAATATTTAGACCTGCAAGGAACTTGAAAACACGACTAACATCCACCATCTTGTAGTGTTTGCTGTCGGCAGTTGATTTCCACTCATACTCATTGAAAAGGTCCAAATCTTGCCAAATACGTTTGAGACAATTGAAGTATTTGGTGACTGAATCTTCACCTTGCCGAATTTCTCCCAGTTTGAGAGTTAATTCGTAGATTTGGGATTGATTTTCCAAATCAGAGTACATTTGGGAGACACCTTCCCAAAGTTCTTTTGCAGTCTCATAACAGAGATAGTTTGCACCTATCTCTTCATCCATGGAGTTGACTAACCATGTCATAACCATGGAATTTTCAGCATCCCATGTATCATAATCTGCACCTGCCTTGTCTGGTTGTTTTTTGTCGCCAGTTATGTAGCCAATCTTTCCTCTCCCCCTGAGATACATACGAATGGACTGCGACCATCGAAGATAATTAGCACCGTTCAGCCGAATTGTTGTGATCTGATCAGGGTGGTTTTCATGGTACGTCCGGACTAATTTAGGTGTTTTAGGTTCAGATGAGGAATGATTGGGTGAAAGTGAGGACTCGGTATCAAACATTGTGTGGGATGAAAAAAAAACAAATAGAGCGGAAGCTAAAACAAAAAAAAAACCTTAAAGGATTCGTTTTGCTACTGATACCATATAGAAATATGTTTTCTATTTGTATATCTTTGTAACACAGTACATAGGATGTATTTATAGACTATGAATTACACTAGGAAATAGGGGTAATTATTCTCCCTATAAATGCTAATCCTAAATAAGGTAAGAATAGAATAATACAATTAATTACAATTTAAATCCAGCCATAATATGCAGTATGACAGAATCTGTTTTGATTTTGTGCTAATATTCAACAGGATGTCAATGGGTCGGGCCAGGGGAGGGAGACATATTCTCACCTCAATCGTCACCCTCGAATTTATTCCCTATCCCCATTTCGGGTCCCCGTCACAGGGGGATTTTGTCTTTCATCCCCTTCCACACGGATCCCCACGGTTTTTGTGGATATCTATAAACATAAATTTTTACTTATTATTTTTAACTAATTTAATAGAAAAATTTAAAAATTAACAATAATAAATCAACAAACTAATCATCTACGATAATATATTGTTTTAACAATATTTAATCTTGAGATTCATGAACACAAAATTTTCAAACTTTAAAAAATTAAAATAGTCATTTAGATGTCTCTCTCTTTTACTAACAAATTATTTGAAATGATAAATAAACCTACATAGAAATGTTAAATTATATATTAATTAACAATATTATGGAATTCTAGTGCGCGACGGGGACTCCACGGGGCGGGGGACATGTTCGCCATCCCCATCCCCAAAGTGCTTCAGGGGAACTTTATTCCCGATCCCCGTCCCCGTGGGGAATTTTTTTCCCCATCTTTAGAGCCCCAAACGGGGAATTCCCGCGGGGATCCCCACTAACGGGTGCAAATTGACATCCCCAGTTGCAAATGATTTTGATATTGAAGAAGGAGATCCCAACATTGAAATAATTTTACCTCCTTGAAACTAAACTTAGTAGACATTGAAATTATTTTGTTTTTAACTATTCAATTACATTATGTTGCAATTAGACTTTGTAATTTTGTACTATTTTATTATGGGTGATACATATGTTTAAAATTTGAATTATGTTATGAATTTGTGAATTTATGATATGATTTTTTTAAAAAAATTTAAGTGATACTTTTATTTTTTTAGAGATTGAAAAAATCTGGTTCGAACGGTGTTATACCTATATAGTTTTGTTATAATGACAAGTTTATTAAACCGAGTTATCCAGTTTAATCCGGTTTGATCATACGGTTCAACTAGTGACCAAATGGTTCGACCAATGAACTAGTGACGCAGTACCCTCATCGGTTTGATGTCCGATCCAGTTTTTAAAACTCTGTTCATGAAAGTCAAACAGAGATTGCATCTGATTTCTCCATCGAATATAATTCTTGTTGTCAAGAGTTGGAAGAGAATTCAGAATGTTATTGTTACCATTCATCTTCGTAGCGATTGCTAGTGAACAACCCACAATTCCAGAAATACGACATCGAACATGTGATTCTTGAAAACACGATCAAGAATCTAACTAAAGCTCTGAATACCAATTTGTTAGTGCGTGAAACACTTTTAATTAAGGAAGAAAGAGAGAATTAAAAAAAAATAAGAATTTTATTATTCACTTGAATGTTATAAATAATGATACAAACTAGTCTACTTGTATACAACTAACTTGTACACTAAATAAACTAATAAACTATAATTAAATTTGAGTTTATTATATAACTTAGATTATATTTAATATTATATTAAATATTTCAACAAATATTACTTGTAAACACCAAACCAAACAATTACACTAAATTTTATTTGTACTACTATTTTTAAAAGTAGTAGTACAAATAATTACATTAAATTCCTCTCATAATCTAAGAATGGTATCAAATCCATGGTTTGTGTTAAAAGTCTTTTTGACAATCATGGTCAAACGACTTGTTCTACTGATTGAGCTACAACAAACATACAAACATATATAGATAAAAAAACTGTTATTTGATGGAAAACATGTTTAGACGAATGAATGAATTCGAACTTAAGGAGATTGATTGTTGGTGTGTCAAATATAAATTAAGACCATATTAGATAAACAAAGCGAATATTAGTAAGGGTCTTCATTCTTAAAACCTTATGATTTTAAGTTAACATATGATGCCTAATTTTCCTTGTATGTTTGTTTTTGGTCTATTATGATCCTCATAAATCAACATTGTACGCTCTAAATATCTCCCTATGGCCTCTTATTATTGAGATATAAATTTCAACACGAAAGCAAACATGTTAGATGTCGTAAAAGAACCAAAAGTCTTTACTAGAATGGGCAGGGATGGATCGAAATAGATTAGTCTTATTTTTTCAAACAAAATACATTAGTAGGATGCTACATGTGAGAAAGAAATTTCTATAATAAGCAATAAGGACTTTAGAAGAAGAGAATTTGTAAGAGGTGGAGGGGGTTGTAGGTTTTAGAGGGAGTGGAGAAGATTTCTAGAACTTGAGATTAGATGCATTTATTTGGAAGCATCTAACACACGATCTCTTGAATGTGCAAATAAATGGATCAATGAATGCATACTCATACTTTGTAGCTACTTAGTTAATTAATGCACAACACCATAAAATATGCACAAAGGTTATTAAAAAAACAACAATGCATGAATAAAAGGTGTGGATATAACCTATGTTTTTCAACAACAAAAAAGTTGATACACATCCATTACTAAAACTGTATAGAAGTTCAAACGTGTCATACTTTTAAAAATGTTCACATTCATACATCCAAATTCAAAACCTTATAATAATATAATTTTCCATTTTTTTTTCAAAAAAGAAATGTAGAAAAAAAGAGACTAACATAACTTTGGGAGAGTAGACATTATGATTCTTTTTAAGAAGAGAACATGAATTTAATCCCTAAAGTCGTCAACTTAAAAAATAATTTATTTCCAACAAGATAAGATGTCGTGTTGTTATGTTGATTATTATTTTTATATCGAATAATTTGTGCGCGTAATTGTATAGATTGTTTCTTCAAAAAGAAGAAAACTATAATAGATAGTAAAATTCTCAATGATATGTTTTATAACAAATTAAAAAAAAAATCCTAATTATGATGGACTAGAAAGAGAAAATAAAAAGAAGCAAATGAGAAGAATGTCAAAACCATTTAGTGTTCTTCTTAACTTCAAATTTGAGATCAATTATTTTCAATTGTTAGCACACTTATGAATAATTGAATGTTTACATAGTTTTTTTATCTCAAGTATGTTTTTCATTCTTTAGAAATAAAATGTAGCCTTTTTTTACAGGCTATAAGAAGGTTCAATCACACAATCAAGGATGGTCCATGAAAATCTTATGACTAAGCCAATCACCATGTAACTTGCATAACTTGTTTTGTTTAATTACAAACAACGCATTATTTTGGTGCTATATTACTTACAAGAAAGAAATTAGAACATCTCTAAAAACTGTTTTAGCAAATAATGTTATTACTACCTTTATTAATGACTAATTTAAAATTTGATCGATCATTTTTAAAAATCTCTTTTGTAAATATGTTTTTTCATCTCTTTAATTCGAACACAGATTTGTTTTTAAGTGATCTGAGTTCACTTCGATTCAAACATTATATAATATCTTAAAATTGAAGAGAAAAAATATACCATGTTGATTCTTTATTTTTTTACTAGTTATTTCTAATTGAATTTGCATCAAAATTTACTCAATAATAATGTAACAATTAATAATGCTAGTACCTAGAATTATACCCCACCAAGCTTCCTATAAATTGTGAGCACCAAAGTGAGAATGTCATTATAACTTCTTACAAAAAAACATAACTTGAAAACCTTAGTCATAGAAAAACATGAAATCACTCTTTCATCATGAGGTAATTTGTTGGTGTTCTTTCATAGCCATCCTCTTACAACATGTTTCTTCTGTGAATCTACCAAACAATGAAACAGTGCCAGCAGTTTTTGTATTTGGTGACTCTCTAGTTGATCCAGGAAACAACAACTATATCACCACTATTGTCAAATGTAATTTTCCTCCATATGGTAGAGATTTTCATGGAGGAAATCCATCTGGTAGATTCAGCAATGGTGTAGTCCCATCAGACATCATTGGTACAAAATTTAAGAAAACTTGTTAGTATAATTCTTTTTTGCTCAAATTCTTAACAAACTTTTTTGTTGGTTCATTTTATTTTCAGCTGAAAAATTTGAAGTCAAGAAGAATTTACCTGCTTATCTTGATCCTAAATTGCAACTTCAAGACCTCCTCACTGGTGTAAGCTTTGCCTCAGGTGGTGCTGGATATGATCCTCTAACTTCCAAAATAATGGTAATTACGTAGCACTAATACTTCAGGTTGAATGTGTGTCTTGTGTCTCACAGGCGCTCTAACACGGACACATGTTACATTTTTTTAGCATATCTTAATTAAATCTAACTCCAATTTTATGTCTCTTTGTGTTATAAGTCAGTGAAGTCATTATCAGATCAATTAGAATGGTTCAAGGAATACAAGAAGAAGATGGAGGAAGCAGTTGGAAGAAAGAATATGACAATGATAATATCAAAGAGCATATACATAGTGTGTATAGGAAGTGATGACATTGCTAATACTTATGCTCAAACACCATTTAGACGTGTTCAATATGATATTCCATCATACACAGAATTCATGGCTTCTGAAGCCTCAAAATTCTTACAGGTAATAAGTTTTTGATACACGACTATAAGACTTTCAATACCATCTTAAGTTTTTGAAGCACTGTACTAATTAGCTACGATTCAACCGTAACTAAACAATTAAAAACCCTATATATTTAGTCATGTTTTAACCATGATAGATATATTATAAAGTCTCACAACAATTTAAGACCTTTGTCGTAGTTTACCTTGCACGCTCTGAGACGGTCTTGAGTACGGATATGTTATGTTATGTTGCCCCTTGTACTAAAGTCAAATTTAGGTAGAGCAGTGTTAGACAAGTAACTAAAATCTTATGATCTAATATTGCTATTTATATCTAACAATTTCTGTTGATAGCTAAACATCATTTTCTTCTACCATTACATCAGGAACTATATGGTGAAGGAGGTAGAAGGATTGGAGTATTCAATATACCAGCTATAGGGTGTGTGCCATCACAAAGAACACTCAATGGAGGCATTTTTAGAGAATGTTCAAATACTTCAAACAATGCAGCAAAACTCTTCAACACTAAGCTCTACTTCAAAATGAAGACACTTGAGAGAAACTATACAGATGCCAAATTCGTGTATCTTGATTGTTACAATCCATTCTTGAAGATCATTCAAAATCCTTCTAAATATGGTTTCAATGAGACGGAGAAGGGTTGCTGTGGTACAGGGAATATAGAAGTTGGAATATTGTGCAATCGTTTCAGCATAAACACATGTTCGAATCCTTCAGATTATGTGTTTTGGGATAGTTATCATCCTACAGAGAAGGCTTATTATGCACTTAGTGCACTTGTGCTTGATCACAAAATCAAGGACTTTTTCTAATTAAAAACACTTTCCTTTTTATTATCCTAAAATTGAAATAATGTGATTTGAAGAGTGTATGGAAAAGTAAGTAACTCTTTGATATTTAGTTGTATGGATTTATGGTTCCTTTGTTATGAGAATATATATGGAGCATGTTTGTTTCAATTTTGTTCCAAATTTGTATGTCGTACCTACTATTTTGGTTTGAACAAGTCTCATGTTATTACTATTTAAATTAGGAAATAATTGTTTAGTTACATGAAGAAATGGAAATTTGATGATATTAAAAAAATGCTTATAAAAAATACAGAATCATAAAAAGAAATTGTAATTTTATATCAATGCACTTAAAAGTAAGATGATACGTCTGTATAGTTAAGTTTATATGAATATTTTCCGTCTCTATTTAAAGATGTAGGTGGTTCGTCCCGCCTTTTAACTCTTTATTTTTTCAAAGAAAATATTGCATGTTTAGATTTATGATGAACTTTTTAAAGTTTTAAATTGAAGTTTTAAAATAAATTAATGTGGCTTTCACAAATTCAAAAAATTCATAAATAACACTTCTTACGGGGTCGATCACAAGTTTAAAAAAAGTCTAACTGTGAGACCCATTTTGAAATATCCATTTAGTGGATAAAGGTGAGACCTCGCCAATAAACATTTGATTGCACCTACTAGTATATAATTTGTCGTTAGATCTGATGAGACGAATCCCTACATTTTATGTCAAGTTAAATGAAAGCAATTTTTTATGTCAAGTTAAATGAAAGCAATTTTAACCATCTATCATATATAAGATCGGATGCAACATATGTTTTAGGTATTATCTTCTTCCAAATTACACCTCATAGACTTGATAAAATCGGTAGCAACATGAGTTTGCTTTTTTATTTTATCATCATTCCCAATCTTAGATTCCTTCACAAGATAGTTGAGTTGTTATTACAATTGTACCACACTTTATAGGAGGAATGCACTTGTTAATGTTAAGATTTTGTTGTGTTTGTCTCTTGCTGATTTGATTTTTATCCTTTTTATTTTGTTTGTTGTTTGTCTTACTATGATTGTTTAAGTTGATAATAATGTGAGTAGTGTTCAACTGAGAAACCTGATGAGCTTTTTGGAACTAATAGAAACTTTGCATGGCTTTATCCATGATCTCCATCATTTTCGGGTACTTCTTTATCTTTAAGAAAATAATTCTTGACTATCTAAATTTGATCTATGAGAGTAGTGATAATGTCTAGAGTATTCTTATCATCTTCTATGATCATTTTAATTAACCAATTTGTAAATAATTTTGTGCAAGATTTAAAGTTCATATTTAGAGAGGATCCAATCTAAATGTGTGCCTCTAAATCACTTTTTTTTTAAAACAAAGATCAATAGACTATGTGTTATTGTTGCAATTAGGAATATCATAAATAAAACTATATATATTTATAATAGTTGATATTTAATTTTTATTTGCGTATACAATTATCTTATAGCCGTTTTAAATTATGTTTACATTTATATTATTAATTTTAAAAAAAAAAAATAATAATACAAAAAGTGTTTTATATTATTGTTTTATTTTTTAGGTTATTAGAAGATCTGTTATGATTTCTTTTTATATATAAATAACTAAAGAAGTAAGTAAGTTATTTTTTAAATATAAAAATTTGTAAAATACAAAAATAAAAATAAAAGAAAATAGAATTAGAATTTGGCAAGAACGGCTATCAAGATAACACGTAAACACATAGGTAAGGTCGAGGCTAAGATTGTCATCACAATCTTAAATTTATATTAAGTGAAGATTTTATTCAAATACAATTTTAAAATACTATTATTATTTAATTTTATATCTATTTTATCTAATTTAAAAGTTATGTATTAATTATTTACATATTTATATCATTAGAAATTATTTATCAATTAAATTTTTTAATAAATAAAATTAATATTATACATTATCATTAATTTTTACCGTTACCAGAAAAACATATATCACTTTTGAATGTAAAATTTAATAGTAATTGAAGTTACAAAAATTATTAATAATATTAGTTGGCCGTTACAAAATTAAAAATAATATTAATTGGAAGTAATTCAAATTAATTAAGCATTTGTAACATAAGATTGAGAAATATGAGAAGTTAAGAAAAAATGATAAATGTATTTTAGTAAAAACCCAATCTAGGTTTATATGATATAGTCGAATATTGAATGCAATACCTACTAAAATAAAATAATAATAATGAAATATATTTATAAGACCGTGAACCAAGACTGACAAATTTATAAATAAATAGTAATTATACCGCTTATGTAAAAGATCATAGAAGAAAATATTTGAAGAATAAATTATATATATATTTTTTATATTTAACAATAATTGATTAGGTGATAGACGATTATGAAATTTTAGTTAATATTATACTCTACATTAAAATTTATGTCCAAACATAATACACTTTCTTCAATACACTTTATATACTTTATATGATGTGGTCTATAAAATGAAAAGGAAAAACAAAAGGTTCAAGCAAGCAACAATGATGCAACAAATTTATCATATTCTCATGATTCAAATAATCAATAAAAAATAATTAGGTAACAAATTAAAATAGTAGACAAATAAAAGTTGTGTCAATATAAAAGAAAATATAAATATTTATCATATAATAATTTGAATATTTATTCTGCCACAAAAATCAATATCAAAAAATATAAGTTAAAAGAGAAACTAAAATTTTAATTATACAAAATTGAAGAGCACCATCAAAGATTTGTAAATAGAACCCAGAGATAATGTAATCCTACATATTTATATACACAATGATTATTGAAAGAACAATAACAAATAATGACTAATCAAAGTATTAATGAAATTTTTTATTAGTATAATAAATTAGTGTTATAATAATAAAATAATATAAGTTACATAATATAAAAAAATGTAATTGAAAGGTTAAGAATGTAAGTTACACAATATATTTATGAAATAATAGGAGTTACAAAATATTAAATTACACAATATATTTATGAAATAATAGGAGTTACGGAATATTAAAAAATGTATTTGAAAGGTTAACAACTTAAGTTACACAATATATTTATTTATTGTGTCAAAATCTTTCAGGTTAAATTACGTTTTGATCCTCTATTTTGGTGTTTTTACGATTTTAGTCTCTATATTTTAATTTTAAACACTTTTAGTCTTTCAACACCACTTTGGCTACAAAAAATGCGCATGTGTTACTTTTGAAAATCATTAACTTTCTTCAATAATGTATTGATGATCTCATTTGGACATTCTACCAGTTGAAAAGTATTTAAAAATGACTCATATATATATATATATATATATATATATATATATATATATATATATATATATATATATATATATATATATATATATATATATATATATATATATATATATATATATATAAAATGGAAAATGTAGTTTAAGAGTCGATAATATATAATGGTAATAATAATTATAAAAATAGTAAAAGCATTGTTAATGGAGATATAAATTATAAAAATTAATGACACATTTATTTGACTTTTTAAGCAAAATTTATTTGAGAGTTATATTTAAAATGAATATAAGATTCTATAAAGAAAAATTTATTTGAGAGTTATATTTAAAATAAATAGAGAACTCTGTTATATTTTAAACTTAAATTTAAATTATTTATTTAAATTATTTATTTTACTTATTATAATATCATATAGTTTTTTGTAGAGTCTGCTTTTTTAAATTCTTTTTAATTATAAATTATAATTTTAAAATAAGTGACTACAAATTTATCAAATAGAAAAGTAGTTTAACAGTTGATAATGTATAATGTTAAAAGAATTATAAAATTAGTAAAATACTTTAAATAATTTTAAATGAATTTATTTTATAGTTATATTAAAATAAATATATAATTCTATTATATTTTAAATCTACATTTTCTATTTTTATTTTATTATTATTTTAATATCATATAATTTTAATTTATAGAGTCTATCTTTTTAATTCTTTTAATAATAATTCTTTTTAAATAATTGACTCATAATTTATCAAATAGAAGAAGGTAGTTTAAGAGTTGATAATATATAACGTTAATAAGAGTTATAAAATTAGTAAAATACTCCTTGTCAAAAAAAAGTAGTAAAATATTTTTAAAATATTTTTAAAAAATTTAATTGGAATATAAATTATAAACAATTAACGCTATATTTATTTTATTGTTTTTTTAAGCAAAATTTATTTAAGAGTTATATTTAAATAAATATAAAATTCTATAAAATAAAATGTTCAAAATTTAAAAAATTAGATTTGAATTGAGAAGTTGTGTGAGATTGCCACATCAGTATGTGTTAGAATTTTTTTGTCTAGGATTGTCATCATGACAACCTTAAATTTATATTAAGTAGATTTGTTTCTCAAGTAAAATGATTATTTTCATAATTCTCCATATTTGGTTATATTTTGAATTTAAATTTAAATTATTTATTTTACTTATTATAATATCATATAGTTTTTTTGTAGAGTCTGCTTTTGTTAAATTCTTTTTAATTATAAATTATAATTTTAAAATAAGTGACTACTATTTTATCAAATAGAAAAGTAGTTTAACAGTTGATAATGTATCATGTTAAAAGAATTATAAAATTAGTAAAATACTTTAAATAATTTTAAATGAATTTATTTTATAGTTATATTTAAAATAAATATATAATTCTATTATATTTTAAATCTACATTTTCTATTTTTTATTTTATTATTATTTTAATATCATATAATTTTAATTTATAGAGTCTATCTTTTTAATTCTTTTTAATAATAATTCTTTTTAAATAATTGACTCATAATTTATCAAATAGAAAAGGTAGTTTAAGAGTTGATAATATATAACGTTAGTAAGAGTTATAAAATTAGTAAAATACTCTTTGTAAAAAAAAAGTAGTAAAATACTTTAAAAAATTTTAATTGGAATATAAATTATAAACAATTAACGATATATGTATTTTATTTGTTTTTTTAAGCAAAATTTATTTAAGAGTTATATTTAAATAAATATAAAATTCTATAAAATAAAATGTTCAAAATTTGAAAAATTAGATTTGAATTGAGAAGTTGTGTGAGATTGCCACATCAGCATGTTTTAGGATTTTTTGTCTAGGATTGTCATCATGACAACCTTAGATTTATATTAAGTAGATTTGTTTTTCAAGTGGAATGATTATTTTCATAATTCTCCATATTTGGTTATTCTTCTGTAAAGAAACCCTAATATTCTAAATATGTTTTTTCAAAACTATTTTGAGTGTTTTTGTTTTAATCCATATTTGACATTGTAGTTCTCGTCCTTGTGGCCAACCACACAATTGATCTTCTTCTTCAAAGTTAACGGTACGGATTTTCTTAATAATCTTAATATCAAATAGAAAGAAAATTTTACTTAGAATGTTAGGGTCCCAACACCTATTTTTCATATTAATAAGATCCATTACCTTCGCATCCAAGAATTTGGAAAATTTTCTTTATACTTAGTAGTGATGATTTTCACCATTGAAATTTCAAAAATATCTTTCGTAAGTGCACTTGTAAAGTCACACTTCTCACTAGATTTGGAGTGCACTTAAGAAATCATTTTAAAATATATTTAGAGGTTGTTTCACGTGCATGCAAAATCTGCGAGAGATGACTTTGTAAGTGCACTTAGACTCTTCTGTATCATTTTGTTTAAAACTACATCAACTCCATTATTCCATAATCAAACAAGTTTTTTACAATTTTTTCGAAAATATAAAACGAACTTAACAATACGGTCATAACAAAGGGAGCAATTAGATGTAGCTTCTCCTACATGCAGAAATGCGCATCATCTATCTCTCTGAGCGGTACTTTATGAGCCGGAGATGACAGAAGAGTTTGTGGTGCCTAAGGGGGATGAGGTACCCAAGCATGTTCCGATATTTTTATGACCGTATTGTTATGTTCATTTTATATATTCGAAAAAATCATAAAAAATTTATCCGATTATGAAATAGTTGAATTGATGTAGTTTTAAACAAAAAAATGACACAAACATAGGAAGTTTCGCAAGTGCACTTGCAAAATCACCTCTCAGCAGATTTAGCATGTGCAAATGCGAAACAACCTCTAAATATGTAAGGAAAAAAATGATTTATTCGCAAGTGCACTTGCAAAGTCTGGAAGTAGTTTGAATATTTCACCAGCGACCTAGAAGAAGTCCACTAGATAAGAATTTTCGTGTTAGGACTTTAAATCCATATTAATTTGGAATCCAATTGTATGATAATACTATTTCATATAGTCCAACAAACATCTTTGTTAAAGAATCAATCGGTAGAGAAAATTCTCCTCCATAAATATAATTAGGAGCTCTTTTTAGTTTAACTTGAATAAAATTATTCTTTGGATGCTATTTAGCTTAAAGTATCTATCTAGCCTTTAATTAGTCAAGCTTAGTAAGTAATCTCCAACCTTATTTAGATAGCATGTAACTACTTGAGACTTTAAGGTATTTTAACCTAACTCACCGATATATTTAGGAGATAAAAAAATTCTAATGGGTTCAATGTATTTTGTTCTCGAGCCTATAGAGCCCCACCAAAACTTACAGGTCATTCATTATTTCGTGTGACTAGGGATGGGTATAGGCTAAGACGACCTCTGAGGCCTATGACCTAGACTATCTAAAATCGGTCGCTAGATTTATTTTCTAAAAACAGGGCTTAGGCTTTTTAAAAGCCTATTTAATTAAATAGGTCGGGCTTAGACTATTAAAAAGCTTATGAAGCCTTATAGACTTATATTTTTATATATATTAAAAATAATCTAAATAGTTTGGTCTATATATACATATATTTTAGAAAACGTTAAATAGGTCGGTCTATATATGCATATATTAAAAAAATGTTAAATAGGTTAACATATATATATATATATATATATATATATATATATATATATATATATATATATATATATATATATATATATATATATATATATATATATATATAAATAGGTCGGCTATATATATGCATATATAGGTCGGCATAAACTTCTTAAGTAATATGAATTTATTAAAAATGAGCCTACAGTAGACCATAGGCCAAATCCAGGCCTTGTAAATTTATCGTAGGTCATGCCCAGGCCTTATAAAGCCTAGCCTAGCCTACTTCCACCTCTACGTGTGACTACTGTAACACCCGAATATTTAATTAATTATTTAATTAAATTATGGTTGAATAAATTGTTGATGAGTGGTATGTGTGCTATATTGCGTGAAATTAATTAATTGATTTATTTTGTTGATGTTTGTTCGATCGATTTAAAGTAGAAAATAATACTAAGAATAGAATGTTCGGCCTAGATTGCGAGAAGTAGTTAGTAATTGGGAGGTGTGATAGATAAGCCCAGGAAGACAATAATAATATTAGTAGTATATTAGTTATTTTGTGGGATTTAAAAGAGAAGTAGTGAGTTAGAAGAAAACAATTGCTACGTGAGAAATTGGGAAGAAGATGAAAACAAGGGTTTGAAGAAACTTGCCACCGTGAGAGATTTCAACCGGAACCAAAGCGAATTTCAGATCGGAACTCTGTAGGTCTACCTTCAATCCAAGGTAAGGGTGGGGTTCTAACCTTCTAATGGTATGTATGATAATTATTATGCAGGAATTAGGGTAGAGGAAAAATTGATTGCTCGGGGAAATTGTTCTGTGTTTGATATGGTTTGGTTGTCTGTGTTGCAATTTTTTGTGTCGGTCGAGCATGATCATTTCTAGTGGTCGTCTACAGGGGAGTATCCTCTACCATCATGTATACGAGGAAGTCAGGTTTCTTTATCTCACCTCCTTCAACAAAGAAGTGAACCCACATCCCGTCAGTCACCAGCTCCACACCGGGATTTAACACGCGCATCTACGACATGACATTGTCAAAACTGGCTGCTGAAGCGACCACGACATCATCATAAGCCTGATGAACCCGACCTATGAACTCGGTGCGAGTCCTCACGTTAGAAAACTCTGCGGGTTTGCCTTCTCCCAGGGTCATCTCCTTCCGCAAACGATCGAGCTCCTCACTAATCTCACGATTATTCTTCAAAGCAGCATCACGCTCTTCGACTATAGCCTTATAAACCTCCAACCATTTCTTCTGAGCTTCCTCTCCCTTCCTCTCGACCTCATTCAACTTGGCCTTAAGCTGACCTAATTCAACATTTGGGAGTTGATTATGCTCGGCATAAGCAGCGGCCATTTCGAGGATCCGCACCAACGCCCCCATATCCTCGGCTAAAGCAGCCTTCTTAGACGAACGATTTAGACCATCCAGCATGAGCTTCTCGGCATGAGGAAGGACCACACTTGCAGTTCTAAAATATTTCTTATCATGCCAGCAAGGAGGAAGGGTAAATTTCCCCTTTTCCTTCTCCTTAGTCAGATCTACTTCAGCCCGTGTCCTTTTCAGCATTGACGTTACCTGCTAGGGAGAGAGAGTCCATGCTATGGGCCAGTAGACGACTTTCCAAATCCATTCGCACCGACTGTTCCCGGTTCTTTCAGAGAGGAGCTCGCCTCTTTCCCCTTCTTCTTCATGCCTTACCGAGCCATGCGCTCCATAGCCGGATCCATCCTATCTGCAAAACAAAGGAGTAGAAAGAGATTAACATAAAATTAAATATTCATATGGAAAAGCAAGATAATAAAGATAGAACATCTACCCAAATAGTCCCTAGGATCCCAACAGGCAAGGAGCTCTCTAACTTTTATAAGACCAGACTCAGAGATGTCCTCCCCGTCTTTATCTAAGAGCGGCTTCCCCCCATTTCCCATGCGCCGAACGCGAGGGAAGCCCACAACAAACTCCGACAACCTCTTAAAATTGGCCAAATCCTCGTCACTCAGCTCACCTCGAGCCCATACATAGAAATCTATAGTCTTATCAAAGTGCTTCTTCGACCATCAAAACTTGAACTTTGTAACGAGCGCATACTTCTGTTCCCCTCGTTCGTTGAAACAGGGGGTCCCATCCCTTTTTAGGCCAGGGACTACCCAAAACACGTTGCGCATCGCTCGATCAGAGACCGTCCGAATAAGCATAAATCTATCCTTGAAGAAACGAACGGACTCACGATCGAAAAGCATCCCATTCTGATGCTTCAACGACACCAATCCCCACCGAACCTTCCCGTCCACTTTCATCGAACTCCTCTGAAGACAAAAGATATAAAAGAACAACTCGAGGGTGGCCCCCACCTCCAAATATTTACAGACAATCTCGAACGCCCATATGAAACCTATGGCATTGGGATGATGTTATAACTAAGCCAAATGTAGATGATGAAATATACCCACCTGGAACTCGGTGAAGGGTACCCGAAAACCCAGTTCTCTAAACCATACATGATAAACCGAATGTAGGGCCTCGTATCTTGGCGATTCGTCTATCTTGGCCAGAATATGCACGGACCAATCTTCCTCGATCGCCTCATTCTCCCCAAGAGCCTCGACCGAGGCATATGAGCTCACCTGGAAAAACGCCTCGTTTGGGTTACCTAGAAACTGTGTGGCTCGGTTCACCATGTCGGAAGACGCTCAAACTTCTGGGTCATCCTCATCAATCTCGGTCGAAGGAGGACTCTCTTCGACCTCAGGCACGGAAAAATCTCACCGCTCCGCTTGGTAGAGGTAAATCCAGAAGGTTTCTACCCCGAACCTTTGGGACCCTCGCGAATATCCTCGCTACCACTCGCCATGTCATCTAAAAAGCATAGGGGATAGGTAAGCTCGACATTAACGTCAAAACTACCCTTCCACCACTAATAAAGTGAAAGGGCTTAGATGAACAAGGATCATATCCCCGGCCAAAAGCCCTCCCTAAAATGAGGAACGCTCATACCCAAATCACTAGAACCAAGGACGAATAGATAATCCAGGTGGCATAAACTGTCGGAAAGAAACGGAGCAACCACTTACGACTAGAAAAAACTCTAAAAATGTAAACACTAACCGCGTATATCTCTACATGCAAGCTAAATCTCAAGCTTAAGACCAAATTTACGTAAAAGGTCAAAAATGTACCGTTTATAGATGGAATAAACTAAATAATTGAGCAAATCACGAATCTAGAAGGCGAAGATGATGTCGACCATCGAGAAATAGCTCCCCGGATTTATAGACCATAGTGTCGAGCGAGAACAAACGGAAATAATCAGGTAAAATGAGAAATGAAAAGTTATGAATGAGAGGATCCTCTAGCTTTTATAGCCCCCTCTGCACGCGTGGGTCTCCCCCTACCTAGGGTCCTAGGAAAATCATCATTACCCCTAGTCCCTAGGTCTGCCAGCAGTCATTTCACGCGGCTCGAAGCCATGTAGGCAAAACCCTACGAATTCTCCCACTTCTCGCTTCCTCGATAACCCCTCGTGTCCTCGAACAAAACAATTTTGACTTCTCCCTTGGGATCAAGTCATCACATCCACGAGCAGATGCAACGACTTGGGGAGCTACTGTTCTGGACTGCCCGAAAGCTTTCGGGAAGGTCGTTCCTCCCTTAGTTACATCGACACTCGGCCTCGACGACATATTCAGGGACTCCAGGTTGCTCGCGTCGCATACTCTTCGACATAGGTCGAGCTAATCCACGACTTGTCCCGTCGTAAACTGTGTCCGTAATGTCGTTCATGCTCGACATAACGGCTAGTTACGAGCAAATTCGTTTGATCTTGACCTAGTCAGCTCGAACGACTATATTTATGGACCCGCGTATCTCGACCTAAATATAGCGGCCAATGAGAATCCTCCCATGTCCATTATATAAACCCTCATATCTTTGAGGGCAAGGTATGACTTTTTACACTAAAAACCCTAATATTTTTCTATCCTCTTCCTTGAACATTTGCTTACTTTAGCATCGGTGTCTTGCAAGTACACCACCCCTCCTCACATCAACTTGTTCGAAGGATCAACAATTACGATCGTCTCGATTCGATCACCTGTTCAGATCAAAGGGGAAGTTTCGTAAGTGCACTTACGAATTCACCTTTCAGGGTGTTTCGTAAATACACTTACGAATTCACCTTTCCGGGTGTTTCGTAAATGCATTTACGAATTCACCTGTTTTGTTTCTTCAAATTCAACATTTAAAATAATAAAACGTATAAAATCAGGTGAATTCGTAAGTAAATTTATAAAATACTCTAAAAGATAAATTCGTAAGTGCACTTAAGAAGGATATTTTAAAATTTTAAGTGTTGTGGAAGAAATCTATTAGATAGAAAAAGAAATTCTCTTATTTTATAGGTCGGTAAAGTTTGAGCAGCTGATTTAATAAAGTAACGTAAAGGATATGCATCGTTCCTCCATCCTTTATTTCTTAAAAAAAATATAAATATATATTTTATGGATTATAATTCAAAAGGGATAAAAAAACAAATAATATATCATTAAATTTAAATTTATAAAAAATAGATAAATCATACGCATTTGATTTTTCCCTCTTTCTCATGTATTAAATATTATTCTTGGCGGAGTCATGCATATCAATTATCAATAAATCACCTACTACATGCACGACACCACTAATATATCTTCAAAGTAATAGTTTCCTTTTTTTTGCTAATGTAATAGTCAAGAAATAATAAACAAAATTTATATTTTCTAAAATGTGTATAAATTTAATAGACATAGATCAAAATAAAATTGATAAACTAATAAGTTTTCAAAATAATAAAACTAAAAATATATAAACTACTTGTACCTACACATATATATATATATATATATATATATATATATATATATATATATATATATATATATATATATATATATATATATATATATATATATATATATATATATATATATATATATATATATATATATTTGTAACTTTACAACTTTAAACTTGTGTTTGAGAAGTCGTTCATCTCAATATTGTTTAAAAACCACTATTGATATAGATTTATATACAATTAGTTCTTACAAAAATACATATCTTGTTTAAAAACAATATTATAAAACGAAAATTTTAAAATTTAAATAACACATCATCGATTCTACTCATGAGATGACATAATTACTAAGATTCATTACCTCTAATTTTATCAAAATACATAATAAATTTTATTTTACTTCTTTAAATAAGTGTATGTTCGCGAATAAAATATGAAGTGAAATATGTAGTGTGATATAACATCACTTTAAAAAATATATACAAATAATATGAAAATCAAAAGATAAAACATATTAATATATGTTTGAAAAAGATAAAATCATAGTTCATTATAAATTAAAAAAATAATAATTTCACAAAATAACAGTGAAATTATCATAAAAGTAGAACTGTTAGCGGAAAGGTGTAAAACAAACACACAGTTATAGTGTGTTTAAAACCACTTTTGATTAACCAAAATCATGGTAGAATTGATTTTCACCGTGAAAATAAAAAAGTTACAAGTTAGAACTTCTAATTAAAGTGTATTTATTCAACATGATGCCTGAAAATCTAAACACATCCTTAATGTTTGTCTTTCTAGTGATAATAGTCAAATCTAATAAAAAAAATTCATATTTTAAGTATGGTTATATTTATCATCTTTCTTAAATTTCTCTACAAGCAGCCACTTTTATGACATAGGGTAAATGTTGAACAAACTAAAATTGATGAATAAATATATTTGCTCAAAAACCTTGTAACTCTAGTTAAAAAGCTTTGCCTTTCTTTTTTTAAAGATAAATTTCATTAAATCTATAAAAAAAATTACAAAATTATGGTTTCATAAAAAATAATCTTTTAACCTTTGCACATTAATCTTTCATATTAATATCAAGTGTCTCTTAAATATTTTTAAGAATAGAGAGTTTTATTTTAAGAATTGAGAGTTTTATTAATATGAATGAGGTTAATTTGATCTGATGTTACTATGAAAATTTGAATTATGTAAGTGTTTTAAATTGTAAATTTAAATATTATAATTAATAAAAAAGATCTAATCCATGTAACGACATCACATACTCACAAATATAAAGAAGACGTCTGAATCATTCTACTTTTGGTGAGGCAGTTTTTTTGCCCAAGGAAAAGTCGCGTCACCTCAAAATCAACAACAGGGGTTCCATAAAAAAATATTTTTAGTCTGGTCTGTTGTTGGTCACATGTGTGGGGATCAGGTGACAAAGAAGAATCCTACAAAGAAATTGAAGTATAAAAACTTCTTTTGGCCAGGTGGGCTTTTAAAAACTCATAAATTTAGGTCAAAAAAGAAGTGTCCTAAATCCTCATAACATTGTTTTTCTGGCCCGGTATCTGATGTTTGCCCGTGGAAGAAAATTTCTCTTCCTTCAATTCTTTCAGGGTCGTCCGGATAGATATTTTCACCTTGACTTCGTGAGAACTCATACCTTGATGCAATGTTAGGATTTTGGATGCAATGTTAGGATTTTGGATAGCTTCGATTCCTTTTCGAGGGAAGATTTGGGATGCAATTGTCAACCTTGGTGTGATGATAGAGGACCTAAGAGGTATTTCAAAACCAGAATTGACAAGATGGCAAAGGATGATAAGAACAAAAAGATGGAGGGATTGACATAAAGCTTGCAGCAAGATCAATGCATCAGTAGGTTTGGTGTATTTGGATCCTTAGGATGAGGCCGATGTCATTTTTTGGGTAGGTTAATTGTAGGCGTGATAGTGATCTTTGGGTGGAGAGTTTTCAGTGACTTGTATTTTCTTTGTTTCTAGTTTTTCCTCGACTTTTAATCCGGTTAGAGTATCCATAAGACTCTTTCAATATATTTCTTGCTTATAAAAAAAATTACAAACTAAAATTCAATAATCACTTAAATGAAGCACATGCCATTTGAATCCTAGATCTAGTCTAACTAACATTGTCATATAGACTCCTAAAGAAGTTGAAAATCATCTTTAAAAAAATAAAACTAAAAAAAAGCAACTTATTTAAACAATATAAACTTAAATAAGAATACAACTTTTCACAATTGATCAATGGCAAATAAATACCAATGTATTATTAGACGTAACTCACAACCATGCAAAGGGAGTGGAAAAATCATTTGACAATCACTACAATAAAAAATATATTAGAGAACAATGAAAATCACGACATAAAGTTAGAAATATGTTGCCTAAAGCTTAACGGGTTGGTTTTTCAGGTGTGAAATAAACAGTTGTTGCTTATTCTTTTAGAGCGCGCTTTTTATACTTTTATCCACAGAGTCTAAACAACTTTGGTCTAGCGGTGGAGGCTTGGATCTTGAGAGTATGCTCTTCTCAAGATCCTGAGTTTGAATCCTGCTAGATGCTAACAATTTTGCTAGATATCATTGTGTGGGCCAATCCATACAGATCGTCCTACTAGACGCCTAAAATTTTTAATTTCCTATATATTTAGTATTTAATTTCCTATTCGGTTATATGGTAATATATTTTGCAAGCACATCCCTTAAAATTATTCTAATAATTTATTTGTCAATGTTATTAAATGAGGAAAAACACAATTATAAATTGAAAATTATATTATAATATGTAGTATTAATAAGATAAAGTGTAATAAACTCGTTGAAATGTAAAAAATAAATATTTTTAAAATGAATATAAGTGATATTAACTATAGTTAGCTTATGTAACTTCATAAAACAAAACATAATCGCCCATGTTTGAATAAATGACAATCTTTATCACATTCATTGTTGAGGATCATCAGAATCATCATTTTGAAAATTCTCATATTAAGGATTATCATCTTAATCATATTGAAGATCACCATCATCTTGATCATATTCAAGATCATTGTCATCTTGATCAAAATAAAGATTATTGTCATTTTGTAGATCGTCATCTTATTCATCTTGACAATCGTCTTCGTTTCTAATATTTAAATATGAAGAAAAAAAATTATATTATTACTCACTAATGAAATTACTCATATACAAATACTTACAGTGATATATTATTGGAATATTGTAGATAAAACCAAAAACAAGTAGTACATTATCAAAATACATATGCTAGTGTGATGCTTATTTCTTATAGGTAACATTGTCGCATGCTAAGAATGCAAAACCAAAATATACCTCATCAAGTATTAAACATGCACACAATTTTATCCTAACCGATGAATGCTCCATATTTGATTTCCCATAACTAATACTAGTACTGGTATTTGCATCAGAAACATCGTTGTCAGAAAATAATCATTGGACATAAATTTTTACTTTCTCTAGTTGTTTTTTCTTAGTTTCTTATCCACCTTTGATTTTATTATATTTAAATTTTTTTTCAAGTGCCTAGGTGCATCGAAACTCATACACCTTAACAGTGAGCACAAAAAATATCAATAGTGGATAGTACTTACTCTCAAACATTTCCCTTGATTCTCATAGTTCAAAGTACCACCTTAAACACATTGTTTATATACACAACAATTCACAAGATAGTTGTTGCAATTTAATCCTTCTAAGAGAAGATGATGTTGTAATATATAACAATAGGGAGTAAGTGAAAAAATAGTCTCACATTGAGTAAAAATGTGGAGACTTAAATATATATAATTGGGAGAATTCACTCACCTATCACCTTAAGGTTTTAGGTGGACAAGAGGTGTGTCTATCACAAGGGTGTTTGTTCTTCAACTTTATATCAATGCTACAAACACTATACCAAATTTGGCTTTTAGCAGCACCCCTACGAAAGCGCTTTTAGGAAAAGCGCTGGCATAGGCTTCGCTAAAGACAAAATTAAAAAACACGCTAAAAAAGCGCTCTTATAGTGGGGGTATGGCGCTTTTAAAAGCGCTAGTAAGGGGTATGAGGCGCTTTTGAAAGCGCTTTGGTAAGGGGTATGAGGCGCTTTTGAAAAGCTTTGGTAAGGGGTATGAGGCTTTTCAAAAGCGGTAGAGGTGGGTACAAGGCGCTTTTCAAAATAGGAAAGGTGGTGAAGGCATAGGCCGATCGAAAACTAAAAAGGAGGCCACATCCAAATCGTAAAACATTACCCTTCATCTTCTACAATCCATTTGCGGTGAAACTCCCTCCATTCAATATCATCGGAACACCATCTCCTTCTACCCTCATACATCACAACATTCACCACTCCCTCTTTCCTTCGTCCTTTCCTCACAAACCTCACATTACTTCCTCACTCATCCGTCAACTCTTCGTCTTCTCAACCATTCCATGAGACCTTCATCTTCTTCGTAAACCTTCAACCGCCATACCAACCGTTGTTTCATCACCAATTCGCAACATTTTTCGTCCATTCACGCAGGGACTCTCTCTACCACTTCTTCGTTTGAACTTCAACAACACCAACAACATTTCCGTTTTTGACTCATTTGGTAAGCTTCACTACACCATCTCTATTTTTTGTTTATTTGATTAAGTACCATTAAGTTAAAGCTAATTGATAATATATTGGTGATATTCGATTTGTTTATATGAATCAATGAGTTTATGACTTGTATTATCATGGCAATACTTTGCTTGTATGTTGAATCGAGTATTGAAGTTGGTTATGTCATCAATGATAGAATTGATGCTAAAATTGTGATGATGTTATTGTTAGATTTGAAATGAGTGTGTTTGTTGAGATTATGTTTTGAGTGTGTGGGAAATCATGTGTTGAATTTATTCTTGTGAGATATGAACGAGGTAAATTTCAATTCTTTTCTTTAAATTGCTTTGTTCTTACATCCGTGTATGCGTTATAGATCTTCAAACCATCTAGTGTAAAGTTTTTAAAAAAATCGCCACCTTCATGAACTACACATTTAATTGTTTTCATTATGCTGCTCCTGCATGTAGAGTCTAGTGAAACTCAAATATGTTTATGCTTCACATCTAATACCAAAATGTTTGTACATTTTATTTGTTTTCTTTATGATGTATTGTTGTTTAGCTTGGGCCCACACCTGTAGTAAACCTATGACTTTAAAACAACCATATTAAAAATAAAATTACTATTTGATTCATTGACTTTCTCGATTTTGGGATTGAGAAGGATCACAACCAACGAGCAAAATTCTTTAAAATTTTAAACAAGACTATCAAAAATTAAGTTCAAACTTAAAACATCTTTTTATTTAAAAGAGATTTCTTACAATTTTAATTTCATATATTTATCTATTTATTATTAAGAAAGAAAAGTAATGTAATTAAATTATAATATTTTACTTTTAGATTATATTAAGTAATACTCATTATTTCGACATGCATGTGGAATATTCATGATGTCAATTTCGTTTATCGTTAAGTGAGGTACTTACTAACTTTGTGAATTGAATTCGCCATAGGGTTACTTGTGAAGAGTGAAAGTTTGACCGTTTTGTTTAGCTTAATTAAGACATGGATAAGACATGGATGAATTCAAACCGATTGTCGAAAAGTACGAGAAAGGGTATGGAATTTGTTGAGTTTTGATTCGCGCTCAAAGACCCGCTTGAATGCCGTGTCCTTGCTTGGGTTCTTTGTTATGCCGGGGGTAAGGTTGACGGAATCATTGGGATCTCATTTACTACGGTTTGGAATTGATAGAAGTTATACATGTTGGACAATGCATGGTGAGAAAAGTCAAGGAATCTTGAGTCGAGTTGTAATAGGAAGTATGCTTCAAACGATTACCTGAGACATCGATTGTGATCGAGTCGAAGAGATTGCGAAGCGCTTGAAGAAGATCTTGCGGATTGTCCCAAAATGTTTGAGAGGTTGGTAGCGATCGAGAAACCGTTGTATGTTGGTTGTTCAAAATTCACAAGATTGTCTGCGGTGTTAAAGTTGTACAACTTAAAGGCGGACAATGGATGGTCGGATAAAAGTTTCACGAGTTATTAGCCCTTATGAAAGATATGCTACCGAGGATAATGTTCTTCCAATCGAGCGTATGAAGCCAAAAGATGTTGTCTTCTTGGAATGAGCTATGATAAGATACATGCATGTCCAACGATTGCGTTTTGTTTGAAACAGTATGCGGCGTTGAATGAGTGTCCTAAATGTGGTGCCCTCGATATAAGAAAAAGTTGTCTCTGCTAAAGTCTTATGGTATTTTCCTATAATTCCGAGATTTAGGCGCATGTATCGTAGTGAGACCGATTCAAGACACTTGACTTGGCATGCGGATGAAAGAATTATTGATGGAAAGTTGCGACATCCGTGACTCACCACAATGGAGTAAAGTTGATCTGAATATCTGAATTTGGAAAAGAAGCAAGAAACCTTCGGTTGTCATTGTCTCTGATGGAATGAACCGGTATTCAAAGTATCTCGCATAGCACATGGCCTGTGATTCTTATGATTTATAACTTACCTCCGTGGCTATGTATGAAGCGTAAGTACATGATGTTATCTATGCTAATTTCTGGGCCTAAACAACCAGGGAATGACATAGACGTATACTTGGCACCCTTAATCGAAGATTTAAAGTTTTTGTGGGAGAGAGGTGTGGAGGTTTACGATGGGTATAGGAAAGAAAGTTTCAACTTGAGGGCGATGTTGTTTGGAACAATTAATGATTTTCCACATACGAAATCTATCCGGATGCAACAAGGGTCAAAAGTGTCTGTTTGTGAAGATGAAACCGATACGACACGATTGGCGCTTTGGAAGAATGTCTTTCTCGGCCATCGTAGATTCTTAAATTCTAATCATCACTACCGTGGGTGGAGAAAAGCATTCAATGGAGAGGCCGAACATCGTACAGCCCCGCCTTTTTTGTCAGGTGATCAAATTTTTGAAAACGTGAAAGATGTGAGCACTCAGTTTGGCAAGCCTTTTGCACATTCAATTGTCAAGGGTGGGTGGAAGAAGAAGTCAATTTTCTTTGAACTTCCATATTGGAAGTCCCTTATCTCTGTTTCTTTAGTGTATAGCAATATTTTCATATAACCTATTGTTTTAATTTATAGAGCACACTGGTTGCTGCTTGCTATCAACCCGATAAGGGAAGTCGTGTATTATCTGAATTCTGTAAGGGGTGAATGGACCAATTATCCGGCCATGAAGGAAATCGTTGATTTGTAAGTGGGATCGTTCTAAATATATATTTGTGTATATTTATATATTTACTTATTTGTGGGATTGATCTAAACATATGCTTTTATATATTTGTTAATTAGATCAATACAAGTATTCCGTAGTCAACGGGACGCACAGGTATCCCGGACTAAATCAAACAACATCACCGGATCGAAGTGCGGTACATTACTTTCACAAATTTGCTTATAATATTTATGCTACTTGGTAAAACAAGACAACTTATATAGAATCTTATTTGTTTTCTATGTAGTGTCCGCTCGTAATTGATTCGGCTGCGGATACTTTGTATTGAGGTTTATGAAAGAAATCATTCAGCGAATCAATTAGAATTCCACCGGTATAAATTTATAACTTAAGATAATTTCATATAATTTATTACATTTACCTAAATATATCATTCATATTATGTTTTTGTTTTATAGTACCTTGACGAATTCCGTACTCTTGGTACTTTCGAAGCTAAAGTTAGAAGAAATCAAAGAGGAATTGTGTCAATTTTATATTAAGCAATTTTCATGTAGGATGTGTCGATTTGAACTATAATATTGTTGATTTTGTAATGATGTATATATATAATTTTGGATATTATAATGGTATTATATTAGTATATATATTGTCTTGATGGTGAAATAATAGCGTCGAAAATATATTACAGTCAAAAATATATTACAGTCGAAAATATTACAGTCGAAAACATTCTGGTCATTGGGAGGATTAAATTATAGGTGCACATAAAAATACCTCATTTAGAACGACAGCTTTTAAAAGCGCTCTTAAAATCCACCTACTAAAGCGCTTAGTAAAGCGTTGATAAAAAGCATAAAAATTAAAAAGACATACAAAGCGCTTTTGGAAAAGCGCTCTTATAGAACTATCAGGCGCTTTTCGAGCGCTCTAATAGGAGGCCTACGAGGCGCTTTTCAAAAGCGCTTTTGTATCTTCGCGTTTTTAATTTTCTTTTTTCTTCTTCGGCTTCTGAAAAGCTCTTAAAGGTGGTCTACAGGCGCTTTTTCGGAAAGCGCTCTTATAGGGTCTACCAGGCGCTTTTCGAGCGCTCTTAAAGGGTCTACGGCGCTTTTAAGCGCTTTTGTTACCTACGCGCCTATTAAAGCGCTTTTAAGCGCTTTTAAAAACCAAATAAAGCGCTTTAAAAGCCCTTTTCCGTAGTAGTGAAATATGGGTGTTCAAAATCAAACCGCATTTGTTTTGGTTTGCGGTTTGTATTTTGCAAACCGAATCAAACCGCATTATATTCACTACAAGAAAAAGGCCCTACGGCTACGCTAAATTTTTTCACAACTCAAAAATTGTGGCTACATATAAGTTTTGGCCGGAATTTTCAAACCGTAGACATATATTTTGAAATATTGACTTCGGAGTGTGAAACTGAGGCTTTTTCTTCAATTGCCACGGTTACAAAAATAGTCATCGTAGATATTAAATAAATGAACCATTAATATGATTAATATAATAATATAATAAAATAAAAAACTAAATACCCACTCAGATAGCCACTAGAAGTTCCAACCTTTTCATTTTCCGTTTCACAACAAACCCTAAAATTTTTAGAAGGCTCCAACATTTCCCTCCATTGAAAGCCACAAATTTTCATCTCTCCCTCTCTAATTTCACCAAAAACCTATCCCAACCCAAATTAAAATACTTTTCTTACTAAAATCCTATATCAATTTTCAATTTCCTTCATCCTCTCTCAATATGCAGCGCAGCGTTGTATTCTTGGCATCTCATCTTCTCTGACAATGCTCCCTTGGTGTTGTTGTTCCAGAACCGCCATAGAAGGCCTCACCTCAACCTCTCTCTCTGTTTCGTTACCGTCTTTCAACATGAAACGAGCTTTGGTGATGAACGCAACAACGATTCACCACCAAACCACGATCAACGACCTTCTTCCGCCATCAAAACCATTTGTCTCGGTGCCTATTGTGACACCCCAAATAATTCAATTATTAAATTATTGGAATTTTAATTATTAATTTAATTAAAAATTTAATTATTGGTATTTTTGGATTATTGGATTTAATTAAATAATTAAATAATGGATGTGTTGGGGGTGTGAAGTGGAATTGGAAGGTGTGTAGAGTAAAATACTCTAATTAATCTAATTTATTTATTTTTATTATTTGGAAAATAAAAAGGAATAAATAAAGGGAAAAAGTGAGAAGAGGAATTAGGATTGCATTCTACGTACTTTTGGAAAAGAGAAGAGAAAGAGGAGAAAAAGCCAAGGCGTCGGAAATTCGAAGAATCATCGCGAGGTAAGGGGTGATTTTGTCTGGTTAATATGCCTTATAGGTTTTGATAATCAATATGATGAATTGATGCGTTAGGAATCTCGAATTAGAATTTCTAGGTTGTGCCCTAATGATATGATCCGACGTAAAAACCTCAATTGGAATTAATAAGAATGGTGAATATGAATCGGTTGATTGTGGATTAACTAAGAAGTGTAATTATGTTGTTAATTGGATGTGAAAATACATAATAATTACTGTTTCTGTTATACCGTGGTTGTTGGTGATGAATGGTAGCAATGGGGATTGCGTAATAGTGGGAAAAACAGGTTTTTGGTGAAAATCGGCATGAGTCGACACATAGGGCTATGCATTGACACAAGCTGCGTTGGTTTAAGAAAACAGAAGCAAGAAAAACTGCTTGTGTCGACACATACAGCCATGCATCGACTCATGTGACAGTTTTGGAAGGTTTGGATTGACACAAAAGAGTTATGCGTCGACCCAAGATGCTTTTGTATCGACACAAGAGAAGTTTGTATCGACTCATCAAGAAAATTGAGAAAAACAGGTTTTGGAATAAGGTATGAGTCGACTCATACAATTCTTGTATCAATACAAGTGGCCTATGCATCAATACAAATGGTTATGTATCAATACAAGTGGCCTATGCATCAATACAAATGGTTATGCATGCATCAATACAAGTGGTTTTGTATCAATACAAATGGTTATGCATCAATACAAGACAGTTTGCATCGATACAAGAGAGTATGTATTGACTCATCTGTGTTAAGCGAGAAAAATTGAAAATTTTAAAGCTATGCGTCGACACATACTGTGTGAAAAATTGAAAATTTTAAGCTATGAGCCGACACATGAGCTTATGCGTCGACACATAGTGTATAAAAATAGAAGGTGATTTTCTGAAAATTGTTTTGGTCATATCCTTGCAGCCATAACTCCGATTTAGGCATAGTTGGTATCGTTGGAAAGCTTAGAACGAGTACTATATAATAAATACATTTTCAAAACCAGAAATTGAGATCTTGAAGAATTAAAATGGCTTCCATAACAAGAACTCGTTGTGATTCGTGAATTATTCGCTGCGTATACTTGTTGTAGGTTAATTCCATGAGTTGTAATTAACGTTATATGTTCATGATTGATGTTATCATGTACTGTTGTTGTTATTGATTATGAGTGGAATAATGTTGTGTGATCATATTCCGTATTTGGATTGTTGCATGCTTCTGATGTGCATGCATAAGCATTCTGGTGATGGTTCATTCCCATTGTATGGAATTGAACTTGCAAGGCCAATAACCTGTACCCAGTGGATAGTGGTGGTGAGGCTAGATTCTTGACCCAGTGGTGTATGGGCGAATCGTTGATTGACGCTGTTTCCCGAGGTGTAAACGGAACAGGGTGTGAACTTGGTTCACGTTTGGTACCACATGCATTGAGTCTGCATTGCATATATAATTATAACATGTTAGGATGGTTTCCAGTGTTATAATTGCATTGATTGTTGTTATGTGCATAATGAATTGTATGGAATGTAATTGTGGATTGTTAATCTGGTCATGCTAATACGGGTGGAATAATGTATTGATTATTTTATTGTTTTAAAGAAACGTATAATGCATTTTTAATCTTGATAAAATCTCACCCTTACTTTAATGATTTCAGATTGAAGTGAATAGTTGCTCGGGAATTGGTGAGGACAGCTTATAGAGCTGTGCTATTTAGATAGTCCGCGTGTCAGTGTCATGCTCTGGTAGTTGTAACACTAGGGAACGATCGCTTTGGAATTTTATGGATTTAAACTTGTTTCTTTTGAGTTATGTTGGGAATAACTATTGATTGAATTATCCCGGATTTTATGTTATCTTTCCATTGTAAAACATAATCATTGGTTTAAATTACATTTAATAAGTTCTTCGGTAAAAGCATGATCACTGATTTGTTATTTATGAATTTTTAAATTGTGACACCCTTTCGTTATGTTAAAAATCTGATTAATTATATAATTCGCGGGGAAATTAGAAGGGGTGTTAACCTGAATCCATCATCTTCTTGTTTCAATTCTCCCTTAATCCTCCTAAATCTAACCCAAACTCTGAAAAACCCTAGGTAGCAAAACATGGAATTAAACAGCAACACCACACGATTCAGATACGAGACAAAGGGGGAAACTATTAGGGAGTTTCACTCTGCAAGTTGGTATCAAGAAACGAGAGAATGGTTTACCTCTGAAGCGGCGAGTACGGCGGCTCTGACGAAAGTTATTAAGTTATTCAGGTATGCTTGAGTCTCATTAATGCTCTTCTTCAAATCTTTCTAGTTGCGTTTATGCAGTGCTATGGTGTTGACGTTGTTTTTCTGAATTCTGTTGATAGCGAAATCGCGTGTTGTTGCGAAAGTTGGAGTCTTTGAATATGAAGGTTGGTACGTGAAGAAGATGAGGGTGATGATTGATAATTGTTGAATATGAAGATGGAGAGAGAGGGTTGAAGATTTGTTGAAGGTGTATGAATATGAAGATGACGATTATAATGTTTTGTTTATGAGATATTTTGTGGATTTGAAGAACACGATTGCGTATGACTTGACATAGGGGTGATGAAGAAATTAGTTGTTGAGGCTTTTGAAGTTGCAATGGTTAGTTGTTTAGAATAATCAATTTGACAAGTAAAATAGGATAGAGTTAGACTTATTTAATTTGACATAATAGTCTAGATTATGTTTTAAAAAATGTGAGTAAGTTATCCAAATTATTGATAAAAGATAGATGAGCGATGCTTTAATTTGTTATTCACTTTCTTGGAAAAGTGCACATCTTCCTTTGGGGAAGTATATATTTATTCTAAAATTGAAATTGTGTATGCCTCTTTCTTTGATAATCATCTTTCTTTGTTTCATTTTCATGTTCTTTTGTAGGCCTACTGACCAAAGTGCAATGGATATAAACATTCCTTTTCAAATTGCACTAGTTGCTTGTTATTCTTGATATCTTCTCCACAAGGAATCATAAATTCAAGTAAGAAACTCAATTCTCGTATCTCAATAATAGGGTTGAAGAACATAATATCCTTACTCCATATTTGTTGTTTTTGAAGGTGTTGCTGGTTTAGTTGTAACATATGGTCTTAACCTAAACATTATACAAACATGGATTATATGGGACCTTAGCAACTTAGAGACCAAAATTATATCACTAAAAAAGAATGCTTTAGTATACTTGTATTTCTAGTGAGCCTCCTCTTATCGTAGAGGAAAATCGACCACACGCTTCTTGGCCATTATATGGCACAATTGATATTCACAACTTGCAGGTAATAGGATATGACTCATTATTATTTTTATCGTTCGCTATCTTTTGTTTTGTGTGATTGATTTTTGTATCACCTTTCTGTTTAATGAAGGTGCAATATTCTCCGCATATGCCACTTGTTTTATGTGGCCTTACATGTACATTTGTTGGAGGATTGAAAACCGGAATCGTTGGGAAAACAGGAAGTGGTAAATCAACTCTGATACAAGCACTTTTCAGAATTATAGAGCATGGTTGGAAGAATTTTAATTGATGGTATCGACATATCTTCCATTGGACTACATGATATGAGGTCGAGATTGAGCATTATTCCTCAAGATTCAACCATGTTTGAAGGTACTGTCAGGAGTAATTTGGATCCACTGGAAGAGTCCACAGATGAACAAATTTGGGAGGTATATATACACTATACTTATAGTCATTTTTCAAATTAGAAGTATTGCATGCATGTTGATTAACATTATATTATATAGGCCCTAGATTAATGTCAACTTGGAGATGAAGTTAGACACGGTTACTGCATCGGTAGACATGACTACGGATAATTTGATACAACAAACTCTTAAGCAACATGTTTATGATTCCACAATCATTACAATTGCACATAGAATAACTTTTGTTATTGACAGTTGTGACACCCCAAAATAATGCAATAATTAAATACTTATGATTTTTAATTATTAAATTAATTGAGGTCATAATTTATTTAGTTTATTGGATTATTAAGTTTAATGATGGAATTAATTGGAGAATGAGAAATAAATAATATTTATTTTATTTATGATTAAAAGGAATAAAGAGGAATAAAATAAGGAAAAGAGGAAAAATAGATTCATTTTGGAGAAAACAAGACTACGTAGAAGTGAGAAGAGGAAAGAAGAAGGAAAACCTAGAAGTGTCGAAATCTCAAGAACCCACAAGGTAAGGGTGATTTCGATCAATTATTCTTATTATAGGTTTTGATGTTGATGATATAGGTATAGCATGTTAGAAATTGTGTTTGTGAATTTATAGGGTTCCATGAATGTGTCCCTATAGGTGTCAGATTGTGTCAGAATGTATAGATTAATGGATCTGCATGATGTAGGATCATTACTGACAAGTAAAACATGTTATATTGTGTGTTATTGATGATGAATGAGTGATTTTATGGTGTTGAAATACATGGGTACGTTTTGGAATGAATGAGAAATGACTTTGGGAAAATAAGCTGTCAAAAACTAGATTTTTGGGTCTGATGGTCGTGGGAACCGGTTCCCCAGTGGGAGAACCCGGGTTCCAGCTTTTAAAATGGTGAAAAATGGTATTTTAGAACTCAGGAACCGGTTCCTGTGTGGGAGGAACCGGTTCCACGTTACTTTTGCGGCGAAAATATTTTACGGGAACGGTTCCTACGGAGGAACCGGGTTCCCCATACATTTTCAGTGATTTTGAAATGCAGGGCCGGTTACTCCCGGGAGGCAAGGTTCCACTATTCATTTTGAAAATTTTAAAACTTCAAAATTCATAACTTTCAAACCGTAAGTCCTTTTTGGCCGTTTTGGACGTTATTTCACAAATTTTATACTATACCTTATGAAATGAAAATATTTTAGAAAACTTGAAATTATTTTGGAAAGGGGTTGGATTTCAAATAAATGATTTTTAACAGAACACATAAGGATGTATGTGTAGTAGAGAACCTTGGTGATGAGGACACTAGTAATGTGTAGGTGTAATAGCATGTTTATGCTAAGGTTAGATGTATGCATGATTGGTTGATGTATCATGTTGATTGGTTTGCATGTTTATCTGATGTTGATTGTGTGCATGATTGGTTGAGATATTATGTTGGATGGTTGGTTCAGTTATGTTGAATTGATGTATTACATAGAGTGATTAATGTTGCATGCTATTGATGTGCGTGCATATGCATTGTTTTGGGTGAAGTTAATTCCCATTGTGCGGAATTTGACTTGGATTGCCAATAACCGATACCAGTGAGGATGGGTGGTTAGGCTGGATTCGTGTCAGAGTGGTTATGGACGAATCGATGGTCTATATCCGGTTGATAATGGATCGGTGTTGGGTGACTTAGTCCGAAGTCGGTACCGCATGCATTGAGTCTGCATTTGTGTTTGTATGGAAGTGTAACATGTTAGGATGTTTTCGGTGTTGCAATTCTTTTATTGTTTATTGATTATGCATGATGAATTACATGATTATGGATGTGCGTTGGATGCGAATGGTGCTAAGTGGTGGAATAATATGCTTGTATTGTATTATTGATTGAAAGACTTATAATGTGCTTTAATTATGAAGTCTCACCCTTACTTTACCATTTCGATTGAGTTAGCGGTGAGGAGTCGGTGAGGATGGCTCTAGAGGTTATCTTTTAGTCTGTGTGTCAGTGTCATGCTCTGATTAGATTGTAACACTGGGGAACGCTTAGTTAGGAGAATCAGTATTGTTTAATAGTTTGGATTTGAATTCCTTGGGAACTATGATGTTTTATTTAAATTGATTGATTTTGGTATTTCCGCTGTGTAAGACATGGTCTTATGATGATTTGAATTGTATGATGATGATCCTCAGTGTAGCATGGCTACTGTTTGAATGAAGTTGTTTTAATTATTAATTGTGACATCCCGTATTATACCGTGTTAACTCTGATTAAAGATGATTTAGATATTAATTTAATTAATATATTCGGGGTATCTAGATGGGGTGTTACAACAGTGATATGGTTCTACTACTTAATCAAGGTGAGAAAGGATATGATTTATTGTATCATATTCTTCTTTGAACTTGGAAATTATTGGACACTAATGCAAATCAATAATGCAGGACTAATTAAGGAATATGATTCTCTAACAAGATTTCTAGAGGACAAGTTATCGTCTTTTGATCAACTTCTTGTTGAGTATACCACAAGGTCCAACTCCAATTTAAACCCACAAAATTAGCAGATAAACCACAAAACAAATTATCAACAATGATATGAGATACTCCATTCTACTTGAAATTCTTCTCAATTATTAAATTTGTAGAATATTTTGGATTGTGTCCACTGTACTTCACATTTATGCACATTTTTATTGGCCTAAAGCTTCTCCTTGGGCAAGTATTTGATTAAATAGCTAACAATTTACCTCTTATGTAAAATAATTAGTATTGCCAATAAACATATACAACTCAATGTAATTATGATTTTTAATGAATATTTTGATGTTGTGGTTTAATATTTTCTGTATAATTAGATTTTAATTTTTTTAATCAATATCTACAAAATGAGTATTCTTGTTTGAAAGTATGTGTTTTTCTTAAATTGATGTGAACCTTTATTTAAATTAGCCATGAGATCAGTATAGAGAAATTGTTGTTTTTAAGGATATGTATGTCTATATTTTCAGGTTCTGCCTGAGAAGACCAAAGTTTTTGGAATGAAACAATATCATTCTAGGCGATTCAATCCTTACATGGCGTACGACTTCAGGAGGCCTTATGCTCCTCCTCCTCCTTACATGTACTCCCCATATGAATACGGGTATGGTCCATGCCTCATTTAAATTCCTGTATGTTATACTCAATTTTTATTTATAATTGACTTTTTTGTGGCTTCTTTTAATTTGCATCAAAATGCAGGAAGCTCCATGGTAGTGTTCTTCTAGATGCAGTGTCATCCAAACTTTCTAGACTTAGAAAGGTGTGAATTTTAGAAATTTACTATTGATTTTCTCTTCGGATTTGATTTTGTAATATTGAATTAGGTACAAGGTGTAACACCCCAATTCTACCCAACGTTTATATGAAAATCAGTGCGGAAAGTTTTAACAATATGAGGTTACATTTCATAATTCAAACCATCAACTTAAAAGCATATCATAATGGATAAATAGCACATTTAATTCCAAGAATTTATAATAATTATTTATTCTTCAGAAATACATCATATTTATTCAAAAACTACGCAGCGGATTCGTAATATTTTCAAAACTTCAAACGAAATATAGCATCTTTCAAAACAACTTAATTCAAGGAACAATTCTCAAAGTATTAACTTCAATAATGCAACGGAAAATAATATAAAATCAATAAGAGTTCATTCCCCCCCGAGTGCTACGTATCAGAGCGACGACGCCATAAGCAACTAATTTCCTTACTCCTCGTTACCTGCACGTTACCAATATAAAGGTAACGGCCAACAAAAGAAATGGTGAGATATCTACCAATATAACAGTGTATGATAAATAATATATTAGGATTAAATCATACATAATTACCACACCACAATTAACACATCACAATTAAATTCCCAATCAACAACAACTCAACACACTTCATTCGTAAGCAACAACATGTAATTACTTGACAATTAACAACGACATGACTTCCAATGAGACTAAAAAATGCACATGCTTGTGGTACCAGTGGAGTAAACTCCCTTCACTAAATTTTCAGTTATCAGAGGCACAAGGTATAAGCCTTCTTCACAAATCCATAATGAGACCTTCACAAATGCAAAATGAAATGCGATGCTACAACATGCAATTAACAACATAAATTCACTTCACAAGGCATACGCATCTCACTATTATTACCAATAATCGAGAGATAATTATCATCACTGAAACACCGCAACTTCACATAATTCAACATACAACAACATATTCATCGCTAATTATTCAAAACACAATCAACAACACAATACCTTCACACAAATTCAACAAAATAAACAATCATAATTATCTACTAAAATATACAAATCATTTCGACCATTTTTAATTAATTCGGACAACTATTTGTATCGCAATTTACTAAACCGGTTAATCCGTACTACTTTAAATCCTATTGTTATTATTAATTATTATGAATCGCTTATCTTACTATAAACCATGCTTCTAATATTAATTAATTATCATGCTAATTTAATTAAACACATTATTATTACTACTCGAATTACATTTCCATTCTCTACTACTAATTAACATCCGTCATTATCTAACATTATTGTTGTTACTATATTTTATCCTTGCTGCTATTAATCCTCATCGATCTTGTACTAGAACCAACGCCTTTGCTAATAATAGTATTCTTATTATTCCAATTGCCACTTCTTGCGAACTATCATTTAATTACTAACACATTTAATTGATTTAGGTAACATGTTATGATTCACCAATGGTACTACTTATTAATCAAGTGCCAAATAAAATCCGGAAAAGTTACACGATTTACAATGTGGTGGTCCCATAACACAGGACGACCGTTCCTCCCATCTTCCCAGGCATCCGCCTCCACCTCTACTCACCTTGGGCGTCCCCACTACTTCAACCTCCAACTTCAAGACATCCGTCTCCATTTGTTTGTTTCTCCTCTTCTCATGGCTACCGTCCGATCGATCACATGTTTCACTAAATTTCCAATCATTCATACCCTTCGATTAACCCATACTACTATATATCTAATCATTTAATTCACATACGGTCTACACGGATAATTTCGTATAAATTCATCCCCAGGCGATTTATCATAATCCGTTTAGAAAGTTAGAACCCACACCTTAAATTTGGCGGTGGTTATAACTCCGATCAATTCTATTTCCGGTTCGATTGTGCACTTCCATCCTCTCCCCCCTTGTGCCTCCTCCTTCTTCAATTTGGTTTTCTCTCACGTACAAACCCTATTCCTATTATTTTCTTCCTTTAAATACTCATTTATATCCTACTTTATTATTAATTAAATTAATTATTCTACTCCTTTAATAATTCAAGTATTATTCTATCATATATTTTATTGGCCAATTAAATAATACTTCTCATTTTATTTCTCACATTATAATAAAACTCACTAATATTCTAGTTAATTAATTTCTACTCATAATAATAATTCTCCGACTAAGCGGATTATTTCACTTAAATAAACTAGTCAATAAATAAATAATATTATTCTTAATATTAATCCTCCAATTACACCAACCAAATAATCGGCTTAAACTTAATAATCCAAATATGTCTCTTAAATAATGCCGATAAATCAATTACCCGATTAATTCTCAAACTTCGTCTAATTCCAATAATTAAATCTTTAATAATTTAATTAACTAATTAATTAAATTCGGCGTTACAACTCTCCCCACTTAGGATATTTTCGCCCTCGAAAAAACCGAACATCCTAACACTACATTCACATCCAATCTTTCGATTCAACAACAACCCATGGCTTAAATCCACAACTTATATCTCAATCTTCCAATGCTCTTGCAACATAATCCTTACTAACTTCGCCAACCATTTTGGAATATCTTGAAACAACGTCTTATAACATAGCAACAACGTTCACTGCTCATACTCGACTTATACAACATTGCATCATTATCCTAGCAACATCTTCAACTGAAATACTTATACAAAATCCTTATTCTCATACTTGAAGTCATTCATCCATAAAACACCAACAACTCTCTTAATTCTCATCAACTCAGCAACTACCTTCGGCATAACACCCATTACTTAATGCATTATTAAGATAGCAAGTGAAGTCTACATCATCGTCGATCTCATCTACTATCAACAATGGATTAAGGGTGATCAAGTCCTCAATTTGTCAATAGATGTCAAACAATCATAGCGGAGTATAAACTATCGTTCTGCTACCGAATGTTCCTTTAAAAACTTGTACTTACCCAAAGTACCATACTTCAACAACATCCAAAACCATCCAAAATACTAACTCCGACGTCTTACAATTATACTCTTGGCATTTCTAACGACTCCAACAACTCTTTTCGCTATAAGCGGTACATCACACCAACGACTACCAAAACATGTCCAGAAACAACTTCTTCCACCAGCTTCAACTAATTCCTGACAACCAACTAGAAAGCAAACAAGTGCGCGTTGTTCCACACGCCGCTGGAGGAAATAAACATAATTAGACAACATTGGTCGAGGACCGACCGCTTTCTGATACCACTAATGTAACACCCCATTCTACCCAGCGTTTATATGAAAATCAGTGCGGAAAGTTTCAACAATATGAGGCGTTACATTTCATAATTCAAACCATCAACTTAAAAGCATATCATAATGGATACATAGCACATTTAATTTCAAGAATTTATAGTAATTATTTATTCTTGATATTTCATATTTATTCAAAAACTACGCTAATTCGTAATATTTTCAAAATTCAAGCGAAATATAGCATCTTTCAAAACAACTTAATTCAAGGAACAATTCTCAAAGTATTAACTTCAATAATAGCGGAAAATAATATAAAATCAATAGCGTTCATTCCCCGGGTGCTACGTATCGAGCAACGGCGCCATAAGCAATTAATTTCCTTACTCCTCGTTACCTTCACGTTACCAATATAAAGGTAACGGCCAACAAAGAAAGGGTGAGATATCTACCAATATAAGCGGTGTATGATAAATAATATATTAGGATTAAATTATACATAATTACCACCACAATTAACACGTCACAATTCCCAATCAACAACAACTCAACACACTTCATTCGTTAGCAACATGTAATTACTTCATGATTAACAACGACATGACTTCCATGAGACTCAACAATGCACATGCATGTGTACCGGTGGAGTAAACTCCCTTCACTAAATTGCCGATTATCGAGGCACAAGGCATAATCCTTCTTCACAAATCCGCCAATCTGGACCTTCACAAATGCAAAATGAAATGCGATGCTACAACATGCAATTAACAACATAAATTCACTTCACAAGGCATCGCCTATCTCACTATTATTACCAATAATCGAGGTAATTATCGTCATAAACACCGCAACTTCACATAATTCAACATACAACAACATATTCATCGCTAATTATTCGCAAACACAATCAACAACACAATACCTTCACACAAATTCAACAAAATAAACAATCATAATCATCTACTAAAATATACAAATCATTCCGACCATTCTTAATTAATGGACAACTATTTGTATCGCAATTTGGCTGGTTGTCCGGTTTTACTAAATCCTATTGTTACTATTAATTATTATGAATCGCTGTCTTACTATAAACCATGCTTCCAATATTAATTAATTATCATGCTGCCAATTTAATTGAACACATTATTATTACTACTCGAAATTATATTTCCATTCTCTACTACTAATTAACATCCTGTCATTATCTAACATTATTGTTGTTACTATATTTTATCCTTGTTGCTATTAATCCTCATCATCTTGTACTAGAACCAATGCGCTTTTAATAATAGTATTCTTATTATTTCAATTGTCACTTCTTGCGAACTATCATTTAATTACTAACACACTTAATTAGTTTAGGTAACATGTTATGATTCACCAAACTAGTACTACTTATTAATCAAGTGCCAAATAAAATCTCAAAAAGTTACACGATTTACACGAATGACAAGTGGTGGTCCACCGACACGGACGACCGTCCCTCCCATCTTCCCAGGGGCGTCCGCCTCTACCTCTACTCACCACAGGCGCGCCTCCACTACTTCAAGGCCCGCCTCAAACTTCAAGACATCGTCTCCATTTGTTTATTTTCTCCTCTTCTCATGGCTACGTCCGATCGATCACATGTTTCACTAAATTTCCAATCATTCATACCCTTGATTAACACCAGCAATACTACTATATACAATTTAATCATTTAATTCACATCGGTCTACACAAACACGATAATTTCGTATAAATTCATCCCACATACGATTTATCATAATCCGTTTAGAAAGTTAGAACCCTTACCTTACCTTAAATTTGCGGTGGTTATAACTCGATCAAATTCCTATTCCAGGTTCGATTGTGCACTTCGGTATCCTCTCCTAGCCCTTGTGCCTCCTCCTTCTTCAATTTGGTTCCTTTTCTCACGTACAAACCCTATTCCTATTATTTTCTTCCTTTAAATACTCCTTTATATCCTACTCTATTATTAATTAAATTAATTATTCTACTCCTTTAATAATTCAAGTATTATTCTATCATATATTTTATTGGCCAATTAAATAATACTTCTCATTTTATTTCTCACATTATAATAAAACTCACTAATATTCTAGTTAATTAATTTCTACTCATAATAACAATTACTAGCTGATTATTTCACTTAAATAAACTAGTCCATAAATAAATAATATTATTCTTAATATTAATCCTCCAATTACAACCAAATAATCCGGCTTAAACTTAATAATCAAATATGTCTCTTAAATAATGCGATAAATCCAATTATTCGATTAATTCTCAAACTTCGTCTAATTCCAATAATTAAATCTTTAATAATTTAATCAACTAATTAATTAAATTCGAGTTACACAAGGCATGAATAAGAAAATGTAGTGTGAATGAACCCTCCGAGTAAAATCAATTCGCAATAAGTGTTTATGAAAAGTACAATCTAGGATGTGGTAGGTTTATGATGATATCTCTAGTTCCTAATTAACCATGATTTTTGTGATATAGGACTTTGTGATAAAGTTGAGTTTTAAATTAGACAAACTCTAATCAAATGGTTTTGTAGTTATACAATACAAATTTAAGTACATCATAATTGAATTAATGTGTTGATTGCCATGATATTTTGAGTTCGAGATAAAAGATGACATGAGGACTTTTCAATTATGAAGGCGGAGGTCATTGAGAGACTCGGGAGAAGGCATTGGTTTCTCTGGCCAAAGTAAGGCGTATACTATGTGTTAAAGGTTAATTACATTGCTTGTATTTGGATTATACTTTTTTGGAAGAAATATTTAGTGTCGTTATTTCAACATGCTTATGATAATGTATACGACTTTATTATGTTGGCGGATACTAAATTATGTATACTAAAGAGATTATACATGACTTTTGTTGGCGGATACTTTATTTAGATTATACCGACTTTTGTAGTGTTTATTGTACTAATTTATTTTATGTATATCTGAGAGACATGTGTAATCATGTATAGATGTTAAACTTACATGAATTTGATGGTGAATTTTTATGTTAGAGCAAGTTTTGTGAATATACTTACCACACGCCTATTGTTTATCTAGAATGATTTGCGATATTCACTTATGTATCACGTTCCTTGTAGAATGGAGCGAAGAAGCTTGTCATCAAGATATGGAAGAAGAACAAGAAGGACATGATCAAGAAGAAGAATATTATGATACATGAGTTTAATTAATAGAAGTTTTGTTTTATATTATCTATCTCTTTGAACTTCTTTTTGAATTTGAAATGACTAATAAGTCGCAAAACTTATTAGTCGGTGGCGTCATGATGTAGATTTACTTATATTTCTTAATGAATATTTTGACATTGTGTCTTAATATTTTCTTGTATGATTAGAATGTAATTTTTTAATCAATATCTACAAGAATGAGTAATCTTGTTGGAAGGCATTTTATATTTGATCTAAAATGGTTCTTTATGCCATGGCATGAAGAACAAGATAGTCATAACTATGCATCACAAAAGAAACCATGGTCAACTTAAATGGTGTAAAATCATGGAGAAAATGTAGCTGCGGTTTAATTAGTGGTCATAAATTAAAATCCTATACATTAAATAAAATTGTGGCTAGATTTGGCCACTTGTTAATAACCGAGTGCAAGATAAACGCGGCCTTAACCTATATATCTAGACCGTGGCCTATTCAAGCCACGGATGTATATAAAATATGGCCCAAACACGAAAACTATGGCTAATACTTTAGGCCACGGCCGCATATCCTGATTACGTATTCGTGGTAAAATCGTGGCAAAAGCGTATTGTCACGGTTATTTTATATCTAGCCAGCGGTTTTACGGTCGTGGTTGAAGACCTTTTTTGTAGTGATTACAACTTAAATTTTACTTAACTCACATCTCACCCAAAGCTAAACCTATTATACTTTAGCCTTATGATTACGAATAATGTTCTCATTCTTACACTTATGATTTCGGTTCAATCTTCTCAAATCTCTCGTAGCATTATTGTGTCATCTTTGCCACATACATCTTACATCTTCTTCTCTAATCTCTACTTTCTTATATTCTTTCTTTTCCACCTTCTCATTTTTATGCAAATGTTCTCTCTTTAATTTCGTTTTTATCGCACATCTTCTTCTATAATCTCTCATATGTTCTTTCTTTTTCATCTTCATTGATATCTCGTCTCTTCTTCTTTCTTTTTTCATTATATTTTTTATATTGTTTTATATATTATTTTATATTTATTATTCCACTTTTGTCTAATCTAATTTATACATATTAAATGGGAAGTTGTTGTTCAAATATGATGAGTTTTGTTGTTATTTGGTAGTGTATGAATGAGTAAATCTGAAGCTATGTTGTCATCTATATGTGTATGTGACTCAATAAAATATTTGTAAAAAGACCAATGAACCGATTAAACCGCATTAGTTTGATTTGGTTTAATTTGGATTTTTAAAAGCCAAGTGACAAACCAAACTGCGTATTTTCTCTTGCGGTTCGGATGATTTTTCGTCAAAACCACCCAAACCGCCCTAAACACCCTACCTACAAATATATCCTAATATATTAAACTATAAATTTCAAACAACATTAAAAACTACATGTCCATTATTAAAAACTACATGTCCATTCTATTATAATTTAACTTACAATAGCAAATTGGGGTTTTCCACCCACTTGTATTTCAAACAACATTAAAAACTACATGTTCATTTAGAATGAATATTATAATTTAACTTACAATAGCAAATTGGGGTTTTCCACCCACTTGTTTTCTCTTGTGACTTTTAGGTTTCAACGGTTTAAGTAACTTTTTCTCCATCCTTGTTTTCCTGCTACATTAACTATCAACTATGAAACAATCAATATTCAATTGACCAATCTTCCATTTTTGCCCTTCACAATTAAAACATTTACACATGACCATGGACAAATGAGTAATTAACAAATGTCATTGTTATATTCACTAAGCTACCCACAAGTGTTGTGTTTTCATTGGTGCTTTTGAAAATTGATTTTACCCTCAAAATTACCATCCACGGTGTAATATCCAGTGATTTGCTTCTTCTATGTTACTCAAAAACAATTTCATTATACTTTACCAAAATCCATTGTATTCTATTCCTCTCTCTCCGCTCTCCCTTGCTCTTGCGAACTTGCAAGAACATCATCTTCATCTCCTCCAGTCCTCCAAGGTAACGAGAGGTCACTCTTCTCTCCTTGCTCGTCTTTTCGTTTAGAAACATGTTTCTCTATTTATGTTTTTTTAGTTGATTTTTTAATTTTTAATTTTTTAATTTTAGAGTTTTGATTTTTCTGATATTTCATTGTGTTGCAGTTTGGATCTTTTTATATTTCTTGAAGAGTTGAAAGAAGAAAATTCCGGATCTTGCAATAACAAAGAGGTTACATCGGATAAGAGGTGCTTATTTTAGCTTCTCAATATGAATTTGTTTGATCTTATTTTGCTTGTTTGTGAAACACTTATTTTGATTTTGTCTCAGATAGAAAGTTGGTTCACAAGACTAAATATAAGATATATGGAAAAGTTGGATTTGTTTGTATCATTTGAGTTCTACTGTTCTAATTTTGCAGAAATCTTGTCACCGTCTTATCTTGCCACCACCATTGTTTTAATCGCGTCATCTCTTCTCGCCACCATTTGTTTTTGAAATCTATTATCGTTAATCGTCATGACAAAGCTCCTCAAATTCTCAAGGGTACTTTCTTTTTCCACTACTTTTTGTTTGTTTTTTTTTTGTATAATATTTTGTAATAATTTATAATCTTTTCTTACTAGGTTATCGGTTGTTTAAGTAACTATATAGTTTTTTCTTTCTAATTTTCATTCGATTTAGGTATTTGTTCATTATTAGTTAGTATTTTTTCTTGCTTTGAATCTTCGTTTAATTTATTATGTTTAATTCAATTGAGTTTATTGTTTTGTTTTGTTAACTTTATGAATTTACATTTGGATGAAAATTTTACTATATGCTTATGTGTTGGTTCATTCAGCATTATAGGGCCAAAATGAAAAATCATGACAAGTTTGCAAGACCATGAAGAGTTCACAAAGTTGAAAAATATAGCTTCTATTGAACTTGATGTTGTCACTTTTAGGGTTTATCAAGTTTAAAGATGACATGCCACCAAAGAGAAAGACCAATGAAAGCCATTTAGAGGTATTGAATAGTTTAGCATCAATTTTAAGTTTTTATATTATATGGCATTTATACAATATTGATTCCATATTCTATGATTTATTTGCAGGAATTATAATCTAGCTGCAATCAATTATTATCGCATTGATGCGGATATAAATTTCAGTTGCAGCTACTATGGTGAATATTTTGAGCATTTATTTTTGTGATTGACTTTCTTTTAAACATGAATGTATGTTCTTATTGTAGCACTAATTTTGATTTTATTATTGTGTAGATGAGTAGTTTTACCGAAAAAAGACGTTGTGCATACTCATATACATACAGAGCATCATTTTCCTAGGGAAGCTCCAATTTTATTTTATTTTCACTTAAAAAGGAGAATAATCATTCTGGTGTAAAGATTTTATTTTCCTGTTAAAGAAAGATAATTTAACATTAGTACTAATGAATTTTAATACTCACATGTCATTAGTAAGAAGCATGTTTCTAAGAAAGAATTGACAAGGGTGTTTTGGTTATGGAGGTTGCAATGTAGCTTTCCCATATTGACCAAATAATATTCCTAATAGACGTATTTTAAGCATATATCGAGTTATTAAGAGCAAGCTTTTAGACAAGTATTGTTTAAGTGGCTCATCATTTATCCTTGCTTTTGTCATGTTCATTTTAACATTTGTATAATGTTCTCAAAGTTTTTTGAGGTGAGGCCTTTTGTATGTGCACTCTATAATCTGGTCTATTTGCTACTCACTATGCAGGTTCACCTGTACAAACTGTTAGTTGACGTGACTCTGGTTTCATATACCCAAGTTTTCTCAATAATATGTGATCAAATTTAATGTATGCATTCAAAATCTATTTCATAACACTATGAGAATTTTCTTCTATTTTATATTTCTCACGTATACATATCGATTTGCCGTTTTGCAAAATCTGTTGTTTAGTTTTATGTTTGATGTCATTTAATTCCTGCACATATCAACAAATTATAGGCCTTAAGAAAACAAAGTGTAAGAAATTATAACTTAATTTCAATGTTGGTTTAATTTTAAATTTAAATTTTATAAAGTAGATATGAAAATGAACCTCTGAATTACTTTCTTTTTTTAAGAAAATAGAATTAACTATGAATACATAGTTTTGTTTTTCATTCATTCTTTTGTCAAATTATTTTAAATATTAATTTTGTTTATATACATTATTATTTCAAACTAAAAACAAATATTAAATTGGAATGAATGTTTATGCATTTTTTAAAATTTAGTTTCATCTAAAATAGTATAGTGATAGCAATCTATTACTCATCCGTTTCTTTAAGTGTCGATTTAGAATATTTTTTTCTATTTAAATTATCGTTTATAGTTTAATGTTATAATTTGTCAAAATATCCTTAATTTCTCAATAAATGAGAGAGAGTGTATGAGTGAATTTATTAGGAAAACTAAAATAAATAAGAATATAATAGAAAAAATAATTTGAACATTCTAATATCTTGGTTGAAGAGTTTTATGCTAAAATGACACTTAAAAAGGAACGGAAGGAGTATCTATTAAAAATCAAGTGAATGATAGTATAATTTATTTTTTAAATTTAAATAAAACTATAATTTCTTTATTTTATGGGTCACTATCAATATAATATTTATTTTAATTTAATCAATCGTTATCTTTATTTGAGAGATAAAATTCTTACTTTAAAATATTATTTTTTTTCTAATTGTTAATTTTTTGTATGATTATTGAATGTACATAAATCTATATAATTATTGTTTATTTTATAATTAAATATATAATTTCATATTTTACATTTATATTTAAATTTTTATATTTGTATTTGTTAAAAAAAATCTCCAACTCCATTATGAGCATCACTAACAAGTAAATACCATTCAATTGACCAAATTACTTATTATACACAAAATTAACAGATAAATACGATAAAAAATATTTAATCTTACGAGTCATTTTCAATACAATGTCTAGTTTAATCTACAATAAGTTTTTTTGAAAATTAAAATCTTTCTTTTCAAATTTTAAATTTTTTTTCTTTTTCCATCTTATTGGTTCCTTCCACCTCTATTTCATTTTCATATTTCAATTAATTTTTCTTCTAATTATTTATTTTATAATTAAATATTTTATTTTAAACTTACGTGTTTCCAAAATATTTCATATCATCAAATAAATTTACCTGTCTTGAGGCAGTATCTTAGTTTGGGATAAAAAATTCCTTTTTTTATACGAGTCACTATCAATAAAATATATATTTTAATTTAATTAACAATTATTTTTATTTGAGACACAAATTTATATTTTTAAATGTTAAATTTTTTCCTTTATCTATTTATGAGCTTTACTAAAATACAGAAGAAATGTTCAGAGAAAGAAATATTAATTGTATATTTATTTACATGTATATATCTCATTACAAATTTACATATATATTTAAATAAATATTAATAGTAGAAAAATAAAATTTTTATTTTAATATTTTATTTAAAATAATTAAAGTTTATATTTGACTATATAAATCTTAATAAATTTTTTTATTTATATTATTCATATCATTTAAAAAATACTATATATAAAAATTCACTTCGTGAAGCAAATTAATTATATATTAAAAAAACAAATACTACTTAATAAGATATTGAAAAAACAACTTATTCTATTGAGAATGACACACAAATGTCATACTATTTTTGCACGGATCCTAGACCAGTGGTACCGAGGCTTGTTGTGTATCCAAAGGACTTGGTTTTGAATCTTAGGTTTAGCATTTTTCCCATTAAATTACTTTATATACTTTTAGTAAAGCACAATTAAACAATAAAATTAAAATTTAACAAAATTAAACCGCTTCAAGAACAGGTTTCGATCCCCATCATGTACATTAAGGAAAATTATTTAAATTCAAAATTTTAAAAAATAAAAATCGTACTCGGTAACAATAGCCCGCAATTTATACCCCCTGTCTTTTAACTCAGATATAACCACACACATAAAATCGTAGCGTAAAAGGAATAAGCTACAGTTATGTTATACATATGGTTTAGTAAGTGTCGTTTTTAGTGAATAGACAACGATTATATTTTGTTTAATGTATTTAAAACTGTAGCATAAAGTAAATAAATGACGGTTTTCAACCAAAATCTAGAAACTCGTCAATGCTTAAAAAATAGCAGTCTATTATACCTTAAGCGACAGTTTGCTAGTTGTTGTTTATTTGTCTGTTACCTAAAGTCATTTCTATTTTAGAGTTTGGTGTGTTTATTTATTGAGAAATAATGATAATGAAGATGGAGAATCACAATATTTTATATTAGACATACATCAATTGAAAATATGATGTAATTTATAGCTACTTTAGATAACTAAGAAAATATAGTTAAAATAGACACACTTACTCAAGCACGGCAAAAGCGTTATCGACTAGAGTAAAGAGGAAATAATGTACAAATATCTATCAATTTCATTATAATCCTTTCAAAGCGATAAATAATGTTTGATTGTTAGAAAGTATAATTCCTATTCATTCAATTCAATCAATTGTGTGATTATGTCGAATTAGTTGTAGTATGTCGAATTAGCTAGTATGTCGAATTGCATAGAATCGAAGTGTTAGATTGTATTTGATGTAATCAAATACAACATATTGTTGAAGTGTGTCAAGCTTTTAGGCCTTTGCATGTTTTGGGCCTTAGCTTAGTTTCTATTTGGGCCTGGGCAGTGTGTGCCTATTTAAAGGGCTCTCTTTGTAATAGAAAACAAGCAAGAGAACAATATCATACAGTTTTAAAAATACAAAACTCTCTCTCCATTTTCTTCTTCTTTTTCCTCTATCATAATCAATCGTTCTTGAAAACCCTTTTTCAACACATCCATGAGATGAGAATTGAAGAGACCAAAACTATATCTGAGATGAAGTTAGAAGAACTTCAAGTTTCATTGGAGGCTCATGAGATGAGATTGAATCAGAGAAACTCAGAAAGAGAAAAGGTGGTTGAACAAGAATTGCAATCGAGACTCGAAGAAAGTTGAGAAGTCGAGCGTGAAAAATCTTGAAGGTGATGAGAAGTCAAGCAAGAATGTTGATTCGAACAAGAAAGGTGTGGGCAACAAGTACCACAGGAAGAAAGTTGACACAAAGAGGTGCAATGTTACAATTGTCAAGGCTTTGGTCACTATGCTCAAGGCTATCGAAGAAAAAAGCGAGAGCGAAGAAAGTGATGAAGCCCATATGCGAAAGCATGAGATAGTGACTCGATGATGCGTTGATGATGGCAAACACTCGGTCAAATGCTAAGAAAACTAACATACGTATACGGATTGAGGATGCGCAACCACATGGATGGCAACAAGCGGTTCACTAAGCTAGATGAGTCGATAAAAAGGTGATAAAGTTTCGATGGAAGACATATCAACTACGGAGGTAAATGAGATATCTCGATTGTCCGGGAAAGATGGTGGAAAAGCTACCATCATCATTGAAGTGTTATGTACCCTCAATGATAAGTAATTTGATAAGTATAGTTCAATTACTTGCAAAAGGCTTCAAAATGGCGCTTAAAAATCGATGAAAGTCTATAGGGCTAATGGGAAGCTAATAATGAAAGCACCCTGGAAAAAAATAAAACGTTCAAGATTGGAGACATGAGGTTGAATTTCACCTTGAAAGACTTTAATCTTGAAGGACGTCATCATGTTTATGAGATTAGGAAGAATATTGTTTCGGTTTTCTTTTAATAAAGGGGGTTTATTTATTCTATTAGGGTAGATTTGTACACCATCACGAATGATATTTTTGAATGAAATTGATATGTTTAAAAACTTTGTAAATAATTTGAAATTGATTTAGTAAAAATTTATAGTGATATGGAAATTGTATGATTCTAGTTTATTTAATGAATATTATAAACAACATGGAATTTCACATGAAGTGATTACACATACTCTTACGAATGAATAAAGAAGAAAGAGAATATAACTCTTGAACTTGTTGTTGCAATTATGTTGAGTTCTAGTGTTGTACCTCATTGTTGGGAACATTTTATTGATTGTTTGTCATGTCACAATCGAGTTCCCAATTCAAAGGTGAGATATATCCTTATGACATATTAAAGAAAAACAATCAAACTTGTCTTATTTAAGAACGTGGGGACGACTTATGTGAGAATTGATCCGAAGCGAGTTAAACTCGCTAGTAAAACCTATGAATGTGAAATCATTGAGTACGTGCCAACAGTATGCTATATAAGTTTTATGAACTAAATGCTAAAGTGATCATTGAATCAAATTATATTGAATTCTATGAAGAAAACTTTCTTTTGAAATCGATAAATAGTGGGGAACTTGCAAATCATATTCTTGTGATAAGAAGCACCAAGCAACGGAGTAGAATCGAAACTTAATGAAAGTAAAATATTAAGAGTTAATAAATTATATGGGGCCCAACTATATGACTTATATATAAAGAAAGATCCAATAAATCTTGAATCATTGTCATCTTTGGATGCGGATTATGGCAAGCTATTAACAATGAGATAGATTCTATAGAGTATAGCAAGACGACACTTACTAGACTTGCCTCGGTTGAAAATCAATCGGTTGTAAATGGGGTTTGAAAAAACTAAAATCGATGAAACTTTTGAAATACAAGGCTCGCTTAGCCAAAGGTTTTAGGCAAAGAGAAAATATAGATTTTTTCGATACTTTATCTCCAGTCACTCGAATTACATCCATTGGGGTACTAATTTTAGTAGTCGTTATTTATAAATTAATAGTACATCAAATAGATGATAAAATACATTTTTAAGCGGTGACTTAGAAGAAGATCTATATGGACCGATTGGAAGGGTTTGTGATTCATGAAAAATAAGAAAACAAGCTCTAAGCAATAACACAAAAGTTTGACAACTTATTATATCAAATGGGTATAAAGGAATGAAAGTGACAAACGTGTTTATTACAAATCTAAGAATCACATTACACTATCATATATCTATATGTAGGCGTTCTACTCATATTTGGATCAAACATTCATTAGTTAATGATATAAAATCATTATTTTGTAACGATATGAAGACCTCGGAGAAAGGTTTGATTATTGGTATCAAGATCAAAATATCGCAAGAAATTTATTTAGATCAATCCCACTATCTGAAAGATCTAAAAGAAATATAATTACTTTATTGTAAACCTACGAACACGCCATAAAATCCAAACAAGAAACTGTTTAAGAACACCGATGAAAGAGTTATACAACCAGAAATGTGAGCATCACTGGCAGTCTTAGGTGTGTCATTGATTGTACTAGACTCGACACTGCATATGAAGTAGGAGTGTTGTGAAGGTTTACTAGTAGCAAGTAATAAGCATTGGTAAGATATTGAGGCGAGTCATGTGGTACCTTAAAAAGATTGTGAATCTCAATTTGCATTATCATATTTTTATTGTTGTACTTGCAAGAATATAGTGATGCAGATTGGAATACCTTATGAGATGATCTAAAATAAATAGTGGTTATGTATTCAACATAGCTGGAAGAGTTGTATCTTGGAAATCAAAGAAACAGGCTCATTTCACGATGGAGTCGAGATGGTAGCATTAGTAACCTAGTGAAGAAGCAAGTTGGTCGAGATGCTCAATAAGCGGATCCTTTTATGGAAAAAAACACATGTCATGTTGTGTTGATCCACTCATGCTATTGCAAAAATTGAGAATTGTTATTATAATGGTAAAAGACGTCAAATTAGAAGAAAGTACAACACTATTAGAGACTATATATCTAAAGGAGTGTAAGAGTGGATCATGTACACACTGATAAAAATTTAGCATATCCTTTGTGAAAAGGACTCATGAGAGAAATTTCTATAAGACATCATATAAGATGGGACTAATGCTATAGGAATATTGGTTTTGATGGTAACCCGACCTAAATACTGGATATCCCAAAACTTGGTTCAATGAGTAATAACAATTGTGACTAATACGAGGTGATCATGCTAATATGAATAAGAACATGAATCATGAAGCTATAAGAGGATTAGATAATGGAAACTCCTCATGAGATCTATACTTTGTATGAGGGAGTATCTAGGCTATAGGAGTACTCTTGATATAATTGAAGCAACTGATTTTCAAAAATCTTTTCAATTCTCAAAGCGGTGAAATCGCCACCTAATTTTATTCGTTGAAAGAACGGGAAATATAGATAAAACCCCAAACATGCGGATAAAGGCGGTCTTGTGACCAAATGGGATCGAAGTCGGTTATGTAAGGGGAAGGTATTAGCCCACACATTACATACGTCTTCGATGGGACCCATTTAATTCTACGCATTTGTGTGTGTGTTTACTAAGTTATGGATGCGAAAAGAAAAGCGAAATTTGTTTCTATTTTGGAGTTTGACACGGTTTTGAACAGGTATGCCTACATATTCCTCGTGCAATGGGAAAGTCAAAACTCATAGTTCCTCTTAAAAAGGCTTTAATTGGTTGTATTGATTTTATTTGAAAAATCGTGCGTTTAGACGTTTCAAATGCTTTGAGCTAGGACTTGTTTTGTTTGTTTGAAAAGCTTAAGTCTTCAAAGTTTGATGATGATCTGGCGATAAAAGGGTTGAGAGTTAAATGTGAAACAGGAGCAAGATATTCGCTCGAATCGTCTATCACCAAAAGTTTTCTTATGAAAAGAGTGAAGTGAAACAAAGTTCCGTTGTTGAGAACCTTTAAACAAGCGGACTAGCATCCAACGGTTTAAAGATTAGAAGTTCATTTGCCAAGTATTCAAACAATGGTCTAGCAACCAACGACTTAAATACTTGGGTTTTATTGTGAAAGAGTTTGAAAATGCACTCGACATTGGATCGAGGTTTGTAAGTTAATTATGAAGTGTTTTGAAGTTGATCGCGGGGAGATGCAAAATGGAGGAGAAACAATAGGACTAGCATCCTCGATTTTGTGTAAGTGTCAACTTATGGGTGGAAAATGCCGAACAATAGGACTAGCATCTCGATTCAAATATTAAAAACAAGAGTGAAGTGAGCAAAGTTCACATTATTAAGAATCTTTAAACAATTGGGCTAGCATCCAACGACTTAAAGATTCGAGTTCATTACAAGTGTTTAAACAATTGGTCTAGCATCCAACGGCTTAAACACTTGAGTTTTCTTTATGAAAAAATTTGAAAATGCACTGGTTGGATCGAGGTTTGAAATTAAATGCGAAGGTAATCACAGCGTCTTTGAGATGAAATGGAGCGGTTATGGTTAATCAGTATATGGACTTAATTAACCTCGTGAGGATAGGTGCTCCTATCTGACCAAGAGACCACAGTGCATGGTGATTGGTATATAGACCAATATTGTTTTCGGGTTATGATCGGTTAAAGCAACAAGGGCTTTAACCATCTCTCGAGGATGGCCATGCCCATCCCCAACCATGAGACCCTTTAAGAAATCGTATGAGCCAATCAAGATGAAATCGAATTGATTTTAATTTAGATTGTGTGCCGCGTGTACAATGGTGAATATTCGAATGAATAAATAAGCAGACAAAATACCAAACAATACAATCGAAACTTAAATAATTATTAGAGATGATTTTTTGTTTGATGAAAAATCGACTAATAGTTTAATCGATAAATCATCAAACAAAAACTATCGAGATCCACCCATTATTTATTACATACTTGACAAGAATATTATTTACGATAAAATAAATTAATGGAAATAGATAAAGTTGAAATAGCACGGGTGTGCGGATTTTGGACAATGCGAAGAGAAATCCATCCGAACTCGAATACTCATAAAACTCCTCACATCTTTGCAATCGGTGCGTCGGATCTTTCTTCTCGAAATGAACACTCCACCGCCCAAGTGACATACCATTGTATTTTACAAATTTCTAATTAAAATATATTATTATATTTTAAAAATTAAATAGAAATAAGAAAACAAATAAAAGAAAAGAAAAAAAGAATTTTCATTTTTAATTTTAAAAACACAAGGTGGTGACACTTGTCACCACCAACCAACATCATTTATAAAATAAATTTAATTATTTTTGTTTTATTTTGGAAAAGGAAATTTTAGAAAAAGCAACACTCGTGTTTTGTCTTCATCGTGTTCTCCTTCCAATCTTTCTCAACCCTTCTCTTCTCCTTCTCCGAAACTCAGCCGTGACTCGTGTCTCTCTCCGTCATGTCGCCTTCCTCTCACTCATGGACCTCTCTCACTTCACCGGTCGATCGCGCCTTCCTTTCTCCTCTCCGGGTCTCTCTCCCTCGCCGGAACCTCACCGAACCCTCTCCATCTCCGTCGCGATCGCGATTCCGCCTCTCTTCCTCTCTCGATTTCCTTTGCACTTAGGATTGATTTATGTTTTGATTTCTAATCATGATTTTCGATTTTGGCTTGATTTTGTTTCGATGTTAGTTTTCGGTTTATTTGTGATTGTTGAGAAACGAAATGGGTTTGAAACGGTTTACGGCTTCTGCGGCACGATGATGAGTACGGTGAGCAGCATACGAGTCGAATCGGTGAGATTGTTACGACTCTTTTCCTCTTCTTTTCAATTTGAAGGTGGTTAGGTTAGGAAGATGATGATGTGTGATCTTTGTTATTACATTTACATTTTGCATGCTTGCATTTTACAGGCTTGTATTCTTTGTTAGGTTATGTTGTCGGCTCGGGTTTAACTCATCTTCTTTCTCCTGTTGCTGTATTGTCGGTCGTTAAATGATAAGGATAGATACTTCTTTGATATTTTGGGATGGTTTGAGTTTCTTGTGGGTTTTGGTTTTGAAGCGTGTCGTTATATGATACCACCCTCTTTTCTTTTGCTTTCTCTTTAGAGCAGATACTAATGCTCTCGATTTTGGGAAAGGGTTGGTTTTGGGTGATGAGAATAGATGCTATGCTTGTTTTCTGGGTTTGAAACAAAACTTCCCTTTTCTCTCTTTGTGTTTTCGAAAATGAACTCTTCCCCTCATTTTTTTTCTGAACAGATATTATATCCTCATCTTAGCATGTCCCAATTGCTTGTATTGGTAGTTTTACACCATGCTTTAATGATGAAATCTACGCTCTAACTTTTAACGGCTTACACCTTTCTGCTACGCTCGATTTTGACTTTTGTGGCTCAAATGTCTTTGGGCTCAATCTTGCTACTTTTTGCTTCTCTCTTTACCTTCTCGATTGTCCACCTCTTGAGTGCTTTTCTACGATTTATCAACTGTCCCTGCTTTTGATGACCCTATGACACTATGGGATTGATCTTTGCGTATGGTTTGCTATGTTGATCCATACTGCTGCCTTGTATGCTTTATCTTGTTGGGATTTATCTACTGCCCGGAACTTTTAACTATCGCTTTTGTATGCTAATTGAAATCAAATCTGTCCGTTTAGTATGCTTACTTGCCCGAAAATGTCGCTTTATTCTCTTGCTGTCCGTTGTATGCTGTCGCCTCGATTGCTTGTTAAGTGGAAAACTTAGCCGTGATTTGCGAGCAAGCTTTATCGATGATTAATCTTCGATTATGAGGCTTTAATGAAAATCCCGATTCCCTTTAACCTTAATGATGAACTTCTCGAATAATTCCTTTTGATAATTTCTTGCGTTTTGCTTATGTTTCAATTATATTTTGTAACTTCCCGATTCCTTTTCTTGTTTCATGTGGTGAGATGATGAGGATGGCATGGCGATGAAGAACATGGGTGAAGAATGAGCAAAGAGGAAGAATCGACATTGCCAAGAACATCATAGAAACTTTAGGATTTAGGAACTTGTAGAAATTTGTAAACAATCAATTCTTGTGATTTGAATACAAATGTAACAAATGATACAAAGCGTAAATGCTTGAGTTGAATGGATGTTGAGTTTGTACGGTTCCACCATTACTTGTAACAACCTTGGATTATTACTTGGAATTTTAATAGAATTTGACTTGATATTTGCAAATGGCACAATTTGTACAACTCATAAGAATTGACCAAAATGTTCAAGCTTTTATTTTGTACCTTGAAATGTGCAACATAACCGTTTCAAACTTGTAATCACTTGAAATCCCTTTAAAATCGGTTTGAATGTTGATGAAATTGTACTTATAATTTGAACTTGAATTGAAATAACTTAGGTACAATGTTCAAAATACAAGTTTGACAAAATTTCGAAACTTGTGAGAATTCTTGAATGGATTTTGAATGACCACTTGTCAATTGAATGAATATTTTCTTTACCTTAAATTCTTGCCACGACATTTGTAAGACCAAATTACTTCTTAAATGAAATTCCATGAAACAAGTGAAATTATCCCATCTTCGCTCTGAAATTCTAAACTAAACCAAATGAAGTTATAGAACTCGAAGTTAAAAATAACCTTGAACTTCTTTTCAATTTTGAGTTAGAAATGCCCACCATTCTAAATAAAACAACAAAGCCAGTAGGTAGCCATTTTTAAAATCCAGGACCTTGCCAATGATATTTTTGAGGAAGCGATATTCATCCCGATTCTCAATCAACCTCCATTGGTAGATAAAACATCAACAAAATGTGCACATATGAAAAGCATAATCATAAACCAGATGATTTTGCTCCAAACTTTAATCGGTTGAAAGCGAAACACACGAGGGGCAGCGTCAAAATTGCGGTCATTCCGTCCCGGTCCGTACATCTTTCTTCTTTCCGCCGGAAACCAAAGAGAGATGATGACGGCCGCAGCGGGCGATGCGAGGTGTACAATTTTAAAGCTGACGGAGGAAATTACGGTGACCAACCAACCTCGAGATGAATGCGAGGTCCGCATACTAATTGTCCCGTGATTAAGTCCGTATTTTCTTGGAAATCTTGATAAATGAGCACTTTGCGAATTTTATAAAAAATAAGCGGAGGAGAATTTTGGGGGTCACGACGGTTGCCCTATTCGATCATCTTAGACACGGTAAGTGAGAAAGATTGACAACTTTCGAGCGTTCGAGGTGGAAGAGGATTGAATACTAGAGAACCAGAAATTTGCGAAATAGCGAAGCCACGAAAGAAAATAGATAACATATCTTGGTTCGCAGACGAAAAACACTTGAAGGAAAAACTTACCAAGTAATGGAATGCTTTAACCACGATTCTTGAGATATTTTAACAACAGGGGATAGCGTGTGGCAGAAATGACTTTGTGAACAATTTTAGCGAAAATGCTATGAGAAGGAAGCGAACTACCAATGAAAGAAAACAATCAAGAGGGTGAAAAATTTGTTGTGTTGAGAACTTATGAGGTTCTCACGAGAAC